>OZ024891.1:26378300-27062605 GCA_964017195.1 Siderastrea radians | reverse complement strand
TAACTACTATTAGCCTTAAAATTGATATAGTTTTGACCATCAGCAGCAAAATCCTGATGACATACCGTAAATTATAAGCCCAACTGGTTATAGGCCGACCAGTTTGGTGACAAAACATCATTCCGGTTATAGAATTTACAATGAATTTACACTAAATCGACTAAAATAACGGTTCATTACCACAATATTCTTTGCTTGCCAAAAAAAAAAAAATTACAGAGTTGAGCCCAAGGCTTATAGCCAGGATCTTGGAGTAGCCCCTTTAAATGCCGTGCACAATTCCCGGTATTAGTGACAAAAGTGAAAGACAGGTACTTACTATGTTGGTGTAATTTTCATGCAGTGTCATAGTACTGTTAGTAGCATTTCCAAGGAACTCTTCACGGAGCCAATACGAGACAACACCCATTGTGTTACCCAGAGCCTCAGATATAGCATCCAGTGTTCCCCAAAGTTCTGTAGAGTCTACTATAGGAGACTGCCGTACGACCAAGGCTACCATATCGTATAGTGTCTCGTTTAGTCGCAGCTATGAAAAAAAAAAGAAAAGTACAACTGTACCCAGTTTGTGACAGGCATGCGAGTAGAAAGAAAAAACCAGTCTCGTGCTGCGACAAAGACAAAATCTAGATCCATATAATGGATCCCAGTTTCTCACCTGAGTCTCTTCATCACACTCCTCAGGGATAGCGGCAAGCATAGCAAGAGCATGCGCAGTTTCTCTCACGGTACCAGTGTCGTCCATTGTGATTTCGGACAGTGTTTGACTCATGCGGTTGCGGAACTGTAAAACCAGTCAAGACAGAGTTAACTCAGTGACTGACACTGCAGTGGTTCAGACAAATTAATCCCTAGTTTCGCTGGTATCCAATTATACATCTGAGTGGAGAGAGGCTAAATAAAAGGAAACGCCAAAAAAGAACAAAGGAGACTTCTTCCCTAATTTAAAAGTTACCTTTGTGGAGATAACTTTAAAGTCCGTTACATTTGAGCCACGTTTGGACATATCGTTTAACAGTGAAGAAACAGCGAGCACATACTGATTGGTATACTGGGAATAAGATTCCATCTCTAGGGTGCGAAGCGTGCCGTTGATACTTATTTCTTCAGAGAGAATTTCTATTATACCAGAGTCGTCTTGTCCGCTTGGTAAGCTCTGAAAGAAGGACCAATAGTGTAATTCAACAAGATTAATCTCAAAGTTCTCAGTACTTTTTATACTTTCTTTCAGTTGGAAGATTTTGGTTTTATTCGGGACATTTATTAGTGATTAAAACACGAAGGGAAGGTAGAAAACAAAGAGGTTAGATCGTCATTCAAATCTACTAAAAAGCTTCGTGAGAATCCAAAACCAAAAATAAAAACTATACACAACATCCCACTTGTGATTTAAAAAAAGTGAAAAGTAAAAAGCAATATTTTTACCAAAAGCAATTTTGACCCATGTTCATAAGACACGGTATTTGCGACCAATTTTTCAGTCCTGTCTTCTTTAACTTAGTTACTCAAGGACAAAACGGTGTCTTGAAAACAAAAATATTAAAATTCTTAGCAATATGGACAAAGTTTTAATATAAACTTGCCTAAAATTGATCCCAAGTGGCATTTGTACAAACGCCTTCCTTGTGTTTCTTTTGTTTCTATTTCAAATAGTTATTGCGATTATGGTTCCACAAAAGCTTAATAAGAAGCTGGTAACACAATTGAAATGATTCTATTAACCTTGGACCTGTTTTATTGAAAACACGTCTGAGCATAGTCGGTGAACTGTACAGAGGTGAAGCTGCGGCTGTACATTCTCGTCCCCAGAGCTACGCGGCTTTTTTTAAATTACGTCTCGTGTAGCTCTGGTAACCAAAAAATTATTTTTTTTTTATTGGCCGATTCAAACTGTATGCGCAATAACGTTAAAATTTTTTGGCTTCTACGCATAACGTTTTATTTCCGATTGAATTAATCAGGCCTTAAATTAATGTATTGACTTGATCAATTTCCACCCAAAGAATGTGGCTTCGGGCAGATTGAGCGACCAAATTTTGCTGTTTGGTTAAGCACCTAAGAATTCAAAGTGTTAGAGATTGTCGCTAAATGCCAGCGATTCTTTCCTCTCTACAGCATTTTATACAAAACTATAGCTTGTCCATAAATAAACTTACATGTAACTGTCTCATCAACGTTTGTAATGACCTCTTGTTGTCGATGTTTAAGAACTTGGGCGCCAGATGCTTCTGGAAATTTTCGATGGGGTAAAACGTCATAGAGCGTAGCGTTTAGTGGCGAAACGATAAGTACACAGTTGACATTCTCACACAACAGAAACCAGACGAACGTAATAAAATAACGGTACCATTCAGTATAATGCAAATGCAATACCTTTATTCAGGCAAGATACAAATCCAAAACCCGTAAGCAAAATGCAGGGACAATCGTTCTTCTGAACAACTACGGCTCGAAAGGCAGCTTCTCAAGTTTGTTCCTTTTATAGAAAAGGATATTTTGTTTCAAATGTTTTCAAATGTCTCGGTTGTTGTCAGAATTGACATGCCCAGAGCTCCACGGACGAAAATAGAGCAGGCGCAACAGCACTTAACGAATTTGACATGCGCTACCGGATGTCGTGAATTTCACGACATCCGGTAATGGCTGATACCAGAGCCCTACGATCCCACCGCTGACCGAACAGATCGTAGGCTCTGGGAACGAGAATGAGCGGTGGTAGTGCTTCCGCTTGGTTCTGATGTCACGTAATCCAAACAGAGGCCCCAGTCTGGGTAACACTACGTTTCCAGAATGGGATTTTCATGTGATTTGTCAGACGTGTTTTTCGCAAGACGGCCGGACGGAAGAGCGTCGACCACTCAGTTTTCTTAAAACAAATTGTACCTGGTATTCAAAGTAGGATTCTGCTTTACTACCACTTCCGTCAAAGATGACTGCTTTCATAAATAGCGTGTAGTTGTATTCTTTGAGCCCAAGCGGCAGCCGAATGCGCCCGATCTTGGAGTCTCTGACGTACTGAACCATGTACTCCGTTGCCGTCAGGTGATGTTTTGTAAAAGTACTGGAAAATCAAATCTGTGGATCCAGAGCTACTGGTCCATCCCTCGCAGATAAAGGTGTTCAGGACATCAAGCCCGATGACGTCACCTTTAATTGCATGACACTCACCACCAGAGGGAGGAGAGGCTGTCGTGAAGACATACTCCGCGTACCCAGTGGCTCCACTTTCAGGGCGGCCTAAAACAAATTGGCAGAATAAAGGATGATTACGACCGAAGAAAGAGTACGAAAAAATAGGGAGGGGGAAGTTGGTTCTTTCGAAGCAATATCAGAAACAAAACAACGCCTTCTCAATGCATTGTTAGAGCGTGCAAAGTCAAAGTTTTTCTCGATCTTCATCTGTTTGTGGCGGTTTTCCTGGCGTTCCTTTTTCTGTTTTCGCCTGTGCTTGGATTCTTCACTCGATCGCATTCAAAAATGGTCCGTCCACGCGCAACCTTTAACAGCTTGTCTGCTGGAGTAGTGTCTTCAACGCTAACCTCTTCATCGGTTTCGTCCTCCGCTGCACCAGTTGTGGTTACAGCTGCTCCTTCGGGATCTTCTTCTCCAGTTTCGAGCGATCTCGCCGAGGCCGTGGCCCGTGCGATTGGGAACTCATTGCCAACCATTATCACGGCGACACAAGAAAATACTAAATAAACATGTAAAGTGTATGAAAGAGTGCTAGAAGTGAGCAATACTGCTGTACATAATTTCCCCCCGGCCGTACGGCCTGAAAGAAGAAATTAGAAATGAGAACCAGGATCAAAGAAAAATCTTTGACCCCGGCGGGATTTGAACCCGCGACCTCCGGATTAGATCACCGTCGCTCTACTAACTGAGCTGGGAGAAGGTCGCGGAAATTAAGATATTGAAGTCGCGGCAATGGAAATCTGAGTATCGTAAGTAAAGTGATGTACCGCGTAGCACTCTGAAATGAAATAAATAAACATGTAAAGTGTATGAATGCTCACTTCTAGCACTCATTCATACACTTTACATGTTTATTTATTTCATTTCAGAGTGCTACGCGGTACATCACTTTACTTACGATACAAGAAAATACTGCCCCCAATCGAACTCGGCGGCGCTCGTTGCATCTAATAGCAGTTGTTAAGCCAGTTCCTTCTCACCGGCGGTGGTTACCAATGTCTTTGGGGTGTTCTGCAGGACCAATTGTGCTTACTTCAGATACGTCAAGTTTCTTGCAATCGCCATTTATCCCTACGTTTACGCCAACGTTCACTATCACTGGCTCGAACTCGGCCGGTCTTGTGGCTTCTGTGGCGTCGCCTGTTTTCTCAAGGTCTCTATTCTTCCTGCTAGGCCGGACAATGTGTGTCAAGCTAGAGGGCCCCTCAACGTGTTTAATCATCCTTTGCATCGAACTCGACTCTATCACACTACAAGCTCGCCTCCTGGCTGAGAAGAGAGAGGATCAATGCACTGTTAGAGGCTGGTCTGTAAAGCGGTTCTGCAACTGTCAAGAGCTGGAGTCCCTCATGGGTCATCTTCTTCACACTTGCAAGGTTGCCCCCCCCCCCCCCAGAGTCGCCGTGCCTTTCGTCGAGATAATCACTCTATCACATTGCACAGAGAGTTTCAGTCGGACTTGGCTTGGTGGTGGGAGCTTTTCAAGTCATGGGATGGACTAAGTTTTTTCCTTATGCTTTCATAGGCCCCCCTTCCCGACTTCCAAGTGTCGTCAGATGCTGCGGGCTCTTTAGGCTATGGAGCCATCTGCGACAGACACTGATTCTGTGGCGCCTGGTCAGCTGGGTAGTGTTTCTTATCTTTTTTCTATAAAGAATTGTTTCCTATCGTAATAGCAGCACATTTATGGGTACTAGGTGGGTTTCTCAGCGGGTCGAGTTCATGTGTAACAACGAGTCAGTAGTGACAGTCTTGACATCTGGTTCATCTAGAGACCATAGCTTAGTGGTTCTAGGGCGTTACTTGTCGTTGCTGGCCATTCGCTATTCATTTTCTTTAACCACGTCTTCAGTTCGGGGTAAAGCTAACCCAGTGGTGGATGCTCTCTCTCGTTTTCAATTTCAGCGGTTCAGGCAGCCAGCTCTACATGCCGCTCAAGCTCCTACAGCGATTCCAGCCTCTCTCCTGTCAGCTCTGCAAGTCATTTGACGGAGAGGTGTCGGTTTTCTTTACCCATGCCCTGACACCATCAACTCGTCGAGTATACCTCTCAACCCAGCACTGCCTCATCAACTTCTACAGGCAGGATGGTCATGTGAGTCCTGACGGCTCTCTACGTCCAACCGATGAACAGACTCTCGTGCGCTTCTCTACTCTGTTGGCTGATGGCATGAAACGTTCTTCGATTAAGGTCTACCTCTCTGCAGTGCGATCTCTTCACATTGACAAAAGGTTTTCCCGATCCGTTGGTAACTGTCTTCAGCTACAGCAACTGCTAAGGAGTATTAAGCGTGTGCAGGGCTATGATCCTCCCAGGTGCCTCCCAATCACAACAGATGCCTTGAAGGTTATTCAGCTGTCATACTGGAAACGGCATGTTGTGTGAGATTTTTTGGTTTCCTATGTGACCCAGTGTTTATCTGGCAACTAGCGATGTATAAGCTGATGCATGGTGAATCCCTCTTGCTTCAAAGTCCGTATCAAGTGCTCTAAGACGGACAAGTTTCGTGTGAGCTGTGATATCTACCTTAGCTGCGGGGACTGTTCTTTCTGTCCTGTGATAGCTCTTGGTTATTATCTCAAGTTGCGTGGCCTTGCTCCAGGGCCGTTGTTTTGTTACGGGAATGGTCTTCCTTTAACTCGGCTGTAGCTATCATCCACAGCGTAGTCCATTCTAGACGCAACTAGATATTCGGGTTCTTACTTTGGCCATAGCTTGCGGATTGGTGTGGCTATCATGGCGGAATCCCTGATCACCTCAACAAGACCATAAGGTGGTGGTCCAGCGATGCGTAGCAACTCTTCATTCGTACCCCTGTTGGCTCTAATACTCACGTTTCCAGCCGGTCGGTATAACATGTACACGTCGGACGTAGACGTTAACTTCAGGAGACATTGGGTGCCTCAGGTTAGGGAACACCGTGGACTGTGGCTCGCTAGCCACAAGCCCCCTTATTTGTCTGGGTTGTTCCAAACCGGAAGTCCTTCAGCTTGGCGGACGGGGCTTAAGGCTGGGTTGCGGGCAGGGCAGGCCTTTGGGTCCCCTGGATTTCTGAATACCCATCCTCCACTTGCGACACAGACGTTAACTCTGGGTAACTGAAAAACGCAAGCTCCACTTTCTACTTCTGGATGATAGCGGTCTGTTTGGTTTTTAACCTCAAATACAAATTTTTAGTCTCCTTCTGTAACCTTTCAATTTCCGAAACTTCATTAATTTATCCCGTTTCTCTTCTTTATGAAAATTCCTTTTAAAAATATGAAAGATCTATGGGGCTTTGCACTACAAACCTGTTGAGGCATTTTTGATTGCTTGAGAATCCCGAAGTGATGATAAAATGCTGAAACATAATTTAAAACAATAAAGCATTCATCTTAACTGCCCTCTTAATAACAAACCTGTTACTCTCGCGGCATACGTTGTTCCACCTTCAAGGCTGTTGGCTCTTAAGACGAGGTACTCAGAATCTATCCCTGCCCGGGTCACAGACAGGAGATTTACCACTCGGGACCAGTCTTCGATATTAAATACCTTTCTTTCCAGCACATTTCCTGTACCGTTCACGTCTGGTTTGATCCACAAACTCCAAGATATTGTCATGGCATTGATCTGCTCCTGGTTGCAGCCTCTGCAGACACCTTTGAGCGAGAGCTTGGCAGCTGTATTCTGATCACCTGGTAGTGGATCATACGGTTTGCTATATTAAACAGAAAAATTAACTACACTTCAGGCACTTTATCCCAATGAAGGTCTTTTAAAACAAAACGAAAGAGACCACTTTGGTATGAAAACCTTACCTTATCACCATCGTGGGTGGATCTTCAAGTGTCAGAGAGATATGCACTAAATGAACTGCCATTCTCGATTCTTTGGTGATGAGGAATTTAAATATGTAAGTCTTGTTAACCCAAAGCAGACCTGGCGGGATCTCTAGTACCTCGGTACTCACCAGCAGGCGTCTGGTCCCATTTCTGAAACATCCATCATGCTTAGAGATAATTGTGCTGTTTGAAAATTGTTCTGGGATAGTAGGGAACACATAATCTTCGTCGGCTGTTTTGCAGTACCAAAAGTACCTAAGACCCCGCTTGTCGTGTAGCCCGTAATCTGGATCATGTGACGGAGAAGCATCAAAGATCACTTTCCTGTTTATAGACTGAATCCAAGCATTACCTCCAATGATTTCCGCCACTAAAGGAGACGGCATGATTTCCATATACGCGTCTGCCCATCTGTAAACGAGAGACAGCCCAACCATGCTCACATTGAGGCGAAGCATGTACTTTCCATAAGGCAACGTTTGTTTTGGGATGATTAACACTGACAAGGTCTTGTCAAAAAGATCGCTCTGTATGGTAGTGCTGTTTTTATCCCCATCTGAGATCTTAGCGAGTTCCCACTGAAAAGCCGTTGTTCTCGATGCCAAGCAGTCGACAGTACATCGAGATTTTATCGTTACGTAATCTGCTCGGAAATACTTGGTCGCAGTGTGGTACGATCGTCCGGCATCTGGTATGCGCACAACTGGAAATTTGCAAGGAAGAAGTAGGATAATCGCCCAGCCGTGAACAGTGGTTCTCGAGACGTCATTTAGACCTGTAATTTTAACAAAGTAATTGACTGTCCTCCAGTACGTGAACTTGATAGTGAAATTGTGCGAAGGTAGAATTCTGATATCATTTGTGGTCACCAGCGCGTTATTACAGGTCGCAGCGCTAATCCCTTTGTACAGGATCTTCGTGTTATTTCCCAAATCTACAAGAAAGCACGAATCGGTACCTTCCTGTCCGATTGTGATAAAAAACGTTGTGTTAAAGTCAATGACTGTTGGACTGTCGTTTTCGAACGTTACATTAAAAACACTCTCCATCATTCTTATCACGCGGTTCACCACCATACTACTGATGGAATTCCTTGCTTTAAGAGTAACGTTAAAATAATGAGGGGAGACAAAACCATGTAAAACAGTTGTCTCGTTCGTTTCAACAACCGGCGTGCCATCTCCAAAATCCCACGTGTAAGTCACTGCTGTTCCATCAGAAATGTTAGCTAAAAGCAAAACTTGGTGTTCCAACGGAAAACTGTCGTTCTTGGGCCCCTTACCCGGGGCACCATACCCGGCGTCTCCACCAGTATGGTAAGCCAAATTGCGCAGATTTTTTATACTTCGTTGGACGTCTACCCAAAGCCTAAAGTTAATGGAACTGACGTCATTTTTCATGGTCATGTTCACTGGTATTATCCCAGGATTTACGTACGAGCTGGAGATGTTGATAGCCTGTGCTCCGCCAAGAGGGATATCTGTTCTTGTCTGACCGTCTCCAAAGTCCATGTCGATGGTAGCGTTTGTAGGTGGGTGTGTGTCCGGTCCTACAGACACTGTAAATGTCACAGTGCCTGGAGGAATGTCCTTTGGACTATCAGAAGTAACTTGGATGTCTGTTACAACATACTGCACGAATATGAACTTGAGAACAGTCATTGAACTGACGGGATTTGAGGCTGTGACATTCAGTAAATAAGCGCCGTGATGCCGGTATGAATGGGCTAGATGATCACCGCTAAACCTCAAGGAATCACCGCTAAACAGTGTTGTCGATCTCCAACCATCTTTGAAGTCCCATTCTACGGTTACATTAGTTCCCGTGTCGATTAAGATAGAGCTCTCGGTTGTCGCGTTTACACAGATAAAGGTGTCGTTGTTGAGCAGACGGAGGCTGGTTATGCCCTTGTCAACTTTGATTTCTTGGGTGAATATCTGAAGCGACGTAACTAAGTTCACTACTTTTACTGTCAAAAGGTAGATACCAACGACCGAAAAATTTTGCCGGCTAAAGTTAATGATTTGGGACTTAAAGTCTGTGATGTAAGTCTTTTGCACGGTGAGGTAGTTACCGTATACGTTCTTCAGGGTGATCTCAAACTGCATGCTTGTCCCAGTTGTCACGGCAATAAGCAAGTCGAAATCAGCATCAATTGATTGAGCATCTGGACAAGTGACCAAAAATACTGTTATTGGTTCCTGAACAATAGCCATTCCCACGACACTAGTATTGTACAAGCGATTGCTGCAATTTGCAGTGACCGTGTAATTTCCAACGGCCAAATAAGTGTTTTCTACCGGAAGTGTCAAGTTCCAGTAGTGGCTTTCACTCCGTTGATCATCAGCACCGAACTGCCAGTCGCACCAAAAGTCGTTGCCACCAATTATGCTTAGCATGCAGGGCGTAGGTATGGATAGATTTGTCGGAGGACATGTTATGTTAAAACCAGTTAGCTTATAGACAGGCTTGTGGACAAATACTTCCACTAAGCAGGTCTTTTTGCTGACAATGTTAACAAATGTCATGTTAGCAGAGTAGTTAGCATGCGGGAAGTAACTGTGCGAAACAACCTTGTTATACCTCCTACGGCAACTAACATTGAAGCAAATTAAAGTCTCTTTTGATGATTCGACGACTGAAGATCCGTCACCAAAATCAATAAAGGCCTTTGCATTACTACCTTGCGGATAAGATGCGTTTAGTAAGATAGTCTCGTTAACTTCGATATCACGAGCAGCATGAATAACTTCACAGGTGACATTTACAATGGCTGCTTGTACTTGCGCTATTTTCGTGGCAGTCTGATTTGAAGCTAAGTTGTATCCTGAAACAGTCACGTTATAGTTGCCTTCCTCAAAGTACATGTGTATGTACGAAACAACCAAGATCGCGACAGATGAAAATGAGTCGTTAACAAAGTAACCGTCCCCAAAAGACACGTTATAAGTCACATTTGTTCCACCCTCAACAACCCAACTGATTTCCGTCTCATTACCGAGTGGCGTAGGAGTAATATTAAACAAAAAAACATTTTCGACTCGGTCGAGAACACCAATTTGACACGCATGTTGCGATGAAGACAGAAGGTTGGAAGCTGTCAGCATTACCGTCTTCATCCCTTCTTCGTCAAAAATCAGCGGTATTGTTTTGGAGATGTTCGTCCAAGTGAAAAAGACGTCGCTGCTGTGGTTGTATTTAGAGTAAGAAGTGTTTTCTTCGCCGATTCGTATTCCGTACGTCACGTTATGTCCAGGATGCGCAGGTACCACAACGTTAAATGATTGATTTGTAGGGATGAAGTCAGGCACGACCCAGGTAACGTTCACAATGCTGATACAAGCTCTCACACTAAAACTTATCTGTTCTGAGGCGACAGTCCCTTGTTGCGTCCAATACCCAACTGGAAAATTCCCCAAAGAAAGCTGCATTTCAGATGGAGGAATATAAATGACCTTTAGGTCGAACTTGTGATGTGTTTTGCTAAGGCCTGCATTTCCTTCACCTTGCAGTATGTCTCCGACAGAAAAGTGCCCGCCGTTCAAAACAAGAGCAGTGCCTCCTGAATTTGTGTTGATTACTCCGGCGCCGATATTCTGGATAGCACCTATAGCCACAATATCAGCTGTTCGGACCCAAAAACCGGTTTGATTTGTTTGATTTATGTACGTGACATGAAAACCTTCTGGAAGATAAAGCGTGGAACTATAGACAAGTTCGTACTGCGTGCCCAACGTTGAATTAAAGACAACTCCATCTGGACAAATCATCAGCCCCAGCTGACAATTAATGCTCTCACAGACGACATCCATCAGTGAAGGGCAGGTGTAGTTCAGGTTTCCCAGGGAGCAGGTAGGGAGAGAGGTTGTACAGCTGCCATTTACGTAACAATAACTACTCTTCGTGGGCAGAATACAAAGAGGACGGAGTATCTGCAAATAAAATCAGAAACAGACAGCGGATGACATTGTGGTCAAACCCAAAGTAATCACGGTAGATAAAAGAGAGCGAGAGAGTCATCCAAGCAGAGACTACCAGGCACATGTGCAGGGAACTGAGTTTTTAATAACCCGCTTCAGACTAATATTTTGAAAAGCACAGAGACGTTTGAAAAATTTCTCGTTCATTATTAAGTGAAAGTCGACTGGTATATATATTAGCCGGCAACAGTTTCGTAACTTAAAAGAAAGAACATCGGATATAAAGGCCAGATATTTTGACACCCATTTTTAAAGCACGTTTACACAGTGCTAGCGTTGCATACCTGGGTGAGCTACACCTTATGAAGAATTCTTGTCTGATCGCAGCAATACGTGCATGCAAGTTGCTTGCAAATAAGTGACTGTATATCTTTTTTTAAGTTTGTTGTTTTTGTTTTCCTTTTCTTATAATTTCTTTCTTTTTTTTTGTCTCTCTATCATGATCTTTTTTAGGACCCTACTCTCTCTCTTTTTTAGGACTTCTATCCTAAACGCAGCCTCATAATATAAGGTATAACTTACTTACTAATAATGTGAATTCTTTACAGGTTGTGCACGCAAGATCAAGATAGAGCACAAATGCATTTGTTTTTCTTAATCACATTGCATTACCTCAAAACCTGCCAGCCAACTTTTACTTCAACGGATTTCATTAACACACCCTCCTATTTCAAGTCAATGATAACAGACAAATTCTATTTTCAGGTTTTTCTTACTGAATTTAGTTTGATGTTTTGGGGGGCTCACAAACTAAATTAATTCCTAGCATTCTGTGAGCGCAAATTTCGAGCCCTGTAAAAATGTGCATACACGTACCATAACTGTTGACAGAACGCACCTGGAATTTCATGTAACCAGGATAGGAGACGTTGGATTTCAATGCTACCAATGCTCCGGTCTTTCCAAAGTAAAAGTCTGGTAAGATGATGGTTTTGTTGGCGTCCACTAAACTCATTTCAATCTGATTAGAAGAAAAAGGCGTTCTGTAGCCGACCATTTGAGGATTGGTATCTGTAGGTAGAAAACCAAAAATTCAATATAGCTGAAGAGACGGGGGCTTTAATCTTGTTTCATCGTTAAGATTTAAGATGATTTCCGCTCAATGTTCGAGCAATAAGTGCAAAAATTAAGTTACCAAAAAAATACTTGCAGCACGGTCACATTTTGAGAATGGATAAAAAGAACTTATCGTTAATTTTGCTCCCAGGCTGACCCCGTGAGAGAAAATTGGATTAGAAGTTATCCATATTTCAATTAAAAAGATGCTTCATGTCAGTTCAAAACAAAATGGCGCCCGTTTTTAGCACATTTTTACGAGATTTGACATTAAGTTTCTCGAGAATGCTTGAGAATTTCATCACGGGGTCACTTGGAGAAGTGAATTAAAGTGAGATGTTTCAAATAGCATTGAAAATGTTATCGTGCTATGAGTAGTTTTTTGGTAAATATTTTTTGCACTTATTGCTCGAACGTTGAGCGGAATCCGTCTTAATTCTTTCTCGTATCTTTCTAATGTATTATGTTTTCATTACATTTGCTGGCTTAATAATTTTATGCTTTCGAATTACTGTTATGATTTATAGTCATGCAAATAAAGCCTGTTGTTGATGATGATGATCATGCGAATCGCTTTTGGTGATCATGGGTTGCACCCTGCACTCATATTCGTCGCCTCGAGACAACGTTTTTTCAGTTTTATTAGGCAACTTAAGATCAAGGTTATGCGTTAACCGCAAACCTCAAAACGTCACGTGACTTTACGGTTGGCGTCAAGTGTGCCGTTCGCGGTTCACGTTTCAATGTGTATGACCTGTCTACAGTAAAGTGAATTCCCGCACAGCTTTTTTGTACGACTTAAACATCGAAAACTCCTATTCAAAACCCAAACCGTTTTCTTTTTCTGTTTTTTTGACAAACATCTAGACTTCATGCTTTGTCTGGATTCCACATTAAAATAGCGGGCAAAATTTACATTTTTGGGTGGTACGAGTTGAAAGAAAAAGAAACATGGCACCGTTCTTGACACGTATTCAACATGTTCAAAGAACAACTTCTTGTTCACAATTTTCAATCCATACTATTAAGTTTCCTTTCCTTCCCTTGAAGAAGCCCTCTTTATGACATCTGCCCGTGCAAAGAAGTTGCCAACAAAAATCCCAGTTCACTAGCTTATTGGGCGAAGATAGCAAAGACGCTAAGCACAGAATTCAGCATAAAGATAGATAAAGTGGTGGAAGTCGAAGGACGGGGATCCAGAGAGAAACCGGATCGTTTGCTTCGGAAATATCTTCAGGACGATAAATAAAACCTCTTAAAAAGAGTTTGTGTTTGTTTGTTTGTTCGTTTGTTTTTTCAAAAAAACGGGTTCTTTTCTTTGATGTCGAAGTCTCTGATATTAAGACTTAGCGCACAAGTATAGCTCTCTCTAGTGCCGTACTAGCTTTCTTTCTTTTTCTTTTTTTCCTCGTCCCCTCAAATAATCATAGCTTCCTCTTTTTAGGAGCTCCGCTGTCAGGCTACCCTAGCTCTATATTTAACAATTATTCTACGAGGGCGCGCTGGATATGAAATGATAGATAACCAACGAGGCGCGTAGCGCCGAGTTGGTTATAATCATTTCATATCCAGCAAGCCCGAGTAGAATAATTGTATTATTAAAAACTTAACTACTATTTTTGTTAAAAAAAAATCAAGAAAGAAAGAGAAAAATGAGAAAATGGATAAAAAGGGAGCAAGAATCGATCACATGACTAAACGAAAAAGGCGCCAAAACCTTGCGAAGTGTCGCAGCGTTTCATTGCAAAGCTGAATGAATCAATGAAAACGGCTCGAAAGTGAACGAAGTGGCACAACTTTGGGAAAAAAAATCTTCTAATCATTGGCTCTGAAATATGGTACAGCCATAAGAAGCAAGATTACTGTAGCGAGGAACACTAGAATTCACCATCATAGTTTGTTTAATGCAAAGCACAAAATACAGTTGTTCTCGGTTTAGAGGTTGCGGACGGAATGGTAAAAACAACATTCAAACAACTGGAAAAGCGATTCAACACCGTTTACATGGCATCCGATTTCTATCTGAGCATTAGGACCTGTTGGAACACAGAGCTACAACGAGTACAGGTAAACCAGTGTCAATTTTGCGATTTAAAGCCGAAAAACATTTTCGCCCTTCCTGTGGCCTTCTTGGTAGTTTGCAGCTGTAGTTTGTTTAGTATTTGTTTAGACTGCTTCATGATTTTCGCACCGAATCGTCATGAATGTGTGACAGTTGTTATTAAATGCTTCTGCTCCATTTCACTGTGTTTTATTTTGTCTTGTCTTGATATTTTGAAGTGGAAAGGCTTCCTGATAAAACCCACCGTTTGTTCATTTTTAATGATCGACGTGACGATCGATGAAAGAAATTAATTGTAAACACAACGCTCAATGCTTAAATTTCTAATTTCTTTTTCTGCACAGTTTCTTCAAACAATTTTGACTTGTGTTAGACGACGCTGTTAGTGACGCTGTTGGAATTTCTGCTTAATTCAAATTCGCTGCCAAGTGATTTTTCTTGTCTATTTTTCTCGCCGGGTTGCTGGCCAGGAAAAAACTTCCAGCTCACTTTGTTCATTTTGTTGTTGAGTGTTCATTGTCCATATTTGGTCACAGCAGGTATATGAGCTGATAGCCTGGCTCCGTTCAGCCAATCAGAATGGTAGAAATCCAATATACCTAGTCCAGTTTTTAATAAATCATCAATATATGATTACACATACCACCAGGCTATTGGAAGGAATGATCACCAGTGGTAAACTGGCAATTTCGATTCTGCCGACGGCATCCGACTGTATACGTAGGCAAGTGTTAAAGTCTGTTTGTAGATAACAGGGCTTAAAGGTATAACTTACCTTCCATTGTTCCATTATAGACGTCGCCAAAAGGAGTTTTCAGTTCCATGTCCAGATTCATTCCAGTGGCCACCTGCATGGTGCACTCAAAATCGGCCCAGGCTTCCACGATGCTCGGACATTTTAGGTTTAACCCGCTGAGCGACAGCGTTATATCAATGGTTTTCATGTCGGCGACTGTTTGACACTTTCCGTAATAACCAACGGTTGCTTCTGCATATACCTGAAGTTGAAAGGTAAGAACTGAAGGATGGTAATTTTTAGCCAGTTGCATTCCTGGTTCAAGGCTCACGTTTTATGACAACTCAGTTTGAATTCTTCTAAAATTCTTTTAATTTTACCAATCTCAAATTCAAACTTATATTTACCAGCGAAAAACGCTGATAAAAAAAAGGAAAATAAAAAACGTGTGCATAATGTATATGGAAAAATATAAAAGGATTTTTAAAATAAGACCTGAAGGCTGGTTAATACCAACAACGTACGAATGTACGAATGAAGACGAACGACTTAGGAAAATTTATTGATCGTGAGGTGCAGATAGAAGACTGTAGAGGTACCTTATAGACCGAACCTTGATCCAAAAGACTTGATTTTGATTATGAACGTTCATTTGGAGGTCGCAAGATTGTAAGAAAATGAACAGACTGCTAGCTTTTCCAGCAAAGAATCGAGCGAAGACTTTTTCGTGTTCTTTTTAGTGGCGTAAAGATTTATTTCCTAACAAAAAGTAATTTACTCAGGTTCCCATTGAATCCGTAAGCGCACTCCATACAAACTACAAGATCACCTGGTGTGTTCCGAGAGTAGTGAACATGTAGTCATAGTAGCTTGCACCCTTGGTATTGATCACTGTTCCATCACCGAAGTTTAACCACACATCAGCGCCATCATACGGTGGAATTATAGTAAACCGAACAACCGCAAAAGCCTCCGAACTGTTGGCAACAGACAAAGCAAAGGGGAAGTGAAATTGTCCCGGCGCTTCATAAATACTGAAATACAAGTGACTTCCACATTTGAGCCCCTTGTCCCCAAGACACGGATAGTAGCATGCGACATGTCCTATGTCCTTGCTGGTATCAGGTGCGGTGTTGGAGCAGTAGCACTGACTGCCTGTTGTGACACCAGCATACTTCATATTGGCCTTTCCACACACTGTAACACAGCTCTCTGGAGTCAGGGCTGCTGCGCTAAAGTCACTGGCTAAGACCATGCCGCTGGGCGAGGAGTAACAACCTAAGTAATTCACGGCTGCAGGAAAATAAAAAAAAAAGAGAGAGAGGAACGTACATACGCGGTAACGGCAACGGTTTCCATATAAAGAAGCACGTACAATACCGGGCAATAATCGTTTGGAGTTGACTTTTCCAAATCTAGACCTCTCCCCCCCTCCCCGTAAACATCGCTGAAAAAAGGCACCCATTTGCAAAAAAAATGCTTTCAACGTCGTGAAGAGTGAGAACAAGCGGAAGTGGAAGTAATATTACTTTTCTCAGGTGCAATGTCAGTCCATCGCAAATTTAATACTTTATGACGTTGTCTGAACAATACAAAGTTAAGTATTTGGGTTGAGAGAGGTACGGTGAGAGTTAAGTTTCTTTATAATGTTCATGCAATACGAGTGCTTTCCGGTATTGGCAGTATTCCGGAACAAGAATAAACGGAATAATTTTCAGCTGTAATATCTGATAACTCTCGCCGCCAAAGTAAATTCAAGATATTTTCACACTCTAGGTAAGCGAAATTTTGATACTTGGGCGTGACACGGTCCCTTTCAGAGATTTGTTGTGCTCGTCCTGTGTATTCGTTTTCCAAAATAGGGCCAATTCAACGCACCATGAGGTTCTGTCGATAGAATGAGAGTGTTTAACACAGAACTAGTGCGTTGAGAATTGCGCTGAAACACTGAGACTTAAAGTGGAAGAGGATTTGGTCTAAAGAGAAAAGCAACACTGGCAATCTCAATCAACCAACTCCCATCACAAACACACAACGAATAATGTGACTAGTAAATTCACGAAACTTACCATTTTTACTAGCAAGTACGCCAGCTCTCAATGCAATTGAGGTATTCCAAACGGTTGGAAAAATTTTCAACACTCGCGCCGTTAACTCTGGATGCAAAGTGTTGGATACTATTGTTTCGCCGTCGTGGTTAGCAACGAAATGCTGCAATAGAGTAAGAACAGAATCACTTGTCACCATTGACACCGCGATTTAATGCCAGGTCATTTATTTAAGACAAGCTATAATTGATTTTATAGTACAACGCTATATTTTGGCGTGTTCCCATTGGTCGAAATCGATCATGTGACGCGATTGTGTCTCTCCTCAGCGGGCGCCTATCAGCGCATAGTGCACGTTTTTGGCAATCTTCGCTCAAAATTTAGTGTTGTACAATAAAAACAATAGAGTCCTTTTGTCTTAGGCCCTCTGTGTGATTGGTTCCCTCGGAAATTTGATATTCAAACTTCATATAAGCCCTCGAACTACGTTCTCGGGGTAACATTTGTAGTGAACATCAAATTTCCTCGGGCACACGAAAGTGCCTTCGACAGAAAAACTCTGTTGTTTAAATAGTGATTCTAATCATTGTCATCGCCATTATGATGGTGTATCTTAACATCATTTTGCTGAACCAGGACTAAAGCAATTTAAACGTATCAGCTACCGATTAAATTTGAATAAAAAGTAAGAAATTCAGACTGGGATATAGAATAACGTAAATTTGGTTGATTATGAGGATAACTGTAATAACAATGATAACGAGAATACGGATGGTGATGGCGGAGATGGTGGTGATGATGATGACAGTAATAATGATGATGATGATGATGATGATGATGATGATGATGATGATGATGATGATGATGATGATGATGATGATAGTGACGATGATGATGATGATGATGATGATGATGATGATGATGATGATGATGATGATGACGATGACGATGACGATGGCGATGACGATGATGATGATGCTAGTTATGACAACGACCCAGATAATAATCAGGATGGTGATGGTGGTTATAAAAGGGATGATGATAATGATTTTCTTGATGACGACAACGGTAATGAACAAAAATGTAAAGAAAATGATAAACCGAACCTACCTTGACGCTACCATTGCTTGTGTAGTCAGCCCAAAAGCTACCACACAGACTGTAAGAGAGCGTGTACTCCATCACCCACTCAGAACAGCCACATCCTGATCCATCCCTCCCTTGGGTCAGAATTGCACTGATATTTCTTACTTGAAGAAGATCAATTTGCAGATATTCTGACGCGGAAGTCACCAAGGGGATCCAAGCTCCTGCACACAATTATACGTCAGAGAAAATGGCACATTACTTCATTAGTTAAAGGTATGTCTCTCTCGTGTACACGGTAAGGCAACAAAAGATGCGAAGTTTATTTCTTTTTACGATGCGATATTTTTTGATATGATGTGAAGAAGACTGAGTCGTGTTAAATTTTTTTTATCTAGGTTCGACTGAGAGTACCTTGGAGACCAGAAGGGTTCTTGCCCTTCCCTTGATGAACTCTTTTGGGTCAACAAAAACCATTCGCTTCCTGACAATATTCTAGATCAATTTGCTTCGGAGAGAGAGACTTTTTCGAGCATGCCTTCTTATGCGCCTAAGAAAGGTAAGATTTTACGGAAACAGTTTTGATGGTGTTTTAAATTTATAAAACGCGCAACTCGTGACGTCTCTTTTTTTGTTCTTTTTTTTTTCCTTGCCGATAGTTTCTTCACCCGTTTCTCGCTTCCGAATGCTATGTTTATCTGCTCCTGATGTGATGTAAAGCACCTTTTAGGTTCGTCAAACAAAGCCCTACCTGTGAAGGATCCCTCTTCCTTTACTAGAGCTCTTCCTCGTTGTGGGCCGGACAGTTCGTTTAAGCTGGACGAAGCAGAAAAGGCGTCGTCGGGAACAGCACCAGTGCTAACACCAAACCACTTTGGGACCGTGTCTAAAACGAATAAGAAAAGACAGTAGAGAAGGTACCAGGTAAGTACAGTGGAAGCTACTTCTTGTTTTGAGACTGCAGTTTCTTTTGGTTAGTGAAAAAACTTTCTCATATCCTGCGGCTTCCAGAAGGAATTCTGAGCCTTATGTTGGGCACAAAACAACAACGTTTGCCAACAATGTTTGAAATGTTTGCCATGTCCAACGAGACTTTAGCTGTCTGCGGACCCATGTCCTAACAACAACTTTGTCAGTTATCTTGTACATGAATAAAATCTACCTTGAGCGCTGGACATATGTCCTCTAAAGATAAAACATCATTTGTAGCTCTGGTAGTAGCTTAAACACCATACCTGAAACAAAATCAGCGCACTTCCCAATCCTTTGCATCTCCGATACACTCATTACCACTTCGTAAACAACTACATGACTCATAGAGATCGCAACATGCGAGTTTCCATCGCCAACAGTGATTAGATCATCTTCTGCAGTGGGTGCCAAGGAGGACTGACTACCACGGAACGATCGTACAAAGTCTACTAAAGCCACGAGGCCAGGACCTTGTGCCCATGTGAACGCCACGTGATGCCACTGCTGAAAAGTGACGGCAAATTCCACGGACAACGTTAAATACGTCGTGAAAAAGGCAGCGGTTATTAAATTGGATGTGGCTGTTATGGAAACATCTGTTTGGTCTTTGGCGGAACAGAACAGTCTCTGGACATCATTTCTGGCCTCATCAGTGAGCTTGAACCAAAAGGCGACCGTCAAACCATTAGTGCAAAGGCTAAGGTCACTGATACATGATGTTGTGTCTTGTCCCAAGGTGACAGGCCTGTGAAGATAAAAGCGCCTTAGGCATCGTTCTTCTTAACTGTAACAACTTTTATCCCTCAGTTGAAAGTTAACATTCGATAACTTAAATGATAGAGAGGTACCAGGATCATGTAATATAATCTCTTTAACAAGTGACATTTTGGATGGAAAATGGGGGAAATTAAGAAGAACTTATAATGGCTACTACCATTTAGGTCACATTGTGTTGGAACACTTGAAGAAAGGTCAAGATTTATCGCGGCTCCAAATTGCACGTCCATCGCAGGGTCAATCCTCTCCTTCTCCCTCTCCCAATGGTGTAGGTGGCCTTCATGTATTTGGCAAATTCGACTCTTTTGATGTGATCATCAGCAGTCATAAGTCATTTTTTCCGCGTTTGCAAGTAAAAGTATCTCTTAGAATTCAGAAAACGAGTAACTGTTCGCACAGAAACTTGCCCCTGTTCTATTCCTGCTGCTTCCATAAGCCTTTTGCAGGTGAAATTTGGTTCCCTTCGTCTCAGCTCCTTAACACATCTCACCAGCTATCTCTTTTGTCGATCGGTCAACTTACATTTGGGTCCTGGATTGGCACGTGTTCTTACACTAAAGCCTTTGCTTCGCTTCTCATTTCGAATCTTCCAAACACTTCCGATAGAAAACTGGCACATCTCTGCTACTTTACCAATGGACAATCGCTTAACCGACTTAAATAATACGCGCGGGAACGTTTCACGCTATCGATAACTCCTGAACACACTATGAGGAATCCCCTCCAAAAAGTGCCTTTGTCAATCTTTAAAATAGACAGTTGTCCGCTCTTTTTTCAATTGAGCACTCTATACCCACAAGCTGCAGTTTATATAAATGCGATTTGTTAATGAAAATATCTAGAAACAGCGCATACGTGCGAATAACAAAAACTAAATACAGGACGACCGCATATGTACTTAACAAGGCGTGAGCTGTAATATCTGTTGTTATCAGTTAATCGCAAAGATAATGTCGGTCACATTGTGTTGGAACACTTGAAGAAAGGTCGAGATTTATCGCGGCTCAAAATGGCACGTTCATCGCAGGTTCAATCCGCTCCTTCTCCCTCTCCCAATGTTGAATTCGAATTTTTGCGAGCCCAGTCCGACAGACCGGAACACAACATTGGGGGAGGGAAGAGGGCACTAGTGTTTCAAGTTATGTGTCTTCAGTTGTAGACTAAGTCTTAAAGTGGCTGATGAGACGAACGTTTTATGGCCCGCAATCAATAACTCTACAACTGAAATTACTTCTACTTAATCTTACCCAGTTTCAAAGAGGTTGAGTGCGGCAGACCTTACAGAGTGCCATGTAGGACCGCTGACCAAAATGCCGCTTTTCGTGGATATGTCCACTCCCTTGCCGTTACTTATGCCTTGGACGTCAAGTACGGTGTCACCGATTGTCTTGTCCAAGGGCCAGTAATGGGTTGCGTCTTTGTGACACTGGTCTATAGGGGCAAAATTATCAATAAACAATGGTGCCATATTTGGTGACTTAAACAAGAATTGATTCTGCTGACAGTTTTGTTACGCCATCTTTAAGAGTCGTAATGGGGAATTAAATTTGTTTTGTCTTTAGATATAATAGCCCGGGAAGAGGCCTGTGTATGGTGGACCCAACCCTTCCCTTGCCAGGTCAAGGTGGCTACTGAGTCGGTAGGCTGTGTACAATTTTAGAGAATTTTGGAGCAACGCGTAAAAACCTAGTTATATGATATGGAGACTTATTTATAGGGGGAACAACTTACCTTTTCTGTTGCACAACAAAATGGTCTGATTGCTAGGTGGCTTTTCAAACTTGATATAGTAAATCCTTTGGTGACTGGCTGTGTCATTGAAATGAAGTATAACATCATTTCCGGAGCCTAAAATTACTCCCGTGCAGCGGTAATCCACCCAGAGCGTGCGCCAGCCCGGCCCCAGAATATTGGGAGTGCTTTGCACTTTTAGAGAGCTTTCCACAGAGGACTGAATATGAAATAACTCAGTGTTGGTGTTGATCTTAAAGATATATCCCTCGTCTGAGGTGGGTGTGGTCGTGAGGCGTACCTCCAGGGGCTCTTGTGATGCCATGTGGACGCTAAACATCACTGTTTCGTCAACAAGAGCGATAGGACCACTGTCGTTTGAAGGAAGCAAGTCGATAAGGTCACACTGTCGTTCTGCAGAGTGAAATAACAAAGACAAATAAGCCACTATTTTAAAGTATAAGCGCTTAACTCTTAAACCTAACAGAAGATGACAAATCTCACATGAAAAACAATCAAAAACTAACAGTATCTGATGAAAGTTCTACTGATTACAGACTCAAAAGTTAGAACCGCATCAGTATACGACTCAAGTTTTGAATCTGGAGGTGGAAGGGTTACAAGACTCTCTGTCGAGCGGTAAACACTGCTCGGCTAAGAGCTCGAGTCTGCCGACGTTTCGTTTGAAACTAAACTTCGATTTTCAGCGAATCGTCGTCTCCTATGCGACATTCTCAATCCGAGTTATTCATCGTGAGTTTTAAATAGTGATTGATTTCCACTGGCATTTTGATTTACACCTAATATAGTCAATACAAATCATTTAATTGTTTCCTTTTCTTTACCTTTCATACACTCGTCGTAGTAAACCTCAATCTCCACGTATCCACCTGCTGTGGTACTCACTAACTTCACCCAAGACACTTTGCGTGCTGTGAAAGTAAACTCCTCCAGGACTGCGCTGCTAGCATTAGGTGTCAAACTTATCTATAAAAAAAACATTATGATATGGATTGATAACTTTGAACTTCAAAGTAACTTAAAGACGACTCGAGCGAGTGGACTTTAGTATAAGCCCCGCCTGAATATTGCGACATTGATGGGTAACATCCTCCAGAATTTGGAGAATTTTGTTGGACGATTGGCTATTTTTCCAATACACCTTGCCCGGTTTTATCGACGAGAATTAAACAAACAAATTCGAATAAATCAGACAACCTACATTTCATTACGTCACTGGTGATCACGCCATGATGTCACGGAGAGTTGTAAAGTACATAAAACCCGTTTTAGTCCAGTTTCTGGTATATCGCAAGATATCACCCCTAGCTGAAAGATTGCCTCCGATTTTCATAGTTGCCCTTCAAGCATTGCTTCGCGGTCAACCGGTTACTCAGTTTTTCTCTCCAACTGGTCATTTTTCTCTCTCTATGCCATCCGCGTGAAAGGATTTATTAGATCAGTCACTAATAATCAAAACAAAGGTTCAATAACCGAGCTGAGCTCAAAATTAAACAAGAAAACCTGTGGTTTATCAAAGGCGGGCCCTTACAAGGTCTACAAGCTGGAGTTAATTTGTGAGCCATTAGGTTCAAGAGCCACTGAATTCTTAACATTTTTCTGTTTTCGAAGTAGCCAAAAAATACATACAGCAAAAATAAAACCCCGAAAGAACTTCAAACCAAACTGTAGTCGCTAGAATTAAACCTCTGAATTCTCCTTCAGCCCTCGCATTTTCAGTATAAAATTTTACGATACAGTATAAGGAAATGCCACGCGTTTTATAAAATTGCGTTGCCGGTATACTTGCATCACTACTTGTGGAAAGGTGATCCCCAACTAAACGCCCGGGATTAAGCTTGTTTTTACCACTAAATGTTTTGACTCGACAAATTAAGCCAGTGCAAATTCTAGCGTTTTGTTCCCTCTTTGTATGAGCTAGATTTCAAATGCGTGTATTTAATCAAAAGGCCGAACTTTATGACAGACTTTTAATAACCAAATAAATTCATCATCATGAGTGTCTTTTACTCCGGGAATTTCCCGTTTGTCTTCACATATTAATTTGCGTAATTTGATCCGTATGATGTCCAAAACCCTCTTGAAAATTGCTGCGTACAACAATTGGTAGGGCCGCAATTTTTAAAAGTGTCCACTTAGCGCCACGGAGGCATTGCATCAATCAAGCCATGCTCCCAGGGAAAAAAACCGGTCAACATCAGCATCCAGTGATCTTAAAAAACGACTACGACGAAAAGTCTGTCTTGCTATAAGACGGTACCCTACAGGCCCGTCTTAACAAGCAAGCAAACAAACAAACAAACAAACAAACAGTAGATTCCGTTGCTAGCTTACCACCTCCGAAGATGCATCCGAGAATTGCAGGGTTATGCTACTCATCTGTGTACCACTGCTATCCAGCTGTTTCACACGCAACTTGTTGATAAGAAAGGACTGCGAGAAATCGATCTGTATCCAATGATCTGGAGATGCACCACTGTCGAAAGCAAACTCGTCATCTTCTCCATCAATTGCGCCTTCGCATGCTGTTCCAGAAGCGAATGAACTTGACGTACAACTTGCGCCACTTTCCTCTGAGGCAACGTTTAAATGAGTACACTGCAGCCAGCCTGAAAAAAAAAGAAATTTAAAAAATAAATTATAAAACTACTGGATAATAAAACAAATGAATGAAATCATAATAAAAGATATGTATATGAATCGCAACCAGCGAAAAGAGACCTTACTACAAATGACGTAATTTCTAGAAAAATTCTATGAAGAAAGGCAGTATCCGACAACCGATTTAATCACTTATGGAGGTACATTTTACTTAAATGTTATTATTCTAATGAAAGACAGTACTCCAGCTATCTAAAATGGTCCAGAGCTTTACATCAGTCAAATATGTCGTAACGTTCCTCTTCGTTTGGCAGCTGGGGATATAGAATGACCATCGCACTGATGCTCATTTTTGTGCAGTTGTGAGTCAGCCGGAAATATCTGCGTTTTGATTTGCTCAAAAGGAGGAGAGCCGCAATGTAGAGGAAAACCGTCAAACCTCCAAGTTTGCAGTCCTGCTGTTATTGTGGAGGTTGTCACAAACAAACACATTATGTTGTGCAGTGAAACCAATGAAACAACAACAAAAAAAAAAGCAAAATAAACGAACAAACACAAATAAGAGTCAACGCGAGAATGAAAACTTTTTCCTTCATATTCAGCTATGGTAAACAAGAATGAAAAGTTTCATTTTGGTTCTGAATATTAGGCTCGTGGTTGGTAACGTTGGGTAACGACAGTCCAAAGAATAGTAAGAAAGACGACAGTTGGTCCCGGAGAGAACAGCTCTACATTGCAGACTCCTGCGCCTCTCTTTTCGTGTCCGTATTAAATAAATCAATAAGTCTATGTTATTTAGAGAGCAAGCCCACCTCAACCACAGGTTGTCTTCCGTCAGGTCCTCGATATCGAGATCGAATTATTTTTGGAAATGTTGGATAGATGGATCGTGATCCTGAGAAAGCCTCCGGGCAAGACGACAATCAACAATGAACTCAATCCGCATACAATGTAGCCTGCAATGCAGGCGTCTTTGGCGGGCGTGCGCTGGATTAATTCATGCTTGAGCCATCTTGGATTAGCAAAAACGTATAGATTTGAGAGAAGCGTGAAAGCGAATGGGTTTATCAATCTATTCCTAGTCCTTGGTCGCTTTTGTTACTAGCATTTTGAGCAATCTAAAAAACTGGAGGCCTTTATCGCTTTTAAATGCAGTTAAATGCAATTTAACGGAGTTAACAACAAAGAGCGCCAGTGTTGTTTGGAGTCAGCGGCATTTCATACATGGGCATGCGCCAGATCCCATGTGCTCTTCGACTGAAGTGTGCCGTAGCGTTCTCGGGCATTAGCGTGTTTATTAGCGTGGCAGTTCATGGGACCTCGTCTTCAAGGCTTTCCACCCCCCCCCCCCCCCCATTTCCCTCCCTCTTTCCACTGTTTACGCAGTGTGACGGGTGCCTGCCCTCCCTACTGCGTGGGGGCTCATGGCTGGCTTGCCAGGATTTGCCAGCCATGGGAGCAGTCTCCATCTAGGAGCTGGCTGCCAATAGTGGAAGCTCCTGGATATTGCAGGCACCCAACCTCCATTTTGTGATGCAGTTGTTAAACACAGGTTACAAGATAGTGGCAAAAGCCATGCCAAATCGTTTGAAAAAGGTTTTATTTAGTCTTATAGATAACAACCAAACAGGCTTCCCCCCAAAAAAATATCTATCAGCGAAAATATTGGATGATCAATGGCTGGGCATCGGACTTTTTCCGATTGGGAAAGGACTAAGACAGAGGTGTCCTCTATTCCCTCTTTATACTCTGTGTAGAGATTTTGGCATCAGCAATTTGAAATTATGAGCAAATGAAAGGAATTGCATGTGAACAGAGTGGAATCCAAACTAAGCCAATACGCAGATGACCCTACTTCAGTGTTTGACGGCAACCAAAAGTCTTCCTTTGGTACGTTCGATGCTTCCCACAAAATTTCAGGCCTTCAAGTGAATAATGAAAAACAAAAAACGTCCATCTTGCTTGATATTTCCCATATGCGTGCTGAATGAGCAAAATCACCAGTGTAGTTCTGTAACCCTGTGATCCTTTGTTATGTAACACATGACTCAAATGGAGAGGAGAACAGTTAAACGATTAAAAAAAACCTAGCTAGGAAAACGTTGATTACTGACAATCTAAAACACGTTATTTAACTAGATTGAAACTGTCTACGCCCTTTCAAAAGCCAGATAAATTTCCGACAATTTCACACAGCTTTCCAAATATTGCTCGAAGGTAATGCTAACATTTTCGATCAAGTTCACTTTGTTACCAAACAACTGTTTAAATTGGCGTATCTACGGCATTTAAAAGATGTTCAGTCCAGAATCTTAGATAAGGTTTCCTTTTTTAATATGGCAATTTAAATGCACATAATGAATTTAATTTAAACAAAACTACAAAACGAAGCAGTCAGGCCAAACATTTGCCTTTCTTTTAAAGGAGCTACGTCACGGATAATGCATCTTAAAAAAAACTGGCAAGTTTTTTCAAGTTTGTCATTCGTAATCCATCTTAATCTCCCCCAGTCGTAACCATCCTTGTTTTTTTTCAGTTTATTCTTACTTCTTTGGTGTTTTTCTACCTTAGGAAACTATTATTGTGAGGTTTCTCTCAATGATGAGAAAATAATTTTGTCAGATCAGAAAAGTGAATGAAAATACCGTGAGACAGGCTTTACTAATAAGATGCATAGCTATAATCATCTTTAATAATTTATTTATGAAATAAATCTTAGCTTTTTAGTTTTAAATTATCGTAACTTCTATCGGGGAAACTTTTAAAAGATATTAACGAACACTGACTCTATAATTGCAATTTGATGGGAGCGTGAGTATGATAAAAAAAGTTGCAACTAAAGTGAATGTAAAACATTTAAGTTATGCATCTAATTTGTAATTTGCTATAGAAGATCCCATACTAATATAAATACATGCAAAATATTGTCACAGGTAGAGAAAAAAATACAAATAGTTTTCACGTTTTTAGAGTTCAAAGTATAGTCATGTGCAATCCTAGATGACGAACGCTCCTTGTTCCCAGAAATGTGGCTTTTAAAGGACATCTGAGCTGGAAAAGTTGAGTAAATGCCCGTTGTTTAGTTATATCTGCATAGTTTTTAAATTCAAGCTTAAGTCGTCGAAGTTACACTGCAGATTTTCCTTAAAAAATAAAAATTTAACACTGAGCGGCCAAGTTGAAGTTTAAAAAAAGTACAGGGTGATTTTGCAATCCATGAAAAAAAAAACAGTATCATATCACAGCTGTGCTTGATAGCTTTCACTCAAATTGTCCCACATCAAGACTTCATTCATAGACTCAAAGGTTACAACCATCTCGTCCAGGATAAGAAACAGCACCAAAAAAGCGATGCTCAATAACTTTCATTTGAATTGTTACTTTGGGGCTTCATCCATAGACTTAAAAGTTGTAACTATCTCGTACAGCAAAATACACAGCACCAAAAACGTTATTAGCATTTTACGCAAAAAATAAGAGTTAAAACTTCTTTTGCTGACTCTCGGTTGGTTTATGGGGCCAAAAGGTTAAAGGCAGCAACTAAAAAAGTCAAAGTCAAACTTACGTGGAACCGAGTCGGTACAATGGCCAGAAACCTGTATGAGATTAAAACAAAGTTTAAGAAGCGTGATTTAAAAAGATGAAAACGTGAAGAGAATTTACACACCTGAAAAACCTCTAAGAACGACGTAAAGATGATCAACAAGAGAAAGGAAGGAGGCTTCCTCCACATTTTGTTGAGAAAAGTTGTTTAATTTTTACTCCAAAATAAATTCTCCAGAGAGAGATGCACTAATAAAGTGTTCGGCACGTACCCAGCCATCCTAACACTTACAATGCCTAATGAAAGATTTTTTCCTAACGTCCTATTGGCTGAAATAAATATAGGTACGTTCTGTTCACCCCAATAAAAATAACACAAATAACTGTTGATTAGAATTCACGTTGTGTTTGTTTAGAATGACTTCAGCTTCTTAGAGTATAAACTCATAACATTCACTATTAACATTCTTATTAATCGAGACAATTCTTCTTTGCGACTGTTAGTGAAGTAAGTTAATTTTTGACTGAAGCATTTTTACCCGAGTGTTAGAGTTTGCCACTCGGCATAAAAACTCTCTTAAATTTAAACAGCAAATTAAACAATGCTCAAAGTTTTTACTCGAAGTAGTCAGTGTGTTGAATCGTAGCTTTCAATGGAAGCTAAGCTCAGTATTGTAAACCTGACAAATTGCTAGGACATTGTGTGACTTAATACCAGGTGTAAGGGAACAGGATGTTTAATAATTTATTACTTTCATTTCATTTATCTTCAAGTTTCATTTAACATCCTGCGAGAGGATAGTGACACGCTTCACCTTGCGGGGTTACCTAAAGAAATAATTCGTTTTGAAAATTTTTACTCTTTGAGATCGATCCCAACAAGTGAAGAAGTTTTAAAAGCGTTGCCGACTTTACATTAGCATTAGCCTGCGTCGCAGACGAGGGTTAAATTTCGTCTGCAACGCAGGCTACATTAGCATGTGTTACCTTCAAATTACATTTTACGTTTGGCAGATTTTTAATTCAACTGCTTCTCAAAACCACACTATTAAATTGCCAAAAAAAATTAACAGTAATTTTGAGTGCACGAAGTCAAGTGACATGTGAGTTAGTGTTACTTTTTAAAATAAATTGAACATGTTTGACTGCGCTGCCACTTCACAGTTACACTAATTTCCATGTGCTATTCGTTTTTTTTTGTGACACTGCACAGTGCAAGCGATGACTATAAAACTAGTAAATATTCCCAAACCTCTACTAGCTGTCCTTCACTTACAACACATCCTATCAATATGAATCTTTTATAAACAAAAATAAATAATCACTTCGTAGTGTACAATAAAACGCTATCACCATACCAACCGGGATGAAAATGTCTAAATTCAGCGGGGCTTACATCGTCGCCTCTGTGAGAGATTTTAAGGGAAAAAATTTTAAGTTTTCTACTTTTTGGTGCTTTTTAACAGCAATGTTGAGTAATTTTATGTCCGTGTCACATTTAAGTATTAGAAAAAGTACGGTGAAGTCTAGAAAATGACTGGAAGCGTTCGAATGGCCAACGGACAGTGGTGAAGAGTACTGCAATCTGCAGGAAAACTAAAGAATTGGAGAGAGTTGAATCAACTTGAATTTCCTTGGATCGATGACCAGAAATAATTTAAAACATTGTAGAAAATCTTCAGCTGATGTTCAGTGGTTTAAAGTAAACCGGATTAAAAAATTAAGAAATTTTCCGTGGAATAAGGTATCTCTATGGCCTGCGCAGGGGGAATAAGATAGGGGGTACCGGTAAAGATTATTTTGTCCTGACGCATATGTGTAGCGAATATAAATGTAAACAAAACCGGGAAACACAACCACGGGAAGGCAAGCGATACTCCTCCAAGCTGTTGTGTGCACAAAATTCTGCGACTTCTCAGCCAGAGACACGCCATCTCGTGATTGAACAGTTCACTAAACCAAAAGAGGTGCAATTGGGGTGGTGTCCATTACTTTGGGATCTTCGGGCGCCTACTGAAGGCCATGCAAAACCGTGCATGACAACACACACCAAAAATTTACAAACTGTGACAAGCGGCGCACGCCTAGAATTTATTTCCGAGCGATAAACACAATCGAAACTGAAAAGCAAAGCACGCTTAGAATTTACTGCCGGGAGACACATGCCATTTGAACTATAAGGCGCCGCACGGACAAAACTTACTTTTGGGCGATAAATGTCAAAGAAACTGAAAAAGTGTAGCACGCTTAGCGTAATTTCGGGCGACTAACGCTATCCGACCTGCGAAAGGCGACGCATGTCAAGCATTACTTTCGGACGACTAACGTCACCCAAACCGTCAGGGTAACACAGCAAGCATTACGTTCGGGTGACTAGCACCATGCAGAATGTCAAAGGCGACGCACGCCTAGAATAAACTTAAGGGTTAATCTAGGAAAACCTGCAAAACAAAAGCTAAGAAACTACATAATAAATACAGGGTAAGGGGCGACAAGCGTGCTACTACAAGTAACATATAATATATAGAACTTTTTTTAAAGTAATTACCCCCCCCCCCCAAAAAAAATGGAAAATCAAAAAAAATTTTTACCCCCTCTGGGAGTCGAACCGCCGGAATGAGAAGGGAGCGTACTAACCACTGCACAACTTCAGCTTATCGTCAAAGTAAGATTTCATTTTAATACTTTTAAAACAGCTGTTTATTGATCGCAGCTCGATTGACATCAACACGGGTGTTTTTCTTAGGGAAATGTGTTCGGACCGCTGCAAAAACCATGGTTGTAGACAGGAAAAAACCGGAAGGCACTACCTCTGCTATGTTTGACGTCCGAACCATTGCCAAATGCTGCGAATTTAGGGGATGTACTTCAACTCGATTCGATGTTACGCGAGTTACGCAAGTTACTGTGTTACGATAAACACGGGTGTTTCCTGGGAAAATGTATTCGGCCCGCCTCAAAAACCATGGTTGTGGAAAGAAAAAACCAGAAGGCACTAGCTCTACTAGGCTTGGCGTCAGGACCGTTACCAAATGATGTGAACTCAAGCGTTGTACCGACAACAAAGATGAAGCCCTAGAAGGCAAATTCGTAACCTGAACTTTTCGCCTTCCACCAAAAAGACAACTGAGTAAGCTTTTGAACTTTTTCGTTCCATTTATAAAATTGCTTTTGACTTTTGTTGTCTCTGCTAAACCGCGGGTCAAAATGCGATTTCGGGCCGAAAACGCGGGATACAACACAGGGTTAACTCAAGTGTGTGCCACCTCATATTGGTGACCCTGTGATGCGGACGGACGGACGGACGGAAGTACGGACAGTTACGTGACTATTACGTCACTACCAAAATTTCTTGGCTTGCTACGTTATCAAATTTGCTTAGCAATGGATCCCCGCTGGCGTCCAACACGTGCAGGCTCCGCTATAACTTTAGGCGGCAAACACCAGGGTAACTGAGGAGGAGTGGCTGGGGAGAGAGTGTAGGGCATTTGACAAAGTGACAAGTGGTGAAAAAGCGGCTATGACTTTAGGAAAGAGCAAAAGGAAAGGAAAAACGCCACGCCACCAAAACCAAGGCGAGGCGAAGATACGGGTAACGCGAACAAAGGAATCCAAAGATGTAGAACAAGGGCAGCGCAAAAAATTGACTAGAAAAAACTGAAGTCCAACGCTGATAAAGAACAAGCAAAAGATATCTCAATCTAGAAATGATAAACAGTACACATGGAAGCAAACTCAGAAGGGCAACGAGAATACGAGGTGACATTACGCAAACAATAGCAAGTGAGGATCAAAAAGTTCAGTTTCTTGATAAAATAAATAATAGCCTGCGAGCAAGCCGGCAGGGGTCCCCCCGAGCACCCGCCGAGAGCTTGCTAAGTCGCACGCCAAATATGTCTTTTTATTGCTTTGATTTAAATACTTCCCAGTTCCCAAAGAAATATGCAGAAGCCAACATCTATAAAATTTAATCAAAGATATGGAGCAGCAGCGATTTTGTGGACGTTTACGATAGGTGTCGTCGTACTGGTTTGGCCGGAAAATTTTAAGAGAGGTGGTCGCATAGAGTGCTATAGAGGGGTACGATTGTACGTTCTTTTTTATGCGACTCTTTTCCTAAGAAACGACCACCCAATGGACAAAACCGAAGTGGACACAAGCACGCATTGCGGGCCAATATCCGCGCGCATGAGACCTCTACAAGAGACTGGAATCTAGCCACGTTTCACGAAATTCAAATGAGCATTCACGCGCCTGCACGCGCCACGTATCAGTCATTTCTTCTTCGATCAGTTGATGTTCGTTGAGACAAAGAATTGAAACCCTCAAACTTTAATCAAGCCTTGGAAATGCCGTACGTACTTTTAAAATGACCTAATGGACGCCCAAGGATTTTATCGTACTAAGCCGTCTTTGGTCAACCGCTCGTTATTGAGGCCAAAGTTTTACATCCTGTTCTTGTCCGCAGGCGAAGCGAGCTTATTGCCATTTCTGCCCATGTATTTTCGTTTTATTGGACTAACAGCTTTTCAAACTGGGATTCTGGGATGCACGAGGCCTTTGGTATCTTTCTGGACTTCCCCTCTGCTGCGGATTCTAGCCGAAAAGACAAACAAGAGAAAGCTTCTTCTACTCGCGCTTCTTCTGGCTGCAGTGATTTCTCATATTTCTTTAGGACTTACAAACACGAATGACTCCGCTGCGAATTTTCGTGCATACATCTGCAAGGAGACACAGAATTCTGAGTTGAATTCTAACCACAATATATCAAGTGTCAATGGATCAAACTTTAGCCACCAAAATGCACGGACAAAAAATTCAGGAAAAGTCAACACAACAGGTGCAGTTAACAAATCGCTTGTTACATCATTTCCGAATGCACCGTCGCTCGCAAATTATTCCACGCAGTTACATAACATAGGGTCGGCGATCGACAAAGCCAACGGCTCTTTTGACGCTGGAATGAACTTCGATCGCATAAATACCAATTTCAGTGGAGATAATGTGATCCATTCCAACTCAGTGGTCACACACCATGTTAATAATTCACCAAGCGCCAAAGAATCCGTGATAAATAACATTACCAGACTGGAAGTACAAAGTGAGTGGTACCTCCTCTACGGGTTCCGAATTGATCACACTTTTAAAGTTTTGCTGTCTCTGGTGTTCTTCTGCGAACTTTTTTCATCTTCAACCAGAGGAATAAGCAGAAGTATATTTTCAGACACTACACAACAGAACAGAGGGTCCCGCTTGGGAATCAATGTTTGGGCCTCCCTTGGGACCATGCTGGGGGGTGGAGTGTTAGTAATGGCCATAGGGTATCATCGTTGTGATTTTGGACTAAACAACAGTTTCTACTTACATTTTTACATTTTTGGTTGTTTTGGTGCTGTATCCTTTATTTGTGGTGCATTGCTGAAGGAACATGAGAAGAAGTCACTCCTATCCCTGAAGTTTGGAAAGGCCTTTGCATGTCTGTGCTGTGATGTGAACATGATATGCTTTCTTGCTGTGCTTCTGGTCCTTGGAATGGCAGAGTCTCTTATGTACAACTTCATGATGTGGTATCTACAAGACATTGGAGCATCAATAATTGTTATGTCAACAATTGTAATCACATCAGCCTTCTCTGAAATTCCAATGCTGTGCATCTCAAAACACTTGATTCGCTGCTTTGGTCACCACTGGGTGATCTTTTTGTCCCTTTTCTGTTATGGAGGTCGTTTTCTTTATTTTTCTTACTTCAAAAACCCTTGGCTCATACTTCCCATTGAACTTCTCCATGGGCTTTCATACACTACAGTTCATTCGGCTTGTGGATCATATGCAGCCACCGTCTCCCTGCATGGCACAGAGAAGACAATGAAAGTTATTTTCTCAACAGTTTACTATGGTTTTGGCATGGGCATAGGTGGCACTGCTGTTGCTCTTTTGTACCAGCTTTATGGGTCAATAGTTGTTTTCCGTTGTGCCGCAGGAGTCTGCGGCATTTATGCCCTGGTTTTTGCAATGCTTCAATGTATTCTTGTATTTCCTGATGGAGACAGAAGTGGTGGGAAACTAACAGAATATCAACAGATTAATATGGATGGAGAAAGAGACAACTTTCCCTTGCAGGCAGACTGGTTGATGGAAGCCCTTCGGGCAGAAGAAGATGGAGATGATGAGACTCACTTTATCAAATAATATTGAAATAAAAAGTACCATATTTCCTTGAAAAATAGCTTCCCCTTGAATAATACCTATAATCCTCCCATTGTAGTCTCTTTGAAGAGTTATTATTCAAACCTTATTTCAAATTAATTGCACTGTTTGAATTTTGTCCTACCTCCCGCCTATGAGTTGAGAAACAAAATACTAGCCAAGGACACAAATTATCTGTGTGTATCAGAGGCTACGTTAAGTCTTAACCCTTTCACTCCTAAGAGTGTCTAAAATCAAAATTCAAGAAAATCTTAAATTTTGTTTTGTAAAACAACTTAAATATAAATGGTACCTTGTGAAAGTACTGCTGATGCAGTTTCATCTGAATAGTCACACCATGGGATTTCATCCATAGACTCAGAAGTTTAGCTGACTATGGGAGTGAAAGGGTTAACTGCATGCATGCCATCAACTCGGCTTTGTAGGCATGCAGGTTGATTCTTCCATCAAGATTGCAACAAAATTTGGTTTTGAAAAATGTCACCTTTTTATGAGATGTGCTCTATCTATTTCACAGTTTTGTTAGATAAAATCCAGTGTTATTTTATCTTTCTTTTACTGGCTGTGTCAGTGGTGCATTAAAGAATACCCGCAATACGCCTGGGAGTTGCCTGGGATAAATAGTTGGCCAATCTATGTGAGATGTTCATCTCACAGGCTAACTAGCTTGCTGTCACAGTATAAGGACCAGGCTTTGGTATAAATTTTGTTGCTTCATTATTAAGATGTAAAGCATATGATGGTACATTCATTATTTTACAATGTTACTACCATTACAAACAAGCTTATGCACAAATGACTGTGTACCAGAAACATGTTTATGAACTGTTCAAAGAGTACATTTAAGTCCATTCACCCTGGGGTTCCATTTCCAGCAATTTATTCACTGGAAGTCACCCCCTCAGTCCATTGGATAGCTAGCTATCATTCAAGGAAATATGGTCCATATTATACATGACTTAATTTATTTTCACTACTTAACTTATTCGGGTCAGTGACCTTAGTTCTTTTGAGATTCTTAGCATAATACCCAACTCACTTGATGATCTAAGTGATCCATTGTGGTTGTGGAGACCCAAAGTCATCTGCGGTGTCAGATTCATGCTACCATCACAAAAACATGGGGAGAGTTTTTAATTTTGTGTATGTACAGAATTGGGTACATTTTAAATGACGAACAAACAATTGAATAAATAATGGCACTGACAACCAAGAATGTTAGTAAATTATTTAACACACGTCAAACATTTTTGAAGCATCAGTTTTTCATTGTGTATAGACAATAAATTATTTAGTTTTGGATCTTGTTTTAATGGCAAGTTAAGGTGGCTCGAAAGGGTTTTTAATTGTTACAAACCTTTTGAAACGAGGAAAGATTACAAGGAAGACTATTTCTGAGCATGTGGCCAATCTGTAAATATCTTGACAATTCTTTTGTCGGCCAATACTTTAAGGCTGGTTGTGACATCATAGCCATTACCATGACAACCCTAAAGAGAACCCCAAATTTCAGTTTTTGCAAAGTACCCGAAAAACTAAGTCGGCGACCTACCCTTGCTCTAAATTCCTTAACTTCTCTGAGGGTATGGCAAAAAGTTACTCAGTAGAACTTAAGTTATATCGAAAAAGCCATTTGATCAATTACAAATTACTGAATAACTTTCTTCCAAAAGCTTCTATTTGAATTGGCACCAAAGTGTTGCATGCAAAAACTCAGGATGGGTCACGGAACAAAATTTCGAGATAAAAACAAATGTTTCGTGCAAGTTTTATTTCCAGTTTGCACGATTTTACGTGGCATTTAACTTCCGGTATTTTGCGCGTGCAAATTATTAATAGAAATTTGGATTCACTCAGCTCTTGCTATTTTGTGTGTAGGCTACACGTGTGCATGGCTAAAAAGAAGCCTCCTTAATTAAGTGGAAGTTTCCCGCATCTTGAAGATAAAGTTACTAGGCTTATATTTTGAATATAAATTTTACAGGAATACTCATTGCTTGGCTTTTAAGACTGAATGAAAAATTGATGCTAATCCTGGGCTTTAATAATTTCCTGCTTTGAATTACTGGGCCCGGGCTTTTTCCTTGACTCTGACAGTGAATTTGAACATTTTGATAACCAACATTCAAAAACAAATTACTGTAGCTGAAGTGAAATAAAAAAGGCCAAATACAGGAAAACTTGGTTTGTCTGGGGCCCTCCAATTTTGCTACTCTTGTGAAGAAAGCTCAAACGTTATGTAGGTTTTCATCTATCATAACGCTTAAAAAAGTTCCAAAATGCAACTATTATAATTTAAGAAAATACATCAAATAAATTTGATGGAAGCTGTTTCAAGCTGGCAAAAAGTACATCAGGGAAACAGTTTCAAACTATGTTAGACTGATTTTTGTAGCCTGCATTGCTAACCCTTTAAGCCCTGATATAAAAATGCATATTCTCTTTACTGACCTCCATACATTTCTTATGGAACTAGTAAGGAGAATTTGTCTAAATATCAAGACATCTTATCCTCAGGGATCACTTCCTTTATTCCTGTCACTTGAATGTTCAAACAAGTTGTGATCATGTAAAAAGAAATTTCATTTTCATAAGGGCTTAGGGCTTAAAGAGTTAAGAGATAATAGAGTAGTAATAGAGTGATACCCTTATTGATCCCTTAATTACCACTATTGACTTCAAAGTAATGTCCTGTCACACTTTGTTTCACAGGTGAAAAGACCAAAACATGCAAGTAACCAACACTGTTGACCTGCCAAGATGACAATATGTGACTGCCTTCATTTATAAATTATGAGAAATTGAACACCAGTAATTTATTAAATGTTAGATGTGACTACCCAACAAGGGGTTTAGAAGTGAAGGGCTCTGAGAAGAATGTTGTGAGTGGCTTTTTCAACTTGAGTACTAAAAATCAGCTTTCCTTTTGGCACCAAAACATAGCTTTCTTGTCAAAATATAGCCTTGTTTAGATTTATTTACTTCATAACACCCAGCTGGCCACCAAAAACCTTCATTTTTCTCAAAAAATGTAATTTTTGGCCTGAAAAGTCACTTGGGTAAGACAATTTTGCACAAAGCCCTTCAACTGGAGGGAAGAAACAACAACGTAAAACAACAGACCAGGAACTGTGCCAATTAGGAAATTAATAAGAAATGGCGTTTCTACTTGGTCAATTCATTTAACACTTATGACTAGAGTTGTCAATGATTTCTCCCCCCTGACTTAAATGTGCCCTGGGGCTACATCCCAAAACCTACAGTGTGTAAAGGAGTTAAGACTACGTGGAATTTTGCCACTAAAGCATTTTTCTAACTGATCAGGTAACTGATCATGATGCCTGCTGACCAACTAAAAATAAATAAACATATGGAGAGGAGCATTTCACAATTAATTTTGGTATGGGGGGTAGCTCCAGTTTTATTCTTGGAGGAAGTGAAAATCTGGGAAATATTTTTATAGAGGGTTAAAGGTAAAGATAATTGACACTGGTTACAATTTTGTGCTTAGGCCCATGCATAATTTCTTTTCACTTTGCTCCATTTAAATTTTGAAATTAAAGGTTCATCATTTGGCACCTCCCCGGCACATATAAAGCTAAGTACACCCCCCTAGGCATGAGGCAAGACTGGGTAGGATCAAGTTTGTCTGCATCACTTGGGTCTCATATTTAGGTTTGCAGATAACTACACAGAGGTGGATCCTCTGCAGCTCTTGGCCTGACAAAATAATTACAGACTTCTTCATTATTCCCAAGTAGCATCCTCCACCCAGACATTAACCCCTTTCTGTGAACAATCAGATAACTGTGCCACACTCTTCATTTCTTCAATTCCCTTCTAGCCCGCTGGCCCCGTCCCACCCCTTCCCCAATGCTCAATGAAATGCAGGGTATTATAGGGTACTGTAAGACTCCAGGGGAGGTTGGCCTAAACAGGTAGTGCAACTCAACAGGGAATGGTTTAAAGGGTCTTGTGTCTTTTAAAAACAGGGTATACAATTTCACTGTTAGCATCTTGAACAGGGTGTCTTCCTCGACTGGAAGCCCTGGAAGCCTCATGTCGGTACCAACATTCTTTTAAAATCTAATTCTATGGTGTCATTTACATGTATATAAAAAACACTCGCTGAATGGGGAATGAAAAACAAGGCAGACAAAAATATGCAGAACACAAGCAACATTATTGGAGATCGCTTGTCTTAAACAGGGTAGCGAAATGAACAGATTTTGTCTTAAACAGGGTCAGGGTGTGAAGGCCTCGACGCCACATCCCCACCCAACCTTCCCTTAAGTGCTCCCCCCCCCCCCGTCTCGTAAGACCTTTGTTGCATTCTGAGCAGAATTGAGGTAAGTTCACTACTCTGTTCTGGGGAACTTTAGGGTACATCTTTGAGTTTAAACGGGTCATCGTTGTGGTGTGCAAAGTGTACAAACGTAGTCAAGTTTATGTCTATGGATTTAAGTCTAAAACTGATTACGAAGGTTACGATGGTGAAGTTGCAAGCCGGCACAACAGTCAACTGGAGTAAATGTGCGCGCTGTGATACTATCATGAAATTTCGATTCTTTTTACTGATTCATGAGTTCAGTTAGCAAAATACTAAGGACTGTGAGTTAAAGAACGTTACTTACTTTTATCAGAAGGTTAAAACTACGAATTAGCGAAAAGCCAGAAAAGCTATAGCGCAGCGCATAGCAATAACCCACAGGCATAGGTTTCTGTACGATAATTATACTCGCCTTCTTTCAGCACTGTTTCTTGCAGCTCAGAAAAGATTTTCCTGGCTTTTTCACTCCACAATTAGCTCGCTCGTCGTCGGTAAAGCCTAGATAGTGTTCATCTCATAACAATTCCGAAAATGTCAAGCAAAAATCAGCCAAAATGTTCAAATTGAAGACACTCGACTGGTCACTGCTATTAAATGTGACGCGGCGTCTCAAATTTCCCGCGGTTTGCGCCGCGGGTCGTTGGCGACGAGATGCGGGTTGCGGTTCAACCGTTTGCCCACACAAAAGTCCTTCTCGTCGAATGAGCGCCCCCTTAAGGTGGCTCCCTAGAGTTTCTACAAAAGTGACTATACGAACTGTTGTCTTGCAATCTTTGTTCCTGAGATTTGCCAGTAAGATTACCAGCATAATTACATTTATTTTTCAGTTTTTGCTTCTTAGGCATAGGCTGTTGTCATGGCAACAAAACGTCTAAAGAGTGACGGATATTTTCCATTAATTCTTCTTTATTCTTTAATATTTGATTTTCCCTCGGTGAAATTTTTTTAAACTTTTCTATCTTTTGAAAATGATTTTTACTAACTTTTTGCAGGGGAAAAAATATGGGGTCGTTCAGACAGTTTCACCGATATCACGTGATTTCTTATTTTTGACCATTAAACTGAATTGCTCTGACAGAATTTTTCCAAAAAATAGTATGTGGAAGGTAGCGTTAGTATCTCAAAATGTGCAAAATTTAAAAAAAAATTCACCGAAGGAAACGCGAGAAAATTGACTGTTAACTTTGCTTTTTTTGGCTATGCTGACGTCATAACATGTCAGGAAAATCTTACGATTTCATGTGAGCGCGCGCAGATTACTACAGCTCACATCATCAGCACGCGCGTGGTCATAAAACTACAGGGAGCCACCTTAATATAAAAAGCCTATAGTAAACAGAAATCGTGCTCCTTATAACATAGACTGCTTTCAAAAAATCAGTTTTCTGTTTTAGAGCTAATTAAAGGCTACCTACAAAGAACTGAGGGCTGGAGAGCGGACGCAATCAATGTTAGCACAAAGAAAAGAAAAAATACAGCAGAAAATATAGAAATATACGTACATATGACGTTATAATTTCTATTACGATCCGAATTTCAAGAAATCGATAGGTCACGTTTTGCATCTTGATAATTATTGAATATTGGCACTGTGTTCAACTGTACGCCGCCTGAATTTGAGACTTTTTCCTGTCCGTGTCACGTGACCTGCCAAATACGGTTATGACTCGAAAATCTTCAAAATTTCAGAACTCAGTTTGAACGTGGTGACTCTTGAAAATCTCGGCACTTCTGAAGTTTAGCCGGATAAGATGCCACAGGTTTTTTATCAGTTTTGTTTTAGCTCACACGTCATTAATATTCGTCTACGGTCCTCAGCTGAACTGTCATTCAGAACTTAACAATTATATTGGATTTGTACTCCATGAATTGTTTTCCATCTTGACGCAATTCAGGTACTTCTTATCTACTAATAACAGTTTCGATGACGTCATAAGATTGGAGGGGTAAAAGTCCAAGGTATGAATTAGGTTTGATTACCGTCGCTCTCTTGGGTACAGCCGGTCTTTTCGTCCTTCAAGGTGTTTGAGCACGGGCTCATTCCGCCCCCCGACACGGCTAATATCGAGCCTTGGTATGAGTCTGCTTGTCAACAAGCGTAGGACATTGAGTAAAAGACTGAGTACGAGTACGACTCTCGAATTTCACAGCGGTCACATGGTGAATGCCCTCACTCCTGCATGTTGCTTTCCTTTCCAGGGGAGATCAGAAGAACGCTCCAGAATCGACATTGATGCGACAGGTGATAACCTAAAGCATGCACACTAGTTTTACTTTAATCTAAAGGGGCGCATTAACCTAATCAAAACGCTGATGACAAAAAATGTTGGAGAGCAACAACTGAATTAATCAGCATTTTTAAGCTTTTCTAAGTTTCGAAACGCTTATCATAAAGGATGTGAATAGAGTAATCAGAAACTGGTATTGTTTAATAATTGTCCATGCAAACTCAATTTTCTGTGGCCACATACATACTTTTATTAATTTACGATTACAGCTACGATACTTTTGGTTCCTGCTTCACTAAGCAGACAGTAGATTTTGCCTGCAAAGTGAGGTCATTTTGACCAAGTGCGCCTGTATGATTGTTAAAACTGGCCACTCTATAAAAGTGTGAAAATTAACTAAGCCGTCCGCGTTCTTCTCGACTGAGCTAAAAAAGGCTAACGCTAGTAAGGAAAAGCTTAATCTAACAACACTATACAAGGCGCCATGCATTTTAACTGTTGAACGGAGCCGAATATTTCAAGGAAATTGGTGAAATTATAATGGTTGGGCAAGCCGGTGAACAGAGACGGAGACTCTGCCTTTTTAAAACTGATTGAGAAAAATAAGTAACGGTGAATTGCATTTACAGGTTTTAAATGAAACGAAAATGTGACCATCGCAGTTTTAGTTGCAATTTAAGCAATTGCGAATTAAGTCCGAAAAAAGATTCTCGGGATTCGAACCCGTGGCCTCTGCGTTATAGGTTTTAGGTAACACATAACAGCCAGAATCAAAAATTTCACTGACGCTAGAAGTTGCGACTGAAGGTCAGTTATTGTTATGATAAACTCAATATTTCGTTGCCCTTGGTTGTTTACTGGATAAGTGAGTTGAAGAAAAATTTCAAACTGAAGGGCTGCCTCTTTTATAAGAAAATACTCTTGAATGCGAGAAATAAAAGAATAACGATTATAAGTTTCGAATTTGGAAATTTTAGCGAAATTATTATTGCCAAAGTTCAGAACGTTTTTGTTATGTTTAACTGAATTTTCATTCAGTACCGTGTGGGGGTACTTAAGACGGGATTGGATTGTTTTGGTTATTAATGTCTGTTAGTACTCCTTATGATCTCTTCACAGATTTCTTTGCCAGAAATTCAGCGGCAACGTGCGGTAGTGTATGAAGGGATAGGAAACCTTGTTCATACAACAAAATCTGGCTTTCACTAAATTTCCCGCGGGAATCTTTAATTCATTAATTGCAAAATCTCTCCATACCCACTCAGTTACATCTAATAGCGTTGTTTGCAAAACAAACAAATCTCAGTATTTATTGTGTTCAGTAGGAGGCTAAAGATATCTTATGGATTTTTCTATGGAATCGAGTTTTAGTTTTTTCCAGAATAAATCTCTCATTCAAGGTATTTTTTTAATCGCTCAAAATGTGAAACCAAGCAGCTTTTGGTCTGTTGAATTCTTTCGCCCCAGATGTGCTCTAATTAAAAGAGAAGCTTTTAACGACAGTGAAAACTGAGGGAATTATTCCCACAAACACATTATTGTTGTTTTCTTGTCGAGTGGCTAAAAGTAAAACTCTTTCTAGATTTTAACAAGTCTCTTCTTTTTTGTATACATTCTACATTCAAAGTCGTTTTCCAAATTATCGCTTTTTGTGCCCTTGTTTTGGTGACAAAAATAATTAACTGGAGATAAGTGATTAACATAATTAGATGTCTGCAAATCTCTCGGAATTAGATGGTATCTGCAGGTGTTGCAACACTATGAATGGCACCCAACCAGCAAGTTTAAGTAACTTCACTTGAGCTTTAATAATGAATTCTTTTCAGTTGCCAATCCAACTTCGTCAAGACCAACCCTTAAGTTTCGGCTGTTTTCTGAGGAAAGGAAGAACTACAGGAATTGCTTCATTTGTGGTTTGAAGAGTCGCTTACTCTTAACTAACTTCGTCGAGCCTGAAGCCAAAATAGAGTTGTGGCGCAATTTGTGATTCTAGCTACTGAATCAGTTCAGTTTTTGGCTAAACTCAGGAAACATTGGAAAGTATGAAAATTGACACCGAAAAAATCTTATAAGATGAAGCACACCGTTGATTGTTTCCAGCGACCAGTATTTAGTATTTTTTTCATCTGCCTGGTAAGTGTGATCGCGTTGATGACCAAAACATTTTTCATTTTGTTTTTTCCGAATGAAGATTACTTTATGTCTTGTTTTTTACTTTTCAGACTCGATGTACATCGGCATCTAGCTGCACGGGCCAAAACTACGTTGTTCCAGGTAATTATGTATTTATCTCTCATATTTGGTGCTGACAAAGCTCTTTTTCATAGGCTTTATAAACCAGACATGTTGCAAGCGGCAATTAGCAACATTGGCACCAATAGCACAAATTAATTATTTTCCGTGTTTCTTCTAAGCAAATCGATGTTGTCAGAAAAGACATTCGTCCTGGGAACTTTGAAAAGTTAGACGAACTATTGAGCTAATGTTTTTGTCAGCGAACTATTTGTTAATGGCGCTATGTCCTCTTGGATTATTGATAATCGTAGTTTCAATCTTAATATATTTAGTTGCTATGTCGATTAGTAACAGCGCTCAACTTAGCTGGCAAACATTAAATCCATCTTCACTGTATGCTGGATAAACCTCCTCTAAACCATCTCAGGACAAATACTAGAGCTAAACGGTTGTGACTGACACATTAATACGACTAAGGAAATCTAAGTAGTGAGGAGGGTATTCACCAGTTAGAAAATGCAACATTTTAAACCGAAGAGCAATAATGAAATGACGTTTACTGCGGCGATGAATATTTTTTCTTTGCAAATCTTAAATTGTTTCCCATTTTTTCTCTGTTGTTTTCTGTACTGCGAAAGAATCTACTCAAGGACTATAAGACGTCGACCATTCAAGCCGGCCAAAGAAAAGATCCAACTTCATAAGCTAAACGCTAAGCATCCATAGGGAATCAAAAAGTGATTAATTATGAAACAGTTCTAGAATAAGTCTGAAGATGAAGGTTTCATCCATTTTTCAGTTTAAAAGAGACAAGTTGAATTTAAATTAAGTTAATTGAATAATCGAAGATGCGGTTTTTGCAAGCCTGCAAGAATCTGTGCATTTCATAATCGAACATTACGCAAAATCAGACTTGAACCGTATTTTAACAACATTTTGCTTATTGGAAGAAACTGGACCTTTGAACGTGTTTTTAGTTCGACGGATTTCAAAGACATTTTATTTAATACATAAACGCTAACAAACTTAACATTGAAATTCCAAATTATGAAGTACCCAAATCAACAACTGTGTTCATAAATACTTTGTTTAGTTGCGTTTAAAGTCGAAACTACTTTTCTGTGTTATGCATACCTAAGGCGAATTAGTTTCGTAAACTGAATTTCAATAGAGTAGTAGTTATATACTCTGGTGCCTCGTCATTGTTTTCTCCAGTATCATTGCCATAGTAAACTGATTTTACACCGCAGTTTTTTGCTGCCATTTACCTCTTAAGGGTCTTTTGCGTACTTGACATAAAACTACACACACAAAACACTGGAAAAACTTTCATTTGAATGGCCACACTTAAAATTTCATCCAGAGATCTAAACGGTACAACCGCATTGTACAGCATATTGAACAGTGCCTCCGGAAAGTATTGCTCAGTAGATGTCATTTTAATGGTGATTTTATCCAGAGATCTATACGCTACACAGCCGCCTTGTACAGCACAATAAACAGCTCCACAGTAAAGCACTTTAAATACTGACGTTTGATATAAATGGATATACAGCTATTTCAATTAACGTTGTCGGACGATCTTCGCGACAAGACTTCAAGGTGACATAGGTAATTTATTAATAAATTTACCAAACTTAGGCTATAGCTCACCCCTACAGAAAATACATCGCATAGAAAAGTGTTTATGGTACTTTTACCCATCCCATTGCAGTGACAGGCGTAAAATTATAGCCGAATCATAAAAGATGTACAGCTACCCATACTACTATTCGGTCTTGTTGCGTAAGCTCGTGGCTTTAAAATCCGACAACGTTAATTGAAATAGCTGTATATAAGCAAATATAAGCAAGTACAGCTTGGTCAGATCAAGCACCACAATCATGGACTTAGGGATTTTATCCACAGACTCAAACGTTAGCATCACCATCGGTACAGCTTAATAAACAGTAAACACGAACTAGCCTTTGACACATGGTCACACGTTAGTATTTTATCCATGGTCTCGAAAGTTCGAATCACCTTGTACAGCACCAAAAAAAACACAGTACAGTACAAAGTACTTCTCTTCGCGGCACCTCCTTATTAAGGACAGTTCAAGCGGTCGAATAAAGCCCAAATCAGTTCATTTAAACTCTATCTATAATACGGACACCATAATACGAACACACAGCTCTGTCCCTTTGGTGTACGTTATAGGGGAGGTTCGAGTGTACCACCGGAAAGCACCGGCTGTGCAGCAGCCGAGTTACACTTAAGAGGGGAGTCTGGGTAAGGAAACAGGATAAGAGTAAAGAAAGAAATAAAAGAGGGATTAAATTTTTGTACACACTCCCAGACAGACCAAGCCCACGCAAGAGCAGTTGGGGTTGTCTGTGGACTGTTTTTGTGTCCATCTATTAATTATTAAAACTTCAAATTTTAATTTTAACTCACTTTTAATTCTTACCAATTCTCAATTTTCTTAAAATTCGTCATTTTATCTACAAACTCGAAAGTTAGAAGCGCATGAATATGACATTGGCCTAATCAGGTAAAAAGCTTAATTGTTCTTTACTTTGTTTCTTTTCAGAATACCTTCGTTGTACCCCTGTTAATGTGGCATACAACAATAATGGTGCGCAGTGTGTAGATGCATCAGACAGCCTGGCGACCTGCGGCCTCGCGTTAGACGGAAGCGCAGCTACCGAGTGGACTTATTCGGGTGCTGGAGTAGGCATGTGGCTTAAGATTCAGTTTGATCGACAGTACCTTATCAACACTCTGCGTGTAAAACAGAGGGCCAATGCCATTGAGCAAAACAAAGGACTTAAGCTCACGTTTATGGATGGATCCGAAGCATTTGTAAGTAACTCAAGTTTGCACTTTATGTACTACAACGTGGTGGACGACAATATAACGATAATCAACGTGTTTTAACAATTTATATAACTTAAGTACGTAGGAGGGTATTTTAATATACCTACTACCGATATTTTTGCCTAGCAGCCCGGAGCCCGGAGCCCGAAGCCTTTCTAAGCCCTTCTCTTTTAACCGACGTCGAGGAGTTTGGATATCCTGATGAAACGTTAATTCTCGTGTTTGACTGATATATTTATTACTTCTTGTCTTCTAAACTTCTTCTTGTCATCTTCAGCAGACATGCCGAACGTTTCACCTCATGTATTTACTCTTGTTATGTCTTGAAACGTTGTTGTATAAGAAGTAGTACTACTGTAGTTCTTCCACAAAGACTGCCGATATCTTGGAATAAGTAAGAGACACGGTACATTCTGGTATATTTACCATCGCAAGGATCGCTGTGATCGCTACGATCGCTGGACATTGATTTCCGTATGATCACAACGATCGCCACTGGGTCGATCGCTACGCTGAGATAGAACTGAAGATAGAACTGAGATAGAACTGAAGATAGAACTGAGATCGAACTGAAGTCTATCTCAAACGATCGCTGTGATCGCTGAAGAGTAGTTTTTATATGATCGCAACGACTGCTGAACGTTTTTTCCAGCGATCGCAGCGATCGTATCGATCGTAGCGATCATATGGAAACCAGCCTAGCATTTACACTGAATTATTTTTCCCTTGGATAACTAAACAATACGCTAGTTGGGTGTTTGTAACTATATAAAGCCAACTTCAACTGTTGCTCAACTGGCAGACAAAGTCACGAACAATTACTCGTCCTTTTGCCAGAACATCATCCACATATCGCCAGAAACATGCCGAAAAAATGTCTGAAAGCTTTTTGTCTGAAGCTTTATGTCCGAAATGAAAAGGTCCAAATATTTAGGTAGTTAGGTAAGGTAGCCAGGTAGGCATGTTGTTAGGGAGGTAGGTAAGCAGGTAGGTAGGTAGGTAGGAAGGTAGGTAGGTAGGTAGGCAGGTAGGTAGCTAGGTAGGTAGGTAGGTAGGTAAGCAGGTAGGTAGGTAGGTAGGAAGGTAGGTAGGTAGGTAGGCAGGTAGGTAGGTAGGTAAGCAGGTAGGTAGGTAGGTAGGAAGGTAGGTAGGTAGGTAGGCAGGTAGGTAGGTAGGTAGGTAGGTAAGCAGGTAGGTAGGTAGGTAGGAAGGTAGGTAGGTAGGTAGGCAGGTAGGTAGGTAGGTAGGTAAGCAGGTAGGTAGGTAGGTAGGAAGGTAGGTAGGTAGGTAGGCAGGTAGGTAGGTAGGTAAGCAGGTAGGCAGGAAGGTAGGTAGGTAGGTAGGTAGGTAGGTAGGCAGGTAGGTAGGTAGGTAGGTAGGTAGGAAGGTAGGTAGGTAGGTAGGTAGGTAGGAAGGTAGGTAGGTAGGTAGGTAGGTAGGAAGGTAGGTAGGTAGGTAGGTAGGCAGGTAGGTAGGTAGGTAGGTAAGCAGGTAGGTAGGTAGGTAGGAAGGTAGGTAGGTAGGTAGGCAGGTAGGTAGGTAGGTAGGTAGGTAAGCAGGTAGGTAGGTAGGTAGGAAGGTAGGTAGGTAGGTAGGCAGGTAGGTAGGTAGGTAGGTAGGTAGGTAAGCAGGTAGGTAGGTAGGAAGGTAGGTAGGTAGGTAGGCAGGTAGGTAGGTAGGTAGGTAGGAAGGTAGGTAGGTAGGTAGGTAGGTAGGTAAGCAGGTAGGTAGGTAGGTAGGAAGGTAGGTAGGTTGGTAGGTAGGCAGGCAGGTAGGTAGGTAGGTAGGTAGGTAGGTAAGCAGGTAGGTAGGTAGGTAGGTAGGAAGGTAGGTAGGTAGGTAGGAAGGTAGGTAGGTAGGAAGGTAGGTAGGTAGGTAAGCAGGTAGGTAGGTAGGTAGGAAGGTAGGTAGGTAGGTAGGTAGGTAGGAAGGTAGGTAGGTAGGTAGGTAGGTAGGCAGGTAGGTAGGTAGGAAGGTAGGTAGGTAGGTAGGTAGGTAGGTAGGAAGGTAGGTAGGTAGGTAGGTAGGTAGGTAAGAAGGTAGGTAGGTAGGTAGGTAGGTAGGTAGGAAGGTAGGTAGGTAGGCAGGTAGGAAGGTAGGTAGGTAGGTAGGTAGGTTGGTAGGTAGGTAGGAAGGTAGGTAGGTAAGCAGGTAGGTAGGTAGGTAGGCAGGTAGGTAGGTAGGTAGGTAGGTAGGTACGTAGGTAGGTAGGAAGGTAGGTAGGAAGGTAGGTAGGTAAGCAGGTAGGTAGGTAGGTAGGAAGGTAGGTAGGTAGGTAAGGTAAGGTAGGCCTAGTGGATTTGTACGCACAGTATTGCACCCTCCGCTCGCGAAAATGGACCCCCAACCGGTGGTATAAGCCCCGGTTCAAATCCGCTAGCGGATACGGACCCCCCGTCGGTCCAAATCATCTGGTGGATTTGGCCCCCTTTCGCGGATTTGGATCGCCCCCCACCCCTCCCCTCTAAAAACTCACGCTACCAAGTAACTTGAAATAGAATCTGGGGAATCTAATTTCCTTTTGGCTTTTAACATACGGTAAACAGCATAACAGCAGATTTCCCTGCCATATGCAAAATCTAATTTTTCAAAAAGCTGCCGCGCTTGTTCTTGTTCTAATAAAGCGCTGCGAGACTGATGACCTTCTTCTAAAAACTTGCCATTACAAAAGGAAATTGTTGCCTTGCTGAAGGGGGTCCAAATCCGCTGTGCATAGGATGCCTGGATCTGGAAGTGCCATCAATACCAGAATTCATCTCGTTGTCAAACGTTTCTAATCACTCTTAGGTGGAACTTACTAAAAATGAAGGTGTTACTTATGACCAAGAGGCGGTCTGGGACATAAGAAGTTTCTGTGACGTCATGACCAATTTCGTGAAAGTTGAAGTAGAAACAGTTTACACAGTTGTCAACAACGGCTTCAAGGAGATACAGTTTTATCACGATAACTGCCTTACAGGTTTGTTTGTTTGTTTGCTTATTTGTTTTTTTCCCTTCGGTCTGTTTTCCTTCTTAGTTTTGGTAAACTACGAGGAGTCACTATTTCATCTCACGGATAATATAAACTTAAGTCGATTTTGAGACGACATTGCGGCTCTATAATGACGGCGTTGGGAGAAAATATATTCCGTATTGGGTCCGTCGCTTCCGCCCAGTACGGAATATATTTTGTCCGAACTAGCCGTCATTATAAAGCCGTAATGTCGTCTCAAAATCGAATTTAGTTCATAATAATAGGCTTCTTTCGATATATTAAAATTCAGCTTGGTAGCGAGGCATAGAGGACACAAATAAAAGAAATTTTACAAGCATGTTTATTCATTTCTTTTGTTTGTGTCCTCTAGGCCTCGCTACCAAGCTGAATTTTAATATATCGAAAGAAGCCTATTATAGAGCAAGCGTGCTTTCGAACGAACTATCAAATTGACATAGAAATCATCAATCGAAATCGGAAAACGAATGCACCAAAGCAACATGGAGCGTTAAGGCCAGTGTTGAAAACATTTCTTTAATTTGGACATGTCTTATTAGACTTGTTTCATTGTTAGGAGAATGCTTTAATTCGCGCTAAGCTATTCAAAGGACGTTCACTTGGGAATGCATCCTTATATTTTTGATATCTGAGGTCTCTTTTAACCTGAAAATTAGGAAATTAGTAACATCGAAACGTTATCTCACTCTAATCTTAAAAATGTTTTAGCCGGCAGTCTTGATCCTTTTTAACGAGATGTGAAGAGTGACAGGAATGCAACTGACTCTTTAACTGTTTGTTGTCACTCTTGTTGTTTATCCTTTTTTTCACGTTTCAAAAAGAAAAAAAGCGGTTCTGAAAAATATTTTTAACAGGCTTAACTGAACATTTAAGGCCCTTTTAATATATAATGGTAAGATTCTTACACTGATAGCTTCGACTGTAATTTTGTTATACATTCCGTGATGCAATGCGACCCTGACAAAGTCTTCTTATCTCTCAATATTGTTCAGATAAACTAGAGAGTTTTCTTACCATTCCAATGGGGAAAACAACAGAAATCCACCCTGTGCAAGGAAAATCAATTTCCCTTCGCATCAAGGCAACCAAGAACGTTGCCGTAACTCTTTACGAAAAACCACAAGCAGACTCAGCTAGATATCGTTTCATCATCTTTGACCAAAATGGCAATTCACAAATCCGTCGTGCTGCAGAAGGCGATTCAAACGACAACCAGCAAAAATGGACAAGTACTCCAAATGCATTGGGACCAGATCCTAAGTGGCGGACTATCTGGATCGACTTCCGTTCGAGCAACCTGGTGCTGGGATCTGGGGGCGAGGTTTTATTACAGTGGAATGACCCGTCTCCTATTTCAGTCAGCTACGTATCCTTTACAGCAGATGCCACGATGTCCACAACGATCTATTATTACAACAGAGAGACTGAAAGTGAGTTGTGAACATTTTTAAATGGTTTGTCGTTGTCCTATTACTTGAATGAGCAATTCCATCGGGCTACAGTTAGACCTCGATTATAAGCTTCCTTTCTCTCATCATACCATACCACCACCCACTCGCCCTCTCCACCTCCCACCTACTCTTACGCGAAATCTACAATCTATCGAACGTCAGCGGCAGGAGGCTCCGTTACGGCAACTGCTCATCTCTCCTGTGCGCGGGCACAATAAACATTCTTAAAATAAGTCCAGTGTTCATGCTTTTGTGATTCGCACTGTAACACTCTTCTTTTCATTCTGGGAATTGAAAATAGATTTATCTCTGTTTAGACACAAGATCACTCCACCAGTCTTCAAAAGCTGCGAAAAGTGCGATGGTGGGAGTTCAGTCAATTCAACGTATTTTATGGAGGCATTTGTAATTAGCACTGTACAGTTAGTTGCTCATCTGCGTTTGGATTCAATATGCTATTAATGCAATTGAACAAGGCTAGGTCCTTTAAGGAGTTGTCGACTCTTGTTGCTTAGGGAAGTTACACTCAGCAAATCTTATTATATTGCCTGAATTCTACATTCAACAAGCTTTCTAATGGTGTATAGTCGGTTGGTTTGGTTTCTCACTTCTCAATTCCGACAGCTGTGGAATTCATACCCAATTCCATAACGAATTCTCTAAGTACTGGGAATTTCAAACTGTCACTCAGAGCTTATCCACAGAAAAAAAACAAAACACACGTTAATTTTCTTCTGCTTTCATACTTTTCGTTTCCTTCACTGATTTAGCTTCTTTAATGGTGATGGCTTTATTCGTCAATAATAATTAACCGGAAGTGAAAAAGGAAAACAAAGAATAAAGATCTTCAAGAAAAAGGCTCTTATACCCTCAAAATGACTTAAAGCCAATCATTGATTACTTTCAATGGGCACAGTGCCACAAGCTAAGCATTCCACTACCCTTAGGGACCTTCACAACCGCTCTTGACTCAAATACGACCAATGTTTTTTTTTTTTTTCAGTTTCTTTTGACACCATATGCAAATCCAGATAGTTCGTTGCTGAAAAAGAACAATAGGCAAACCAAAAGCTCTCTTTTGGAAAAAAAAGCGGAATTGCTTTTAGCCTCTTCTTCTTGGAGGGAGGCTTGGTACACAAACTTTTATAAGAAAATGAGTTTACTTTCGCATGCAAATAAAAATCATTTCCGTATGAAAGAATGAGCACTAGGCCTCGCTTTGAAAAAGAGTCCAAAGATACCTCGGAAATGGCCTATTGGTCAGTTGCTAAGCAACACGAATCACTCGCAAAAAGGCAAGCTGTTTTTCCCTATTGTTTAATTGAAACAAAGAACGCGACTGTGATTGAGCAGCGCAAAGCTTGAGAAGACGAACCCTAACAGACCCCCACCAGCAACACAAGTATAATAAGACTGAGGGTGGTCTGTGGAGCAGACTATATGACTCGCGGCCTGCCCACGTATCACACCCAATAACATTATTTTATGCATTTTTGTATAGCAGAAAACCTAATATTATTAATATTATTGTAAGTCTAATGAATTCTTGGAGATAGCCTTATCTAGTAAACGCCAGTGGTTTCTTAACAGTAGTCTCAAAATGGCAATTTTTTTGACAATGTTACGGAACCGTAATACTAGGCGTAAGCTCCAGAGTAGGCACGCCACACCCATTTCTAAACTTGCTAAAATAAGGTATACGGGATATTTAGAAGGAAACGGAAAAAATTTACCTCATCATAAGATGCCTTGAAGTAAAACACATTAAACTCCATATGCTGTCTGTCGAGTCCGCGAGTCCCCTTGCCTTCCCTAAAGCCCATTTAAACAGTTATATCGGCCAAAAAAGATCTTTTTGAATTTTTTACGTATTTTTAATATCAGTTTTACGCCTTATCAAATTTTTCTCGGTGTCGTTTTTATGTGTGTCTCAGGCAAATGCTTCAAAGACGCTGATCACTTCTGGCCGTTGGACAAATCGTTTTTCCGTAAAGACTTGATTGGGTCAACGCACGGAAAATGCAACTCGTGGGCGCGAGCTGCAGGTCCTGGATATGAAGGGTTGTCCACGAGAGCCGCGGTGGTTCAAAGTGCTGCTGATACGACAATCGACTTTGGGGACTTTTCTGGGGATTGCATCGGCGATTTTGCGCGGTGCGAAAAGGGCATCACAGTTGCGTTCTGGCTGAAGGTGACCGCTGGTGTGGACAGTGATATTCTATATTCAGCCGAGAAAGACAGCGATCGAGGGCTGACGATTTTCTACCTCACAGACACGTCGCTACTGACAGTAAACATGTATTCGACCAACGAATACGGAAGTGTATCAGTCAAAATAACACCTGAGGTTTGGTACCACGTGTTTGTGGCCTGGAAAAAAGGCACGGCAGGTAATCCCTGGATGGTCATCAATGGAGCAGAGGTTTTTTGGGGCACAGTTCAGGCGGAATCCAGAACTCAGGAAAGCTACACTCATCTGTTAGTTGGACAGCGTCCAACGGGTGGAACATCCAACTTTAAAATAAGCCAATTAGTTATCTGGAGGAAGGCTTTGGGCAGAAGGGACATGCAACGGGTATTCCATTGTGTTGGGCTGCAGCCTGGTAAGTTTGTTGATCGCTTATGTAGAAATTAGAGGGGGATTTACGAGGTATTAAGACGGAATCCATTAGGAAACTGAGTAATTGTAATTTTCAGTGGACAAAAATCTTGTACCAGAATAATTTAAAGCATATCGCATTCTTTTTTACATTTTTTGAGAGCTATGGATGTAAGTTGTTATCTGTAATAACACCAAAGACAATTTCTCATGGGAGCCCGAGAAAATAAATTTCAATTTTCACAAAATGAAATCTTACGCATAAAAATTTATCTATTTTACCTGTGTTTACACAATTCCTGTGAAATACGAATTTGAATTTCACGGGCTCCCATAAGAAATTTTCTTTGGGGTTATTACAGATAACAAATTACATCCATAGCTCTCAAAAAATGTAAAAAAGAATGCGATATACTTTAAATTATTCTGGTACAAGATTTTTGTCCACTGATTACTCAATTCCCTGATGGATTCCATCTTAATGTCATGACAGACCCCACCTCAAAATGACGCGATGGTAAGTAGCAATTTCTGCGTCTGACATTCCAACTGAAGGTCAGTTGTTCCCATGTGCTCTTAACAATCGTGCTCTGTCTTCCGAGAATTTGCTTCACGGTTCTTTACACAACTGTACAAATGGGTTCGTATACCAGACGGAATTTGGGAAAACCAAACAATTCGTCGCCCTGAAAAGACAATGTAGAGGCAGGACCTAAATATTTCGTCAGGACTGTCTTGTTTATTCGCTTTGTTTTGTTTTGTTTATGCTTTTTCAAAGCATAAAAAACATTTTAAAATGGTTTTCATTTCAAGAGGGGAGCTTGGATATAATAATAAAAATATTTGTTCCATTGATAGCAAACATATAGGGCACAACAATTAAGTATTCCAACCAAGAGATTTCGTTATCAATTGCATTTTCCTTGTTTCAAATGTACAATAGTTCACAATAATATACTATTTTTCCATCATGACATGTCAAAACGTAGCTGCATAAAGGAACCAGCTTTTTTCGAGGCAAGGGGAAGTTTTAGCAAATCCATCTTTGACTCTCCCACTGCGTTGGGGCTTTGTGAGAAGATAGGAGCCCTATATTTTGTTATAGGAAAGGTTGCGCCTGGAGGTCACGTTTTTCTTACGTTTCAGCCCTTTTTCTTCACCATCTCTTCCAGTTCTCATGCAGTTTGCCAGAACGCTTTCATTGTCAAGTTTGTCCTAGATTAAAACTGAAAGAATCCAGAATATCAGCTTGCAACAGCAAACAACAACAAAAAAGATAGCCCACAGAAGAACGTACTTGCCAATAGCTTTCATTTGAATGGTCACTGTACTGTAGAATTTTATCCAGAGTTAAAAGTGAGCAGCTCCTTGTGGAGAAAAATAAGCAAATGTTATCACAAGATAACACTGCTTAGTAGCTTTCATTTGAATGGTTACACCTTATTTGGAATATTACCCACACACTCAAAGGACAAAACAACCTCGAACAACATAATGGACAGCACCTCGGGGAGAAATTCTCCGCAGCTTTCATTTGAGTGGTCACGCTTAGGATTGACCAAAGACTCAATTGTTAGAAGCTTGTTACACGACTCAAGGTTCGTACGCGAAACAAAATACTTAATTAGGAAAACAGTGGCTCTGCACTTGCGTCATACATTTTGGTAAATTCTCTTTGCCGTCCTCTGCAAAGCAACAACGTGAAATTACCATACTTTGAGTTTAATGGAGAACGTGAACACACGATGGTAAATTTTCTTTTCTATATCTGAACTTTATCATCGAGACTACGACTACAGCTCTTGGATAGTTCGGTCAGATTAGACAAATTGAACTAGAAGGGACAATCATCCAGTAGATTAAAATATCTTAAACTTCCTTTATAAATGCGTTTTCCTTGGTGTTGCTGTCGTGTTTGCGTAACGCGTGGTTGTTCAATTCTAGCTGTTACCACCCCCACCCCCGCCAAAGGGCACACCCCTTGAAAAGCCAGCCCTTCTGGCCCGGTGGTGGAGATTTTTTCAGGTGGTTTTGTCTTAGGTAGGGGGTGGGACAAATCGAAATTAACTACTCGTCCAAGGAATTATTGGGTTACATAATGCCGTCTCACTTCGTGCACGAGTCCGCATGTTTCGTAGATAAATCGGTCGAGTTATAAGCGACTGGGTAGAAAAAAATAATCCGTCTTTTACATAAAATACGATACAATATAATACAATCAACTTAATTGTCAATTATAATAGCCGAGAGAATGTTCTCTCTACTAATTGTGGACACTTAAAATTATATAAAAGTGTTACAAGTAAATACAAAGTAAAAAGGTAAAATTATTCCTTAAGACTAAAACTATCATTCCGTATTGTTTCCAGGAATTTAAGCCCAAGTTGTTGGTTGTTGATAATTCATTTAATTTTTCGAGGCAGTGTGGTTGGACAAGCCCTCCCTGCCCCGGTTATTCAAAGAGCGGATAACTCTATCCACTGGATACATCACCAACTAGTAGATAGTTTACTTTGTTTTCTTATCAGTTATCGGCTGGATAGCGATTTATCCGGTGGATAGTGTTATCCACCCTTTGAACAACTGGGCCCTGGTTTTAATATTGAAATTAAAGGGGCTACGTCACGAGGATTTTGCTATTTTAGGTCAATTTTGTGCTAAAATCATTACCTAGTGCCTCAATTCATACACAAAGTGCTCCTGTAAAACCATGAGAAAGATATCAAATGAATTTTATTAGGGAGAGCTAACCATAACAATTTTTTTGGTGATTTTTGAGAACATAGCATCAAAACTTGAAAAAATTGGCCCAATTTTTTCAAGTTGCAATCCATTTCCATCCTTGCCATCGGTTGCAACAGACGACAGGAAACAGTTTCAGTGCTTTAAGATAGTCTTAATTAACAAAGCTAGACCCTTATTTTTGGAATTCAATTGATGCGAAGACACTTTTTAGCTTTTTAAAGATACTAAAATAGCGTGACATAGTCCCTTTAAGTGTTGTCATCTTCTTGCAAAATGAAGCAGTTTATTTTTAGTCAGTCCCGGAGGTGGGGAATAGAACGTCAAGTAAAAAAATCCCCGGTGGTGTGCCCAGGGGGCATGGTAACAGCTGGAATTGAACCAATTCATTTGCTGTACACCGCTGCGTTTATTTTTCCTCCTCAGAGTATCCAGCCTGTGCCAGTATTGAAGTGAACGATCGTGTAACTTGCGGCTGGGTGGACATAATGGAGAGTTACTGCAATGCAATTGGCTGTTGCTACCAAGATAACACTTGCTTCAAGCAGGATGGTCAAAGCGACTTTTGTAAGTACAATACATCCCTTCTTCTTCTTTTCTTGTAGGGCGGGCAAGGTTGATTTTTGTCCTTTTATCTTGAGTTTCTCTGCATACTTAACTCAAGGAGACAGACAGACAGACGGACGGACGGACGGATAGCTAATAGATGGTTTATTATAGTTATATTATAGTTGCTAATCAATAAATAAAATTAGTCACTACTCATAAAAAATTATTAATAACAACACTCAAACAACCGGGAAAGCTATTCAACTCTTTTTACATGGCATCCCATTTGTATGTGAACATTTGGAGCTATTGGAACACAGAGCTACAACGAGTGCGGATAAACCAATGTCAGTTTTGCGTGGAATAGACAAAAAATGTCGCCATTCCTTTCTTCTTGGTAGTTTGTTCAGTGCTTGTTGAGATTGCTTCATGATTCAGTTTCTTGCTGACTAGCCATGAATGTGTGACAGTTTTTATTAAGTGCTCCTCCTCTCCCATTTTAGTGCATTTTATTTTATGTCTTGTCTTAATATTTCGGATCGTAAAACCTTCCGTATAAAACTTACCCTTTTTTAACATTTCAATGTTCGACGTGACGATGAAAGAAATTGTAGACACAACGCTAATGCTTAAATTTCTATTTCTACATAGTTTCTTGTCGTCCTTAGAAATCAAGCACTCCGGAAAAATTTCGATTTGTGTCCAAGTGACTTTGTTGTAATTTCTCCTTAGTTTAAATTCGCTGCAAAGTGATTTTTCTCGTCCATTTTTCTCGCCAGGTAAACTTTCAGCTCACCTTGTTATTGGGCGTGTATTGACCATATTTGGTCGCAGCAGAGTTATGAGCTGATAATCGATGATAACTTGTCTGTGTTGAGCCAATCCAAATGCTAGAATTTCGAGCATTTTTATTGGATCAAAGGAGACAGGTTATGAGCTAATATACCTGCTGTGACCAAATATGGTCAATAAACTCTCAACAGCAAAGTGGTCGAAACGCTGCAACACTTCGAACAGGCTTTGGCTCTTTTTTCTTTCAGTCCTGTGATCGATTCTTGTTCCTTTTTATCTCTTTTCTCATTTTGTCTTGCTTTCTTGATTTTATAGCAATAAGTATTTGAGTTTATAAGAAAAGATTATTATTCTACTCGGGCTCGCTGTATATCAAATGATCATAACCAACTCGGTGCGTATATTTATCATTTGATATCCAGCGCGGCCTCGTAGAAAAATTGCTAAATATGACGCCTAGACAGGTATGCATGTAGTATGACCTTTGAGCCGTTTTGGTCAGAAATAAAGAAAACATTTTCGTCATTTTAGTCGTAAATACGGGAAGTTTTTCCGACCACTCTGAAAAAGGGTACAGTGGACATAAGTTGTGTAAAATCATATACAAGTCTAGTTTGGTACGAAAGGAAACTCATACCCTTTAATGATTATTACCCCTGACCGGGTTCATGCTATCAGGAATTAATTCTGTAATGGTCAACATTTTTTTACAGCTAAGCTTGGTGTTGGTTCGGGATCGTCTGGAGTGATGTCTGCTTCATCGTATACACCGCTCTTTAATGAATATTTAGGTCGACTGATGTGGAGATCAGCATCAGGTTTGTTCTACATCTACATCTACATTTTATTAAGTCGGTAAAATCCGTATGGATATTGCATCAACTGAGGAAAATGTTACAAATATGTAAAAGTAAATACAATATATAAAATTAAAATAGCCGAAAAAAAGAGAGAAAAAAGAAAATCTAATAGATCTAATAATAATTAATTAATTAGGTAGTTATACAGCTCAGATTTAAAAGAAGTTAAGACGATTTCCGCTTAACGTTCGAGCAGTAAGTGCAAAAATTAAGTTACCAAAAAAATACTTGCAGCACTGTCACATTTTGAGAACAGATAAGAAGAACTTATCGTAACTTTTGCTCCCAAGCTGACCCCGCGAGAGAAAATTGGATTTGAAGTTGTCCATATTTCAATTAAAAAGACGCTTCATGTCAGTTCAAAACAAAATGGCGCCCGTTTTTAGTATACTTTTACGAGATTTGAAATTAATTTTCTTGAGAATGCTTGAGAATTTCATCGCGGGGTCACTTGGGCAAGGGAACTAGAGTGAGATGTTTCAAATAGCATTTAAAATGTTACCGTGCTATGAGTTGTTTTTTGGTGAATATTTTTTGCACTTATTGCTCGAACGTTGAGCGGAATCCGTCTTAATTAGTTACTCTCTGTAATTTCAGCGGGTAAGCTATTCCAGAGTCTAATAGGCCTTGGAAAAAAGGAATAAAAATAAGTGTCCTTAGTTGCCTTATCTTGCCTATATCTGTAATTATGGCTTCCTCAAGTTCTGCGTTCAGTATGGGGGCGGAGATAAGTGTTTACATCGGTATCAATTTGCCCACGGCTCATCTTGTATAAGAGTGTTAACCGAGTCATGGATCTTCTTAACTCTAAGCTAGGCCATCCTAGGTCGTAGAGCATTTCAGTTACACTTGCTGTGAGGTGATAATTGTTGGCACAAAAATGCGCTACATTTCTCTGAACCCTCCCTAGGGAAGCAACGTCCTTCCTTAAATGGGGGTCCCAAGCGGCACAAGCATATTCCAATTTAGAGCGTCTGAACATCTGACAACCTTTAAAAAAATGAAGAATCTTGTTTTCCAAAATACTGAAAATCCAGCTGAACCACATCACAAGAAAGTTCTGTTCGAGAGATTTCCTTTGGATGATCACACATAAGGATTTCACCAACAGAGTCAAACGTTCGAACTTCCTTGTACAACAAAGCAAACAGTACCACAAAAGATCTATTTCAGAACTTCATAGGTTTTCCCGGTGTATTTAGTTTTAACACTAAATTTTCGGTGGCATCTGTCCACCTTCATCAGAGTGTTACAGAAGCTTATCAGTGCCAGCATCACAGAAAAGTGCTGCTCAGTAAGCTTTCATTTAATTGGAAACATGTCCACTCTAGGATCTTATCCAAAGACTGCATCGGCCCAAAAAGCAGAATTACTTTGTACTACACAGCAGCAATAGGAAGTCTAGAAATAATTACACTAATATATAGATTTAGCCAAGCCTTAAAGCGGAGCCCCCCTTTTGTTTTTGTTTTGTTTTGTTTTTTTGTTTTGCTGGCACTTATTAATTTGTGAAAATACTCTCATTCAAGTCGTTAAATTAAAAAAAAAAAAAGAAGAAGAAAAAATTATTGTTCTTGCTAAGAGTCAACTCGGCTCGACGGCGTCGTAAGCCGGCGATTAGTCCACTAGGCCATGAGCGTTTATTATTATTTTGAGATGTTAATTTTACTACTTATTTCTTTTTTCGTGACAAGCTGCCTATCAACATGAAAATTCTGGCGTTTTTCCTGGCAAAATGTGTTCGGACCGCCGCAAAAACCATGGTTGTGGACAGAATAAACCAAAAAGCACAAGCTCGGCTATATTTTGGCGTCGAAACCGCTGCGAAATGCTTCGAACTCAAGCGGTTTGCCGACCGAGTTCGCAACAGAACCGACAAGGCAAATTTGAACTTTTCGCCTGAACTTTATCGTCTATTATTTTTCGCCTAAATTGAACTTTTCGCCTTCCACCAAAAAGACAACTGAGTATTCTTTTGAATTTTTTTCCATTAACAAATTTGTTTTTGACTTTTGTTGTCTTTGCTTGTTTTCCTACAACGCGGGTCACCATGTGTTTTCGCGCCAAAAACACGGGATTCAGCACAGGGTTATACCCAGTTTATGCCACTTCATATTGGTGACCCTGTGGTGCGGACGGACGGACGGAGGGACGGACGGTCACGTGACTATTACGTCACTACCAAAATTCTTGGCTTGATAGGTTACCAGGAGGAAGTGATGAACTTGGGCCTGGGCACAAGCGCCGGTATTGGCGAATGAAAATCCGAGCTGTCTGGCCATCGTGACGTCACATATAAGTCTGCCCCGCAAATTTCAAAGGAAAGTTAACAAATGGCTTCCTCGCAAATGTTTACAGTCTAGTTTCTCAAAAAGAACAGATCAAAACAATAAAAGAACGAAAGGTATGCTGCATGCTATAACATAAAAAGTATTCTTAATACAAATTGGTCCTCAAAACAAAATAACCAATTGGCGATAAGACTCAAAAGATTTCATGGACGCTTTGGTCAATCGATTGAAATCGTGATCAAGATCACCTTTTAGAAGCTGTATCTCACAAACCCTAAGATGTGTCGCTTGGAGACAAAAACATAACTTTTATATGTATAAACTCTTTCCAATTTTAGGAAAATAAAATTGCGTAACAATTTCATCAAAATGATCAATGGCTATAAACATCATTAAAATGTTGAGAAGAATACTCCAATACAAAGAAACGTTTACGGTGAATTCATGTGCTTGGTTCGAAGTTGATAATGGACCACAGTAATTCCTTACTTTGCTAAACTATCTTGTAAAAACTACGAAGATGACAACATTTGCTGGAGGCAAGGCAAAACAGCTGATGTGCCGGCTTTCCGGCCAAATTTTATAAAATACCACAGTTTATCTAAAACGCCAACTTTCTCAGGTTACTGATGTTAAGGGTTAACAAGGCCCTCTCTTTACTAAAATGGTCCTCAGTTTGACTGTTTTAAAATTAATTAATCTTTGAAAATCAAATGACAGGACCAATTCAATTTATTTGCGAAACGGTCATCGTCAGTTGTGGATCAAGTAGACGGTCAAACTCTTTCTAAAACACTATACAACCTGGACAGCAACTGAATCTAGAGGAAACTGGAGGTATTGAGAATAAATCACTGAATCACTGATCCAAATGGTACTCAAATATATCTATTAGTTTTCATAAAAAAGTACAGAACCAGATCAGCGAAGGCTTGTTTCCTCGGGCGCCCGCATAATTTGCGAGCTGATTCAGATTTTTATGTTGTTCTGCAAAAGTGTAGTTTACACGGGTCAAATGAGGTGGCAAAAATTTACTAAGTTCCATTACTCTTTCCCTAGCAATTAAATATCACTATTCTTTCCTTATACAGAAGATGGAAGCAAATACTGTAAGAAAAGTTAACTTTTAAGTGCTAAACATACCCTTCTAGGTTCGCCTTCTATTATACTCAGCTAAACAAACGGACTGATCATTTTTTTGGCAAATACTATACCACTTGTTTCAACTTGGGTACTTTTGTTAAACTGTAGGCTAGTCCGTAGCCCAGTTTCAAGTTTCCCTGTGATATATAACTGAAATAAACACACTTTTTGGGACGCGGACAATAACAATTTTCCCGCATAATTCTTCGATCGCGGAGAGTAAACATGACTCTTAAAACATTATTTAAGTGTGATTTTAACGTTAAGACAAAGAGCCACTTACCTATATCGAAAAAAGGGATGACTAAAATTCCATTACTCAAGAAAACAAGCTTAGCTGAAAGCTTAATAACACAAAAAATACGTTTGTAGCCCGAACTCTAACATAGTTGCCAGCGCCATTTTTGAAGACTCGGCAAACTCGCGCGCTTTTCACGTCGTGACGTCACGATGGCCAGACACCTCGAACCAGCCGAGCGGCGAGTTCATCACTCCCTCCTGTAGGTTACCAAATTTGCTTAGCAATGGTGCTCCGCTGACGCACTAGCGCGCGGGCTCCGCTATCACGGTATTTTATTGACAACACAAAAACAGCACCACTCGATAGCAGTTTTCAACCAGGATCTCTCGTCTTTGAAAGGGTCGCACATTTTAAAACGTTTGCATCGACTTTGCTGTTAGGAAAGAATAATCCTTTTAAAGCAAAATCTCAAACTTTTTTTTTTTTCTATAATCTTGATTGTATGAGCGCACTGGGAATTAGGCAGCACATTTTCTCGCTCTTTTGTTTGTTGTGCGTTTTCGATATCTAAGCCCGGTTTACACGTAATGCAAATGCAAGCGCAAGGACAGCACTTAAAGGACAGTGCAAGCGTTACCATGGTTACCATACACTCATGAGCATTTGGAGCAGTGTCCAAGGTGGCATTTACGTTTGCGTTTGCAATGTTCACACTTTAAACAAATGCAGGCGCAAGCACTTTTGTGTCGTACATATCAGCCAGGCTTAATATTCAAGTGTTCTCTCTTAACTATGCATGTGTAGATAGCACTTGGGTTCAACATGCGTGGAAACCAATGTCCACCACTGGTGATCAATGGCTTCAAGTGGACTTGGACCAAGTAAAGACTGTCAGAGCAGTGGCGACAAAAGGTTATTCCCATGGCGATATGACGTCCTGTTGCCAGACATACACCTTGCGTTACAGTAAGAGTGGCGCTATATGGGAACTTTATAAAGAAAACAACGCGGTTAAGGTAAAGGCACTAGATCCACAACGTGACAAATCCTGATACCACGCAGCTCTTTACAACCTCTAATTTCACTGGACCTTAGACGATACGCAGCTCTTACAAGGTGTTCTCTGATTTGCTGAGAAAACAGTAGAACAAACAACAGAACAATGGACCCTAGCCCTGAAAACAATAAAGCTGCGCGACGAGAAAATCTTGTGCTAGTTCATTGGCTTGGTTGTTCCTTAATCTTTCACTCGTGTTGTCTTTACATTTTGAAAACTAGAAAAGCGTTTTTTTATTATTATTTCTCAATTTGCAATGTGTTTTATGTAGCAAACAAACAAGGGTGTTAGTTTCTAAAGAAACCGTGGTGCTGCGTTGGTGGGGACGTGAAACACAAAATTTTGGATTTATCAACTGAGTTGATAAGGTAGATTGGCCACCGCAAAGAGATTGAAAGCTGACGTTTCGAGCGTTAGCCCTTCGTCAGAGCGTATCAAGGAATTCTGGGCAGCACTTCGTTTATATGGGGAGTGGTGGAGCTACGCTATTGGTGGGAACATGGCAACGTGAAAAACAAGAATAAATTAGTTGAATGAAAAGCGTTCGTTGGTCCGTGGGGATTAAGTGTGCCGCTTTGAAAAATGAATTTTTGTTCTAGATTTTTACGGCTTTCCGTGTTACCCTGGTGTAGGAAAAGGCCGCAGATCGTCATGTGTTGGCTAGAATGATTAGGGCGATTGAAATGTCGGGCGACTGGTTTGGATGCGTCCTTGTCATTTCTTTCAACGTCTCGTAGGTGTTCGCGGAAACGGTCGCCTAGTCTCCTCCCTGTTTCACCAATGTATATCTTTTTGCATAAAGTGCATGTTATGCAATAAATAACATTTGCGGAGGTGCATGTAAAGCGATCGGTGATTTTAATCGATCGCTTGCAATGGGTCCTGTTATTTTGTCCGCATTGTGAATGAAAATGGACCCCTCAGGAAGGCCAGTTCGCTTCTTTTTATTTTTTCATGAAAAAATGCCGTCGCGATATTCAAAAACGTAAGTTTAAGCTTAACACCAAAATTTCGAACCTTTCTACAGAGGAATGGGCAGCACTTAAAAATCTTAGTAAACGCAAAGAAGTTGTTATCAAAGCGGCCAACACAGGCGGCGCGGTAGTTGTTTGGCGCACCGACTTTTACCGACAAGAAGCTTTTCGGCAACTTTCCGACACCTCTTTTTATGCCAAAGTTGACAAAGATCTCACTTCAGCCAACCAGAAAAATGTCAAAAAAACTATTTAGGATCTCATTGACAAACAAGAATTACCAGTGACCGCTAAAAATCTTATTGTTACTACTCCTAGGACTTCACGCATTTACTTCAAACCTAAAATTCACAAACCAAACAATCCTGGCCGACCAATTGTTTTTGCCTGCAGTTGCCCTTGTTGTGAAGCTAATTTTAGGGAATTGATTTAGTTGTTTTTCTAGCCTTGAAATAATTTTGGTACTGTAATTGTTGATCTAAGTGTAATGCCTTCCATCCTAAAAGTTTTCCTGTTTGTCTACGTAACTAAGGGCGTGCTGTAGACAGGTTTGCGATTTCCTGTAAGCTTTGCCAAGGCCTCCTTGAACACTGAGTTCAAGGACAATTTCTTCGCAAACACTTAAGGTTTTCTTGTACTGGATTGGCCGAACTTTATCTGTCTTCCCTTTGTCATATAATTCCTTGGTCTCTGCTGTTGTTCTTTTGAATTCTTTTAACCTTTATCTTCTTCTGGCACCATCTGGTCTTCCTCTAGTTAGGGTCGCAAACATGTTTACAGCACAGCATAAAGGAAGCTTGATTGTAGCTAGCAGTTGGTTGGTATCAGCAGAAGCAATAAAGACGCTTTCCCCTAGCAGAGTCTCAGTACCTCTCGTCTAGCCAAGCGAGTGCAACTAAATCAATTCCCTAAAATTAGCTTCACAACACCCTACTGAACTCATTTCTACCTACTTAGACGGGATTATGGTGCCTATCGTTAAATCTTTACCATCGTACATCGAAGGTACTAACCACGCATTAGAAATTTTTCGCGATTTCAATCTTTCCGGCGAAAACAAACTTATTTTTACTATGGACATTACTTCTTTATATATCGTAATTCCCAATAACGAAGGACTTCAGGCACTTAGGTTTTTCTTCAACCAGCGCACTATTAAAGAACCCAGCTCGGAAACTCTGCTCCGTTTAGCCGAACTAGTTTTGACACTAAATTGCTTTTCATTTGCCGATAACCACTACAAACAGGTCAACAGCGTCGCTATGGGTACCAAAATGAGACCTAGCTACGCCAATCTTTTCGTGGGTTACATCGAAAATTGAACTTTACTGCCGCGACATCGACGATTGCATTGGTGCTACTTCATCTAGCAGAGAAGAACTTGATCATTTTATAACTTCTGTTAACTCCTTTTACCCGGCGCTGAAATAAACCTGGGAAATTTCCGAAACTTCAATTGCTTTTCTCGACATCAAAGTTTCAATCAATGGCAACGGCCTATCCACCAGTGTGCACTACTAACCTACAGATTCCCACAGTTATTTGTTGCATTCATCCTCTCATCCTTCACACGTCAAAAACTTTATCCCGTTCTCTCAATTTCTTAGACTTCGACGTTTATGTAGTGATGACTCCGATTTTTCCAACAAATCAGAGGAAATGCGCCATTTCTTTAAGAAGCGTGGCCACCCTGACTCTGTTGTCAACACGGCTCAACACCGTGCTCAACAGATTGATCGACAGTCAGCACTGGAAACGTCACAGAAGGAACAGAACGAGAGAATTCCATTTACACTCACTTACCATCCACATAACCTCGCAGCCAAAAACATCATTTTAAAGAAACTTAAGTTACTCCAAAATGACATTGAAACAGGAAGAATCTTTTCACAGCCTCCATTGATTTCATTCAAACGCCACAAAAACTTAGGGAACTTTCTAGTTAGAAGTGTACTTAAATCTGATGATCAACCGGGTACTTTTAAATGCGCGCGCAAACGATGCAACACGTCTCCTTTCATTCGCAATGCGGACAAAATTACAGTACCCAAGTGATCGATTAAAATTACCGATCGATTTACATGCACCTCCGCAAATGTTATTTATTGCATAACATGCACTTTATGCAAAAAGATATGCATTGGTGAAACAGGGAGGAGACTAGGCGACCGTTTCCGCCAACACCTACGAGACGTTGAAAGAAATGACAAGGACGCATCCAAACCAGTCGCCCATCATTTCAATCTCCCTAACCATTCTAGCCAACACATGACGATTTTGCGGCCTTTCCCTACACCAGGGTAACATGGAAAGCCGTAAGAATCTAGAACAAAAATTCATTTTTCAAATCGGCACGCTTAATCCCCACGGTATCAACGAACGCTTTTCATTCAACTAATTTATTCTTGTTTTTCACATTGCCATGTTCCCACCAATAGCGTAACTCCACCACTACTCAATATAAACGAAGTGCATCCCAGAATTCCTTGATTCGCTCTGACGAAGGGCTAACAATCGAAACGTCAGCTTTCAATCTCTTTACGGTGGCCAATCTACCTCATCAACTCAGTTGATAAATCCAAAATTTTGTGTTTTATGTGGGGCCGATTACATGGTTTTATCGACTTTGCAAAAATGTTTCCGTTTCCAGCGTTGCACAAGTGTGAACTCTATTTTCTAAGTCCTAATGGATGTTTTTAATCCTCACCAAAGTTCAAAAGCGCTGTTGTCCTGTCTTGCAGCACGACATCTTGGGGTAGAATGCTTATCCAATACGACTGATCAAAGACGCAAGACATGATGCCTGTAACCAAACAAAATATGTTTTTACCCATTAATAAAATCAACGGTGCTTCACTGACCAAAAAGCGTGTTACCGTTAACGTGGCTGTCTGACTGACTATTTTACCTTAGGAGTGCAAAACTTTGAGGTAAATACTTCAGCAATTGCGCTAGGCTTTTCCTTGATATTTTTTACGCAATGGATATTTACCGCGGGAGAGAAAGTTTACACACACAATTTTGACGTGGTAAAATGGTAAAACGGTCAGTGTAACCGTAGCTATCATAAAGTAAGTCTTCTTTTTTTTTCCCTACACAGGTGTTCATGGGGAATACAGACGCCACAACTGTGGTAAAAAACAACATCGCTACGCCTTTTGTGGCAAGAAAAGTGCGATTTCACGTCAAGTCCTGGTTTAATGAACCTGCCCTCAAAGTTGAGGTGTATGGCAGTAAAACAGGCACGTGAAAAGATTTTTGTGATTGCTTTGCAAGAAATTGGTATTCAACGTGTCGGTCACTTATGTGTAGTTCATGTCGATTGCCTCTCCATTATGTTCCTTTCCCTTTTAAAACGTTAAAATTTCTCAAATTTTTACTTTGGAAAAATTGAAAAGTGGAAAATACCATATAAAAGTTCCCCTTAATAGCTTTCTTTTGAATGGTCATTCTACTTTAGGATGTCATCTACTGACCCAAAAGTCATAAAACATTGCAGGGCTTGTTTTTTTCTCTTTTTTGTAATACACGTATTTTTGACATTTTGTCATATAGTGGCTACTATTCATGGAAAAATGAATTTGAAACTATGATAATATGTTTGCCAGCTAGTTTTCAAGCATATATTAGAAAACGTTCTAGATTTAAGAGTTTGCATAGATTTAAATTGGTGAGCTCTTTTGGCAAAGTTAAACATATATTAAATTTACAACTCGACCCAGTGCCCTACTTGACCTCAAAATGGCGTTCTATAAGTGGATAACTACATGTTTTGAATGAGATACAGGGAGACAGCTATGGCCTCATGGTGTAGTTTATGTTTTCGTGTTGTACTGATGTCGCCTGATACAAGCATGATGTTTCTCAAGGGACGTCCTTTGATTCTCTCTTGTATTCTTCATTGGCTCCTACTATGGCTGCGCGCAAACTGAATAATTTTATGTTTTCTCTTCAAAAATGTCAACCAAAACCATTTTCACAACATAGCAAAGTTTTAAAAGTTTAACCAATTATAGTGTAAATATTGTGAAGATGACGAACTGTAAAAGGTCGCCGTTGTTAGATGCTCTGTATTCAAACTGATGAAGCTCCGGAACAAAAGTTTCCTGACAAAAAGACTAGGTTCTTATCCCAGTTAGCGATGGGGAGCTATCTTAAGGACGGTTGCCTCCTATTGTTACTGCGCAGATGTTCTGCGCGTCTCGGGATATTCGGGTTTCTTAAGGAATGTGCCCCCTAATACAACAATATTTTTTCGCCGTTTATGACTATGTGGAAAAACCAGATCTTAGTAAGGGCTATCAGAATCCAAAAAGAAAATTGGGGATAGCCACGCATTTTTCAGAGATAATTGAGCTTAAATTTGGAAAGAAATTGCCATACATTCTTTGTATTTTAACGCTTTTTTAGAATTACGGTTGCTGAATTATCTCTGAAAAATGTGTGGTTACCCACATTTTTCTTTTTGGATTCCAATAACCCTTGCTAAGATCTACTTTTTCCCCATAGTCATAAAAATACGTCTGTATTAGGAGGCACCGTCCTTAAATCAGTGTGTCCTTCTGGCTATGTACAGTATACCCTCGGGGTTTCATTTCGAAAAAGAGAGGAACTCGAGAAAGTGTGGGTCTGTTGCAAATATGCGCGTACATTTTCTGTTTCTTAAATAACTTTTTTTACACTTAACTCCTTTTCGTTACCTTTTTTGAAATGCAGCGGTAAATTACATGGGCTGTTATACCGGAGGCACATTCAAACCATGTGGGAGTTACGGAAGACATTCCTTAACCCCTGAGATCTGCACCACCTGCTGCGGTATCGCAGGCTACAGTTACTCAGCTGTAAGACGTGGCGACCAGTGCTTCTGCTGCGACGCAGTTGACGCACTGAAGAAGGTGGGAGACCCACAGTGCGACGACCCTTGCACAGGAAATTCAGTGTTACGTTGTGGCGGGAGGGATGCCTACAGCGTTTACCAAGCTTTGGGCGATTATAACTACCCTTTCGAGCTAACTATGGCAACAAATGTGTCCTTGTCCGATAGCATTAATGCTACCTTTACGAGTTATCCCGGTGCATCATACAAGCTAGACTTTGGTGAGGACATTGTAATCACTTCATGGGAACCCATGGTGTCGTATTTATATCACTCTGATGGACCGCATGTTGTTTATGGTCATGCAATGCTGGGAGAGTACGGTGAAGCGCAATCGTTTTTAACCTCTTTGCCGGTAAGTTGTCTTACATTAAACTGATGCTGTAACGATCTACACACGAAGCATTTTTAGGGGCTTACTGAAAAGTGTTCTGTTTATGTTTTCTTAGCCTCTCTTAAGGTTAAAACATTGATATGCTTGGACAGATCAATGTATCTGCCAAAGGTACCGAGCCCAAAGGTAACGATTGTTTAAGTCCACAAAAACTAATAATATTGATAATGATAACAAAATTAACTGTTGAAGAAATTTGTTGTTAGTCTGAAGCTAACACCTATTCCACTTTCCTTGTTGTAGGTGAACGTTTATTCATCCGTGAAATTGTTTGAGCCCAATTGTCCAGCAGTAGTGGAAGCAAATGAAGAGTTTGGTTGTCGTATGTCGATCTACGAAGGAGCTGACATGCGCCTAGACGCTCAATTCACTTCCGGCAGCATTGTTTCAACGCCTTTGGACGGTACGACTGACGCCTTAACAAATGATTTTCAGCGCAAAGGCCCCATATCAATGTATTATAAATGACATAAACTTTACGGCCTATTTCGCTGAGCCTTGTAGTAAGGTGAATTTTAATAACCAAGGTGTAATAGATAAATGGGCCCCCTGTGGTTTTGGGGAGGAGACGGCTGATATTGCAGACTCGCTATTAAGGGGACAATTCGTCATGACGAGCAGATAAGACTTTAATGTTCGCGTGACACGGGCAATAACACGTGAGATCATTATACAGACATACTTCTGACTGATTCTCAGCTGATTCTAATTTGTCTTTACTATAAGTATCACATCTGCGTAGCGTACGTCATTAGTATGGAGGTTGTCAACTTTGTTCCTTGGGTTCATTTCGCGGAGAACACATGCACGGTGCGTTTAGTAGGTGTATATTAAAGCTGGGCAATCTACGGAATTTATCTTTTTCTTCAAGCTAAGCAATCGAATTACTGTCAGCTTTTGTGGTTAAAATTTTGCTCAAACATGTTGATGATAGTTGAGAAATGAAATTAAACGGACAACTGAACATTGGGCGTCGTTAATCAAAAGCTCCCCTTTCTCGTAGACGCTCGTTCGTGCACAGTTGGACAACTGTTTCAGACCACTCCCGGCGGCGCTGGGATTCAGACTACAAACAAAACAGTGTTGATCCCGAGCTACAGGTTTGAGGATGATGGGAAGCTGACAGGTTGGAGGATTTGTTCAGAGACCAGTGGTTATGTCACTCTCCAGGTATGAACTCAGCAATGAGGTACACTTCTGTTTCAGTCTTGCAATATGAGGAGCTAGTGACCTCCCACCAGGTCGGCAGTAGTAGTATGGTAGTATAAATGATGATGACAATAACAATGACGAAAACGATGACGACGACGATGGCGATGAGCCATCAGAGAGTCACGGAAGTAGATTGAAAAAGATGACCGGAAGTAATACTACTCGAGGCTGTAGACGAAAAGCTCGTTAATAATCTGCTAACGGAAACTAATACTTGTCTAGAGTTTAATCTGATCTCATTCTAGTGAAAAGACACAAAAATAACGTGTACAGCCTATGTAAGCTCATGGTTATTAATTAGCGCCCTTGATGAGACATAATAAGAAATGTTCCTCAAATCAAAAAGAAAATAAACCCTGCAGACAGCTTTAAAAAATTCTTCCTTCGGAAAAGAATGTGCAAATTAAAGCTACAAAACTAATTGCAACGACCAATTGTTATCTGAACGCGGTAGCAAGAAATTTTAGCGTTTGTTCCTCGCTCGTTCGATGAACTATTTGTGTACATTCAAAAACTGCTACTGCTAAACGCTAAGAAAAGTGAAAGTTCAAACTGAAGGCCAAAACAGTGTCTGAAAAAAGCTTGATTGTCGGCTTGTTTCATATGTTAATGCTGGATTTGCTTTATCATACTGTGAGCAACCAGGACTTGTCATTTCCAAATTGTAAAAAATGTAGTCCTTATACAAATACGTATTAGAGGATGCCACTGAGACAATTTAGTGCTAAGGTAACAAACATTAACAAGTCATATGTAATAGAGGTCAAGTTAACCGTTTTTTCTTGTTGTTCAGATATTTCGTCCGGTTTGCGGTAAAGGCCCACACAGTGTTTATTGTTATGTCGGTGGGAACTGTGAAACTGGCCTTGCACCTTGTGCCAATGCATCCACCTTCTCTTGCACAAGCAGTGAAGTGTTCGCCATGGGTTCAAGTTTCTGCACTGACAGTAACCTATCGCCAGGAAGTATTCCAACGGCCGGCCTCAACGACAGATACGAGCTCATCACCAAGAGTCACGTGTTTGTAGCGACGCCTGGTTGTCATATTTTTCCCTTTGATGACATAAAGAACTGCACTGACGTAAAAGAGGGTGACATTTTAGGTTTTACATATCAAGGCAGTGGATTTGCGGAAATAACCTCGCGAGCGGGTGGCGAGAGTAAGCAAGTCAACGCCACTGGATTTTGCTTCAACGACGTTAAGCTTACCTTGGGTACCATTCTAAATACAAATGAACTTCCTCCTTCTAGCGTTAGTGGATTGGAGTACTCGTTAGCAGCAGTCCACAGCATTCCTTCTGTTTTTTGGTTTCCTCATACTTATGCCATTGGTCAGTACAACGAGGAAGCGACTGTCAGCGGACCGTGGAAGACAGTGAAACAACAAATGCACATCACGGCGACTGAGAGTGTAGCAAATGTAACGATGACAACGCCAAAAGCGGTGGCAACGAACGCTTCATTCGTCATCACTATCCATCCACACAAGGGATACAATATCACCTACGTTGTGAACTATGGTGCTGGCGAAAACGAATCCTTTTTCACTGTTCGTGCAGAGCAGGACCAGCAACTGGGCCACGAGTTTAGTTTGAGCGGAACGTACACGGTTTCTCTCCATGCCAGCAACATTCTGTCCTTCGCAATCAAAACCTGTACTGTGGTAGTTCAAGATTCCATTTTAGGTTTGGCACTTTATAGGTCTATTCTTCCGGTGGCTCTTGGAAATGAAACTGTTGTTCAGTGGTATATGCGTCAAGGAGATGGTGTTAACATTACTGTTAACTTTGGCGATGGAACGTCCTTCCAGAATGGCTCGTTTGATGTCGCATACCTGTTTGCCGCGATGAATACCTATACGTACGCAGCTGTAGGGGAGTACGTTGTCACCATTAATGTGTCTAACTGTGTTTCCAACGCGTCAATCGAAGGCCTGGCTGTAGTGGAGTTACCGGTGACTGGGGTTTCGTGTGACGTCATTCATGCACATAGAGACATCGAAGTAAATGAGACCGTCACAGTACAGGTGACCACTGCTCAGGGAACTAATCCTGAGATTTTCATTGATTTTGGAGACGGATCAGTTACCACGACTCGACAGCTGAGCGTTCAGCATTCTTATTCGATCTACGACTTTTACAATGTCAGCTGTTCTGTTTACAACAACGTGAGCAGGGTTAACGTATCGACAAATATTCAAGTTCACAAACCAGTGGATCCGCTCATCGGTTTTAACCTGACATGTTCTTGTACTAATCTGACTGACCTCACTTCCTGTATGCTGAATATCAGTATTGGAACGGACTTTGTTTGCAGGTGGGATTGGGGCGATGGAAGCTTCAGTGAAACAGTGTATGAACAACTTGGGAATTTTACCCACCACAACTATAGCGCAGTGGGTCACTACAGCGTGTCTCTAAACTGCAGCAACCGACTGAATGAGACAACAGCTGTTACAACAGCGATCGTTGAAGAGCCAATAGTTGGATTTGCAGTCGTTGAACCCGTTGCTAAACCTTTTGCTACTGATTTTCAGGTGACATGGAGTACTGTTACGGGGACTGATGCTATCTTCAATGTAACATTCACTCATATAACCAGCGGAACCTGCTTTAATGTGACGGTCACCACCACATCAGAAAGAACATCCGGGTCTGCTCTTATATCAGCAGCCATGATGCCGGACATTGGCATTTACGAGCTCAAAGTAACAGCTGTCAATTGTGTCACCCCTCCTCAAACAATTTCTCTACTCGTCCTTGTGGACGTTCCAATTAACACCCCACTCTTAAACCGTTCAAGTAAATTCGTCCAGGTGCATACAACAGCAAACTTCTCTTGTCAGATGGCGGCAGGATCTAACGTGAGCCTTTGGTGGGATTTCGGTGACAGTTCATCTGTTGTATACCAATATCATCAAGGTAATTTTTCCTCTGAAGGAGTCCTCATTGGACACGATTTTACACAAGCTGGGGAATACACAGTGACCCTGTTTGGTAATAACAGTCTTGGTAACTTCACCCTCCACATACCAATCTACATCCAAAACCCTCACTACTTAGTACTGACAACAAACAGCCCTCAGGAGCTTCCACCAGGAATTATCACTTTTCATGTTTGTGTTGCCCCGGGTAAAGAGCATCCAACGAATTCGAACTACACGGTACATTATGGTGATGGACAGTCAGATGCAGGTCAGCATTTCTCTGCACCTCTTATACTGCAACATAGCTATGGCGAACACGGTGCCTATACCATGAACATTACGTTTACCAATGACGTTCACTTCGTATCCTTGGAAACAGTCGTTGAAGTTCAAGTCCCCATAGAAAACTTTCAAGCGTTTTCTTCTCACACTGCACCAGAAAAAAACAAAGGCAAGCCAGGGGTGGGCCCAAGGCACACTTACTTCCCATGTGATTTTCCAGTCCATTTGAACAGTACAAAGGATAGAGGAACCAACGTGTCGTACGCCTGGAACTTCGGTGATAGCAAAAGTGAATTAACTACGAATACTAGTGTGAATCACACTTTTCCGAATCCTGGCCATTACATAATCAAAGTAGTAGCCACGAATGCCGTTAGCAATGACAGTCAGGAACTGACGGTCGACATACAATGCATGGTCAAGATTACGAAGTTCACAAACGACGGTCAAGGAAAACTGGGCTTACCTATTACATTTACAGTCGATATTGCACAAGTAGGAACTGCTTCGTGTTTTCTGGTGGAAATTGGCGACGACCTTGCGATGAACTTCAGGAGGGACACCTCAGTAACTTGTCCTAAAGATTGCTCCAGGAGCGGCGAAGAGGTTCGTCCCATTACAGATCCGACGCGTTTTTCATGGAAACGTATCTGCTCTGAGGAAGGCGTAAAACCCGTTAAGATCACGGCTTGCAATGTAGTGAGTTTGGTTACAGAATCTGGAAACGCCACATGCGCAGCCAAGCGGTGCAAGTACCCTAACGTAACGATGGACCAGGAAGTTTCCGGAGATAGTCCTAAGAATGCGAAGCTTTTCTTTTCGTGGAAACAGATTACGGTTAAGAATGTGATCAAGCTTGACTGCGAAGCTTCTGACCAAACTGCGTTCTCGTGGAGAGTTTGTAAAATGGATAGCCGCAATCAAAGTTGCATGCCATTTCAGCTGACTGCATCTGTTACAGTAACAAACTCAAAGCTGGCCTTGCAACCCCGAGTTCTTCCTTATGGTGTCTTTTACTTGGAGTTCACCTGTACTATGGTTGGAGTAGAGGGAATTTACTCTTTTTCCTATGGCTACATCGCCATCACTCCATCACCTATAGAAGCTCTTATAGATGGAGGAACATCCAGGGCTATTGGACACGGCAAAAAGGCTACTATAAGCTCTTTAAGCACTCGAGATCCAGACGTAGTAAACAATCATCCCAGTGACTTCAAGCGCTGTTGGTTTTGCGCTAAACATGGAAGTTACGACCATGATTTGCTGAACAATTGCACCGAGCTTCCTGCTTTTCCTTTAACGCCAATTTCTCAGCCCAGTGCGGGTAACGAAACGCAATCCAACTCCACCGTGATAGACGAAAATGGCTGTTTTGGCTATCCTTCAGGGAGGCTGAACGCTTCCACACCCGAGATCACCTTTAGCACGATAATGATGCAGGTCGGATGCAAGTATGATGTTTGCGTGCAGGCCATGAAAGATACCCGCAGAAGCATTAGTTGCACCACTATAGAGATTTTGGAAGGAGACCCTCCCGTGGTGACAATCACGTGAGTTTTCTTCTCGCTTATTAGCTTTCCTTCTCCTACCGACTCATTCTAGAAGGTGATACACCTTTTACCTTTCATTAAGAGAAAATAAATTTTCATTTTCGTTCAGAAAAATTCAATAACATTTGCGGAATTTCATCTTCGTGAAGGAATTTTCATTTGTTATTCGCTGGTTCATTAGTGTGAAAAACGCGTGAAAGTGAAATACAATAGCGTTTCAAGTTTTTCATTTTCATGTTATGGATAATACTCTTCAGTGTCTTCAGAAAATCAATAACACGTTTTGCAACGTCGTTTACATTTAGAGAATGTCATTCATTATTTTCGCAAAAACTTGGTAAATTTTCTCTGTTTTTATCGTCGTGATGATGTTCGCGTCAAATCTAATTCGCAGCAATGCCGCTGGCGGACTGAACTCCTGTTTACGCTTAACTTCAGCCACGAATTCCTCGTGGTATAGTCTCATGTTTGTACACAGTTCTTTCTTGGACTTCATGCGGTACTCGCTTCCTCCTTGTAGCGTGTCTAAAAGTAAACGTTTAAAGATAAAGAACGCTGTTGTTTGTACATCTACAGTGTACAGACGCATGTTTGGTGTTTTGTTTTTACTCGAAATACAATGTAAAACGAATTTATAACAACTAGAACGTTAAACGAAATTCCCTAAATGTTAGCGATGTTCCAGTACGTGTAATTGATTATCTAAAGGCGCTATAGACTATATACAACATGAAAATGAAAATCTTAGAATTGAATTTCACTTAACACGTTTTGCTCACTAATGAAGCGACGAATAACTAAAACGAAAATTCCTTTTAGAAAACAAAATTTCATAAATGCTATTGAATTTTTATAAATTTAAATGAAAATTTATATTTTTTTTGCTAATGAAGGGTAAAAGGTGTAATACACTCTTAAAAATAAGGAAGAGGGGAACTCCAATGTTCGTGAATGTTGAAATTGAAAGAAACACACCCTTGAAGTTATCATTTTTGTCGTAGGAATGATCCATGAAAGTACAAAACTAGCACATTCATGAATTGATAATGTCGATTAATGAATGTGACTATGTCGAATTTGCTAAGTATGGTCAAGAGCTTGCTTTTCGTTTGCTCTGTCATCTTTAAACAGGGACAAAAAATCGCCAAAAGTGATAAACGCCTGGAAAAAAATTAGAGAGAACATAACAACAAAAAACTCAAAGTTCTATCAGAATAGGAATCTTGATATGTGGGACAGGACGTCACGAAATAATAATGTTCCTTTATTCAACTGATAAAATACATCTGAAAACTTATATAGTGTCATCATACAAAAATACACAAGACATTATCAGAATTGTCAAATCTTCATCTAAGTGTTAACTTCTGAACCAGTCTGTCAATTTTGATAAAACTGTAATCCACTCCATCCTTCATCCCTAAACTACTTGAGTTCCGTTTTGCTCTTTAGAATCTCTTATCCAATTTAGTTGTATGTATGGACGCATTTACCAATATAAAATGGAAATGAGGTAAGAGGAATTTTTGTGTTTTTACTAGCCACTGTCCCTTAAGTTTCTTTTTTGTTTTGTATACAGCTGCGCCGAATCCATTGCTTCAAACTGCAAGAAGAGAATCAGCCCTTCCAATAAACTGGCTTTAAATGGCACCGCCACTTGCGATGCTTGTTCCCCAAAGACCACTGAATACGAGTGGAAGATATTCAGGCGAACTATTTCCGACGATTGGGAATTACTTACAGACGTCGATACCATACTCAGTATCTCTCGATTCGGAAAGCAGCTTGCCGTTAAAGCTGGTACTCTCATTGGTGGTATCACATACAAATTCCGCTTAGAGAGCTGGGTTCGAGGTTCCAGGAGTCGCGGGTATTCAGAATATGAAAAAGAGGTGAACAGTCCGGCAAAGGGAGGAAGGTGTCAGATCAGGTCACGCCACACTGAGTCGCCAGAGCTCGGTTATGCCTTCCAGCCTGACTTTCTAATTACAGCTTTCGGATGGCAGGACGACACCAAGCTGGTGTACAGCGTAACTGCTCAAGTGGATAGTGATCAGCCAGAAATCACTGTTCCTGCTGATGCCACACTTGAAGTGGGCCAGGAATACCAATCACCGCCTTTAACCCTACCCCCTGGCTTAGAAGCAAACGATTTCTGGATCCACGTGTTTGTTAAAATCACAGACGAAGACGGAGCAAGCATTACAGTCGCACTCAGAGTACAGGTAAGAAAGAAGAAAATCTTGAAGAGAAAACTTGAAATACTCTGTTGCAAAGTCTCTTTCTCTGTAGCTTTTGGGCAGGTTTTTTATAACAAGTATCAGATTATTAAATTCACTAAGAATAAAAAAAAAATATTCATAAAATTCATTCAAAAGTATACACTTTGAAACTCTCTTGGAGGCGTTGACGCAGTTACACCGTTTAAACCGCGGCGCATGCTAATTCAAGATGACAGCATTACAATAAAAAGCTTTGTTTCAGTAGGTACCTAAGGATGGGCGTTGTGTGCATAGTTCTGAACCGCTTGTAGCCTACGTGCGTTAGCCTCTGTTTTATGTAAAAATCATTGCAAGGTAGTACGGGTCATGGAAAAGCTGGAAAGTCATGGAATTTTAGATTTTCATTTTCCAGGCCTGGAAAGTCATGGAAATGTTAGTTTCCATCTCTCGTGGAAAGTTGTGCAAAAATCAAGTTCATTGTACAAAATAAATTCAGCAGTTGTTTTTTGGCATATAAAAAAGCAAGACATGAAAGTTAATGGGTCACAAAATGGATCTACCTTTTCTTTTAAGCAAAACGCCAAATTAAGGTCATGGAAAACGTTAAAAGGCAGTAGTAGTACACTTATAACTGTTACAACAGCGGTTTTTATGGTCAAAGGCTTGCTTTACCAGGCTAATGTGTACAAGACAAGACATGCACGAGGAAAACGTTTCTACGTCACTTCGACATCTTCAAAGTCTTTCCTAACAGTGACACGCTTCCCAACAGTTCATCTGTCTACGTCCGAACACCATCAGTTTTGTCTTGTCTGGATTAAGCAGCAAATGGTTGTTGAAGCACCAATTCCCGCTTCCCAGCAACTCTAGCAGCGCGAACATGGTCTCGCAGATCGAAAGAAAAGGAACAGGAACTGGTTGTGATAAATTGGATTAAATGCGAATATCTGTTGGGGAGATAGCCATGGAACCACTGGAGTATAGGCCAAGAAACGCCGACATTTATAGCTATTTATGCTATCGAACGTTATTGTCATGTCTAGGTGAATAATAGTTGCCAGTTTCTTCTTATCTACAGCGGTTAACATTGAGTCAGTAGTGCACATCACGGTTGTTTCAGTTTAATGTCATTTTCAAAGTTTGTTGCCTCATTGTTTTGTTGTTAAGCTTTCTCTGCCAAGAAGGACGTAAGTTGGCTATAGGCGACTCTATCACAAACTTTTGATAACACTGGCAGTAACGAAATGGTCTATTTTTATTTGTTATCGATCCCAGGAGCTTTATGAGAAGGCATAAAAAATTGTGAATGTTGGGAGATTCTGGTTTCTCGTTTTTAATATGAATTCAGTCAATATCTTGACCAGTCACGATTTGGCATTTTTGTCTTTCCTTCTTCATTTTTGAAAGGTTAAGATGCCGGAGCAAAACGAGGAAGAAAAAGCTGCCATGATCAGTAATGAAGTCAACAAATTACAGAATTTATTCAGCGAGGGGGACTCAGCAGCCGTACTGGGACAAATAGGAAACTTAGCTGCTGCCATCTCAGAGCCATCACCTGAGGTATGTTGGGTAGATTTTGACATTGACTTAAAAAATACATAAATGGAAAACATATTTTTAATTTCTAAAAAATGTCTAGAGAAAAAGCTTTAGCTTTCGTATATATGGAAAAAAAATTTCCACAAGATGTGTTGAGAAAAAGCTTAAGCTTTCCTTGGCTGTCAGAAGAATACGGTCCAAAGTGAAGTCAAAATGAGCACGATCCGAAAATAACTGAATTAAGAAAGTGACCTTAAATGACAAAACGCTTACACACAGTTTACGGAGATGATCATCCAAGAAAATGGTGAATGTTCTTTTCCAGACTGCTTATGCTTTGCAACCTGCGAGGGTAACAAACTCCGAATGATTACTCCACGAGCCGTCCTGAACCCGAACTTAGACTGGACGAGCGCAATAGTTTGCGACTCGCCTGACAGCTTAACCCTTGGACGCACAAGCAAAGTTACACCCCCACCGAGGTACAGGGGGAGGGGGGATTGATGGAACCCCTACCCTGTGTTTCAATATTTCGGAAAGATTTTGCTTTTAATAGAAAGCCTTTGGTGTGCTCTACAATATGAGGTATATATTATGGGTTGCAGCGCTGCTGGGGGCCTGTGACGTCACCCAAGATGGCGCCATCTTGGAATTTACCCCAAATAAGAAATTTTGACGAAACCCTTACCCTGCGTCAAGCTCACAATCAAAGCAAAAGAAGCGTCCCTGCCAAAAATGAAAGAAAAAGTTCAATATTGCAGTATTGATTTCATTATTCGTTCGTTTCAATATAACGCTTTTCAAATGAAAAATGAAATAATCAACTGAAATAAAATTCAACCCGAAAGCAAAATTTTCGTTGGCTTAGTGCGTGATCTCATGGACTGTCACATCTAGTATCTTAATATTTCTCCTCTTTTCCAATCGCCACCAGCTTTTCCATTCAAAACAGAACCGGAAAATACGTTTTGGCGTCCTAATAGGATTGAAAGAAGTTGATTATCAAGGTCGCGGGTGATACCTGCTCATGAGTAAATTTATGAGACAAAGTTTTTAAAGACGTCTAACGTCAAGAAGCTTTAAACCTTGGACGTTGGAAGCTGGTTGCGTTGAGACTCAGCAGAGAGCTTAGAGAACAGTGGAAGTTTAACAAGATAGATTTTTCCATTGACAGATCACCCTTTTGGGCGATGCTCTCAGCTTCCCCAGTTGAAATGTGTAAAACGCGAATTTGTGTCCACGCTTTCTTCTCAAGAGAAACACAGCATTTCTTACGTTTCTCTTCCTACGTTAAACTTTCGCAAAAGTAGATATCCTCATGCAGTTTTCGCTGTACATTTAGGGCTGGGCGCAAAGGGAAAAAAATAGCTACAGCCTCAGCCACAATGAATTCTGGGCGGCTACCCCTCTCCCCATTCAATGTTGAAAAAAAGTCCGCTGTTTCACGCAGAAAATACCAAATTTTGTGGTATTTTCAACGTTGCAAAGGGGAGAAGGGGGAGAATACTTCAAGGTGTCCCAAGACTATTGGCCGAGGCTGTAGCTACGCAACTGTGACGAGCCCCTTTATTACTAAGTCTCCGATGTAACGAACGATATTTTTAGGCCCGGCCAAAATTAGAGTAAACTATATGGAAAGGAACCTCGAAGAATCCAGGTATAACGAAACCCTCGACACTACTGTAATTTATTTAGAAACTGATTTATATTGACACTGATTTTTTACAATTTTTCCCTAGCAAATAATTTAATAACTCAATTCTTCATCAACAGAAGTTTATTTTGGTGATTTTTTCTTTGTAGTTGCAAGAGACGTTGGTGGATTTCGTTGTACAAGTATCCATACCATCAAATGCTGAAGACGCTGTAAGGATCGCTGGCACCCTGCGGGCTGTGGCCAACGCTGGCAGTACGGGAACAGCGTCATCAAATGTAAGTTCACTGAATGGATAACCTGTGCATAAGTGACGTCTTATCGCGTTTTTTGTGGATGATGCTTCATACATGAAGACTATTGCATGGTTCCGTTGTCAAGTCTAAATGTCAAGTCAATCCTAACGTCTGTTCATACCAAGTTTATCTGGTTGTCGTTCTGTTGCATTCTTTGTGACATAACACCGAACTTAGTATATAGCGCACAACACGAATACCCATCAAGAAGACCTTTTACAAGACTAATCAGTAAGCATTGATTTTCTCCGGGATAAGGTCTCAAACAAACTAATACCCCACGTCTTCTTTAGCCTGCGTGCAGATGTCTCCTATGGAAAAAGGAGACGTCTGCACGCAGGATACGTCTTCTTCTGAGAGTAGTATTGACATGATTAAACAAATAAATGGATGCACTGGGATTCTGCGCAGCAGAATTTAAGAACAAATACTGTACATGATAGCAGGGTAAAATGGGGACGCCATTATACCCTGCAATAAACGTCTGAAAAACTTGGCTCGATGCCTTGTAAAACCAGTTGAACGGCCTGCCCACATCTTTTTGCGCTTTTACTGAATTGTGAATTGACATTCACTCAAGAAATGTTGAACAAATGTTGATTAAACTCCTGCCAAAAAAAACCGCCAGTCATCTTCTGAGGAACTGTTGCAAGATTTAGCGTTTCACGGATGTGTACTAAACCTCAGGTTTGTCTTGTTTATAGAAAAAAATGGCTGAGGCTGCTACGAACTGTGCATCCGCTTTGGAAAGAAGCGAGATGAACTCAGAGCAGCGCAAAGACTTGTCTAAAAATCTTGTCGGAACTGTGGGAAGCATAGTGGTTCCACCCACCACCGAGTCACAGTCTAGCTCGACTGAGGTAAAGTTAAAACTTGTGTTTTGCATAGACAACAATACTGTGCAATGCAATACAACACAATTTAATGATAATGATAATAACTGGAAATTGAATTTAGGTCTCGCGGGAAATCCATTATTTCAGATAAGCTCCCTTCCCTCTATCCCTTTCAATGTCCCCGTCAAACAGGGAGCGAGCATTTTGTTGGTTTCGATTGACAAGTTGATAAGCAAGTACAGGTAACGTTTAAACGTTTAAAAAGATTCACTTGTTAAATAGGTGTTTCTTAAGTAGACAATAAAAGTTCACTGTCTCAACCAGTGTGCCCTGCGCGTCGAGCTTCCTTGAGCGGCCATTTTCGGGTGCCGCAAAAATGGCACTCCCTTGTCGTGGGAATTTTTTGGACTGGAAAGCAGGTTTTCTGGCTGCTTTTCGAGTCATTTCAGTTTATTAGAGTTAAGAACTATAAATGTTGTGTTGAGACATAATAAAACGTTGGCTAACCGAATTTCGACGAATTGGTCATCTACGGCTGTAACTGTATCCCAGATCCTAAAGAACGAGGAGTTCGAACAGTATGCATTACTTTCATTCCAGTCAGTGGAAAAGCATTTGACCTCTGGTGTGCCAACAAAATGATCTTCGGCTTCCAGCTTCCTATTCGCAATCTCAAATTTGTCACCTCAAGTCATACCAGATACCTTGGAGAGGGAGGAAATTTTGTCTCTTGAACCTGTTCCTAACAAACATTTCTTCTTGCAAAAATTAGAGGATAAAAACGTAGTCTTTTTTAGCCACTGACGTCACGAAAGTGACGTCAGTGGCTAATGTCATCAAAGCCTAAAAGTCCGGCGCTGTCGTGTATCTGTCTTCGTCTGTGAGGCAGGAGGGTATTCTGTGAGATGTTGGATAGGGGTGTGCCACCGGCACACTGAAACCCTTCTTATCAGCGACACATGCCATATACTATGCCCTTATACTATGGGAGTACTACCCCCGGGCTTTGAAGTGTTTTGCATTCGCGAGTTGCGATCAACAGGGACTCTTTTTAAATGTTACTTCGAAGGCGTTGTTTTGTGTACGTCAGGTCTGGCAGGGTTTTATTCGCTTTGTAGTTCAGCATTTACTTAGCCGTGGCGCAAATTTCCATCGCAGCAAATACATCAGAAATTATACACAAGAAGGATTCGTCAATTTGAGATTTAAGTATGAACGTCGTGGCCGCAACGGACCAGCTTGACTTAGTGTGTTTGTGTTCTGCTGCGAAGCAGAAACACTTTGTAAATAACTGGTAATGTGAAGTAACAAAAGAAAAATCGGAAGCACCGTAATTTCCGGCCGATTACCCGCATGAAAACTTTATCACCGGCTATCGCAAGTATCGATCGAAGATATTCAAGATATTTAATGGAATGAACGTTACTCTCTAACTAAAGCAAAAACAGTGAAAAGAACATATATTTAAGGCCCAAGTTTATAATGGTAGTGAAAGACTGGAGTAAAACAGCATAAAATACTTCGGGGTTGTCTCTAGCTAAGAGTGAATTTTAAATTTACAGTGTCATTTTTGCGCGCGTAAACATGAAACCATTTCAAAGGAAAATCGGAATTTGCGGGGGCTTGTTACAACACTGTAGCTATTACTAAAACTGAAAAACTTGAATGAAACTAATATCAAAAATCCAAGTTACAGTGGTGATCAAGGAATTAGAGTAAAATCTTCCAGAAACCAAACTTTACTTCAGGGTTATTCATAGTTCAAAGCGTAGTTGAATAAATTTGCATAGTTGACAGCTGCTTGTAATTTGAACCTTCGGAATGTAACGCAACGCTCAAAACACCTCGAACCGAACGCAAGATTAACAACACACAGATATGTGACAAAGCATTCTAATAGAGACCTACTGAATTTTGCAAGTTTTTCTTAAGAAATGTAAGAAACAGACGTGTTAGGATATGTTGTCTTTGAAGAAAAGGGAAACGAAGAGCTTTATTTACTTCACACGCAATTTTAATGTCACGCTGTAATTAACTGTCACGTTGTCATGCTGCTCCTTACCCTGTTTTATGATAACGGAATACAGTCAACTCTCATTATAACGGACATCGAGACGAAGATTTGGTGTCCGTAATAGAGAGAGTCCGTAATAGCGGGAGTTTTTTTCCAGTAAATCTTATTTTCCGGGACTTCAGCGCCTGTCTGTAATAATGGGGTGTCCGTAATAGCGAGGTGTCCGCAAGGCGAGAGTTGGCTGTATGATTCCTTGTTCCGGTGAAGACATGTTACATTTTCCGCAAGTTGTCGGGGAGGGGGGGGGGCTCACAGTCCGCACTGCAGTAGTAGTAGTAGCAGTGGTGTGAAATCTATAGGTTGTCCTCATAAATTTCACCATATTGCGGAACAAAACGTCATTGGCTCTGCACGCACTTCGTGCCTGTGTTTGATTCATGGCATAATCCTAGATTAACTCATCCGTTTTCTCCGAGCTTATGTTCGGAAGGAATGTTCGGTGCACGTTCTTGGTCTGGCAAATGAAGCAATTTTAAAAATGCACCCGTCGTTCAGTGGTTAAGGTCTGGTTGAGTAGAGGCTGAACACCTGAGCGTTGCAATACAGGTTCGCTCCGTCTTTAGGCCCCTCTCTGAAAAGCCCCCTCTTCCTTGGGACCTGATATGAAATAATTAGCAGAGGTTTTACTATTATAAAACTTAGTACTTTTCTTTACAGAGTGATCCCTCGGATTCTTCCTCAGAATCCTCAGGGTCTTCAGAAACGCAAAAGAAGGCAATGAAAGTGCTTGATACGGTTTTCTCATCTGTTTGCAATACGTTGTTGCCTGATGAAGAGCCAGTTCGGATAGAGAGTAGGAGTCTCAGCTTGGGGGCATCTGTTAATCTACCTAGAGGCCTTAAGAGGATGGCCGTCGGTGGAAGTTCCATTGACGGTCTGGACGGAGCAGTGGATGGGAACTCTACTGAACCAGTTCAGTCACGGGTCAGTGCCCTCTACAATAGTTTATGCTTGATTTTGTAAGGAACTCCAAATCATGCTTACAATTCAATACAGTATGCAATGCAATACAATAAAATACCATAGCATACCATATGATTCAATACTATGGAACACAATACACCATGTAAGCGTTTCTTTATTGGTTTTGACTTCCTTTGAGTCAATTTTGGGGTCGAGGTATTGAAGAAATTAAAAAGTATGTAATAATCCAGGAAAACGTAATGCCCATTTTGTGGAAGTTAAAAGAAACGGTTTTGGGCCTACTATCTACTCTTCAAGCTTCACTTTCATACATTTAGCTTTCAGTCCTCGCACAAACGGGTTCAACATCTTCATTCAACACCGTTCAACACTGTTGAAGTGACGACCCTTTTGAATGATGTTGAATAATGTTGATTCAACTTTCCTTAGCCGTGAGCAACGATGTTGAATTCATTTGGCCACATTCTTAAACATCGTACAGCCAACGTGTGTTCAACCAGATTGAATGCTATTGACTTTGTTTGACCGAGGCCTATAATGCTCTTGAAGTTATGGAGGGGGAGCTCAATCAGCCCCACCTTCCCAGTAGGTTCACGAATTGCAAAAAACCCAGACCCAATAAGGTTAACCAATGTAACAGTTACGGTTGAACGAGTAGAGCGCCATCCCAGTGGTAGTCCTCATAGTCGCCTCATGGCATGATAGCCAAAGATAGGGGGCATCCTGATAGGCTAGTAGGCTCAGTTGCAATCTACAAGATCGAAAAGACCTTACACTTACCTTTTATTGCGTTTGGTAATTGTTACTAAGTAAATAACCAATTTATTTCTTCATAGATGTCAGTGTTTGGCAATAATCCCTATGGTGGCGCAGTTAACGGTGCTGTATGTCAGCTGGAACTCAGAGACCAAAACGGGAATGCCAAGAACGTGTCCAATTTGACAAACTACATGGACATTTATATCCCAGCCAATGGTGGTGAGCTCGAAACAATTCGTCATGGAATAAAAAGGGGCGACCTGTTGGTGATAACAGTGAATGTCACTGACAACATGAGCGCGATATATGTTTGGGTCGTACCTAAGCACAACAACACTCAGCTTGTGGTATTGTGCAAGAAAAACTCCAGACCTACCCTGGAGGAGTACGACTTTCGCCAAACGTTTTCCAAAAGTTCCGAGTCTGGTAATGCGTCAGAGGCAAATAACTCTAGTGATTCATCTGAATCTGATCTTAGCCGATTCCAGATGTTCATTGACAATGACAACCTGAACCAGACGGCTGCAGGCTCGTGGTTTTGTGGGTTTTATTACAACGGTTCTGTTCAAGAAGATGACCAAGAAAATGCCCCAGAGGAATCCAATTTCAACATAACCATATTTGAGCTCGCTTGCAAATACCTCAACACCACGTCTAACAAATGGCAATATGATGGTTGCAAGGTAAGCTCATTTTTGTTCTATTGTTGTTTTTAGGCAATGATTTTTTTTTTACCCTTTTGGTGAGTTGAAAAGCATTTGATATGGCGGGTGTGAAAATTCTCAAAGAGGAACACATTTAAATTATTTTTTCGACCTTTTAAAGCCTAGATCATCCAGACCCCCTACCATAAAAATTTATCTTTGTACTCTGCAGTGCTGGAACTTCAACTGTCAGGAAACGCTGAGTCGTGGTCCCAGTCACACACTGTAATGAGGAGGAATATACTGTTGACTTACGAGCACACTAAGTTGTCCCCTGACTGCAGTCACATTTTTATCTCATGTTAGGGGGCATCTTAAATAAAGGCACAGTGATTTGTGGACTTGTAATGGATTGGCCACATTTGAAAATCTCAAATTTGAGGATGGACAACGTACGCCTCTATACCAATTTCCATTTCTCTTTCGTAATATGTTTCCTTGTTATTTTTAAGCCTGGTCCCAAAACGACTGCAAGCCGTCGTCACTGCCGTTGCAATCATCTGACGTCGTTTGCAAGCGACTTTTTTGTGCCACCAAACAAAATTGATTGGAGCAAGGTTTCTCTTGAGGAGCTTCTCAAAAATCCTTTGGTCTTTTCTGTTGTATGCGGGATATTTGGTCTGTACTTCATCCTTGTGTTATGGGCAAGGCGAGCAGATAGAAAAGATTTAGAAAAGGTAGGTCGTTGAAGTACAATTATTTCAGTGCCAGATAAGTTATAGTGGAACTTGCTGCGCAAAAGTAACTAAACGTCTTCTACTTCCTTCTAACAGAAGACATCTGCACGCAGTCTTGAGCGGATTTCAATTCTTTATATGTTGCTTTTCTGTTAGCCATCGACTGTTGATTTTCATGCCACTTACTGAAATCTGAAAAAAATCAATCCATTTTTGCCTTGGTCTTCAAATTACTAGGTGCTGTGGAATTTTTTCGAACTGAAGTTCACTCTTCATACATCAGTACATACGAACGATACACCACTCCCAACACGGATCGCTTAAAATATCTATATAATATAACTGAATTACAAGACTCAAAAAGATGTCATTTTTGAGCAGGCACCTACATTTCGGCCCAGTTACCGGTCTTCATCAGGGTGAATGGTCTTTACACCCCGTAAACAAGCCTGATGTACGCAATAAGCAAACAAAATAACAGTGCGCGCTTAAGAGGATTTCGTATCCATTGTAATTTAAGCAATATATGTGTTATGTCATACTTGATTCTTTAGATTAGTGATTGTGTAAGTTTGAAATGAAATATTGTAGAGTTTTTAGTGATCGCAACGTTTTCAATAGTTAGTTTTTGGTTGCGCGTTGATTGAGTTTTTGATATTCATTCCTTGGTACGATTTTGGCGCGAAACGGATGTTTTGCGATGTTTGTTTATACGTTGCTAGGAAGTAAATCCTTATTTAATAAAATGTATGTTTAATTGTTTTTGTACAGTACATCAATTTGCTTTTTCGATTTTCACCTTGAGACTTGACATTCGTTTCCATCCTAGAGGTACGATTTTGGCGCGAAACGGATGGTTTGCGATGTTTTTTTAGTCGTTGCTAGGAAGTTTACCCTACAATGCGTGCGCTAAAGTATTAAGTTCATTACGAGCACGCGCATATGAAACCTAACGAAATTAGTGTCTCCATACTTTGCTGTCCGATTCTGAATAGATAGAAAATCACTGTCATTTAAACCATAAGGCTTAATACACTTTAGTCTGCATGCCCACCGTCCCTCTCTCTCTTTCTACCAAATCTGACTCATTGGACACTCTATTAATTAATTTGATACTAACATCTTCAACACCATCGTACCCTGGACAAATAGTTTTAAAAAATTTAATTAAATTAAAACATTGTACCCTGGACTGAAAAATGTCGATACAAAATATCATCCATTTCCTTGTCAATAACAGATAATCTAGTGTGCGTCCTGAGGCGACTTTTGTGGTTGTTAAACCTTAACCTAAATGTTGTTGTAGGTGATCCCACATATTAAATGCCACAAACCTTACAACAAAGTAAAGAAATTACATAAAGCGAACCTGTATTAAGGGGGCAATATACGTGAATTTTTAGGAAACAGGATACAATTTAAGAAAGAAATAAACTGAAAGAGGGATTAAATTTTCGTACACACCCCCAGACAGTCCACCCCCACACAAGAGCACTCGAGGTTGTTTGTGGACTGTATTGGTGTCCATCTGTTAATCATTAACTTTAAATTTTAATTGTAACTCACCTTTAATTCTTAACAATTTTCAATTTACTTTAAATTCGTCAATTTCCCTCCCCCTTCTCTTTCTTTGATGATCGAGAAATGGAGAAATGGAGATGGCTTGGCCAGTTGAAAGACTTTTCACTCTGCAGAAAATTATCCTATAAACGTTGACCATCATATTAAAGGATGGGATAATTCATATTGCTGCAATATTTCTGCTTATGACCATAACCTCAAAAGACAAGCTATTCAGCGTGAAGTTTAGGCAAAGACTTACGTCAAGTATGTTCTGTTACTGGTGAGCTCAGCGGCTTCCCATCGTAAGGTAACAAAACTTTACAGTAATTACCTCAATGATTACTTTCCCTAAAATAAATGTCTGGAGGTATCTGTTAGCAACTGAAGCCTCTATTTTTAAATTATAAACGAAATAATCTTTTCCTGGCTAGTAAAAACTGCGGATTAAAAAATGCTGGGAAAATTGTCAAAAGTGATCGGCGGAATGGATCCTGGCTGGCTACTAGAAGTGTTAATCCTTTGCTAGCTGGCTCTGAAGAGCGGATGTTTTTTCTCGGTAGTTAAATATTAACCGTAAATGTCTTTGCAAATACCCAGGAATCGTTGAGGCCAAAAACCTTTCAAATTTGAAAGTTTATCTTTGGGTACTCCTGTCATATGCGCGTGCTCGTAATAAACTTAATAATTATTTTAGCGCGCGCATTGTGTATCTTCTTGTGATTTAAATTTTTTCTTAGCGCAGCGCTAAAACTGCGCGCACTATTATTTTGTTTGCTTACATCAGGCTTGTTTACGTGGTGTAACAGCCATTCACCCTGATGAAGGCCAGTAAAGACGGCCGAAATATAGGTGCATGCCTGCTCAAAAATGACATCTTTTTGGGTCTTCATTTGTGAAAAGTCATATATTTTTATGAGGACAATTTTATTAAGTGGATGCTTGTGTTCTACATAACAAAAATAAATTTATCGATTTATCTATAATAAAGTTTCGATATAACGCGCGTTCTGATTGGTTGAAACAGCGTGTTTTCCCAGAGTACAGATGCACGGAGTAACCCACGATGCCATTCTGTGCGCGCTGGCAAGCTGAAAACCTTTCTTGCGCGCGCTTCCAAGCTATGAATAAAACTTCTTATCTTGTAAATTAAAGCCAATATCTTTACAAATGTGAGCAAAGCTATATTATAAAACAAATGAAAAAGCCGAAACCGTGCTTTGTTCTGTGATAAAGCACTCAAGGAAGTGACGAGAGCACTCAAGAAGTAGGGAAAAGCACTTGCCTGCGGCACCCTACACTTCTTTCGTGCTCTCGTCACTTCCTTGCGTGCTTTATCACAGAACAAAGCACGGTTTCGGCTTTTTTATTTGTTAACTGAAATTTTAAGTAAAATCGATTAATCAAATGTAAATCCTTATCATTGGTTTCTTTCCAACTTTTTCCTCTCTTATTCTGTTTCATGTCATTTAGCGCTTAACGCCATAGTTATGACAGTAATGCAATGTTTTTCAATGATACGTTAACAGAAACTATTCTCTAGAATCCTGCTATTAAAAGCATCATGTTTTATTTTAACGTTTTTTGGCTTCGTTACTTTCTATCTTTCTTCTAACGTCTACATTTGTAAATTAATTTTGAAATCTTTGTGTGGCGGATTAAAGTACATAAATTAGTATGTGTAAATTTGTAGTGTGCGTGGAGTTTACTGTTAGTTCTTTTCTTTGTCCGGTGTTTTTTCCGGTTCTCCGGTTTTCTTCTATCCACAAAAACAACATTTCCAATTCCAGTTCCCTCTAAGGAACGTCATGAAAACCACCAGTGAATGATTTGCTCTCCTCTCTAAAATTAATAAATCGATTATTTATTTATGACCACGTGACCACCTCAGCTTCTCCGTGATTGCGTCAACTCTCTATTGACTTTGACAGTGGTGACGATAAGGTTTTTGCATTAACAATGACTTCGATATAGGGCATTTTTTCTTAATTGATTCTCCATTTTTTTAAAGGTGGGTGTCGCTCCGTTACCCGACAATGACCCGCGAGACACGTACATGTACGAGATAGTAGTTTACACGGGATATGCCAACCATTCGGGAACGTCATCAGAGGTTCGAATGGTGCTCACCGGCGGCTTAGACGAGACGTCGCCGCGCCGCCTTAAAGACACGGAGCCTGGCCGACGCAAGTTCTGCCGTGGGAATGTTGATTACTTTCTGTTGAGCGTGCCTCAGTGTCTGGGTAAACTAAAGAGTCTTAGGATCTGGCACGACAACTCTGGAACAGATCCGTCTTGGTACCTCCTCAGAATAATGGTTCATGACCTACAAACTGATATCAAGACGTGGTTTATTTGTGATCGCTGGTTGGCCGTAGAAGAGGACGACGGAATGGTCGAGCGAACGCTGACACCAGCGTCCAAAGAAGAACTCACAAGCTTCAATTTGTTGTTCTCCACGGAAGCACGAAAGAATTTAACAGATAATCATTTGTGGTTCTCAGTCATAGCTCGACCGGCAAAGAGCAACTTTACTCGAGTACAGCGTCTCTCGTGCTGTTTGTCAATCCTACTGAGCACGATGCTTGCCAACGCTATGTTTTATCAAGTAGGAAGCGAGTCTTCCACGGGGACTGCCGTTCATGTGGGGCCGTTCAGCTTCTCCATAAAACAACTGTCCATTGGCATCACCAGCAGCTTGGTTGTGCTTCCGGCTAACGTCTTGATTGTGATGTTTTTCCGCAAAGCGCGGCCTAAAGAAGCAAAAGTAGGGCTGGACAAGAACCAGGATCCTCACGGTCAAAGCCAAAAATACGAATTGTCTGGTGATAAGGCGAAGGAGAAGAGCAAAGAAGAGGATGTAGAGGAAGATGATCAAGACAAGAAGAAGGACAAAAAGAAAAAGAAAAAGACTCTACCTCACTTTTTTGTGTACGTAGCTTACGGTTTGGTGTTTCTCACCTGTACGGTGTCTGCCACGTTCACCATCTTTTATGGTCTGACTTTTGGGAAGGAAAAATCCGAAGGTTGGATATCGTCCATGATGATTTCATTTTGGCAGGACGTCCTCGTTTCACAGCCTCTCAAAGTAAGTTAATGTTGTTCAGTGGTACCGAGCAACCCTTCACCATCGACAATAACGCCCACAGAGAAGTAGAATAAGAGCACTCACTACTTCTGCTCAGGGATAGGAAAAGAACACGTGAAGGCGCGTGAGAGTAAACTGCTGTATGGAAAATTGACGCTTGTGGCCACGCCGAAGCCGAATTATCGCGTGTTCTCTCCTGACTATAAAAAATATATACGGAACGACTGATCCTTACGGCAGTTAAAGAAACGAAGACACAGAAGACGAAATACGTAAAGCAAAAGAATGTATGATAGGTTGATATAATAGGTTGGTAGTTGAACAAGAAGTGTCATTAATGTAGCTCATCACGTCTGTTTAATAATTCAACAGACGTGATGAGCTACATTAATGACACTTCTTGTTCAACTACCAACCTGTTATATTCATTTATTTTAAATTTTAAACTTTTATGTTAACGGTCCTGTAACGTATTTACTCATTCTACTTTTGTAGCCCCTGAAGAAGGTTTGTTTTGCAAACCGAAATATCGGGCAATTTTTTGTTTCATACATTTTTTTGCTTTACGTATTTCGTCTTCTGTGTCTTCGTTTCTTTAACTGCCGTAAGGATCAGTCGTTCCGTATATATTTTTTTACTTCAAATGTTTTACTGATCCAGGTCTACTTAAGATCCGACAACTCTCAACGCCTTTTCGCTGTGGTCTTTCCAGTTTATAAACTCTCCTGACTATCCCTGAAAAGAAGGACGGACTTCTCGTAAGCTACCAGAGAAGCCCTTCACCCACCTACTCCCTTCGAATATACCCATCCTATTTTCTTCGCAAATGAACGCATCATTTGTTTGATATATGACTGAGATTTCAGCATCGCAAGAACATTCTTCAAGTCAGAAGAAAACGAAACCAAGTCAATTTAATGGAAAAAGAATTAAGACCGAACTTTTGACATGTACTAGAAAGTTGCTCTTTGTAACCAGTGTTGACGGGGCGCCTACAATGCGGGAACGCCGTCTTTGTTATTGTTGAAAAATATCAACTTAGTAGGCTCGGTGTGTATTTGCTCGGTGGTAGGAAATGTGTTGCCCTGAGATGGACTAGCATCCCATCCAGGGGAGAGTTGCAATGCGTTACACTGTGTGGAAATCCGGGGTGAGAGTAGACCGTCAAGGGAACTACACCTAAGAGCTGATTTCACCCTTTATCTTTTTAGGACCATTTTCAGACAGTATCGGGTAATAGCTTTTACGCGGGCGCAAAAACAGGATGACATTTTGTTCCCACGCACAAAAAGTACCAGCACAAAAAGTATGGACATCACAAATAGTATGGACATAGTCTAAAAGGCCAGTTTTTGTTTGATCCTACTTTAGGTGTTCGCAGCTGCCATGTTCTTTGCCCTTGTCATTAAAGATCCCAATAAAGCGGAAGAAGAGAACGAACAAGAAAACAACGAGCTTAATCCAGACGAGGAAGCAATCCACAGTAAGAAGCAAGGCAGTGAAGAGGAGAAAGCCCTGCGTAAGATTGGCTTCGTTGATAAACCGCCCGACCCTGAAAAGCTGGAAGCAGCTCGTCTGCTCAAGGTTAAACAGAAGGAGATGAAGACCATTATCCGTGAAGTTATTCAGTATTTCGTGTTCCTCTGCGTCCTCCTCGTTATTGCTTATGGAAGCCGCGACCCCATGGCTTTTACCGTGACCAGCGCTATGCGTAATATGTTTGAGGAAGGAAGATACTCCGGACTCGACGGGATTGATGGGGTAACAACCTTGTCTTTTGTAAAGTGATTTTATTATCATACGACTGTCGTCAAACCAAAACAAAGAATCACATTCGACCAGTCGTAACAACGTCTTCAGACCTTCTCACTTTTCAAAGGGTAAGAAGGTCTTGGTTCGAAAATATACCAACGCATATCACGCAACAACAATATCCCTCAAAATGCTACAAAGATGGTTTCAATAAGGCAATTCCAATTCCATAAAAGGTAGCACGAACATGTCCACCCCCTTCTACAAGTTATTTCCAGCGGAAACAAAGTGTGCGACACTAGTGCGAATAGGCTGACCGTCATGTGCAGTTGATGTGTAGGCTTCTTGTGCATTCCTATTTCCTTGTATGCACCATCAATATAATGTTGAAAGCGGTGGTTCATTCCTTCAAAAAATTTAAGCTAGGATAGCAGAGCAATCGTGCTAAAATAAAGCGGCTCTTTATGTAGTGGCTCTTTATGAACGCTGATGAAAAATAGATCAAATCTGTTTCGCATTTGAGATATGTCGATTAGGTCGTGTTTGATGGGCCTCACCAATTCAACTTTGACCTTATACTTGCTCCAAGTCGCTTGTTTTATCTCTACGATGAGGATTGTTTTGGTATTCTAGGACGAAAAGTTGAGTTAACACGAGTGGTCAGCTAGCGGCTGCCGAATTCGGCGACCTTCAGATCGCACTACGAGTACGAGATTGTACAATCGTAGTTCGCGTGGTTTACATGATGGAGGTAGATTGGCATCTGCCTTACCAAGATCGTAACCAAACCTTCCTTCTCGACTGGTCAGCAACAGGGAGAAGTACTGGGTAGTACTGGGAAGTACTCGTAGTCTGATCTGAAGATCACTATTACGCTTGCGTCTTCAGTAACCAGGGGTCCGAATTCTTGCGCCTTTTCAGGCAAATCAAACCCAGTGTCTTGAAGGCAATGTTCCCGCAATCTTCGCAGTATACTGGTAGATGTTTTGGTGAGGTGCTTCAAGAGAACGAGATCAATTTCTGTTTGAAAAGTTGACCCAATAAACCAACCAACACCGGTTATCTTCCACTAGAAAACACATTAAACCATCCGAAACAGATGTCAGTGGAACACGAGGTCAACTAAAAGCTGCTGTTGTCTTTTTCATAACAGGTAGCAGATTATAAGTCTTACTGGAACTGGGTCGAAGAAACGTTTATTCCCGCTCTGATGCCTCGATACTGGTACGGTCCCTTTGCTATTGACGAAGAGGATCTGGTGAAAGAAGAAATAACGAGCCAAGAAGTCGTAAGAGAGAAAAATAAAAAAGTCAGGAAGACCAAGATAACTGTCGCTAACGTAGAGGCAGGTTTCAAGGTGCTGTTTGAATATGATAAAGGCTTTGTTGCTGATCGCAGTACTGCATTTCTTGTTGGTACAGCCAGACTCCGACAGCTAAGGATGAAAAAAGGTTTGTGGGTGATTGTTACTGGGATTTTAAACAAAAAACAGTTAGGTTTGTCGGTAATGTTAGTCATTATCATAATGACAGCCAACAGACCCTTGATTGGCTGATTAATGGTCTAATTGACTGGCTGGCTGGCTGGCTGGCTGGCTGGCTGGCTGGCTGGCTGGCTGGCTGGCTGGCTGGCTGGCTGGCTGGCTGGCCTTGGTTCGGAAGTCATGATTCCTGAGCCCTCTATTAGACGGTACTATTTTTAATTGACGTCTTCAATCGAGGTAATTTCCTCCAGCAAGCTGATCCGACAGTAGACGGCCAGCACATGCACGTGCATGTGGTTACAGCGAGTGTGAACACGGTAAGAACCAACGTGAGACGCAAAGCACGCATGCACAAAAACAAGCTAGAAAAAGAAGCATTAATATAAAAAAGTCGTTATCTCCGGATCAGCGTGCTCAAGATCCTGCTAGCCTACAATCAGTGACACAAGTCTTGGAACACCCTCCCCTCCTACCCCTATTCAGTGTTGCATAGTGTTGTGAGCGCTTGTGTTCATCTATTTGGTTGAAACTTTTTTACAACATTGCCCAGGTAGGGAGACACAATTGTACCGAAGCTGCTGCTTTGGCTATGGTCATTACACACAAAGTGCGTAGCGTAGCGTTAGACAGGCCCACCAGACTACGGTAGTGTATTAGGTCACTGGACAAACAAGGCTCAGGTAGGCCCGCTCCTTGACAATAGGTCTGCAAGACGCCGAGTTTCATAGCAGAACGGCAAGAATATTGTCCTCCGTTTCTTTTTCACCTCCACCGCTTGTTTGGCCCAACTAAGCGTGTTGTAAGAAGTAAGTAGGTGTCGCACTTTGACCCCTTCGCGTTCTTACTGGTGTTAATGTTATTTTCTTTAAAAGGTAAATGCAAACTGATCCCTTTTCTTACGGGATTGTTCGATGAGTGCAACTTACCTTACGACTGGGACAACGAAGAATCAGGAGCGTTCAAGCCACACTGGGCTCCAATGGCTTCAAATAAAAGCACTGAGGAACTGGAACCCACTGCATGGACTTATCAGACTCAATGGACACTAAAGGGGACCCCCTACTGGGGACAGTTTGCTACTTACTGGGGCGGTGGTAAGTCGTAAAACTGATAGATCTTTTCAGAAATTGAACAAAGTTTGAAGTTAATGTCAGAGCTAAACAAAGTATCAGCTAAAAACTTAAGACAACGCAGCCGATCGATTGAGTTCAAATGGATGCACTGCCAGTAGCTTAGTTCTCGTATATTATAACATCGACAATTTCAACCCAAAAAGAACGGTTCAAAGACTGTTTTTGGGAGAGTGCAGCCAATCGCGTTAATTTTCTTTACACTGGACCAATTTTCCCTTGCATTTGTGTTACGGCAAGTCGCGTTGATTTTATAGCAAGCGTTATTTCTTATAATGAGGTTAATCGTTTATCCTTTTTCCAACAACCAGCTCCCCCATGATTCGTGGCATTTATTATAATATAATCCATATTAATTTACCTTCTCTCCAGGCTACGTAGCTGACTTCGGAAACGATCGAGAAAAAGCCGAGAACTTAACCAAGCTGCTCGATTCCCAGCACTGGATTGACCGTTACACGAGAGCCATCTTTGCAGAGTTTACGATCTACAACGCGCAGACGAACTTTTTCAGTGTCATTACTCTGCTGTCGGAGATTCTCCCCACGGGAGGGTATTACCACAGTCCTAAAATCCAGACGCTTAGACTCTACCGTTACGTAGGACCGGAAATGGTGTTCGTCATGGCGTGTGAAATAACTTACATGACGTTTCTGCTCTACTACCTTTACAAGCAGGTAAGATCACCGAGGATGAGCCGAAGATTTACGAAGATAAATCGAAGCCTTTAGAATTCCACATGAAGCTTTCAAAAGATTTTGTAAAAATACTGAATGTTTCGTTCAGAGGTTTCCGTAATAATCTCTCCTCGCAGAGAATACAAGCCGTCATGATAGTAAAATTTTATCTGATATCTGAAACATTTATCCAGGGTAGCCCTCTCGGTCACTACCAAGACTTGCTACAAATCGACCTCTTCTAAGTAAGCCAAGAAGTTTGGCTGGACTATACCAGAAACGACATTGAGAAAGTGTAGTGATGTATGGCTTCTGTCAGTGTACGTCTGTTATCATCATCGTCATCATCATTCATCCTCTAGGTCCCATGGGGAGCATAGAGCGCCCTCAATTCCTGTTCTCCACTGGTCTCTACATGTTGTTGTTCTTATTGCTTCGCACCATTCCAAATTCATCGTCTTCAAATCTTGATGAATATTTCTTTGCCTCTCTTCAAACAATGCCCTATCCACTTCCAACGTCTTCTTTTAATGGTGGTACCGATACGTTCTTGTCCAGATCTTTTCTACAAATCCTTGTTTGAGATTGGTTCAGGCTAGTTTACTCCCAGAATTCTCCTTAGCCGGGTATTGGTAAAGAAACAAAAACATACCATTTTACTTCTTCCATTGCGCGTAAGCCACACATTGACATATATATTTGTCACATTAACCTAGTTCCGACTAGTTTTATCGTCCAGCTCCCGCGAGTCTCCTATAGCTCAGTGGTAAAGCGTCGGACTAGTAATCGGAAGGCCTTGCATTTCCATACAGGTCCAAGCGACACAAAAGCATGTTGAGCTCTGTTCTTCCTCGCTGTGATGTCTGTTTCACCTGACTGACTCACAACACAGTTTTCTCAAAATCTTCGACTCAGGCTGTCTGAGGTAAACCTTTCCTTCTAGGGCGGCGTTTGCAAGGAAGGTTGTTTTTTTGTCAAGATTTATCTTAAACCCTATTCTCCGGGAACATTGCTATTCAAGCGTTCCATTTGGCAGCTGGTATCCTCTATCCTATGTGCATGACAGCAGACAAATGTCGTCAATAGAATCTAAGTCTTACCTTCTTCTAGTCGCAATGCTCTCGAACGCTTTTTCAAAGTCTATAAATCCCAAAATACAAGAAAACATTGGAACTCATTCACTTGCTCTGTAATTATACGGGGAATTGCAATGTGATCTGTTGGTCTTTGGTCTCCCTTTTTGGATACCTTCAAAGGCATAACCAGTCTTTGAGGAATCTCTTTATCGGTGCAGATGGTATTAAGAAGATCTGTAGTAAGCTGGCTGCCCTCTTTGAGAGCTTCTGCTGAAATGATGTCAATTCCTACAGTTGCCTTTTCGTTTTTCAGCCTCTTATAGTCTGCGGTTATTTCAAAGAAGTAAAAGATTCATGGAAAAATAATGCGTTGTTATCATAAAAAATTAACAAAAAAGCTACTTCTCTTTGATAAGTATGATAATAATCTCGTTTGGTAGTTTACTCAATAAAAAAGGTTTCTTGTTATTTCTTGCGTTGTAAATAATTGCAGTTGAGAAAGGCGCTTTGGTAGTTTGCCGTCTCCTGTTCCCCGTAAAACACGTGCAGAATTTCGTAATATAACGTTCGTTGTTGATTTGCAGCGGAATGCTGAAAATTATAACAAGATGCATAAGGCCTTTGCAGAGATGACAGGGACGCGTTTAATTAGGGGCAGACTGACTTCATGAACGAGGGAATTGCCTTCACCAAGTTTTTTTGGTTTTTCTTGGTGCCTTAGGTGACATTCGACTTATTTTCTCTCGCACAAACAGATCAATTTTGTTGCTCATGAAGCCTTTTGTTCATCGGCTTATCGTGGCCGTCGCTGTGGTGGTATGCTTAATCTAGGAGATGGCAAGTTTATTAGTTAGGCAGTTAATTCCTTCGAAAAAACATACCATTTCTCTCTGCAGGTCAAAAAATACAGGAAAGGAAGAAAGGAGTATTTCCGCGACGCGTGGAACTACCCGGAGCTGCTAGTTCTTGGCTTCTCGTTGTCTGCAGTCGGGCTGTACTTCGCGCGTCTGGCTATAACAAAGTACAGTATCAGTAATATGCACGATACGCCCAAAAAGTACGTCAGTTTCCAGTACGCCGCGTTCATGGACGAGTGGGTGTCTGCTACAACAGGCATGGCAGTGTTCTTCTCGTTTCTGAAGTTTCTACGTTTGTTAAAGTTCAATCGACGCGTTTCTACGCTGATTCAGACGATCAAGCTGGCTGCCAAGCCTCTTATGTCCTTCATGCTGTTGTTCTTCGTCTTGTTCCTCGCGTTTTGTCAATTCGCGTTCCTGGTCTTCGGAGTGGACAATGATGACTACGCCACTTTCCCATCCACATTAGGCAGCATGATGTCCCTGACCCTTGGCAATTTTGATTTCCATGCGTTGCAGGAATCGAGCCGAATTATTGGTCCCGTGTTCTTCTTCTCTTATGTTGTCTCCGTGTTTTTCGTGCTTACGAACGTGTTCATTGGCATTTTGAACGATGCGCTTAGCGAGGTGGCCAACGACGCGTCGATACAGTCCAATGAGCATGAGATTCTGGACTTTATGTTTCATACTTTCAAGAAAACAGTTGGCAAACAGGTCGGTCCAGCAATCAAGCCGTCATACAAAGAACCCAAGAACCAGTTTGAGCTCAACATGGACAGCATTGAGGAAATGTCGGAGAACGTCCAGTACGCGCTAAGAAACATTTGTATGGAAGACATAAGACACACGACTTGGTTTGAACCAGAGAATGCCTCCAAGAAGAAAAAGATCATGATGATGTTGGTTTTGGAAACTGACGGAGATTTTACCGAAAACGACATTTGCGACAGCATTCCCCTGTTTGATGAAGAATTGAAAAAATACGATGAAGCGGAGCTGATGAGGAAACTCATTTTCTACCGAGAAAAGAAAAGGCTGGAAGAAGAGGCCTCTCAGGCTGGTGATGACCAATCGGAAAAATCTTCAGACGATAACGATGATGGTTCGGAAAACGACTCTGACTCGGATGATGATAATTTGAGTGTGGCCAGTGGGGAGAGTGGCCAGAGACCAGCTCATATCACCTTGAAAGTAGTCACGTCAGACGACGAGAAGGTCTTGGACGAAATAGAAGAGCGTTATTCACCGAGGCCAGGATCGGGAATGCAACGGTTAAAAGTAAGCGGTTCGTCCGAAGTCTGAATCCGAGTGTATTTACACATTTCGTATTGTTAGGAGCGGTTTTTTGGTTCTTTTGAAAGTAAATTTATGTTTCGCTTGGCTTGTTTTAGAGTCTACTGGACTATGTGCCGAACCTTGCTCATGAATAATGTAAGGGAGAAGAGCGTCATATCAATCACTTTGATTCAGCATTTTTAAAATTTGTCACGATTAGCGATCTAAGCTTCACACTGAGGCTGTCACATAATGCGATGTAAACTAAATGTAAACTAAATTCAGTTTTAACATCATCAGCCACCTTCCAAAAGGCAATTAAATGCGACACTTAAGTGTAATGCTGTTTGCACTGCGCCTTAGTTTTACCTCTGTAATTTCTTCAGAATTTTTGCGCAAACTTACTTTTTTTCCAACCACTTTGTGAAAATTGCAACCTCGCCCACTTTTTTCCGCGCTTAATATCAGATTACATTAGTGATAGGCACGAGAAACCGCTCCTGAATTACTTCACATAATTCGTAGGTTTAGAAATGGTCTCTAATTTTTTTCGTATTGACTCAGTGGTAAAGGCAAAATATGCATCTTTTAGTCTTGTCATAGTTTTCAAGTATGATCGTATGTGATAAATTACGAAAGTGTTGTTCATAAATACATAATTTCCTTGTAGCACAGGAGTGACTTGGTTATGTTATGTAGCATTTACTACAAGACGAGTGAAAATGCCAGTGGGAAAGAACTGTCGAGGATGAGAAAAACCTAGATAACAGTAATTTGGGGTAAATTTGATCGACAACACTTGGAAAATCAAACATTTAGAATTTCTGAGCAACAAATTGGATGCGATCGTTATCGGTAGGATTTAGGTTCATCAGAGGTACAAAAAAGAGATGGGTGAATTTAAGTGTAATGAATGCGTGTTGGCCCTAAATTGTTCTTCTGCGAATAAAAACGCTACGAATGTGGAGCCACACACTAAGCTGCTATTTTTCTTCAGGGTAACTTTGTTTTATTAAGAGCGACTTATGTACTGTTTAATAAACGAGCAGGAGTGTTTTATCGGGTTTAAAACCACGAGGCGTAGCCGAGTGGTTTTAGACCCGATAAAACACGATCTGCGAGTTTATTGAACGGCTTCAAAAAACGATCTCATAGAATAATGAACTAATGGTGCCATTTTCCCGTGCTCTCATCAAGAGAATGTCAAAATCGATCTCACAGAATATAAAGACATTCTTTCATGTTTTGTAGTTCCTATAGTCTTTGAAAAGAATAAAAAGTTTTGTTTAATGAGCTTCGGACCATTTTCCCGTGCTGCTAGTTCATGCTGCTAGATCTGAAAAGAATTATAAGATTAGATGATTTGTATAGTGGAAACTTCATTCAATAGTGAGCTCGATGAGAACATTATGGCTTCGAAGCACAAGCGGACGTTTCGCAAACCCAAAAATGCTGAAGAAGAGAAACAACTGCTGGAAAATGCCGTACCAAAGTCAACACGTTCCGTCAATAAGTGGGCTATGAAGATTTTTTCAGAATGGCAGTCAACAAGAGTAAATAAGAAAGCTTCTGAAGAGCCGAGCAGTTGTACTAATGACGCATCACAAATTCAAGACTTGGAAACCGACGTGCTTGATATGACGGCAGAGTCGCTAAATTTTTGGTTAACAAAATTCATAATGGAAGTGTGCAAAGATACCGGGGAAAATTATCCTCCTCGTACGCTGTACAGCATTGTTTCTGTTATATAAAATGTTACCCTCATTAGTATTCTTTATATAAAGAATACTAATGAGGGTAACATTTTATATAAAGAATAGTAATGAGGTATATTACAATCAGCCCCGCTTTCCCCTGGGACTGAAATCAAATGCCGCCACCAGGCTTTTTAGATTGTTGATGTATTATCGGTTTTAAACAAGCATCCACGTGACTCATTTGCGTGATGTAATTGGTGGAAATGATTATTAATTATTCATGAGTTTTTGAAGAAAACTTTAAACCCAGCATTTCGTTGAGAGCAAACAAACTGGTTATCACATCTTGACAGAGGAAGAATTCTAGCGAGGTCTGCAGTTTGCCTTCTCCTTGATGTTCAGTTTCACTGGCGTGATCATGAAAAATCAGTTTCCGTTTTCTGAGATGACAGCTCTGTCAGGTCCCCGGTTGAGAGACAAGGACAACGCTGACATTTGAGAGTTTTCAATGTAAATAATTTTTTGGATTAAAATCTGATGTAACTAATGTTTTGAAAGTTCACTTCTAACCCGATAAAACTCAATTGAATACTCGTGTGATCGGACGTTGGCCGGAAAGGCAATGGCTGGATTTTTGCACATGTAAAACGAACTTCCACGAAAAGCTAAGAGACGTTTTGGTCCCTGAACTTCACTTGCATACGATTTGAATTGAGTTGAAACAAGTGAACGCACATCTAATCTTTCTCATTTCAAACAACGACTTTGATCCTGTTTTACAATGTTTGGCTTAGATAGATTTAGTCGTTAACTGCAAAAAATTAGTCGTTTAATTGCACGTTAAATATTGATGTTATATGATATGTTCATTTTCTTGAATTTGTAAATACAACGCGAACAGCGAACAACGTTGATGTGTGTGTGTGTGTTTTATATTACCTTTCTTTTTTGAAAGCGCAATATTGTGAGATCCAGTTTCTCTACTCGTCCCACCCCACTCCACTTAATCCGAACAATGGTCAGGTGGGGAAAAGGGGGGGGGGGACTGCAAAGTGCGACAACTGTTGATACCCTTGTAACTTAAAAGGATTTCTCTTGTATTTTTGGACAAATATTACCGCATCTCCCGGAAAACATCACCCCTTTCCCACCAAATATAAGACCTCCCTGAAACGTTAATAATAATACCCGAAATATTATCCATTGCCCTCAAAAAATACATCCCCTTTCCCCCAAAAAAACAGCAATGCTGGATTCCCTATCCCAAAGAGGGAGTGTGGGCATTGTCGTTAAATGCGGTAGTAAGAAAATAGTGTATGTGCGATCATCCTCAACGCCTGGACAATCGTCGTTTTTGGACAGTGTTAGTCTAACATCCCACTTAGTAATCTAATTACACGGTCAAAGAACCTAGCGATAGAGGCCTCACAGAACGTCATCCTCCTCTTTTTCCAGAGTAAAAGGTAAGCAAGTTAAAATCTTGAACTTTTTCATGACTTCTCTTCGTTTACTGTTAATTTAGGAGAGACAAAATGCTGACCGCTTCACTTTCTTTCGGCTAGTAGTATATCCGGTAGTTAATGAATACCACCTGATTGTCAGAGGTTTATTTAAGAATTTTAAAGCTTCTTTCATAATATTCAAGCGACGCAAGGAGCTTGAATATTATGAAAGAAGCTTTAAAATTCTTAAATAAACCTCTGACAATCAGGTAGTATTCATTAACTACCGGATATACTACTTACCCGAAATAAACCACCCAACATAAAACATTTTTAAATTAAAGGTTGTCAAATAAGTGTCATACCCAAGTTGAAATGACTGCACAAAACATACCTTGAAGAGCTATTGAAAGAACTTGGTCCAGAAACGTTACATCCTGCTGTTCAAAAAATAGCTAAATTGAAAGAGGTACACAATGAGTTATTAAAACAACCTTTTTGTCATAACAGGCAGCAACTTGTGCGTATAATAATATGCTTAGATTACATGGACTGCCGCTGGGAAGGGCTTTGTTATCCCTGTTTTGAGCAAGGAATCAAACATAAGCTGTTGTACACTCCTCCGATTGAGAATATACCTTTAGTAAAGATTTGCTCTGATACTTACGAATGGCACAGCGCATATAACGATTTTAAGGAATTGGTTGACCTCGGTTTTTTTTTATCTGATAGATATTTGTGAGTCAAATTTGATGGCAACCGGATTCAACACCTGTCAGATAACGGAAGCAATTCAAAATCTACCACCAGAGTTACGTGAGATAATTTACAAACATTACCTCGCCATAAAACTGAAAGAGCGAGCGGCTTTGGGTTGGAACTTGGTTCACAACGAGCTTTTAATACAACCTTTCTGTTCTGAAATGGAGCGGCTTGTACATATTATAGTGTGTATAGCTTATATGCACTGTTGTCAGGGAGGGTGTTGTTACCCTTGTTATAAACAAGAAGAAATCTTACATGAAGTAACCATTTCTGTCCCCGATATAATTGATTTAACCCTAATTAAGTTTTGCACTGATATGTTTGAAGAAGATTATATCATAATCATTAATTTATTTTTTTATCTATAAACAAAATATTCATTTCCTTCATCAGACATTTCAACACCCATTTTTTTAACAAATCGATAAGGATAATATATAAGATCTTCAACAAGACGTTTTGGGGCCCATACACGAAAATCATCACTATCTTTTGTATTTAAAGTTAAAATAGCCGAATCCCCAAATTTACCTTTTCGGTGTGTAACGTTTTTTATTCTGTATATTCCATCAGAAATATCTCTCCATTTGAAAATTTCAACAATTTCAAAACATTCTTCTGTTGGCCATTCTTCTTTGTCAGAGAAATCTGGTTCATTATTTTTTGATGGGAAATCTTGTGAGATCGTGTGTTGATCTGTGTAGACATCCATGGTGAGATACAAGTGGTATACATTTGTTTAATAGCATGTACTTTTCTGCTCGACTTAAATTAAACCACCCAGCGCACAAAAAAAGAACAGGACACAATGAATATACATATTTTAATAAGGATTTTATTGAAAATATAAACAAACTGAAGTTATACAAAAATAGAAAGTTACAGCCTCTTGACAACGGGGGTCATAAAATGACCGCGGTTTCCAAGGAAATTCAGCCTCTTGACAACGGCGGTTTCCAAGGAAATAAAGCCTCTTGACAACGGCGGTCATGAAATGACCGCGGTTTCCAAGGAAATTCAGTCTTTTGACAACGGTGGTCATTAATGACCGCGGCTTCAAAGGAGATTAAACAATAGTCCTGAAAATTTTCAAAGATACAGTTTCTTGGTTAACTGAAACCAGACACAGTTTTTTCGTGTTTGAACGACTTGTTGCCAATAGGATTGGTATTCAGGCACTTCCAAAACTTTACGGAGTTGCGAGACTTGATGTAGGTTTTTTGAAGTACACACTTGCTACCAGCGATCCTTCAGCTTCCCCTTTGTAAACGAAGTTTTCAAGAAAATGTTTTCATTTCATCATGATAGCTGATATACATTTGAATATTGCCTTCTGCTCCTCGGAGATGCCTGAAGTTTGCCGTACATTGATCAGTGGTTTTCAATATCTGAAAGATTCAAATCGCAAGAGTCGTCCCGGCCCATTCTATATTTGTTTCCAAATGATAAAAAATGGGGTGATGTCAGTTTTTATAGTCGCGGCCACCTTACGTTCAGTTACAACCAGTTACAACCAGTTGAGGCTTTGTGAAAACGGCGCGTGATACATTTCGGGAAAGTTCCGGCAATGATGAAAGAAAAACAGATTTAGATGTGAAGTCATGTTCGAAAGATCAAGAATGTTCGTTTCAGAGTTGAACTGGATGTTTCTCGGGTTCATTGTTATATTAGGCTTTTAGATCGTTCTAGATGATTCTATTTACATAACTTTGACAATGTGATGACTCATTTCCAAGGGAAAGTTCCGCGACCACCGGCTATGTTTTTAATGCTTTGAAGCGTGGTATGTAAATTTATCTGTTTTATTATGGAACCACATCTTGGCCGGAAATGGGGAAGCCATTTTTGTCACGAGTTGGGGGCATTATTTTTGAAACACACTCACGAGTATTGTATCGTATTTGTCTAATATCAGGAGAAGTGAGAAGTTCAAGAAAACAATGACAAATAGTTGCAAACAGTGCAATCATTTTTGTTTGCGTATATAATTACTTTAAAAATCTACAATTGAGCGAATTTTTTATCGTACTTTCTTTGAACAGAAAGCGGAATCTCCATACAATGATCAGTGATGAAATTATCTTTCATTTTCAAGCTATCAAGAAAGACCTTCTCGTCGAAATCTTCGCCTCGGAAGTAAAAGCGAATCTCGTCAAGGATTTTCTGGTATTCGATACGGGCCAAATTTGCTCGTTCCATTTTTTTATAGAATTTTTTAAGGCTTGCGACTGCTTTCAAAAAAAGACCAACACCACTTAAAGTTGACATGACAGCAGGGTTCAATGTTATTCCACCGGCTATTGCGGCACTTATAATTAACTTGCCAGCTGAAAGAGTACAAACAAAATTTTTTCTTCGAAAACCGCGGTGCAACTTTTCATATCCATAATGTTTCATATGGTAAAAACCATACAAATCTTTCAGAAGTTTAACCTTCTCTTCAGAGAGTGTTTGGTCGATATGGTTGAATTCGAAAATGTCCCGCATTGTGCTATATAATAAATGTAAAAATTTTTATGGAGCTCTATATTCAATCAAAATTAAGAAATCTTCATTTTAAATTTTGGAGATGACAAAAACACCGAAAAAATACCCTTTGGTGTTTTTACATTAATATTTATTTTTTGTTTTTTAATTGCTTTTGTTGAAGCGAAAGTCAATGTAGGAAAATCATCAACAACTACTCCTAAAGTAATAGCTGGAAATGGACCAATAATTTTTCCATATAATACTGTCATATTCATTATTTTGCTATTTTCTGGAATGAGTAACTGTGAATTACCATTTAATTCAAAACGTTTTTTATCATTTTTTGTAGATAAACTCCCATGTAAATAATGAACGGAACCATTCAAATTATGTCCGTTTAAAGAAAGGTCTGTTTTCATCACCATTTTTCCATTCTCAATAACAAAAGCGGTGTCATAGACACTTGGGTCAACGTTTGAAATTGTTTCTTTTACACCATAAACAATAAGATGTCCAATTTTAAAAAGTGATGGAAAACTAACTGTACCATGCAGATCGAGATAAATAAATTGTGGAGGTGAGCTACCCCATCGGTGAAAATTGATAACTGTTTTGGTGTATTTTTCGAATGTTTTTGTTGCATATTTAGAAATTGAAATCGTCGTGCCTTGCACTGCCACACTCAACTCATTCATTTCCGGCGGAAACCATTCAACGACTAAAGTATAGTATCCAACAGGAAGTTTATAAAGGTTAAAACCGAGGCGTGACTGGTACTGGTTGGGTGAGCTTTTTTCAAACAAGAGTTTAAGTTGGTAAGCTTTTTTATTAATTTGATGTGGAGAATTGGAAAAATCAACAATACCCAAAACCTCGATATTGTTTTCACTCGAAGATTCATCAGTGTCTTCCATCAAGTATCTGAAGGCGTCTTTTTTTTGCCCTGAATTAATGATCTGAGATTCATGAATTTTTTGAGTGACAAGATCTCTCAAATCTGTTATTTTTTCTTGCACAAAATCAACATTAACTGCGGATTTCGAATTTCTGTAATCGGTTTGCAAGTTAATAATTTTATTGTTACTTAAATTCAAGTTTCCAGACATACTTGTTGTGCCATAAAAGTTTGAGATAATTTTTTGGTGTTTCACTAAGTCTGTAGTTAACAAACTCGACACATGTTGCGTCTCTTTTGTTTGTTGTAAGATTAAGATTGATAATTGATTTATTTTTCATATCAATTTTAGCTCCTTTATCCAATTTTTTCACAAGCTGAGTATCGACATATTTTTTATTTGTTGCATAATCTGCCTGTGTGGGGTCTTTCACATTGAAAACTGTATTATTATTCATATCAATATTTGCTTCCATTTGTCCACCCTCTTTTTTTGAAAGAAAGATATTTCTCATATCTTGATAGCTTATTGCCTTCGTGAAATCGTCGCGGACAGGATATGGGTTGCTTTTCAATCGCAAGATACTGTACTTATTTTGCATGTCAATATCAGCAGAACCGCTGACACTACCCTGAGATCCAGGATCACCTTTTTCTCCTTTATCACCCTTGTCGCCCTTGTCACCCTTATCACCCTTGTCGCCTTTTAAACCCTGCAGTCCTTGTGCTCCCACCTGACCTTGTGGTCCAGCGGACCCTTTTTCTCCTCTTGGACCATAAGGACCCCGTGGTCCTCCAGGGCCTTTATCACCCTTCGGTCCAGGAGGACCCTGGGGCCGGGAGGACCCCCTGGGCCAGGAGGACCAACTTTTCCATTTTCACTCGTCGTTGTTTGAGTAGTTCCACCTATTGGACTGTTAATATACCCCATTATATATCTTCATCAAAAATTTTTTTCATTAATTTTTGAGGTTTGTCATAGTAAAAGAAAGAATATTTTTTTTCGGTGGCGCGATCTAAAGCGTCATGATCCACACCAATCTCGTCTGCAATCCTTTTGTTTTCTCTTGGAAGAAATCTGAAAATACAAAAATGGCTGCAGTTATCACGGATGTTTTTCGGCACCTTGTAAAAAGTTTGAGTGAGGTAAATAACGCAGCAGTTTTTGTGCCGCCCGTTGATAAAATAATTAATGATATCGTTTTGGTTTTTTTCGCAAACAAGATCATCAAAGACAATTATTTTTGGTTGTCCACCGGAAGCTCTTCGAGTGGAATGATTTCATCACCATGAGCCTCGATAACCTCATAACCAACCTGGGGGTTGATTTTTTCAGCAAAGTCCTGCAAAAGAGACTGATATTTATTCTGGTGCAGGTTTTTTGAAAAGAGGTAAATTTTATCATACTTCACTAACTTGTGAAGCATATGGAGTAATATGTTTGTTTTGCCAGAATTACTGGGGCCACAAATTAACATTCTAAAAACATCTGCTGGTATGCAAGGGTGGCCTTGTTTGTAGTTACTTTTAGAAGAACCTGGGTCATAATTTGGAATCTTCATTTTTTTTTTCGTTTCTATATATTAACGCTAGAAATATGTCGATGAAAAAATGGAAGCTAAATGAACAAACAAAAGAAATTCACCAAAAATTCAAAATGGATAAAATAAACAAAGAGTTTGGTCAGCTTTCAGGAGAAGAGTTTTTTAAACCAATTACAAAAAGGCTTGATCAGAATAGCACCATTGTGGAAGAAGAAGAGGATGAACAGGAAGTTCCTGATTACACAATGGATGATGAATTTGACGAAACTTACCCTTTTGGTGATGAATTCAGACCGGATGCATCAACACCAGAGCCACCACTATCACCAACACCACCACCACCACCACCATCACCAACACCATCAACATCTTCATACCTTGATGTTGATGATGCTGATTTTCCACAACCACCCCCACCACTGATGGAAGAAAAAAAATTCACACGTAAAGAGTGGAGTAAGCCGGAACCGGTTAAGCCTGAATATAAACACGAATCAACCCTGTTGCAAACGGTCAATCAACTGATCACGAAATACGGAAATGATCCCAACTACAAACTAGGAAAATCGAAATTAGGTTTGAAAGGTAAAATCATTGCGGAACTAAAAAAGATAAGAGATGGGATCGATGAAAAAAGAAGGGTGACAAAAGAATCTCTTTTGTCTAAACGGTTACAGGAGGGAAAAAAAAGACTGAAGTCCACTTCCTTACAAGAAAAAAGAGAAAGACCTCTAACGCCTTTGGAAAAAACTGTCATGAGCCGAAGACCTGCTTTTGAACTTTCTGACGATGAAGATGACTTTTCAAAACAGGATTGGGAAACCGAAGGAAGCGGCATCGCTGATGAAGCTGAAGAATTGATCAACCAACTTAATTTGAGCTTAGGATCAATAAACGCAGGAAATAGCTCAATAAAACTAAAAAATCAGGTATCATATCTTCTTGATTCACTTGTTGAACTCGGCACAATTGGAAAAAAGGAAAAGAAAAAAATTATTTCTAATTATATAAAACAATAATGAAGGGCTTTGACATAGTGCTTGAGTTCAGCCTTGCAAAACTTGAAAGAGGTGGAGAACGAAATGTTTCACACGATTTCACAGTGAATTTTCATCCTCCGATCGAATTGGGTGAAGGAAACCATAAAGCTGGTTTAGACGAGCTTATCACAATGAGTTACTCATGGAATAATATCGATTCAAGTTATGATAATAACAAAATTCGCTGGAAGAAAAAAAAACAGAACAAGTGTGGAAGACCTTAACTTTCCCGAATGGAATGTATGATTACGCAAGAATCAACACATTCATTCAGCAACACACCGGTAAAGTAGACCCAACAAAAGAAGATAGCAAATACATTTTCACAATACACTTCGATTTTTCAACTTATAGAGTTTTAATTACAGCGCAAAAAGATTATGAGCTTGACTTGTCTCAAGGAAATTTCCATGAATTGCTTGGTTTTGATAAAAGAATTTTGAATGTTTCAAGTTATGGAAAAAAAGTTCCAAATATCACAAGAGGTGTTGATTGGGTATATTTACACTGCGATATTATTTCGCGTAAAACAAACAATATTCCAAACGATGTGTTATACACTTTCTCAACGGTAGATCTTCATGTTAGCTATCCATTTTCAAAAGAACCGCGTCGGATTAAGTGGCAACCTGTTAATAAAAGTCGTATTGATTCAATAAGAATTTGGGTGACAGACGGGAGAAATAATATCCTGAATCTAAACGGGACTGACATTGCATTACGTTTAATGATTGAAAAAGATTAAAGTTTTTTTGTCGGCATAATATACAATCATGTATCATCCAAGCGAGTGGGAAAGATACTTTGATGAAAAAACCGGAGGTTATCGCTATAAACACAAAGGGTCAGGTGTGATCCGTGCCACCTTCATGACAATTGGTAAATTACTCAAAAAAAAATAAGAAAACTGTTGAAAAAGAGGGTCAAAAACGAAAACTTTTGTCTCAGGGCGCAAAAAAGAAACTTGAAAATATTTTGCAAAACAAACTACCAATGAAATCAGATTCTGTTTAAAAAGGTGCGGAAAAAATCTGGAAAATAATGCAAGAGCGAAAAAAACGAAAACCCTTGTCACAAGATGCTCAAACGAAATTAAAACGAATTTTGGTAAACAAAATTTGATTTAAAAAAAAATTTTTTTCTATAAATATAATAAGCGCTAACATGTTCAGAACTCAACCATACCTCGAGAATACAACAGACGTTCAAATTAATTTAAACACCCCGATCACACTCCCTGCGAACAACCAATTTCAAACAAAGAGTGGATACAAATTCACTGTGACAGACCGGAACAATTTTTATGACTGGTACAACGGTTATTTACGTGTCGATTTTAAGTTCGAAGCTAAAGCAAACGGAGCCAACATTGGTGCTGACACCCAATCAGCTCCAATCAACGGTTCTTTCTCATTAATAAAAAGTTTGAAAATAAGTTCAGCAGGGAAAAAACTGTACGAGGCGGATAATATCCACAAAGGTATTTTCATCAAAAGTCTGCTTGATTTATTCAGACGATTATTCAAAAAGCGTGGCAAAAAACCAATTTTGGTATCTTGATGAAGATGCCACCACAGTAACTGATGGCAATGCAACGAACAAAGGGGGAATTCGATCAAGGGCGCTTTTATCACATGATGGTTTGATGGTTAAGACGATTATCCCTTTGAACAGATACTCCTTCTTCGAAGGTCTTTCCGACAGGCTAATGCCGCCTTTACAACTTGAGTTTGAAATTGAACTTCAAAAAGATGAAGAAATGATTTGGCAAAACGATGGAACAGCTCGAAGAATTGTTGTTCGTAAATTAGAATTGTGGGTTCCACAATTACATTTCACTGGTAAAGGACAAAGCCTGGTCAATGAAAATTTCTTGAAACCAACCCAGTGGAAATACTTGAATGAAAATTTACATAGCAGCAGCTCTCGAAGGGAAGCGAATGGTACGTGGATGATTACACCTGGGGTAAAAGACCCCTAGCATGTATTTGTATTTATTCAGCAAACAAGGAAACAAGATGCTTACACACAGAACCCTTACATTTTTGACACATTTGATATCGATGGTGATGACTCAGCAAGATTGGACACTTGCTGCCTAAAGTACGGCACAACATTTTACCCTGATCTTCCTTACGACAATGATTTTAAAATAAGAATTTTGAATGATTTGATCAATTTCAGATACAGAAAGAACGACTACAACACCGGTGTTCAGCTGCAGCTTGACAATTTTGAAAAGTTATACCCAATTATCTATTTTGATCTACGAAACACCAAAGAAAGTATGACAGACGATCCGAAACAGCTTGAATTCCATTACAGACTGAATGAAGCAGCTAACGCTCAGGATTATATTATCTTCGCATTGGTTTTGAATGAAAAAGAATTCGTGCTGAAGCAAATTGGTAATGAGCTTGTCGCCGACATCTAGACAATGAAAAATTCCAAAAAAAAAATCTGAATATAATATACAAAATGAGCACAACTTATCATCCATTCAAAATCGCACTGACTGATGGTCAGAAAAAGAAACTTCAAAAAGCTTATTTAACAAAGACCCCTGTTGGTCTGAAAGTCAAACCAGACCAAATTGGGCGTGGTGACGAACTTCTTCTCACTGAAACTCAAATCAAGCGATTGAAAAAAAGATCGGCGGCAGGGAAAGGAATGGTAATAAAATTAAGCCAAACACAGCTTCAGAACACTGCGCAGCGTGGTGGAAATTTGTTTTCTGCTATGTTAGGTTTGGCAAAACCTTTGATAAAGCCAGCCCTTGGAGCATTAGCAAGTGCAGGTTTGAGTTTTGGCGCTGAAAAGGTGCTGAAAAAGATATTTGGAAATGGTTTTGGACCAAGAGAAATTGAGCTTTATAAACTTGTCCAGAGAATGACTCCTGCTCAGAAAAAGGAGGCAAGTCCATATCTTGTTGGTCAAGGTTTGGTGAAAGGAGGAGGCGCACAATACGGTGGTTTCCTTGGTATGTTAGCGTCTATGGGAGTACCTTTGGCCCTTGATTTGGTCAGAAAAATAATTGGAAAAGGTATGCAAACGCAACCACCACCGCCACCACCACGAACAAGACGATCACCAGGAATACCAAAAGGTAAAGGGATGCAAATTCAACCTCCACCTTTTTATGGAACTTGGGAGGACTATTATCGTTTAAAAAAACTGAAATTTGAAGATAAACCTCTATCCAACATTGACCTGAGAAAATGGTGCAACTTTTTACGAATTCCAATAAAAGGTATTTTTAGCAGAAACGAAAAAAAACCCTTTTTTCATTCTCCATGCATTATCAATTTGGATGATTTTGGAAGTTTGGGAACTCACTGGGTATGTTGTTGGCCAAAAGGAAAAGGTCTTTACGAGTATTTCAATTCATTTGGGCTTCCACCACCTTTGGAATGGGAACAAGAGATGTCAATGCATGGGATGAAAAAAGTTTTCAGAAATGACAACCAAATTCAATGGGAACAAAGTGTGAGATGTGGTTACTACTGCCTTCTCTTTTTAAACGAAAGAAATAAAGGCACACGTTTTGCCGATATTTTGGAAATGTTCTCCAACAATTTACTTCAAAATGAAGAAATTGTGAAAAATTATTTTTCTTAAATATATACAATGGAAGTGTACTGTGTGAAAGAAAATCGGCACACACCCAATGTGAAGGGGACCGATAAGGTTGTTATCACAAAGAACAATCGAAAACTCTTGAAAGTAAAGTGTGCAAGTTGTGAGAAAAATGAAATCAAGTTTTTTGCCGGGAAACTAGGTGAGCCCTCCCTTGCGGAGGGCAGTGGAATATTTGGCGACGTTGCTATGGCAGTTGGTGATCTTGCAATTACAAAAGGAATCCCATATCTTGCGAAAAAAAGTGTTGAAGCTGGAAGATATTACGCTTCTGAAGCAATGAGAGACCCTAAATTACAAAAGAAAGCAATTAATTACACTCTCAACCAAGCCCGCCCAGTAATTCAAAAAGTTGGAAGTGAAATGTTGGATCAACTTTCAACTAAAGTTCGACCAAACCAACGTTACAAAACTGACAGACCTGATTTGGATGGAGCTGGGTTTGATATACATGCGGCAATTGGGAAATTTCCGAAACCAAAAAAAGGTTGGACATTACCAGGTCATAATTTCACAGGGCCATTCAATCCTCTTGAAAAGCAGGTTAAATTCAATCCAGAAACAGGTGAAATTCTGGAAATTTATCAACAACCAACAGGCACAACAGATGCGATTGCAATGCAACATGATGTTGATTATGATGTTTGTTCCAACCGTGAAAAAAGTATGGTGAAAATCTTAAAAAATGCAAAAACAAAGCGGATAAAAAAATGGTTAAGTCTCTTGACGCTGTTCCTTACAAACAGAGGCAGTGGGGCCATGCGGTTGCAAGAAACGTAATTAATGCTAAACAAAAGTTAGGGTTGGGTTTGAAAAAACAAAAAGGAACTGGTGTTTTGGACAAACCGTTGGATGCGATTAAATTTGCTGAAACTTTGACAAAAAAATGATTCCTTCCACAGAACATGTATTTGATCGGTATTGGTCAGGTGATATTGCAAAAAATGCTTTCACAGGTCCAACTGGTGTCACAAGCAAGAAATTTTGGACTCATCCGAAAAAGGGTACTGTCATGCGTTTGGTAAAAAATCCAAAAACAGGCAAATATGAAAATGTTTATGAAGAACCTTGATTGGCTTTTAACCACCATTTATCAAACTGTTTTCTTGCTTGCCCCCATCTTTCTAAGTTTTTTGGAAAGCGCAGAAAAAGGGTTTTTCTTATTTCTTTTTTGTGGGGCCAACATTCAGAAGGTACTTTTTCAAAATAATTGTATAGAAAACAGTGGAAGTTTACTGACTTACCGAACATCTTCTGAAATTGAGCAATAACATTACCAAGAAAATCTATCTCGCTGGATGAAAACATTTGGTAAATGTTACACTTCCGCAAAAAATTTTTTAAATAATCATTATTGGAAGAGCAGTGGAACTTGTTCTCCAATTTTCTTCATCTTCTTCAAAATATTCATAATAATCACATTCAATCACTCTTCCACATTTTCTGCATTCATGGTAGAACTCATTCACCACATAAATTAATTGCTCATCGCATGAAGGACAACGATCAATCTTTTTTGATAACAGGTTTATTTCATTTTTTTTGCAACATTTCTTTAATCATTTTCGGCGAAATTTTCACACCTTGCAAACAACCAAACGGGTCGTCCATTTTTTATTATGTATAATATACAATGAGCTCCCGTATTTTCAATAAGTTGTCAAAAATCTATTACAGCCCGCAAGGGTATTGGAAAGGTTTTGCAGCAATTAAAAAATTAGCCCAGGCGGCAAAAGTTTCGGAAGATGTGGCTCAAAACTGGTTGATAAAGCAAGCTCTTTGGCAAGTTTATTTACCAGCCCCACGGTACATTCCAAGACCTAAATTCGATGTTCCTGTTCCAAACAAAGTTCACCAAGCCGATCTTCTGTATCTCCCACACGATCGCCCACCACGCTCACGTAAAACTTTTAAATATGCTCTCACAGTGGTAGATGTGGCCTCTCGATACAAAGAGGCCGAACCGTTGACCACAAAAGAGGCCAAAGAAGTCGCAGCTGCTCTGGAACGGACTTATAGTCGTGGTCCTTTGAAGTGGCCGAAACTGCTTCAGGTCGATCCTGGTCGTGAGTTTATGGGTGCTGTGAATCAACTGCTTTCAAAACATAATGTCGAGGTAAGACGCGGTCGTGTGGATATTCACCGTGATCAAGCTATAGTTGAAAGATTCAACCGCACCCTGGCTGAACGACTGTTTGGATACCAGTATGGGGTTGAATTGCGCCTCCCAGACGACAAAAGATCGACTGAATGGGTGACCCGACTGCCAGCTGTTATTTCAGCTTTGAATAAAGAAGTCACTCGACTGACCGGGCAGAAACCTGTTGATGCCATCAAAAAGAAAACTGTTCCATCCAAACCCTCGACACCTTATTTGAGACCTGTTGGTGTGAACGAAAAAAAGCTCCCATCCGGTTTAAGTGTTCGCTATCTATATCAACCCGGTGAACTTGAAGGTGGTCGGCGAAGAGCAACCGACCCAATCTGGTCTTTGAATTTTTACGAGATTGAAAAAATTATGATAAAACCAGACGCGCCGGTTATCTATTATTTATTTGACGGACCAAAACGTTGGTTTGTCCGCGAAGAGCTTTTGGTTGTCCCTCCAGATACACAACTACCACCAGCAAGCTAACAATGAAACTCGATCGGTTCTGTGTGAATACCGTCTTCCAATACCCAGCGTTTGTCGTAGTAAGCGCTCAACCCCAGCTTCTGCTGTTCGTAAGTAACAATTTGCCCGTTCCGCATCCTGAAACCTCTATTAGTTGCTATGTCCTTGCTACCTTCCAAGGCTTTCTCAAAACGCTGCGCCGTGATCTCGTTTTGTTTCTTTGACACCCCTTTCGTGCTGAACTTCTTTTTACCCTCAGAGTCTTCGATAAAATAACATTTTGAACAGAGGGCAATCATTTTGCTACCTTCACACTCGAGTTTAAAGAGCCCAGGGGTTCGACTGCTCCACTTATCCCAAGCTAACCACTCTTTCTTTTTTTCCTCAAATTCTTTTTGCAGATCTGGTTTGACGATGTCTTCCAACTTTTCTGCGCTTATTGCCATATAATTGCTGTCTGTGTCCATCTGAATCAATTCGAAATCTTTTCTGTCAAAATATCTGTCAAGAAAATCATAATAGAATTCAAGCATTCGAAGTTTTGCTAGTTGATATACAGCTATTCCTACCTGAAATGGTCTTCTGATTGTGATCCGAGGCTTTCGGCTTTCCAGCTCATACGCCTGCCCGATCTCATCAAGATCACTAAAAAATGCGCTTCGTAAAGCTTGGTCGACAATCTTTTCTTTTTTTGTGTAAATTGTGTTTTTTGCCTCTCCAAGGCTTCGATGAGCTTTCCATACCCACTATTTCCTAACAGTTTGAATACCTCAGCCAGCAGCGCCTTGCTTTTTTCTTTATCTCCAGTTCTACGAGCTTCAGTCACTTGCTCCACAAACCAAGTAAATATTTTTGATGGTTGGTAATCAATAGTCCGATAAACATTTGTGATCACTGCTCCATGTTCAAGATACCATCTAAGAAGAGGTGCGTATAATAATATCTTTTTTGCAGACAATGCCCCCACTAACTTCTTTCCATTTCCGCGGTTCCTTTTTGTGCGTTTAAGATAGTCAAACATATGTTGCGGCACAGCTTCAACAGGGACCTCTTTGTTGTAAAAGAACGGACACATTTCCTCAAACTTTGGGTATAAGTGCTTAGGGATCTCTATATCAACTTCTGCAAATCCAAACCATTTTTCTTCTTTGAGCCTTTGTGTCAGTATAGGAGCGGCGGCTTCGTTATTGTAATGCACGACCCTTCCTTTTCCACAAGGCATGTCTCTTAACATAGTTGACAAATACAAAGCGTTGGCGTCGTAACCCACTATATTTTTGCAAAAACGAAGTTCCGCTATTCGATGAGACCTTATTTTCGTAACTCCAACTTCATGTTCTCTTGTGAAAACAAGGCTCGGTCCTCCAACAACAGCTGCTTTCAACATCTCATACGCTTCTTTGCACGGGCTGTAAAGATCTGCGCCCCTCTCAACACATCCACGGAGCAAGTAATGTAAACTAACACCTGGGATACTTACAGCATCTTTTAAAATATCGATTCCTTTATCGCTGTAAAATGCACGCATCTTTTCCAACGCCTCGAGACCAGGCACTACATCGTGATTATTGTAGTAACGCAGCCAATCTTCGAAAGTTTTCATCCCTTTTTCTTCAAACAACTTTTTACAACCCTCCAATTCTGTTTTTGTGAGAAGATAACACCCTTTCAACTTTGAATACCAATGTTCGTAGTCAGGAAGCCCTTTGAAATCAAGCTTTTCAATACTGTCAAACCATTCGTATGGAAACCAAGATTTTTCACTTTCACATTCGTAGGCTTTCACCCATTTTTCATAACTTGTGCCCGGTCCTAAATAGTTTATGATATCGAGAAAACGAGAGTTTTTAGTCAAAATGTACATAATTTTGTTTCCATTTTTTGCAACTCTTACTCTATCTGCTGTATCAGCTACAAGTTCTGCAAAATGTTTTCTGGTAAGATTCAAATCATATTTCCCATAGTTAAACCCAAGAACTGGCACCTGATTATACCATTCTTCTATTTTTAAACGCTGCGTTTTTATAAGCATATTTATATCGTCAGGTTTGAAGGCTGCTCTTACTTGTTCCCTTATGTTTTCTTCACGCCTTTTAAGTTCTTCCATAAACTTTTTAACCAAAACCGCAGGGTCTCTTTCACAAATATGAGTTGGTTCTCTTTCTAAAGAGTCGACAAGGCTAACAGAAACTGATACATGTTTATTTTCGATAATTAACGTTTTTGTTGGTTCTTTTCTTTGATTTTTATCTCCGTATGCTTCAAAGTCATACAATATTGCGTATGGATAACTTTGTGTTTGAGGTTTTGGTAACTTTATATTTATTTTTCCAACTTCACAAGACCATGCATCGATTACATGGTAGCCAGCAGCTCGAAGTTTTTGTGTACGTGCAACAGTTGCTTTAAATCTATCTTCTCGTGTTTGGTTATTAGTTATTATTCTATTTCGATCATAAGGGTAACATTTTCGACATCCATGCCAATGACATCCATGATATTGAAAAACAGTCTTTGTTTCATGGTTATAACCGTCTACAGGCGCACGCTCAACCCATCTTTCACCTCCATGTCCGCAAGCAGCGTGGTGGATGTGAATTTTACGAAGTGCTGCTTCTTTTTCAAGCCAGCGAAGAGATTCTGGAGAAGATGAATGTTTTGGATAAAAAGCTTTCTCAAAAGCTGTTTGGGGTAATTCAACTTTTTCGGCCAGACATTCAATCACCGTCTTCCCTTGGGAGCACCTTTCGGCATGCCGTTGTAAACTGCAAGCTTGAGTGAATTTTCCAAGACAATGAACACATAAATAAACTTTTGCAAGCTTCGTAATATCTTTTATAACGAAAGCATGTCCTTCGTAAATTCCAATTGTCAAAATATTTGTTAATTTGGCTGGTGGCGTTCTTATAAGATGCCAAACCACTTCACCATCCTCCAAACGTTCAGGTTCATATACACGAATACCCAACCAATCTTTGAAAATTTGTTTTTTATTAAGATGTTTTTCAACCTCATCAAGTTCATCTAAACATGTTTTCCAGCAATCTTGTGGAATAGCTTTGAGGTTGAAGAAACCCTTTGCAAGTTCCCTTGCTGCCGTTGTACTTCGATCTGGTCTTGAATCTCGATGTACCGCAATACAGCGCCAAAGACATAAATTGTCTTGGTAAGTATCAAGAGCAATCATTGGTCCCGCACGCCCACGCGCACAATCACGCAGCCAATCTGGTAATGGTCCTGTACCTAAAAGTGGCTGACGGTCAATAACGACCTTTACATCAACATCAGAATAACCCCTAAACACCCATTTTGTGTTTGGTCTTTCAATGTTATCAATGTTCAGACGCGCATCCTCCTTTTCTCTCAACCAATTTTCTGCTTCAACATACCTGTTTATCCAAGGTGAACCTCCTGAGTTTTTATAATACGGGATAATAGTCCCGTCTTCGATGTTTTCCAACCAATAAGAATAGTTATGTCGCAAGTAGGCTGCTGTTCTGACCTTTTTCCTTATCTTTCCTATAAAATGTTCTGTAAGGTTATTTTCAAGTCCTTGTCTTTTTCTCCAGAAGATATAACGACGGCCTTCCTTTTCTACACCTGCTTCTTCCTCACCTCTTTTAAACAAATTTGCAAGCATGCTCTCATAACTCTTTTCTCGATTCTTTATTGGTTGAATAGGATCAAACTCTTTCCGTATTGTCTGCCTTTTTGTTTTTCTTCTTTGACGAGGGGGAGCTTTTGGGAGGTACTTTCGCGGAAGCAGAGGTTTGGGTAGGCGCTCTTCAAGGGGAATGCGCTCATCGAGTATGTTTTGTACAACCTCGCGGAGAGGACCCGCTACAGGGGCGTCCTCTGCAAGTAATTGCTCTAAAGCTTGTAATGTTGCTGGATTTAGTTCTTTCAATAGCTCTTCAATGTTTATGTTTTGTGCAGTCATTTCAACTCGGGTATAACATTGATTTGTAAATCTTTAATTTAAAAATGTTTTATGTTGGGTGGTTTATTTCGGGTAAGTAGTATATCCGGTAGTTAATGAATACTACCTGATTGTCAGAGGTTTATTTAAGAATTTTAAAGCTTCTTTCATAATATTCAAGCTCCTTGCGTCGCTTGAATATTATGAAAGAAGCTTTAAAATTCTTAAATAAACCTCTGACAATCAGGTGGTATTCATTAACTACCGGATATACTACTCGGCTAATCAAGTTTACGAAGACAAACAGAGTGTAAGGTTGTAATAGAAGACACCACTGCTTTTATGATTATTGATTCAGTTTCGCTCTAGCGGCATTTTGCATAATAAAGGGTTTAGGAAATCTGTTCGTCCTGGTCTTTGGCAAGGAAAACATCCGACGTGATCTTAAATTACAACAAGAAATGCCGTTGCGCGCAGGAAGCAGATCTAACAGTTTGATTTCCACTCCCCATGGTACGGTTAAACACAGCCTAGTACCCAAGCTTTCTCTTCTCGCTCACTCGACTTGGTGCAAAATTTCGTGAAGTCCCTGAAAGCGATACCGCTCTTCGGACGACTCATTCGGTGACGTCATGACATTTCCCAGCAAGTCGTCTGAGCGGAAGGAGAACGCCTGGGTACTAGGCTGAGTTAAACAGATCAATACATAGGGATCCACGCCTGTTGTAAACTGTCGCGATGTCTGCCTCAACTGTAGCGTCTCTATAAGATAGTTTAGGGTATATTATTCTAAGAGCTCTTTACTGGATCCTCTCAATCTGGTCTGATAAATAAACAGGTAAACTGGAGTAGAACCCTTGACAGGCATATTCAAGTATTGATCTAATGCAAGCGCAATAGAATTGTATTATTGAACGATGATTTACATCAGCGCGCTTAAGTTGCTTTAAAAGATAAAGTCGCTGAGATGCTTTCGCTGTAATGTTCTATATGTGATCGTTTTCAGGATCTCTTGTATTAATACCTAGAAGTTTGGCCCACTTGACTACTTCGAAGAGTTTCCCGTTAGCCTTCAAAGGGCTTGTTTGTGTCTGTGGTAGGCTTTACTGCGGAAATCAATACGAAGTTCCTTGCAATTAGTAGAGTTCAACTGAAGTAAGTTGTCAGTTGACCAGCAAAGTAATTGGTCTACTGCATCTTGCAGTGTACTCGTACCGGATCTCGGGACCATTTCCGCAGCTGTTGTATCATCAGCGAATTTCCATATCACAGTCGACATCAAGAGGCGAACTATCTCCAGGTGGGCAGAGCCTGCAGAAACGTAGAGCGGCGTGTCTCCATCACTATCAAGCGCATGAACATAACATTCCGCATCAATTAAGATCCGTACGATGTTTGTCTAACCAAGCGCTGTTTCTATGTGAAGGGCAGTTATCTGGAGTCTTTTGACCTGACTTTCCCTTTATGCTTAAAGAACACACGAACCATCTTTGCATTACTGAAGGAAGAAGTCACGTGTAACTGACATCTGATTAGAGGTAAAGTGCGTGGTTTAGCCAAAACAACGTCGCCCTTCCTCCCCTCTTGGCAGTATCTCCCTTCTTGTCAGTTTGTTTAGATTTCTTTTTGATTTTCGTACTGACTCGCCATGAATGCGTGACAGTTTTTATTAAATGCTTTTCTCCCATCTTACTATTTTTGAGCTATTTTGTCTACAAAATAGCCTCATAGTCGGCATGCAGCCTCAAGTTTCTGGGAAGGTTGGTTCTTTGGTTGGTTGGTTGGTTTTTGGGTGGACCATGTTCGGCATTCCCGATGACTGTCGAATTTCACCGAAAGGTTAGTTGTCGGGGCCAGAACAAAAATGTAAACGAGAACTTACGGAGAATTCCGTTACTAAAGCGACACGACCAAAGTGTCCTGGTTTCAGTTGCTTGACGTTGGATATTTATATATCAAATAGCAAAGGCTGGCTTCCTTGTGGTAGACTTCCTTAGCAAACGAATCGTCAGCACAAACCTGGTTTACACGTGAGCGGAAGCGAGTTCTAGTAAATAATTCGTGGGTTATGTGATATTTATGATGTTTGGTCTAGGAAATATTTGTCATCTTCGTTTGTTTTGGTAGATGAGAATTGGAACAAATCCTATGTACGTATGCGCATAACTTACGTTTGGAGTTATATGGTTCAACTTTAGAGCGTGAGAAATAACGTGACTTCTGTGCAGGGATGTCCCATAGTAAATGATGGTAAATAGATGGCAAATAGTTTGAAGGTATAAGAAGGGCAGAATCGTGAATTTCGAACTAAAACGAATTATTGTTCGCACCTTTTGGTAGGTTTTAAAATTAACAGGACGTACCTAATCGATATTTTCGATACTCGATAAAAGTCGATGGTAATCGAGCGTAATCGATACTAATCAATCGATTAATATTGGAAATCGATAGAAATCGATCGCTCGCTTTCTTGTGATTATCGATTTTGATCGATTTTTGTAATTGGCTATCTAATTTATCGATTTGTTCGACAATTATCGAAAAAAATGGACGAAGTATACAGCTATTTCGAGAAACGTTGTCGGAAAAAAGCAAAAAACTGCACAAGCCAATCCCGAAAGGTGTTTTGGGATACGGTCAATGAATTTTAAAAAGTCAATTGATACATTAAACCCGCGATGCCTCGTCCGTACAGTGACGATCTTAGATGGCGAGCCATATGGATGAAGGAGTTTTTAGGTTATAGTGTAGATGATGTAGCGGCTACTTTATTCATGTCCCCAAGAACGGTGGAGCGCTATATTTCAAAATGCCTAAATACTGGCGAAGTAAAATGGTAGAAATTAGGGCGGCCTTTGAATAGTTTTGCCATGCATCCACACGTGGAGTTCGTAATTATGGAAGCTGTTCTTGAACACCCGGACAAAACTCTTGCAGAGATTGCCTACGAGGTCTACGAACAGACAGGGTCAGAAAATGTTGTTTCCAGCATATTGCGGTATTTGAAACGGAATAGTTTCACCCGCAAAAAGGTTTGTGAAATACTCGCTTTACTATAATAAGGCTTTTTATTTCGCAAATTTGCATCATTTTCCTGGTGTGTCAATTTAAGCGTGTTTTATCATTTTAAGCTGGCAAGAATTGCCCTTCAAAGATCTGAGGAAGCAAGAGTACTTTTCAGGTCCAATGTTTGTCTCCTGGATCCTGAAATGTTGATGTTTTTGGACGAAAGCGGATTTGTAAGTATTCAATTGCTGTTTTACAACTTTTTGTACTCTTCAATTATTTTTCACAAATCACAATTTTTTCGTCAACCTTTTACTTTTTTAGGACAAAAGACTTTCTCGCACCTATGGCTATAGTCTAGTCGGTCTAGTCTAGTTGTTCGAGATAACGGGGAATTGGAAATGAGCCAGTTGAGTTGAGATAAATAAAAGCGAATTTCCCATACCGTAATATTCTGTGAAATGATTGACAAATTCCGAGAAACTCACCCGGGAAACTCAGCAAGCAGGTCTTCACGCTGGTTCAGTTAAAGCATCGGGCCAAAGCAATCCATATTTCTCCTCTCAATAAAGACATCCATATTCCACTTAATAGGCATTTAGGACCGGCAGTCGAGTTTCTTTAGCCTATCTTTTCATTTCTAACGTTGAAAAGGTATTGTGTCCTCGTTCTCAGCCACGCGCGCGGCCAGATTGCGAAATCTTGTAACATGATACCATCACCTTTGCACTACCCCCTCAAATTGCGTTCCCTTTTTAGTTCGCAGTTGCTATAGCAACTGAGAACTATTGGGGCTGCCCTGGCGTAAAGAGTCGTGTTAGTGTGTTAACTTTTTGGCAACAAGCCCACAAAGCCATTCAAAGAAGAATTCTTCGAATTGTAATAGACCAGTTTTCAGGGCTCTTAACCAAGTTTTGCGCAGTCTATGGATAAAGAATTAATCGGAGTGTTTGGATCCTCGAAAATATCGTAGATTTTGATTTGCAAAGACAACGCAAGAAGGAATCGGAAGGAAAAGTTTACTCAGACCTGTGCGTTTTAGGACTCGTTGGTCTTCAGTTTAGGTTGGCCTTCGCCAGCGGGTTAGGAACAACAGGACGAGGAAAGAAATTGGTTGTTAAGTTTGGTTGCTGTCGAAAAGATTGCAAAGAAGTCTTTGTGTGTTGATGTTTCTGATCTAGAAGGGCAAACATTTCTTTATGCATAAGTTGACTGGGGGAGATAATTCGTCATAATTAATAAAGTCCACGAAAGGCGATTGGGTACGTTTTCATTTGGTACGGGTTTAAGTTATAAACTATCAAAAAGTCATCCACATCTTACAGAGTTCAAGGGTTTGTTTTCAGCTTTCAGTTTGAGTTTTATGCGGTTTACTTTGCGGTTTACATGCGGTTATATTTTTATATTTTTATGCGGTTTACATGTTGCTCGGAATTAATTATCGGCCAGTCAGGATTTTCCCCGTACGAGCGTATTTAATAAATTAAATATTCCATGCATCATTGCCAGAAGAGTCCTGACTCTTTCCCGTTATTGAGCTCTCCAGAATCGACCGTTATTGAAGTGTTTTTGGTTTCTGTAGTTCATGTCAGTTTAATTTCGTAGTCAGTTCCAACAGTTGAATGTATTCGTGGTTATGACATTGATCTGACGATTTATTGATCTGACGTTATTCTGAACTTCCTAAATGATGTTTGTTCTTTGATGATCACCAGAAGGATTCTTGAAATCGTTCTCATTTAGCTACAAAAATGTTTTGTGTTTTCTTTCGCTTAGCCTTTTAGAACGATCTAATCGTGAGCTTTTCCTGACACGAAAAGCTATGTAAAAATTTGATTTTCATAATTCAATTAGTACAATGTTTACTTAGCTTTAATGTTGGCATGATTTCTGACACGAAAGTATGATTATCAATCTCAAGTTTTTAAATAAACTCAAACAACTTATATAAACGCAAAAACTAGCCCAACGTCTGTTTCTCTTTAATTATGTGAGTATTCTTAATTCTACATTCATTCTATTATTACGAAAAAAAAAACACGATTTCCCAGACTTATGATAGTAGTAACATCTTAAAAACAACTGCGAACTATCCGAACGGATCCGCTCGTTTCGTTTTGTTTTGGTTTGTTTCTTTTCCTCTTTTTTTCACTTTCTATGAGTAGTATTAAATGACATACCGTAAAAGGTGCGGTTTAAGTTTTGACGAAAAGTTCACTTTTGTAACAGTGCATTTTTTTTTTGTTAAACAAACTTTGCTAAAGCACGGAGATTGATTTTAACTGAACACCTTGTAACTTCATGCTGTCCTTGGCGTAAATTTCTTCTCCGTTCTCGATTACGACTTCTTTCCCCTTGATGATCTGTAGAATAAAATACAAAAACGTAGACGTAAACTATTCGGTGGAACAAAATTATTTCCAATCACAAATAGATAAAAATCAAGAAAACTGTACCCGACATGTTTACAGTTCTCTGTCGGCGTCTCTCAGTTTTCCTCTGGCGTTGTTCTTCAGTACCGTTCCGTCTTATTTCTAGTTGCCTTTATCTCTCTGCTGTACTGTTCCTTCGTCTTTTTCGTTTTCGTTTCCGCTCGGCTTGACCGGGTGCTTGACGCTGTTCTTCAGTGGCGTTTCTCCTTCTTTTCCGTTGTTGTTCTCTATCTCCGTCTCTTTTCCTTCGTCTCTGCTCTTCCAGCGAAAATTGCCTCATGTAAGAATGTCATGAAATGCGACGTACGTACGTATGTATGTATGTATGTATGTATGTATGTACGGCGCACGCGCCCGCGAGCCATTCCGCTTGCCATGACCATAAAAAATTACCAGCACGCCTTTAAGTATGACTATGGGGCTCCACTCCCGCGGCCTACGGCCGCGGAGGAGTTCCGCTACAAATTGAACTATTCCTGTTTTCAATAGTTATTTTTACGGACACCCGCCGATCTCAATTCGAGCTCATCAGAGGAGGTAAAAACAACATAAAACCTTGACCAATAATTATATTGGAGAAGTGTAATTCGTTGTTGCAAAATTAGCTCAAAACTTGTCCAAGGCATTTCAGTCTCAAGAACGTGCAACACGTGCGTTTTATGCTAATTTTTGTAGACATTTGGAAACAACTTCTGGCTGAAAACTCGCCTTAGAAAATAGGAAGCAAACAATCTTATAAAAATATAGTCTGAAGGTGGATATGAAATTTAACTAAAGAAGGTGAAAATTACTCTCGGCAACTCAAATTTTCCTTACCACCATCCGCGCCCAGCAGCGCAATTTGAACTCGGGAAGAGTATGCTTCTTTCTAAGCCGTGAAAGACAAGAGTCGTAGCTGTTTTCTTCCTCTCCGTCCCCGCTATCATCTCGAGCACTACTGGGATTACCTAAGTCAGAATAGTGATAATCATAATCATTATCACTGAGAACAAGGGAAAAAATCTCACTTAACTTTTGGTGCAACAAAACGTGCAAAACATGGCTTATTGTGTTTCTTACCTTTTCTCTTTTTGCCCGAAGAACCCCTTGGAACGTCTTTATGTGGATCCACCCACAATGTTATCATCCCGTTTTTTACCAAAGAAAACGCTTCGGCGAGCTGGATTTCGGACGATATAGAGAATTTCTTGTTTCCGTCCGCGTAGTAGCCGATTTGGAAGGTCGTGTCGGTTGCTGGAAATATTTCCTCTTTACAATTCTGCAGAAAGTATTGCTTCAATTGCATGACTGTTGCAAAGCAAGGTACTTTCCTGACACTGTAGGTGTCGTACCTGTTTTTGTTGGCTTCTTTCAGCACACGCAGACAGACGTCCATGGCGTCTCCTGCCATGTTTTTTAAAGATTTCACGGAAATGATGAAACTACCCAAAATACCTTTCGGGATTGGCTTGTGCAGTTTTCTGGGGTTTTTTTCCGACAACGTTTCTCGAAATAGCTGTATTCACTTCCGTAAAGTGTTCAGTTTCAGCGTCTGGTTGATCCTCCCTAGAATGAATCACAACTGACTAGAACTAATAAACAGCAGCCCACATATATCCAATTAGCAGCCCCTTAACACTTTATTGAAGATTGACTACAGGATTTTAAATTTTGCTAGAACATAAGAGCCCTCCGCGTTACAAGCCCTCCGCGTTATGCCGTCATGCGTGTCTCCCCACATTAGCGCTTGAAATTCTTCGAGAACGGGCGACAATTTGTCAATTTCTGCAGCTTTCTGTCACTTTTAATTTAGGCAGAGACTCTGGATATTTTTAAAACGATTCTCGAATACAAATGCGCGTAAAATTTCTTTCCCTTTGTACATTAGTTGGCGATATTTAATTCTCGTGAGTATGGCACAGACGGATGAGCACAGAGTACAGCGCCATAGGACTGCTGGACTGGAATATTGCCTGTCAGTGATCCTTAGAGAAAGAACTTACATCGTTTTTAATCTTCAAAGTCGATTCGAAGGTAAGCTCGAGGGTAAGTTTTGACATCCCCCTCAGGTACAGCTTTCATCATTTTTCTGAGGAGATCGAATTGAATTTAAAGTATGGCTCTCGTTTTTTTTATCAACTTTCATCGATGTGACAAAAAAATTTGTGATTATCGATTTCAATCGATTAAATTGACTAATCAATCGAAAAATATCGAGTACTATCGAGTATTATCGATTAATCGATTAGCTTTCCGACGATCGATTCCCATCGATTAGTTACGTCCTGAAATTAATGACCATGTCACTCGATTACCAGGTCCGTCAAAGGCACAAGGTCGACAAGGAAAAATATTGTATGGGTGGGATAAAAACGTTACTCGTACGTGCGACTAGCTAAGCGCAAAAATAGAGGACTTACCAGAGAAGTGGGTTTCTGGTTAGGCTGCTTGGCGGTAGCGGGATTGTTTGTACAAAGATTGAGCCGAAAAATCAGCACGACAATCAAATTAAATCAAAACAATTATCACCTCCAGTACGAAGACAAAAACGCAATAGCTCCACGCGAGATTCGTTTCACAGTTTTATAGACACAAAAATCGGTTATCATTTTTCAGAGTACAAAAAACGCACAAATTTACTCATTCCCCGCTTCCTTTTAAGTTTCTCCCTTTGTTACACAACTCTAGCTGCCACGAAAGCCAATAAAAAGCGCCAAAAACGAACCTATGATAGTCTCATGAAAGTCTCGTGACTCGCCATTGAACTTTGTCTCATCACATGTTTGTACGTGACAAAACACCACTTGTTTACACATAACAGTAACCTGATCTCACGCTCAATCAACATAACATGTTCTTTACACGTGAAACGACCCGCACTAAACATTATCATATGTCTGCCTGGCCGTGCGATAAAATCCCCCCTCCCCTACCCCCGTAGCTATTAAAGCAAAATTTGGCCTTGACTTGATCACATGTACTCCACGTGATAAAATTCACGTTGTTTACCACACAGGCGAACCACTCCATTATTCTCGAAATCCCAACGATTCCTTTAGTCAGGAGGCAGAAAGCAAAAAAACGATTTTCGCTAAACATTTTGAGTAGAAGCAGGAAACATAGCTTAAAATTTTCGTCGTCACGCTGATTAAGAATATTGCTGTTTCCAGCTTCAAAACGCAGGTGTTTGGGATTTAAGGGGGTGTTTTTTCCAGAAGCTTGCTCCTGCAACATGGAAGCGAGGCTGAACTGGAAAAAGATGTTTAAAGCAAGGCAAATAATTCATAAAATGATGCAAATTATTTATTTGATTGCCCCAAAGTATTTCACATCAAATATGTATAGCACAAATCATGTCACGTGACCATTTCTGCTATTGCAGCATGAAAGCGAGGCTGTAACAATCTATGTAATCAAAATACGAATAAGATTGGCAAACGGATGGAAATATCGGTAATAGTTTTTTATAAAGGTGTTTTTGACTAGATGACATTGATACCTATGGTGAAACGATCTCACCTGGGTACTACACACTAGTCACGTGACACTTGTAAATTTTTGTTTTTAAAAACATGTAGGACTCTTCTCAGTAACATTTAAAAAAATAATACTTTCTATCCACTTTGAATAAAATTCTTGCTTACAATATCCAAATGAGGGTAAATGATTGTAATCAATCAAAATAAAAGTTAATCTTGTAACAGTGTCCGCTCAAACATATTTATTCACTGCCTACAAAAGGGCTATTTTCTTCAGTCTGGACAATCTTTAACTACTGTTTGATTCTCAGATGTGTTATGTTCATAGTTTGGCCATTAAATAGAAAGAACAGCTAAAATGTTTTCTGCAGTGATGTAGGCTATCTACAGTACATTACACATCATCTGCTTCCACTGAGTTGTTTCTTGTATTCCTACATGCGTCTCCACACTTGCAACCCTTAGAGCAACCAAGAGATAGCCGAACACAGGTACAGCGCCGGTTGACGCAGCTGTCCTCACGAGTACAACCACAGAACGCTAATTGTAAACACGATGCTAACACTTTCTCTTGATTTGTCAATTGCGGCTTAAGAACTCCTTCCTTTAAGAACCATCCGTTCTCTTCTGGTCTTGCCAGGGTTGGTCGCGGCTCTTTGGCTTTCTTCCATATCATGGACTGGAAGTTTGCACGTCGTATATGAAGATGTAGTGCATCCTTTGTCGGGGGGAGGGTATCAAGGTTCTTCTTTACTTTGCGAAATGCTGCTGCTCTTTCTTTGTCAATGTCTACTTCATCTGTCCCATGGTTGTACAGCTGACATACAAATGCTTCTGCATCCGCCAAGACACCAGCCTTAGGTGGGCAATCTTCTCCTAGGTGCTCAATTAGTTTTGGTGAACTGTCAAACACTTTCCAGGCTGTTTGCTTACCAATACCGGCAAACTGGCTGGTTGTATCACAACCAGTGATGGCATGAAAGGGAATCAAAGACTTCCTCTTTTCCTCGGGTAATCTGATCTTGTGGACAGGAGTGTATTTCTTTCTTCGGGAAGTACCGGAGAACATCCAGATCTCTTCACATAGATCTTCTCTGTGCGCCAGGAGGAGGACTAGCACATCTGTGTCACGGCACAACACATTCACCTGCTTGTAACCTACAGCAGCTTCGTGCTTAGCATGAAGAACAATTCTTGTATCTGCCTCTTCGTGGTCTGACGACAGCTCTTGCAGGTCCTCTCTTGATGTATTAGACGACCACACCTTGAGTATTTCATTAAAACCTCCACTAACCACCAGCTCACGTCTAGGGTGCGCTTCGTAGCGTTGAGTCATTTCGGTTGATAGAAAGTGGGCAAGACTGGCCTTATTTTCTTCAACGACAATAAACCTGTCCCAGTTTGCAATTCTTTGTTCCCTGCTCTCCACATCTCTTCTGATTCCCTTGGTCTTTCCATCTTTCCGTTTCTCTCGTGCACCTCCCTTAATGGAATTTTGTACGTACCGGTCAAATACGACATCAACTCTAGTGCAGTTGTCCGAGAAGTGAGATGAAACATACGCTGTGAAACTGTCACTCCACTGTCCGAACGTTTTTGAACCAGGGGAATTGCCAAGGCTCTGGAAGGCTGCCATTCCGTCGATAATGGTACATGTTTCATACTGGCTTACTGGGGGCTGAGTTTGATGAACATTCTGTTGTAATATGTTTCCAAGGTCAGGCTTGCCTGACGAGTGTCTCAGACATCCATCCAATGTAGCAATTGATAGTGGAACAGGAGAAAGCTCTTTTTGTAACAGAGTGTCCACGTCAACGTCACGTCCTGATTCTAGAGCAACTACTACTCTTCTCAAAAGATCTCTGTCTGCCTTAACGGCAACAGTCTTGCTTTTATCCAGTGAGACTGGCACTGAATACAAAGTCTCGAAGGTCTTCAACTTCTTTTGCTTGAGACTGTCATGAAACTTTATTTCTTTCTTGATAATTCTGGCTTGGACGAATTCCTTCACTATAGTCTTGCCAATCTCTTCGGCTTTCAGCAAATCTTGCTTAATCTCTTCGCTTGCAACATCGCCTGTTGTGACAACAACTAAGTTTCCTGTTTCACGGAAAACATCATATCTACGGAAAAGTGAGACCAACTTTAGGACATCTTCTTCGTCTCTTTGCATCCTTGCCTTTCCGAGATCTTTGTGACTAGCACCCTTTGTTTCAGCTCCGACATCAAACATCGGTTTTGTGTCCTCAGACAACTTAGCTCTCTTATTATAAGTGAGACACCATCGATCTCTTGCAGATTCTGTTCGTGTTATTCCCACAAGCCCTCCTGCTACTTTGCCAGACTTGTTGACGTGCTCAAGAGCTTGGTCGTCGGCAATCTGATTAAATGCATGTTTTGTCTCCTTTGTCACGAAGTCACCACTCTGGAACCCCTGACACACCTCTGGCGCCGTGCGTGGTAACAACTTCATGTCTGTCAGAAATATTACTCCCCATCTAGTGTAATTGGTATGATCGAACGCAGTAAACCAGGGAAGCATCTCAGCAAAAGATGAAAGGTAGAGTTCCCAGGTTCCCTCTCGAATGGCTCGTGTAAACCTTAGCAGAATACAAACCAAGTGCATATACTGCCTCCAATAGCAGTATGTCGAATCATCTTGACGTGTAGCATCAAATTCTCTGACAATGTCTGTAACTTGACCAACTTCATCAATGAGATTGCTGTATGCTGCTGTGTCCATCTCAGAGCTCTGGTCAAACTTGGATGCCAACTGCATTGAAAGGTCTACAAGTTTGTCATCTTTCCCGTTATCCTTGGCCCATAATACCAACAGAGGCCACAGTACCCTCCACAACGCCTCGTAACTTAGCTTGGGAGCCCTCATGACACGATTCCAAAGCTTTCCTTTGAGAATGTTCTCAGCTGTGGTTTCTCCGAACACCTCACTCTCTGCCCATATGTCTGAGATGCCAGACGACTCTAAGTACTTTCCAATGACTTTGGTAAATGTCATTTGGGTGTGGAAACCCCCAAGTACGATAACAACACTTTTTAACTCTTCCATCTTTGCCCATTGAAGCATCTTGGCTTTATTGTACAACCCTTCATCCATTGTTACTACTGTATACTTTCCACTCCTTAGCCTCGTCATCGCTTGGCATCTTAGAATGATTGTCCACAGACTTTCAAATTCATGGGCTGGGGCATTCAGAATTGGTAGTGGACCAACGATAGTAACCTCGGGGTCATTATTAGAACACAATTGGTTGAACCCAGACCATCCTGGAAGCTTCTGCAACTCAGGCTGTTGTTGAGCTAAACGACCCAGAATCCAGGCAAGCTCTTTCTTGTACGATTCATCGATTTTCTCCTGTATTGGGGTGTACCATCCCTCTTCGACTGGTTTATCTATCACTGGCTCTAGTTTCTTGTTTTCGAGCGAAATCTCACTGAGCTCATGTAGCTCCGATGGTACTTCCAAATCTAGACGCCTAGCTGATTGGGGACTTACTTGAATATCCATTGTTGATTCCCCGTCGGCCTTCCGCCGGAGAGCTGCCGATTGAGTTGCATGAAAAGTACCCATGCCACTCAGGGTTTCTTCATTAATATCGATGTTGTCAACAGCATAGCGGGTGTACGTGGCCGTGCTGTCGGCAAAGTTTCGAGGCACAAAGATATTTCCATTTTCTTTATACCTTTCAAGAACATCATTTGCGATTGTGTTATCCATTCTGAGAACAGTTTCGTAGCTAACAGAGTGGCCAGCTCCATGCAAAAGCTGTACAAGCTCTTTTGATCGAGTTGCCTGATGAACAGTTAGTCCCAAGCCAAGATGCTTTGGTGTTAACTTACGCCCCCTCGATGCCAAAAATACGATATCTTGGCAGATACTTAACACGCGAGCTTTCAAGTCCGCATCACCTTTGTTTTCCTCTCTTTGACATCCAGTACACAAGAGCGAAATCAAAATAAACAAGCTTTCCGGCACTATTTCTTCGGCACTCTCTTGATTGATGTTACCAATACAGTCATGAGTAGGTGCGGATTTTACATCGTGATGGACCTTTACTGCAACCCGATACAGCCAACTCGACAGTTCAACTTCCACATCTATGTCTACAATGGCATCATTGTAAAGTTCATCATTACATGACCCATGTTCTGTTTGTAGGCTCAGATTTGGCTCCGTTAGCAGAGAACACAGAGCTGCTTCGCCAAGATTTGAAGATACAATTAAATGGGGTTGAGAAGGGTTCAACGGTGAGATGAATGATGCAGTATCGCCAAGAAACTCCTGGATCCTATCTTTGAATCTGTTACTTCTATAAATTCCTGACTGGACTTGATACTTCTGTTCGAGCCTGTTTGAGTAGTATGTCCACACAGCTTTAATAGAGTAGATGTGACCTTCAGAAAGCCTCTGGTGGAGTAGACTCATGACTTCCTCGAAACAGGTAATCTCGGCTTTTCCTTTTTCTTGGTTGTCCCGCGGTATTTTCTGCGTGTTTCTTAGGAATAGTGTATAGCACTTAAGATGGTATTTACAATCTTCAGCTATGAGGTCGCTAATTCCAGCCAACCTGCAGCTCATCTCTTTGTCAAATATCGCATTCTTTAGGATTTTGTCTGAGGTTTCCATTGTCTGGACACAGTTCAAGGCTACTTTTTTTAAATCAGTCTGGCAAAAAACGCATTTCTTCCAGTCTACTGGATCTAGAGATGACCTCCTCAAAGCAGCTGTGAGCGGTTCTGGAATGGCTTCATCTGAATTTGCAATAGATGCTCGATTCTGTAGTCGCTGAATGTGTTCTTTATTCGTAAAATCGCTGTAGCACTGCCTATGCCAATAAACATCTTGGCTACCTTTTTCCTTAAGACAACTAACTACGCTTGAGCACAGCTTATAACTACTATCATTCCACTGACTTCTCACCTCACCACTTTGAACCACTTTTGAAACCCCAACACTAGTACCTTTTGATAGGGGGAACTTCTTTGCTGGAAATTTGTTTTCTTGACAAATGATGCACTTCTTCCAGTCCACTTCTTTACTGGCAACAACATGGATATCTCCCAGGGAGAGTGTGGCAGCTGCCTCCATTCCATTAGAGGTACTATTCTATAAGAATAAAGCAGCTATTGTTGCCTAATTCCCAAAATATTGTTGCTAACTTCAAAATATTTTGGAGCAAATACTCCAACGATCGTGCACACGTATGAAGCAAAACAACTCACCTAAACTCGTTAATACATGTGTTTCTTCAGTCTTCTTGGTAAAAAAGGCTCTACATCTTGCTCCTTCTATTCCTCGTATTGAGACGGCCACTTAATTTATTTCCTACACTGTAGTACTTCTCTAAACAACCTGTATGTGTCTTGCTTTGAAAAACAAAATGGCGGTCTAGATTTGCCTCGTTTTGATTCAAGCCTCATTCTGGTGCGAGCCTCCTTCAGATGCTAAATTCGTTTTCATGCTCCCCTCGGTGTAAGAAAAATATTTTAAGCAATGCTTTTTTAAAATATCGTTTTTTCAAGGAGTTTTTTTCCTATCTTTAACGTCAGCAGACAGCGAAAAAAAAATCCATTATAACATTACTTTAAATTCGTAAGTTGGAAGGTTTGTCACTCAGAAAATTTACATTTAATATCATTAGCGGCAAATTAAAGGAAATAAAATAACTGTATTTTAAAAAAAAAGTCGCTATGTGACGAATTTCCCACAGTTTTATACATTTTCCATACCTTGGTATGTCTTTTTTTTGGTTTAGCCTCGTTTTCATGCAAGAGCAGTTATGTTCACGTGTCCATTCTTATGGTATTAATTTAGATGTCAACTGTGTAGGATACACTTCGGGAAATGAAATAATTGATTTTTTTCAATTTGGAAGTGTTTGATTTGCTTTTATTACCTTTTCCAGTTCAGCCTCGCTTCCATGTTGCAGGAGCAAGCTTCTGGAAAAAACACCCCCTTAAATCCCAAACACCTGCGTTTTGAAGCTGGAAACAGCAATATTCTTAATCAGCGTGACAAGACGAAAATTTTAAGCTATGTTTCCTGCTTCTACTCAAAATGTTTAGCGAAAATGAAAAATAAGCATATTTTGAACCTGAGCCTCCTGACTACTTCGCCCATTACCACCTCTCTACATAACAAAACAAAACATCCCTTAATATTATTTTAACCCAGTTTTGCATCTTACCTTACATCAAAACGCTCATCGAAACAATTTATTCGCTGAAGACAACCACTAAGTTTTGTGTGGCTTCAGCGATGCTGAGACCACTACGGTGTGGCACCAATATTTTTGCGGGAGTTTAATTTTGCAAATGCCGATTTTTTTGTGTGTGTTTCGCGGGACTAATTTTTGCGATTGGGGAAACTGTTTGTTCTTCCTTGGAATTAATTTTTGCGATTTCCTGGAAGCCGCCTTCTATTTGGAATTATAACATTCTCGTTTTTAGAGTATAAACAATCGAATGCAGGTGAACAACATGCAGATGTATAACACGTTAGATCAGTTAAGCAATGGAGTACCTTCAGACGATCCTTTTCTTTAAAGCTTTTAACAGCTTAATACAGTAGAACCTCGATTTAACGAGGTCCTCGGTATAACGAACAATATTTTTCAGCCCAGTAATAGTGTGATGTAGGGAAAAGAACCTCGATAAAACGAACCCTCGATATAAAGAACCAATTTCCCCAGTCCCTTGGTGCTTCGTTAAATCGAGGTCCCACTATACGTGTAATGTACCCACTGCAATTTCATCGTTTTATTTCTGAATGTTTTGCTTCTAATTTCGCTTTATTTTTGAACGAAAGAGACGGTTTAAGTGAATGGGCACCAACATAATATTACATCACATGTAAAAGGCGATGTTTGTATAAAAATTTCGACAATGGAGTAAATTTTTACGGGAATTATTTTTTTCGCGGGAACCTTTTTTTGTGGTACGTGAAAAAACCGCGAAAATCCCGACGTTTCTGGCTTTTTTGACAGTTTGCTACGTGACTAGTCACGCAAAACTTGCACAAGTCACACAATGGCATGATCTTTTCTAACAAGGCACTCATATTACTCGATTTTAGCCGTGTGTTCCAAAATGTTAAGTCGGTGTGAAATAATGTGGAAAATAAAACAGAGCTTATTTATATATTTGTCTGGATGCAGGAGTTGCCACGTTCGTCAAGCATGATGTCACGCAAGAAGAAGACGTACGTGACTTTCAAGATCGGCTATTCTCTTCTGGTTCAAACATTACAGAATTAATTGTTGTGACAAGTTACGCTTCCTACTAGATCCAAAATATTTGTCCATGGAAAAATAATCTTTATAATAGAAAGCCACAAAATTAAATTTCAATCCATTGAGCTTCCGAGAAACATCTGAGAATGAGCTTCAGAAAGGACTGTTTTGTATTGCTTTGTTTGTCCCATATTCACACTGTTGTCAGATATTTTACAGATTTTATCTCAATTTATTTCTTGTTTTGTCCTAATTTGAAGCGACACTTGTACGCATTAGCGTACCATCTATTGATCAATGACGAATACGAATTCGATGCCACTAACATAAACTCAAACATTGATCTTTGATCACCCTCAAATCTGTAAAAAGCCCTGGGAACGGGGTTGCACAATATCGTACACAGCTCCACTTATAAGGTAAACTCTGTCTAAAAACCAATGCTTTTCGAATGCTCAACGCTACTCAAATAAACAACATCACAATAGTGTACCTTGGTACACGCACGTTTATTCCTCTCATTGACAGCTACAAAATAGCTCACGCACGCTATGCGTGCCTATGTTATTTTATGCGGTCTTGTCTTGATATTTCGGATTTTTCGCACTCTGGAACAATTATTTTGATTTGTGTCTCAGTGACGCCGTTGGCATTTCTGCTTAACTTAAATTAGTTGCAAAGTGATTTTTCTGGTCAATTTTTCTCGCCGGGATGTTCGCGGGGAAAAAACTTTCAGCTCACTCTGTTGTTGAGTGTTCACTGACCATGTTTGGTCAATACTCTCTAAAAACTATTTTCAACACCATCTGTAATCTGTGCTGTAATATCTGCTGTCACTTCGCTGGTGTCTCCGGAATCTCGATATGTAGAACCCGTGATATCCTTATTCTAGAATAGCGTCAAAAGCGCCCTAGTAGAAAAAATGGCGAACTCACATACTGGGCAACCATCAAAGAAATGAATTTCAAACCAATCTCCTATTTTGTCTTTAACTGAGGAAGCCACTCAGACACTCCCTTTCCCCGGCATCTACTTGTTCGTGTCCTTATCGGTCAGTCCAAACAGCCACCACCGCTGGACTGATCAAAATAGCATTCCGAGAGGAATGGCACTGCTGCTAGTCTAGTTCATAGAAAAGTCGCCTCAGGTCATCCGGTGAATGCAGGCCGTTTAGCTCTATTGTCTATAATCGCGTAACGAAACATTTATTTTGAAAAAGAAATTAACACAAGAGAAACAATCTCAGTCTTTTTTCCGTTGAGCGAGTCAGATTTTTTGTCGAGTTTTTATTCGATAAATGCAACAACAACAACATTAAACTCACACATACTCCAAATAGCACTTTTAATAGCTCCGTCTCTGCTTTTTCTGTGCTTATTCTAACATGTTTTAGCTGAAAAATTACTATAATTACCTGGCCAATTATAGAAAATTCAAATTGTCCATACAAAAGTTAGCTTAACAAACGGTATTCCATGGTGTTTGTATCGCTTTTATTTCGAAGCTGTGGTCTCTGCACTTGAACCAGGGTTCGACTTATTGAACAGGATTAAAAAGATTTGGCTAACATGGAATACCGTAGCTGTAAAGGAAAGAGTTTTAAAAACCATTCCTTTCTTACTATACTTATCTCTAGCAAACCAATATTAGATACTACTAAGTGACAGGTGTAACAATTCCCAAGTAGGTTACTTTTTTAAAAACAAATAAGACGTCAAGTATTTCGTTAGCTTAGCCAGCCTGAGGCAGGGTAGCCAAAGTTACTGTGGACTTTACAGTTATAAGTCTTTGTCCACTCTTGTCAAACAGTTTCATGGGTTGTTTAATGTCTCCTGTGAATTAATACGTCAAGGTGAAGGAGACAAGGCAACCGGCTTAACGTCCCTTTCTCAGTGGGGAATGAGGAGCAACAAAATTAGCAAGGTAAGCGAGCAGTGCGAGGCTTGTTCTCTTCCCCAGTGCGTGCTCGGCTTGCTCCGCTCTCCATTTTTTTTGTGTGCCCTGTTCCTCATTAAGGAGATTGTTCACAGCTTAACTACGCTGATTCCGGCAAATCTAACTACCCGCTCACACTGCAGACCACATTATCTGTATGAAATTAGTTAGCATGCACAGATTACCTGATTGCTCTACACATGTACGTGTTAGTCTCAAAGAACACATCTGTTCGCACTAATTACAAGATCATTGACGTCTATGACAATTCGTCGAAATAAGCGTTCTTTGTGGCTTCCTACATCAAGGATTCAAAGCCATTATTGAAGGTCTAAAAGCATCTAGGGAATTAGACCTTTTTCTCCAATTGTAAATCCTTCACCTGTAAATCTGCCTAATTAATGGTATATAATCGGCCTACTATGACTTTTTTTCACATAACGACGACTCTACATTAGAGCCGAAACTTGGTTTACAAAGATGATTCAGATCACAATTCTCGGTCTCGCCTTTTTTATGCTTTATACAGGTACAGTGCTAGTGCACGGTTATGAGGCCTTATGTACCGCCTGGTACAGAGAAGGAAGGTGAAGTTCACGGTTATATTGTTTCATGTAGCTGCAATGCAGCCCTTGTGTCTGTCTTTCTATGTGAAAAACAACAACAACAACAACAACTAAGCCAGTTTTCCAGTTGCAAACCTCTGATGATACAGCTGGAATTCTAATTCAAAAAGAGCAAGTTTCGATTGTTTTAGTTATAGCAACTAGTCGGCTTTAGGTATCTAGACCATCAGGAGCGAAAGAAAGATTATACACCAGGAAAAAGTAATACTTTGGACAGCTATAGACCTCTCTCCTTTTCCCTTCACAACATTTTCTCCTTATGTAGCATCTTCTCTTCACTCCTGATCTCCTGGAATAAGTAAAGTGTACAGCTTGCACTTGTTGTTGTGGCTTCCAGGCAAAAGAACTCAATTTTTTACTCTGGCACGGGGGGTGGGTAAGGAGTTGACATTGGCCCTGATGCCTTGTCTGGATATTGTCCTCCTGATGATGTGGAGGATGAAGGAGGGGCTGTTGCTCCATCGCTGTGATAAAAGAGGAAAAAAAAACAGCTTTACAAAAGGCAAACCTACAATGTTGGGAAAAGTGTTAGTTCACTTTCAATTGCCTTTTTGCTGAAAAATAACCTTGCACCCATTCTCCTAATACAATGTTGATGTTTGACCACCTAACTCAGCCAAGATAATTTCAATAATGATTGGTGATATTCATATATGATTAGCAGAGAACTTCTACGTGGACAATTTATTGCAATACCTTCCCCCCTCCTTGCAAGACCTACCAGACAGCACAACCAGATCCGAATTTTCTACAGATAAAAAAATGGGATTATAGTAAGTGTTGTATTATACTGTAGCTGGATTTGTTGTGGTCGTTGATCGACGCAGCGCTCGTTACAATACCATAGACTAGAGGGAAACTACAACTTAAAGGGTTTTTTGGAATAGTAAAAATCAATACTACTACTGTTTTCTTTGCAAGCCAGCTGGCTCACTTAAGATCCAGGAATTTTTGATAGGAGGGGGCCCAACAGTTGTACTAGATAGGTGTACTTCAAAAGTTAAAGAATGGTAGCTCAGCCTAAGTATTCTCATCACTGGCCACTGGCCTTCGCTGTTTTCTTCCTCTTTGTTCTTTTTCGTTTGAAAGCCGTTTAATCATTTTCAAGTTTGCCGTACCCCTGGACCCTCCCACTACTGAGGTCTGCCACTGTGACAAGTACATGTATCAGTGGAGAGATTTTCACATCTACAAACTCAAATCTCAAATTCGTGGGTTTCGTTGCATATGGATTTTAAGAAGGGAGAGTGAATGTTTGCATTCAAGGAATCTGACAGCACATAATTTGCAGCTGCTAGTTTGCAGTCAGCAGTGAAAAAGAGGAAGAAGTTCATATTTCCATTAGTGTAAAATATGGTTGAATTCAGGTACCTCTTTGCTATCAGCTGAATTTTCAGGGTAACAGCCCTCTCCTTTGAAAACTTCCACTTCTGTTTATCTTCTTGGAATTGCTTGTAGACACTTTCTTCATTTCCATAAAGCATGGCTATGCCTTCCTTTATTGGAATGGAGAAAAAACAATAGTCTCACTGATAAACCCACACGTGTAAGAACAGTGTTCATCTTATAAAGAAGCAAAGGGATGGAGGAAAACCAGAGATGGTGGAACCTAAAGTTATTTATTTCTGTGAAGGTAAAAAAATCGAAAAACAAGATAAAAACCCTTGAAGCCATGCAGGCAAGAACCACCAAGTCTAGGACTTAAACCCAGGACTCACTGGAGGGAAACAGCCTCCAGTACATACTCTACACCCAAGCTTATACCCATCTCTACCCCAAAGTTTCCTTTATTCACCATTAATTAATAGTTATAACATAATTTATGTTATAACTATGTTGTTTTAACTAACAATTGTTGAACAGGTTATTATTATAAACCAAAACTCACACAAAGCAAGACTAAACAACTGGTGGCATTCTGAGCTAGACTGGGGACTAGAGAGCTCTCAACATGTACCCAAACTAGTAATTCTAGTTTCTGGGCCATGAAAAAGGGTAGGGGGTTACTGCTACACATACTCTCCCTAAGTAGGAAACTACATTGTAGGAAGCAGTCTCAAGTTTAGGCTCGATTTCCGCCGCTCTCTCGAGTCCGGTCTTTGTTCCTCCCCGAACAGCGGCTGGTAATCGAGCCTATCTGTTACCCCTAAGGTATTTTGTCTTATGGCCTTAAAAAATGAATAAACCACTGGTTAACTACTTTTACTTCCAAGAGCACCCAAGATCAGAAAAAGGCATTTTTTTGTACAAAATCATTTTAATAATGTGAAAAAGATCTTTCTTAGAAAAAAATTCTGAGCCCCCAAAAGGAATCAAACCCGTGATCTCTTTCAGAATACCAGTTGGAATGCTCTGCCACTGAGCTATGGAAGACTCATGGTGAGTGAGGTCATGCAAATTGGGGTTATGTGCCATAGGACCTGCATTGTGCAGCTATAAACTATGACAACAGACCTGTAAGCACAAACTACTTTGTAAAATGTTGGAAAACAAAAGAAGGCAAGTCTCCTGGGTAGCTTTTCCTTGTAGAGTATAATAAATAGTACTACAGGAAAGCAGTAACACTCAACAGCTTTCAGTGGTCACACTGAAGAGATTTCAGGTTTGACCCTAAGAATGAAAGCTGGTTTAATACAGATGTGGAGCTCTAGAATTAAGTGTGAAATTAAAGTGAATGTGAGTTGACATGAAACTGCTGGGTACCTGGCCAAGACCTCCAGATCCAGCACTATCTGATTGCATGTCTCCAGGGCCACTGCGAAGAGTGCTGAACCCTACAAAAAGTTAACATTTAACCAGATAGCATGAGTTAACTTAACTTTCTCTTTTACCTGTCCACTTTCTGTCTCAATAAGATGATAAAATTTTAAAAAGGCTAAAAATGCTGTAACAATAAAACACTGAACCCCACAAACAAAAATTAATAATTGAACAAGAACTGTAGGGTTAATGTGGCTTTCTCTTTTTCCTACAGAGTATCCATTTACCACTGACCATCTCAAACATTTTTAATTGATAGGGTGTAAAGTATGAAAGGTTAAAAATTATAAATTATAAATGCATTTACCTTGATGATAGATGTGTAGCCAAAAACATTTTTTATCCAGTTATATTTTAATGCATTTTTTTGTAATTTATGGAAGACAATGATGACTTTATCTTTTAAGTGCAATAAATAATATTATATTTATCTGACAAACTTCAGACCAAGAGACAATGATGCAAAACAAAGAAAGACAAATGAAGACATCTAAGCAGTACCTGAGGGATGACCTCGATAGTCTGCCATACTACTGAGGCCAAAATCACCAAATCCTCCTCTTGTAGTTCCTGAACTAAAACCTCTGGTACGTGACCCTCTAAATTAAAAGAATAAACAAGAGCATAATTTAATGTACACTGTAAATGAGTAACTTGGGTGAGTTTCTGGGCCCAGTGACTCACCAGACTGTTACAATGTAGTAGTTATATCTCCAGTTAACGAGGATTTCAATAACATTTGGAGTAGGTATCAGAGCAAACAAGAATAGGTGGCTACCTGGGCATAGTATTTAACTGAAAATCAACACAAAGTGGGTGGCAGCTTAGTCTCAAATAAACATCACGATCTGCCAGTTGCCACCACGTGATGAAACAGCTGAACTTAAAGAGTGTTGCTACATCCAGTAAATGAGATGCCACTCCTATGAGAGTTGCACTGTGCAGTTTATAAATACATGAAGAATCATTCTTACCCTTCAAAAGCACTGGCAGAGAACCCTCTGTGAGTGCTACGCTGCTGTGAACGGACTGTAATCACTGCATTGGGTTTGAAACCCAAGTCAATCAACTGCTTCCTTCCTTCTTCACTAATCTCTGCATCATTGAATTTTAATGTGTCAATGGATTTAGAAATGCCTTGTTGTTCCAGTTTTTCCTTAAGGTCATTCACTGTTGCAAACCAATTTATCTGTACTTCCTGTTCATCTCCGCTGTGAGAATGCACCTTGATTTTGATATCCCTGTCCTTGTCAACCCTAATAACAGGCGTCTTCTTTGCAGTAATGAATACATCACAAAGCTGGTCGATTTCATCTATATTTTGTCCATTGAGGATGAGACGCTGATCATTCATGCTGATATTTATCTTCTCTTCTATGAACCTTTTGATTTCCTCAATGGAAACTTTAAAAGGATCCACCTCCATGGTAAGTGGGTCCTTGCCTAAGGATTCAATTGACAGATCTTCCTTGATATGAAGTACTTCAATTACCTCATTGGTGTTTTCCAGTGCATAGGAGCTGTGGAAAAAATTAAAACCATCCTAACATGGTTGTACAGGTATTGCTAGGCGAAGAGAAGTGTGCTCAGTAGCCTCTGATAATTCACTGACTCAGTCAACAGTTTTTTGCAGCACACAGTAATGGTAATGGGGAACTTCATATCAGAGTATAGTGTGCATGCTATAGATTGTCAAGTCTCACACCTGGATATTGCCTAAAAGCAGAGCTCCACACCTCTCTTTCATACTTACTGGCCGATAAAATGCAGTAATTTTTAGTTGCACAGTTAGTCGCCAAAAGGTGAAAACAAAAAACAAAAACAAGGGAAATCATGCAGGAAATCATGAAGAGACGAGTTCAGCATGACTTTCACCCACAGCTCTTGTTGTACCGTTCGTTTCAAAACTTGTTAAGTTCAAAAAGAGTATTTGTAAAACTACAATTGCTCTAATGAACCCACTTAAATTCCAATGCATCCCTGTTTAGTTCTGTAAATCATGAAAGATTTCTCAAAATCAGTTTTGCTAAAATAAATAATATTGCCCTGGCATCAACAAAAATTACCCAAAAAATGTTTTTGGAAACTTTCAAGCAAACATATTATTATCAAAAGAAAATGGCACAAGTTTTTTGCCCACGACGTATTATTCAGGCGCTTTCAAGAACACCCCCTGAACTAATTTTAGGAAGCTTTTAGAGTCCTTCAGGTCTTTTCTTTTCACGACGAGCTGTTAAAGTCTTCATTCCAGGAATGTGTTACAATTATCGTATTGAAAATCGAGCGACTATGAGGAACCAGCAGCCATTATTGTTTACTTCAGATACAAGAAAAGAGCCATAACCTGTCACACCTGTTACGGCTGAGTATGCTGGATGGCACCTGGACATTACCGGTGAACTTGGCTCTTGTTGGTATAATTTACTCACAAAGCAACATGTTTGTTATGGGTGTGAAGTTCAAGGCAACAGGTGGCTCAAAACTTAGTGGGTGTACGTACGCTGACGTCAGAACCAAAATCTCTTGGATCAGCGTGAAGTAAGAGACGGATTAGTGCAACTTTTGTTTGTTATGCTTTCCTGATTCTTGATGATGCCATATTTATTAGCTACCTGAGGTGTGAAAATTGTCACCTTAATGGATCTACACAATTTTCTAACTTGACTTAATGTTAATTTCAGCCAGTTTTCATAAAATTGAGAAGCTTCTTTCTAAAATTTCTGACTGCCACCTCTCAAAATTTGCCATTTATTTACTGAAATCTCTTCGAAAACCAAGCGTAATCGATTACTATTTTGAATTTAACTTGGAAATTTTGCTGTTCAAAGTGTTTGTGTTTACAGTGGTTGATTATAGGGCAAAAACATCAAAAATCTATATCTTCTATCTATCAACATAGGGTCAATATGGCATCATAAACAATCAGGAAAGCATAGCCACACAATAATTTGTCACTTACTTGAAACTGACTTTTGTCTGCACCCCAGTATACATGATACAACGTTAACAGGCCAGACCACGGCACAGGACCACAACTATAGGGGCTCTCTTCAGCAGCAAAAAAAGTGGGTTTTTTAATGTCATGTCCCTGTTTTGTATGACAATGTGTGGAAGACAGAGCCAGTAGCTTCACATCACCACCCAATGACCAGATCACCTGAACTCAGACAAGGTGTTGAGCATATGCAGAATGATCTTACCAAATATTTTAAGACCCTGGCCAGTGACCCAGCTGGGATTAAATTTGATTTACTTTTACATGTGGCAAGTCTACCTTTGTGTAGCTACCAGTGTCAACCCCATAAATTTTACCTAAGGCAAAGAATAGCATATACCTCATGGATTTATCCTCCTCTAGAACTTTCCCACTAATTATCAAACAGGAGACTCCAGGGCTATACTTCTTGCTAATCTCTTGCTTCAAGTCACCGACAGTTGCTGTCTTAAAATCAGGCATGAATATTTGTATTCTTCTCTGTGGATCCTTCCACACATGCTTTACAACAAGCTTTAGCATTAATATTTCTGGCTTAAACTCCAGTTCAATTACTCCATTGAATTCAGGCTGTTGGCCAAAATAACTTTCATTGTAGTGTAGTCTTCTGGGGTCTGTGGTGCTAAAGAATGTCAGCCTTCCCTCTGCCCAAGAAGAGCCTTCTATAATCAATGGATTGGATAACGATCGCTTGGCCTCCACTAGCCACACCCCAAGGAACATTCCTCCAAATGTTATGTCCACCTCAGCAGCTGCCGGTCAAAGCAGAGAAAAACCACAATCATGACTTATTAACTGAAACTGCAACAACTAGACTTATATACCATGCACAAGTTACAAACACATGTGCAAGTTTCACATTTGAAAGGGGTTTAACAGTACAAGGGCATGTACAGGGTGAGGACTAATGCACAAAATAATGACATGTATAATAAGTTGGCGAAGTAATAATAATAATAATAATAATAATAATAATAATAATATTTAGTACTTCTATAGCGCTTTTTACATTTACATATGATCAAAAGCGCTTTACAAACTTCAAAAAAAAAATCCTCTCTAATGATAAATTACATGATTTAAACAAATTGTCTAAAAACTAAATGACTAACTAAACTATTTACATTATATTGCATAGGACAGTTAAAGAAAATTGGAATAAGCAATTCTGAATAAATGCGTTTTTAGCATGGTCTTGAAAGTAATTATATTAGTCTGGTCTCTTCTCCCTTTTGGCAGTACATTCCAGGTTTTAGGGGCAGATGCCCTGAACGATCTATCACCTAATGTGACTTTCTACCGACAGGTCGGATCATCAAGGATCAGTCCATTGGACGCTGACCGAAGTATGATTGTCCAGGTGAGTATAGTCCTGAGAAGGACTGTTTGTGGTGACAATGACGTTTCAGCAACCTGAGCAGAAGTCATCATCAGAGTCAAGTGAATTGTGAATGGTCAGTAGAAGTCTCTGGTCATTGTCCTGATTGGTCAACAAACTCGTGATGTTATGCTTCACTGTCTGTTAAGCAATACAATACAACACAATATTTATATAGCGCTTATCCGTTTAAGTGCTAAGTGCTTTACAATGCTTTAAAAAAATAAAAAAATACATTGTACCCTGTACAATGCTTGAGGGTTGTCCAATACACCCGCACTGTAACGGTTCGTGAGACTATGGTTTCGGTCTGTAGAGTTTTGTAAGGACCGTGAAAGCCATCTTCGGAATGTAGAGAAGGGTTGACGGACCGTACAGTTCGTACGGACCGTGAAATTCAGATACGGTCCGTATACATGTAGAAGAGTTCACGGTCCGTAAATTGCATCTCATTAGTGGGACTTAGAATATTTCATTCCCGTTGTGAGAGGGAGATATCTTTGTTACGGACCGTACAGTTCGTACGGACCGTGAACTTCAAATACGGTCCGTATAGATGAATTCACATTCCGTAAATTGCATCTCATTAGTGGGACTTAGAATATTTCATTCTCGTTGTGAGTGGGAGATATCTTTGTTACGGACCGTACAGTTCGTACGGACCGTGAACTTCAGATACGGTCCGAATAGATGAATTCACGTTCCGTAAATTGCATCTCATTAGGGGGACTTAGAATATTTCATTCTCGTTGTGAGAGGGAGATATCTTTCTTACGGAGCGTACAGTTCGTACGGACCATGAGCTTCAGATACGGTCCGTAAAGAAGAGTTCACGGTCTGTAAATTGCATTTCATTAGTGGGACTTAGAATATTTCATTCTCGTTATGAGAGGAGATATCTTTCTTACGGACCGTTCAGTTCATACGGACCGTGAACTTCACAGACGGTCCGTATAGAAGAGAACACGGTCCGTAAATGCGCTTGAAAGCAACATTCATCTATGAATTATCGCGTGCAGCAGTATTATCCTATCTTTATAAAGAGCGCAAGCGATAGTCTCCTAAACAGCCGGTTTTATTGTCACCACGTAACGCTCCTGTCTATATAAAAACGGCTGAGTAGATAAAGACTACTGAGACTAAGAACAGGATAACTTATGTGGTACTATTTTTGATGAATGAGTTTTCGAAGTGAGGTACTCAAAGTGGTCCAAAGCATAATAAAACCGCGCGGTTACAGATGTATGATTTATAAAAAGTAATCACTGCATTTAAAGGTGCGAGTTTTTGAGGCACAATGGTAACGACGTATTGGGTAATACAAATTAATTGGTAGGAGGTGCGAGTTTTTTTAAGAACAAGGAGTTGAAGGTCGTAATGGACATAACAGTTCGCTTTTACAACTCTGTTATCAGTTTGCGCGACGCTTATAGGACGAGTAGCAGCCATGTTATGGTCTGCCTTTCCTTGGACAGTTTCACTAGGCTTCAATAGAAGGAGTATTAGTCATAACAGTTCGCTTTCACGCTCGTTTCGTATGGCGCTTAAATAACGTGGCATAATCATGGTTGCCTTCCCTTGAATAGTTTCACAAGGCAATAGAAGGGGTATTTCACACAACAGTTCGCTTTTACAACTCTGTTATCAGTTTTCGCGACGCTTATAGAACGAGTAATAGACATGTTTTCGTCTGCCTTTCCCTGAACAGTTTCACAAGGCTTCAATTGAAGGAGTATTAGACATAACAGTTCGCTTTTAGAACTCTGTTATCAGTTTACGCGATGCTTATAGAACAAGTAACAGACATATTATCTTCTTCTATTAGTGTACCTCGCTAGTGTCGTACATATTTCTTTCGTGTATCACGCTCGCTTCGTATGGCGCTTAAATAACGTGGCATAATCATGGTTGCCTTCCCTTGAATAGTTTCACAAGGCTTCAATAGAAGGAGTAATGGACATAACAGTTCGCTTTTACAACTCTGTTATCAGTTTGCGCGACGTTTATAGAACGAGTAATAGACATGTTATCGTCTGCCTTTCCCTGAACAGTTTCACAAGGCTTCAATTGAAGGAATAATCGACATAACAGTTTGCTTTTAGAACTCTGTTATTAGTTTGAGCAACGCTTATAGAACGAGTAATAGACATATTACTGTCTTCTCTTTCGACCTTTTTGGTGTATCTCGCTCGCTTCGTACGTACGCTTAAATAACGAGGCTCAATCATACTTGTATAGACTATTTATACCTCTACATACGGATCGTGAATCGTAAATGACGGTCTGTAAGCAAGGATGACGGTCTGTGCAAAACATACGGACCATCAACCGCAAATAACGGTCCGTTAGCAAGGATGATGGTCCGTGCGAAGCATACGGACTCAGTCAACTGCAAATCACGGTCCGTAAGCAAGAGTGACGGTCCGTGCGAAACTTACAGACCGTCAACTGCAAATAACGGTCCGTATCAATGTGGTAGTATTGGACATGAGTGCAATGCTTCAAAACTACATTAAGCCATGTTATTGGCTGTGAAGACTGTAAAAGGTGATTGCTGTTTTTGATCCGTCTTTTGTAGTCAAATGTCCATTGGTCTATTGTTTGAGTATAATTAGTGGGATTCTCTATTGATTAATACAAGTCTGTCTCGTTGGTGTCATCAATAAGTTGTTTGTAAGGTGTGGGTCTACAGTTGTTGGTAATGGTTCAGTGGTGTTTTTTCTAGGTTTGTAAACCAACTTTCCAGAGTGATTCCTTGATAATACTAACTTAAAGCAAACACTACTGAACCCTTGCTCTGAACTTCCACTTAGGTTGTTGAGGTTGTCAAAATGTCAGTTATTGTCCTTCTGACCGAAGACTACACTAACCCGGATGATCACATTTCACTGACTTAATATATGACTCCTGGGTTCAAACCATTTATAGTGTGCACAAATCATAGTTTCTAAAAGAACTGTAGTGAGACTTTGAGTGAAGAGAGTTTAAGACATTATGCGATGTATTACATAAGATTGAGACGGACTTACTGGAAGTCATTTCTGTTAGGTGTCCGACCTACTGAGACTGCAATTAGTTGAGACGATACTAATAAAATATAAGGCCTGTTGTAAGCTGTCAATACTCACCACAATCATTGTTATTTGCTAGTGCAATTTTAAACTGTGTCCCACTCTCCATCATGACCACGCCCTTCTTTTCACTGCTCTGGCAAAGAGTCCCATTACTGATTACTACTGAATAGCCCCCCTTGTCGTAACTTCTTAGCTGTGCAGGTGAGTCAGCTCTTGGGGCATCACTGCTGCTATACATGGAAGGATAACCCGATGGAACCGCACTGCCAAATGGTCCGGCTGTCCCAGGACCTCCACCGCTGCAGGGGTTTGCATACAGTTGCTGTAAAGCTAGAAATTGCTGTACCATTTCCATCTGGGCAGCAATGGGCATGCCATGTTGAGGTGCGGCTGGACCAAAAGGAGGAGCACTGTAACCAGAGCCATGGCTGGTGCATGCGGATGCACCTTGATCTGTGAATCCCTTGTACTGTTTCTTAGAGGAAGAAGCACCAAGAGGATGTTGGTTTAGGTTAGGACCATTACTGGCACCTGCTCCTTGCCATGAGCAAGGGTTTGTTGATTTTGCTTTTTTTTCTGAAGGTTCAGTGTCATCAACGTCTTCAAAGTAATAATCCTCCAGTGAGTGGTCTCCAGGTTCACTCCCGTCGTCTGGACTAATATCCAGTGAGTGGTCTCCAGGATCACTCCCGTCATCTGGACTAATATCTCCAGTAGGAGATGCAGTGCTTGTACATTCACCTTCTGCTGGCTCTTTTGTTGACTCTGTTACAAATGTTCCAAAGCCTGCAGATTTCTTCTCCTCAAACAATGTGCCATGGGGAACTGTTTCTGCAACTTAAATGGACAGGAGAGCCATTACCCAAGATTGACAACTTTCCAGCAAACTGAAGATCTATAGCCTCACTTGCTGACTCACTTAATTAGTTACAAGCTGTGAACTGTGACAACCAATTTATTTAACAGAATGGTGTACATGTATCTTGATCCATGATAAAACTAGTGTAGGGAATCGGTTATGATTTCATAATCAATCATTGGAAGTATTTGCATTGCCCCAACTGATGGATCATTGATTACAACAGGATAAACCCTCCGTGGATTTCCCGGTCTGCAGCTGTCATGTTAAAATTGGTAGTACGCCTGCAATAAATATGTGTTTTTCTCAAGATGCAATACCTTTCTCACTTAAAGGGGCAGTGTCACGGTGATTTTCCTCGCGTTTCGTCAAAACTTCGCTGAAATTGAGATTAAATACCTTCACTCACACACAAAATGCTCCTGGAACATCAAGAGGAAGATATCAAGTGAATTTTTGCAAGGAGAGCAAACCATAATATTTTTTTAGTTTTCAATGATTTTTGCAAGATACAAGCACAAAATTTGAAAACGTCCGCCAGACGTTTTCAAATTGTAATCCATTTCCATCTTGGCCATCCGTGGCCAAAGACACTTAGTAATAGCTTCACTGAATTAGTATGGTGTCTGAACACTGAATTAGTATGGTTTCGTATATGTTAATGTCACTATTGGCTTTTCAGTGGGGTCAAACGCGAGCAAAATCCTCGTGATACTGCCCCTTTAACAAGTGCCACATTCAAGTGATATGCATACTGATACACTACAAGTAACCAAGAGCTCTTCTGAAACTGCTAAAAATGAATCATTTCCAAAACCAACAAACCTAGCATAGCTATAAATAATGTAACATAAACTAACAGATCAAATAGAGCACAACAAACTGAGACTGGATGGTAGTGATCAATAAATCTCTGGTTAATACATGTACATGCTAGTAGACAATGAATTATGTTTAACACATGAAGCTGTTGAGAGAAGGACTTTCACGTGGGGAAACATCATGCTCTTTTTTAGAAAAAGAAAAAAAACCCAGAACATTTACATTTATCATAATGCTGCTGTATCTTGTTCAAAATACCAGTGTTACTACCATCACAGGGAATGTTGTGGAACACCTGAGCATCCTAACTTTCAGTTTGATTCATGAATGAACTGATATGTAATGTGGTTACATGTCTAGATCTCTGACCATTCAAATGAAGGATTCCACTTGACCAGAACTTCCAATCATTGTTAACTTTTGCTATAATTATATGCTTTTATTTGATTTAGGAAGGGTTACCTTCATCAGTCTGTTCTTTGGCATTTGGTTTTGTTGTTCCTGAAGAGCCTGGAGGTTTGCCTTGAGTAGTTTTGGGTCTTGCTCCCCCATAATCCTGCGGACCTTGGTGCTCAGCTAAAGTAAAAGAGTTGACCACACTTTTACGTAAATTATACTGCCAGGTATCCATAAGTTTTTAGCTTTTTTTCAAACTGATTAGCCGGGCAAGTACATGTATGTCAGAAAAGATACTTGCCCTGACAAAATTTTAGTTGCCCGTTCAAAACTGCGTAATAATTAAGATGCAGTTAGCAACAAGTAAGTGGAAAGGTTGCATTTTATTTTCACCATGTTACCACAGCAGCATGGCAGTAAGGCTCTCGTCGAACACTTTTATTTTACAATTTCAACCACACGGACTTAAAAGATAGACCCGGGGGCTACTTTGCGTGTCAAACGTTCACTGTTTAACATTTGATTTCTGCATGCATTTAAATTATGAGTACTTCTTGATCAAACTTTCAATTTGGCATTCTTCAACATCACTGTCCATGCCACTTGCATCCTCAACACTACTGTCATTCTTCTCTAAATCCTCTCCCTTGTCAATGTATCCAAGTCTCCACCTGCATCACTCTCTTCCTCTTCTTCCTCTTGATCATCCACTATGACCTCTACGGCATCACCAATGCGCCACGACTCACGTGTGGCCAAAGAGCGAGAGTCTTCGTGTTTGCATATTGCTGCACTGAGTACTTCAGCAATCGAGAACAAAAAATTGAGACTGCAAACATTTCACTTCTGAGAGTACCGCATAAGATGTCTTATACGCGCCACAAAACGAATTTGACAGTACAGAATAACCGAATGGCTGGTGGACATTCAAAACACAGGTACACTAACTAGTGAGAAATTGAAGAAAAAATCTTGCTCCTTAAAACTTACTCGTCCACCAGACAACCGTGTGATTGTTGATACTCGTCCGCATGGCTTTGTAGTCGTCTCGGACGACCTGACGACTGCTAATATGGATCCCTGTACTGCACATGTGCACATAAATAAAATCCATGCAGCCAGGTATCACAAGCAACTGACATTTGAAAGTTTGTTGAGTACTCTAACAGAGAATTATTCTACAGGATAATGAAGGAAAATAACAGGTATCCTCTTACAAAAATTGTATAACCACCTAATAAATCAGTGTTCCAAATAAGAGACGGGTCTTGAGTCAAAGACCCCATAAAGAAGGCTACCTGACCTGACAAATGAAACGGAAAATTTTAATTATTGAAAAAAATATACCATATAAATAAAATACATGGCATTTGATTAACTTCTTTCCCATTTGAGTGGCACGCGTGGGAAAAGACACAGCCTCGTACCCCTATCGTCAACTTTACGATATGAGGCTTTTTCACTTTTCTTGAAAGTTTTTTCGTAATTTAGTTGGCCTGCTAGTCCTAGTCTTGTCTTTTAAACATTTCTCTGTACTTCAGTCCGTTTACTGCCTTTCTCGTGTTTTCTTTCACCTTGTTCCATGCGCTAGTTCATCCGTACAGACTAGTCTCATTTTTTTAACTTTTCTCCGTACGCTAGTTCCTTGGTATGGTATTAGTTTTGTCTTTTTAACATTTTTCCTTACGTCAGTTCATTTGCACTGTGCTAGTCTTGCCTTTTTACTACCTTTCACTGTACGCTCATTCGTTCATACGTTGTTAGTCTTAATTGACTTTTCAACCTTTCTCCCGTACACTACGTATGGTTCGCACCTAACACTGTTCTTACGGTGTTAGGTTTGTCTTTTAAACGTTTCTTTGCACGTTGATTCTTTCTTGCGGTGCTCATCTTGTCTCCTTTACATGTTTCCGTACGTTAGTTTGTTCATCCAGTGTTAGTCTCAAATTTACGTTTCACTGTTACAGCTAGTTCATTCGTACGGTATTAGTCTTATCAACGTTTCTCCCTATGCTACATGTAGTTTGTTCGTACAGTGTTAGTTTGTCTTTGCAGTGTTTACTCGAACCATAGTTCGTACAGTGTTAGTCCTGTGTTTTCAACGTTTCTTCGTACGCTAGTTCGTTTGTGCAAAGTTAGACTTGTAAGTTCAATGTTCAGTCTCCGAACGCTGTTTTAGTCATGTCTTCTTTACATTTCTCCGTAAGATGGGAGTCGTTCATATGATATTTAAGCCTAGTCTCTTTGACGTTTCTCCGTTCATCAGTTTGTCCGTACTGTGTTAGTCTTGTCTTCCGTACTGTGTTAGTCTTGTCTTCTGTACTGTTCTCCGTACTCTAGTTGGTTCATACCGTGTTAGTTTTATCTTGTCAATGTTTATCCGTACCTAATGGTTCACCTTATTTATTTTTCTCCATTCATCACTTTGTTCCTATGGTGTTCGGTTGAGTCTTCAAGTCTTTTCAACGTTTCTTCGTAACTAGTTTGTTCGTACAATTTTAGTTAAAAAAAAAGATTTCTCTCCATCTGTAATTTTGTTCATAGTGTTAGTCTTATCCTTTTTGTTTCTCTGTACCATCAGTTTGTTGATAATAAAACTTTGTTAGTCTTGTCTTTTGTACGTTTCTCTGTATGTCAACTATTCGTTCGTACCATAGTAGACTTGTTTCAAACAGTGGAAACGTGCTGACTTGTGTGTCATTTTGCACGGATTTCTTTGTTTTTTTTTTTTAGGAACTCGGGCTTTCTTTCAGCATGCGATAAAGACAGAGCAGACATAGTGACCCCTTGGATGGTTTTCATGACCACTTGCGTAAAAAACTTAACTGGAACACTGTAAATTATTGAATTTGGAGGAGTAGGGGATGGTTGAGTGGTGAGAGCACTCACCTCCCACCACTGTGCCCCAGGTTTGATTCTTGGCCCCTGTGTCATATGCAGGTTGAGTTTGTTATTGGTTCTCGTCCTTGCTCTGAGGGTTTTTTCTCCGTGTCCTCCAGTTTTTCCTCCCTTCTCAAAAACTAACATTTCCAAATTCCAATTCGATCTGGAATCCGAGGGCCACAACTTTGTCAGTTGAGAAACTGTTTGTGTCATCCTTGTTAAACAAAGCCGATTTCCTTATTTTATTTATTTAATTAATTACAATAGAAACTAAAAATGGTCAAAAGTTTTAAACCAATCAGACCACGTATTGTCTTGTTAATTATATAAAATAATGCAGTTTGCAACGGGCATCAACAAAACCCAGAACATGGAACATCCCGGAACAGGGCAAATTATCACAAATTAAATGAAAAAAAAAGAGAAACAAAGAAGGAATTGCCTTTATTATTATTATTATTGTTATTATTATTATTAGGATTATTACCACTATTATTTAAAAAATCTTTTACCAATTTTAAATTGGAGATGAATCCTAAGTTGTAATTGTTCACCCTTAATAATATGCTAATTTTAAGAGTACCCCTTCCATCTACCTAGAACAAAAATTGGACCTTTGGTAATGGGCTTCTGCACATGCATAACATGCATCAGTCATCGTTCGTTTTCAATCGCTCCATGCTCCAGGCTCCAAGCTTTCGTACTTTTTGAGTAGTAATTTCTGTCAAAATTAGTATTTAGATCTAGCTGCTATCTCCTTCAGTTTATGGTGTATTTCAGCAACCCTTTAAAATTCTAAGATAACAAATTTCCCTCCCTTTCTTATGCTGCAACCTAATAAAGGCACCGCCTTTGGTGAAGGTTTGGGTTTTTGTTTCAAACTGTAATATCCGACACAAAAACACTATATCAGATTTTTAGTTTATTTATTATTTTTATTAATTTATTCTTCTTGCCTTTGTCTTTTCTCCTCTATAATGTTGAGTTAATTTGATGTGGTTTTACTTTTGTTCAGTCCAACTTTTTCTGCAGATCCAAATCTTTGTCAACTGGGTAACTCTCACTGGTCACTATGTGGCTTGGTCTATCTTTTTTTAATTCAGGGGGAGGCAAAGAAACCATCATGGTAGAAAATCACGTGATAAAATTGGGGGGAAAGAGATGTTTTATGTACCACGTTTTCTCAGTTAAATGCCCCCGACGTTTATTTCAAACTTGGCATGGTGGATCCGGCGTTTCTTTGAATCAGCAGTTTTGGCCCGTCATTTTTTTAAAGACAGGGTTATTATTCGTTTTTCATGGCAGCCGTGTATCTTGCCCTTAAATCTTAAGTTTATTATACAACAAATAAACATCTGAGGGGCTTATTTACAATTCCCTCATTTATACCCGGCGTTTATTCGGGGCCCAGCGTTAAATCGAGGAAATACGGTACTACTGTTATACCTTTTTTAATTTTGTTTTCGTTTGTTTGTTTGTTTGTTCGTTTTCTGGTTGTTTCTTGAATTGCTTTTTTTCTTTTTTTTTTAAATTTATTTTGTGATAATCTGCCCTGTTCCAGGATGTTCCGTAATGTTCCATGTTCCGAGTTTTGTTGACGGCCATTTGGAACTGGCTTCTGGGCAGGTATCACTTTTATCAACTGCAGTGTAATTGCTATGGACAGTTCTGATCATTAGGAACAGGAACATTGTGTACTTTCTTCCATAAAAAGATTTTGCTTAATATCATGAATAACAGTACTAACCTCCCTTGCTAAGCATTTCCTCATCCTCTGGTGCCTTCAATGATTCTCCTTCTTTATCTTCATTGCCGTCAGTTACCACATCATCAGCGGCAGATGAGCTTGTGGCTCCTGGGATGAGCTTGGGTTTCAGTGGAATCCTCTCAGCATTATCACCATCAGCTACTGTATGTTCACTAGGTTCCTTTCCCCCAATATCACAAGTAATAAGCTCACTCTTTCCAGCCATATCTCCAGGTGTGGAACCTTTAGCAGTCATAGCATCTTTACCACAATTTAAATCCATCTCAGCCTCGTGGCTTGCCAGCCCTGCTACAGTGGGGCACGACGGGAGCATTGAAGGGTCTCCATTTTGTTTTCCATATGTTGGCACTGCAGTTACTAACAGGTCACCGTCAGATAGTACATCTGTGAACTGTGGTATCTGTACCTCATCTTCATTTTCATTGCTTGTTAACTTTAACTGTTTTTGCACTGTGGAAGGAGAATAAGACATGTAGCTTAATGTGCATGTCACAGGCTTCCCCATGGGCTCTACCCCCAGGCCAACCAGGGGCAATTATCATGCTCCCACAAATTAAAAGTTTTAAGGAGAAAAATACAATGCATGCAATAGACATGTTTATTTCACATAATTTACAAAATAAAAGTAATGTGGAAAGCAATTGAAATAGGAACAAAGTGAAAGCTACAAATCACCACTTGAATGGCCATGTTCATAATCAAGGAAACAGCCAGCTGAGGGAAAACTACCAGCCATGGAAATTGCGCTGTTTGTGGGAGCAAGCTACTGATGAATTTATAGCTCTGCCACACAGAGTTTCTTTATCGCTGAATCCAATAATATTTTGATCCATACCCAGCCCTTGTCAAACATAAATGTCTCAAAGTACAGTGCTTCCACATGAACCATGGCCACCCAGACAAAATTTTGAGACAATTTTTCACGGATATCAAAGGTTCCAAACATAATTATCATGGACTTCAGAATGAACTGTTCAAGGAGAATTTGTAGCCATTTCATTGCTCTGGACTCATCTTCTGATTGGCCAATTTAAAAATTTGTCCCAAAATTCTGTCTGGGTGGCCATGGTTCATGTAGCCACCAGGGAAAATTTTGTTGTTCCCCATGTGTGAGGAAATACATGTTTCTTACATGCATAAATACATGTTATTTGATGTATATGTATTTTATCTACATGTAGTTATTTCCCTTATTGTTCCACCCCCACTTGATTAGCTGTGCTATATTCAGTTGGGCCTGTATAAGTTTGTTTAAATTAATTAATATTTCAACAAAGTTTGTGTTGTTTTGTTGTTGCGTCCCACCATATACATGTATCCATGCATAAGCAGGGTTCTCCGGAAGCTCCGGCGAACGGCGAAAATTGCCGTCTAGTGGTCGCCGAAACGCCGGCTACTCACAGAAAATTGTTTTTTTTTAAGTGGGATAATAAATATAAATCCATTGTATTTGTTTCTCAACGCTTTTGTTCAACAAAACCAAATCCTCGATAGCCACACAATTAAAAAAAAAATAAGTAATAACAAATACATACTGAAATCTTTGCCGGGCCATAATATATATTTTTTTTCATGTTCTTTAATAATACGATGTTTTATTCCATTACACAACAAGGCTTTACAAATATTTACAAAAATATCTTTTGAAGCTTCAATACACAAATAGACAAAAATACAAAAGGCAGAAACTAGAAGGAAGTTAAATTATAAGGAAAAAGAAATTAGGAAGAGAGAAGAGGGGGCAAGACGTGCGTCATGCTTTTCATTATAGACACCGTATATATTGCCTTATGTTCTTGTTTAGAGCGAGAGAACTTGGGGTCACGTTCGTCCAGAAAAACAAGGAAACAAAAACCTACCAAAAAAAAACCTACAGGAAGGGGGACAAAAGGGTCCATTTTTTCAATTCCAATTTATTTGGATGGCCTGCTGTTTCTATTTCAAAGTTTCTTTTGAGAATTTGCTTAAAATTGATCCAACTTATAGTTTCCCCTTCACCTTGCAGCACCATACAAAGAACCTTGCTTGCAGGAGACAATAGTTAATGTGTAGCTTCAAGTTCGATGTATCTGGCCTCAGGCCCAGAGCCGTCGTTATTTCTAGAATGTAAGACTCCTGAACAACTTTACATTCTTTCAGCCAAGCCACAACCTTAGACCAAAAACATTGGGTTTCATCACAGTCCCAAAAGAGATGAGTAAGTGTTTCAAGGTTCAACACCGCAAAAAGAGCATTTGCCGTTTTCCTTTAAGCCAATTTTTTGGAAGAAGGAATTTGTGGGAATTCTCCGATGTAAAAGCTTAAATTGAAACTCAATCAACCTTGAACTATTAGTACACTCCAGCGGGTTAACAGATAAGCTGCTTTCCAATTTATCTCGGTAAAATTACAATCCGACATCCATTTTTCTTGACTCTTGGCAGGTAAAGATCCCTTTTTTTCTGCAAGGACCTTGTATACGAGTTGTCTTGCTTTTTTTGCCTTTTCTAGCTTAGAGGTCATTGGTTCGTGCTTCATCGTTTCCATTGGGTTATTTCCCAGAGACTTTTTGACTATTTTAAGCATAGAAATAACACCACAATAGGTAAGAGGGCACGGTATGAATTTAAATTTTGCCTTAAATTCTTGGTACGAGAGAAAGGAGTTATCGTCTTTTAGCAAATCCCTGGCTTGATTAATGCCACTCCATAATGCCAGGCCATAATATTTGTTTCAATAATGTTCGGTTTTTGAACTTGAAGTGGCATGTTTATAAAACAAGAGAAACAAGATCATATTTCGTTTCCTGGGAGAAGTAATATTCTTGCAGCTACACGTGGGCACCGATCCATGATGGCAGCACGAAAAAATTTGTCATTTCAACATCGCAGCGAAGAAAAATCTTAGCCGGTTAGAACAGATAGTTAAATGAAGTGAACAAAGCAACAATCACCGTTCACTACCTGGAATAAAAGACCCAAAGAAGGCACAGAAAAAGGTAAGGTTTTTCTTTTTTTCTAAGTTTAAATTTTCACTATTTATAGCTGCAGCAGACAAGTGCACATGTAATTCAATTAACCGTTGGTACGTTAGATGTGAGCTGTCAAGGTAAATTTTTGATGAACAAACTAGTATATCTGAACAATACGTAAATAAATACATTGATTTTAGTGACGGAAAAAATAAACACCCTATTTGAGAACTGGCTGTGCACAGTGCGTTCATCAAGCTGTAGCTCACCCACTTCAAAGATCTGTGAAATATATCATTTGTGAAAGTCGAGTAAACAACTGTTGCAGTAGTAATCACCGAAAACGTGACTTCGCTCACACCAAAGATATATCTTTAATTGCAATTTTTAGTAGTATCAGTGATGTAGAATTTTAACCTCACAGAAGGTACAGAAAGAAAAACCACGACTGCCGTAAGCATAAAATACTGAGTCTATAATGTAAGTCCGATTAATTACAGGTTTTCACCCTTCATTCACGGAAAACTGGCGCCGGCTTCGATCGCTTTCAAAGACAGTTTTTTTTACTCCTGTGCATAATGTGAGCTACACCAAGCCCTTCACATTAATCACTTTGACAGCACTGGTCCGAATATTTGTTGATATGGAAAATTTTCATTCCACCGTACATGTAAAGCAGGCAAACATGTCAAAGGCAGAGTACTGCAGGTCATTCAGTTGAGCAACGAAGGAGGCTGTGAAGCGTGTTACCACTTGGGCAGCTTATTATCACACAAGCAGGTGATCTTGGTATCCCAAACCAGAGGGAGGTTTGTTGCTATCGCAGGTTCCTGTCATGAAACCTCTACCAATTGTCAATATATCTACATGCCACAGCCAACTGCAATGCTCTTAGAAACTGGGCGCCCTCTTACGGGGCTGCCGTAAGACAACGAACGGACTACGCCAAGAGACCACCATGGCACGTCATGGCACATGTACACTCCCAGAATTTATGTACCAAAGGCAATGGGAGATCTCAGATAAACCTGCCTCCATTCAGGGTCTCAAAGGGGAGGTCCTTGGAGCCCAGAGCCCAAAGCCTTTTTCTACTTGGAGCCCAGAAAAATATGCTAATTCTGGCCAAATGGAGCCCCAGAGTACAGCCTTGGAGCCCTAGAGCCCCAGTTTTTCTGTCTTGAAGCTCTGGAGCCTTTTTTTTTTACCCAGGAGTCTGGAGCCCTAAACCCCTTTGGGACCCTGTCCACTGCCTTTGACGAGCAGGTCAATACAGCAGATGCTGCCGCTGCTGCACCCACTGCTGAATTGGATGACGCCAAAGCGGACGAATATGATGAAAGCAGTGATGAAGAAGTTGAAGATCGTCCGGACGATTCCACTTTGCTCCAAGGAGAGATTGGAAGCTCTGCGGCATTTCTCCTGGGAGCAAGAACTCGCTTTGGAAGAGTTGTCCATTTCAATAATCGTCTGTTCTACTAAACACTCCATCAGACTGTTTAAGGGGACTGGTTACATTGACTTGACTTCCGGTTGTTAAGAATTCAGTCTTGGAAAGATCTTGAATGAAATTTAATGCTGATTGGAAATGCAAACAAGAATAACTGGGTGTCCCTAGCTTGTTTCCGGGATATTTGAGGTTGAAAACTAACTCTAATTGAAAGTTAACTCTAAAATTGACAAATTTTAACAGAAAAATTACGAAAAGCATGCTTGGTACAAAATTTGATCGGTTTGCCATGTGGAAGTTATAAATGTTGAGGTCTCTTCGATACCGAAAATTTTACATTACGTTCTACGGTCAGCAGTATTCAAGTGTGTGTGTGCACACAGAGTTCCACAGATTAAGCCCAAAGTGGTTAGTCCCCTTAAGGTGCAACTTCGAGACCTTCGCCGACGCAGAACTTAGTTAATTATTAGTGTTACACAAAGTCACGGAATTTATCGATACTCTTCAGAGTACATGATCCAGATACCAGCATTAAGGTCAGCTCTAAACAAACTAATACTACAATACTTCTATTATGTAACGAGCTCAATGATCGCACGTTCGATTAGCATCAACATATTTATTTCTTATGGAATGGCTGACGTAAAGACTCAATAACAGGAACTTAACCTACACATTTGAAACTGCGGTTTCAGTATTTTGGTCAATTTCAATGCGGCATTGCGGTATTATACGTTTTTTTGTGCGGTTTTCGGACCCCCCTTACACCCCCCTCCTTGAGTGATCTAGCGAGAAATGAATCAGACAAACGGACTGAACTTGATCGCAAGCGTTACTGTTTACAGATCCAACAAGTGTGTCGAAAAATGAAGAGCGTCACCGTTTTGTGCGATCAAATAATGACAAATGATATACATGCGTTTAGAATTCGCTGCTCCTTTCCTCATAATGTTACGGAAATTGTTGCAATAATTCTCACAAAACGCTCTAACGTAAAGTCGCTCGAAAAAAAACTCAAGCTTTTCCCTGTTGCTGCGTAAAACAGCCGGCATTTCACGGGCTCAGCGTAGTGACAAGCTTTGTATAAGCGATGCTAAATTTCCGATTGTTTAAGAATTTACACATTTACACATGAAACAGGAAGGCAAAACGTCTGTCGAGAGTGAGAGTTGTATCAAAAGCATCGTTGCGTTACGCATGGTGTACTTAAAGGTTTCAAATTTCGCTTTTGACGTATGCAAATTAACGTGCGTGGGGTAAAAATATATCACCTCTTATTTATCGCTAAAGACCTGACAATGTGTATTAAACTTCGAAACTGTGATATTTCATATCAGTTTCATTTATGACTTTTTCTTTTTATGACGGGTTCTGTGTATTTTTCGGCAAATAAACAAACGCGGTTTCACGTGAACGGCATCGAAAGGGCTTCGCGGCTTGACATGCAAACTTCTTTGGACTTCCGCCAATGACAAACATATTCGGAAACTAGATACACTCATTGCAGCGGAGAGAAGCAAAATTCTTCAAAGAAATGGATTAACTTGACCTCATACGATACAATCAATCAAACTGTCAAGCATCAGTAACTTTGTTGACTCTGCGTGTGTCGGGAAATTTTGCATATTAATGAGCTCAAAACTCTTGTACCCGCGTATAAGCCGCATCCCAAATTTCGAACGTTTTAATCCTTGAAAAAAGTGCGGCCTATACGCGGGTAAATACGGTAAAAGCAAACTCTGCGAACCTGTTACGAAAATCAAAACGACTTTTCAAAGAGAAAAACGTGTTACAAGATGTGCGTGGTTTTATTTCATTCAAAATCAACTGCTATTGAATGAGAATGTACTTGGTTTTGAGAAGATAAGCTAAATTTCTTCCACAAAATATAAAGTGACCCATCGATATCGGGTACGTGACTTCAGGAATACATGTGCACTTGCACTGAATCCACGCAAAACAAAAATGCTAACTGACCTTAATTCTCCATCAAAATCTGCAAACTGTGGAGCACTACGATTCTAATCTGTTGATTTGACGTCGCAAAATGTGCCCCAGACATGCCAAACTGTGCCTAAAATGTGCCTCAGCTGTGCCTGAAATGTGCCTCAGGTTGTGCCTAAACTGTGCCTAAGCTTTCTGTAAAACATGCCTTAACTGTGTCTTGAATGTGCCTAAAATATGCATAGATTTGTGCCTAGACGTTTTTTCTTGTGCTTTGACATGAAAGCTGTGTCTTTCACTGAAGCCTAAATAGTTAGGCTCATGTACACCTGGTCCAGTAGCGTGTGCCAGGCCAAAACAAGATTCACTATTCTGCCATTCAGCCTTCCCTGGAATGCTTAAAGTGCATGATTTCAGAGGTTAAAGCATCACTGAAGCCACTGGCTGTACTAAAAGAGGCTTTGGAAACAAGATATAAAGATCTAGAATTGACACTAGAATCATCACAAGAACAAGTGTTAGTCAACCTCTGTAACAACTACATTTCAGCGCTGATAGAGAACCTGGACAGACGTTTACTAAGGCTGCTCCAGTACTAGGTGCCTTTAGCATCTTTAACCCAACCACCCTTCCTGCAGCAAGTGAACCTCAGTTTTCAAAATATGGTGTAGCAAATGCGAAGATTCTTGCAGGCCAGTTCCAGTTCAGTGAAGACCAAATGGTTGTGCAGTGGCAAAGTTTCAAGTATTTGATGCTATCTTGGAAGCCACCGCAAAACGTGCTACAAGGATGGCCCGGAACCGAAGTCTGAAGAATGGGAAGTGATCCTATCAGAGGCATCACACATATGGCAAAATACCCACAAGAGGAATCTACCACCCTTAATTCTTCCAAAGAATGGTGGCAGTAACCATGTTGATGATAGAGACAAGCTGAAGGAATCTGTCACTATTGGCATTCAGACTAAGGCAACTGGCATATATTACTAACAATCATTTTTTAATAGTCGAATTGACCTTTTCAGATTACACAAAAATTCTTACATGAAAAGGTATCTCTAAAATAAATCTTTATTATTTTACCACACAGAATGCAACATGAATGTCGAGACTGTGACAGAACCTCAGCCAGCTCAACCAGAAACAGTTCCAGCACAGGCATCCATGACTGCATCTACAATCATGGAAAGGTACTTGCTGACATGGACATGTTAGACGGGTCTGATGCAGATTCGGAATTCGAGTTCAATATGGAGGATGATGATTAACTTGAACAGCTCAACTGAAACTCCTAGACCTCAACACAAATCGAACTTTTGTTGCTGCATTTATTCAAATGTAAATTTCTTTTTGTTACTGATAGAAGTCACTAAGCGAAGTATGAAGTATAGGTGATGTTTAGCCAATTTAGCGGATTTTAGCCTAGAATGATTCAATGGACCAAATTATAAAAACAAATTGAACAAATAAAAGTGCCTTCACAGAAAGATAACTTTAAGGTTTTTATGAAAATGAGTGACATTTTGAGTAATTTCAACCAAAGTTAATATACATATAGTATGTACAATGGGAACATGATATAAAATACAGCAAATATGGGTAAATAAAGGTGCCATCCTCATGGCTAAAATGCTTTCCCTGCTTGCTCAAAATGCACTGAAATGCACTTTTCAGCACCCCGGACCCCCCAGTGGGAGGGGGGCGACCCCCTTCCCATACCTACCCCGACACGCGTCTGCGCCGCGTGAACGGCGCTCCACACCTTCAAATATAAACTTTTCCCACCTACTTGAGTTATTTCTCCTTCTACTGGAAATTTTCTGGAGAACCCTGGCATAAGGCACTGATTTTAGCAAACAGAAGAAAAAAACCTAGTGTACAATTTGCCGGTCCATTATCTATTTAAAAAAACAGAACAAAAACAATTGAAAGTATTTACTTGTGAAATTTTGAACGCTCCCGAAACTGACCACTCTGTTATCACGTTATATCTTAAATCCGAAGAAGCAAGGCAGCCCAGAGGTCCTGGCTTCTGGAAATTCAATAACTCCTTACTTGAAGAACATGAATACTCCAACAGACAAAGTATAACCCTTTTCAAAAACAAGTACGCTGATGTTGAAGATTTACGCTTGAAGTGGGACCTACTTAAAATGGAGATTCGCGGTTTTACAATCAAATATTCTAAAATCAAGGCCAAAAAAAGAAAAACCGAAGAGGTTATACTCCAGCATAAAGCTAACAAGCTACTGCAAAAATCCGCAAAGAATCCCAGCGATAAACAACTCTTAAACGAGCTTTACGCGACAAAATCGCGCTTAGAAACAATAATGCAACAAAAGACAAAAGGAGTTATTATTAGAAGCAAAGCTCGGTGGCGGGAACAAGGCGAATGCAATACTAGATACTTTTTTAATCTAGAAAAGCGTTATCAAAGCAGGAAAGCGGTTACAAAATTAAAGGTTGGCAACGATAAATACACTTTCGACCAGTTTGAGATATTAGAGGAGGAAAAACGCTTTTATGAAACACTATACAAGTCAGAAAACATTGACGAGCAGAGTCTGTCTGGATCCACTTTTTTCAAATCCGAGAATATATCTCTGTTAAAAGAAGAAGAAATCCAGATGTGCGAAGGTCTCGTCTCAGAAAACGAATGTTTAAATGCTCTGAAAGAATTCAAAAACGCTAAATCTCCTGGTTCCGATGGTTTCTCTGCAGAGTTTTATAGATTTTTTTGGCCTGAGCTAGGTCCTGAAATGGTTGCCAGTTTTAATTATGGCTTTCGGACTGGAACTCTTTCTATTAGTCAAAGACGTGGAATCATTTCGTTAATTCCTAAAAAGAACAAAGATAAAACTTTGCTTGAAAATTTAAGGCCAGTCTCTCTGCTTAATACAGACTATAAAATCCTGACTAAAACTATCGCAAAAAGGCTAGAAAAAGTGCTCCCAAAAATCATAAACTCCGATCAAACCGGTTACGTCAAAGGCCGCTTCATAGGTGAAAATGTTAGACTAATACAAGATGTCATGTTTTTCACTGCATACACGAAAACACCCGGGATTGCTATATTCCTCGATTTTAGAAAAGCATTTGACACAATAGAATGGCCTTATCTCAAGGCTGCCTTACAAATGTTTAACTTCGGCCCTGATATTCTAAATTGGTTTCAAATAATTTACAACCAAGTATCCAGCTGCGTCTTGCACAACGGCCATGCATCTGAATTCTTTCTTCTAGAGCGAGGAGTCAGGCAAGGTTGTCCCTTGTCGGGCCTCCTTTTTGTTATCGGAATCGAACTTTTCGCTAGGGCGGTAAAAAACGACCCGAATATCAAAGGTATTAATGTAGGCCAAAAGGAAATAAAAATCACACAATATGTGGATGACACCACGGCCCTGGTACGTGACTGCGACTCAGTGCCAAGATTATTAAAACTTTTAGAAGAATTCAAAAAAGTCAGTGGCCTACAAATTAACACCAGCAAAACAGAAGCCATGTGGTTAGGTACATGGAAAAGCCGCAAGGAGAAACCGTTCGGATTCAAGTGGCCACATGATCCTGTTCTCGCTCTTGGAGTGCACTTTTCTTATGATTCTGAACGTGCCAAGAAGCTTAATTTGGAAGATAAGATAGCCACATTGGAAAAAACTCTCAATAACTGGAAGCGAAGAAAACTCACTCTTCTTGGAAAAATACACATTGTGAAAACATTAGGCTTGTCCAAACTTATTTACAGCGCTTCGGTATTGGCAATGCCGAAACATACTGTAGAGAGAATTAACAAAATCATTTTTAACTTCCTCTGGGATGGCAAACCTGCCAAAATAAAGAAAAAAACTATTATTGCCGAAAAAAAGCATGGCGGACTAAAAATGATTGACTTTGAAATTATGGAACGGTCACTCAAATTAGCTTGGATTAAAAGAATTGTAGTAAACAACCTCGCTGCGTGGAAAATAATTCCAGAACAGGCATTGAGCCAATACGGTGGTTTCGCGTTTTTCTCTCAATGCCAGTATGATATTAATTTTTGTGACCTTCAAAATTTACCTGAATTTTACCGAACCATTCTGAGTTACTGGCAAAATTTTAAGCTCTTAACTGATGATGAAAAAGCAGCACAGAACCAAATAATTTGGAACAATCGCAACATTCTCGTAGACGGAAAACCAGTTACGTATAAAGCGTGGCTCAAAAAAGGAATAATTCATATCAAGGATTTAATCAACGAAGACTCAAAGTTTCTTTCTCTAACCGATCTTAAAGCAAAATTCAACTTAGAAGTACCTTTCACTGTCTATTATGGCCTAGTAAAGGCTATCCCAGCAAGATGGAAAGAAAACATCCAAAATACGGATGTTGCCCCATCAGAAGTCGTACCGTCTCTCCTACTTCCCTCTACCAAAATAGCTTACTCGACCATACTTGGCAAAAGCTACTCTGTACCAACAGCTGAGAGTAAGATTTTAAATTATGGCTTCACTACAGACAACATCCAAAAGGTCTATATGCTTCCATTTCAAATTTTGAAGGAGCCAAAGTTAATAATTTTCCAGTTTAAAATCATTCATAACATCCTACCCACGCAATCTAGTTTGTTCCGTGCGGGTATAAAAGACAGTGACATATGCCCCTTATGTAATTCTGAAAGCCAATCTTTAAGTCACATGTTGATTACATGTGATACTTCCTCATCGTTTTGGAACCAGTTCAAACAATGGTGGCAAAAAAGCTTTCAGAAACAAATAAATTTACCCGAAAGCGTGATTCTGTATGGCTGGCACAAAAAATCAAACACCTGGCTAGTGCTCAATTACACGCTTATTATTGCAAAATACCACATTTTCACCACAAGTGTAGGCAATGGCAACCTGGATTTTGAAGGTTTTCTCTCACGCCTGAAAAGCGAGCTGACTATTCTACGAACAATTGCATTTACAAATAACAATCTGGAGCAATTTACAGAAACTTGGGCCGCTGTGTTATAGGGCTAGAGGTATGTGTGTGTACTTCTCTGTGCGTCCGTCGCTGTGCTGTTGCTTGTGGAGTAGTGTAGGATATGGTATTATTTTGTAATTTTAGTATCATAAGTTACTGTTTAGCAATTAAGTATTATACGTTTATGTTAAGTATTTCATGGTAAGTTTCGCTTGTAACCTTCTAAGTCTGTATCGTTGTAAAACAGTGTACAGTACTTTTATAACATGTAATTAAGTATTGTACGTTAGTGTATAATTTTCATTGTATAGTAGCGTGTAGATTTGTAATTGCACTAATAAAATAAAAAATAAAAAAAAAATGAAACAATTGAAAGTATTTCAGTTTGATGTTGAAGAGAGTCAACAACAAAATAAATGTGAAAGGGAAGACCCAGATCTTTGTTAGGGAAGCTTAAAGTCCTTTCTTAGAAGCTTAGCTCAAGGAATACCCAGCTCAGCAAGCTAAGGGATCTGGCTAAAACTCAACCTCTTAACTTCACCTGTTGCATTTCATAACTTACATCAAGGAAATTATTTCTTCAAACATTTTTGCCTTGGCTTAACCTTACTCACCCAGCAGTGGACACATTCTACATTCAATTAGCTATTTTGGTGCAAAACCGACTGCTTTCCCAACTATTTTCTTGATAACTAAAAAGTGCTTAATCACAGCAACAAGAACATTGGACACTTCTCTCAAGGTTGTACACTCAAATGGCAAAGTGAAGGTATTAACGACATTACCAAAGCACTAACTTAAAAAGCACAATGTGACTATCATGACTATTATATGCTTATATGAAACAAATAACTAAATTAAATTTTGCTCAATTAATCACATTAGAATTTGATACCACCTGCAAATAGCAGAGAGCTAATCCCGGCTGGTGGTTAAAAAAAAGAAAGAAATAATATCATGTTTACAAGAAAATATTATCTACAAACATAATATCAAAAGTTTGACATTTGATTTAATTACAGTGCAACTACCCGGACCAGGCCACTTGGAAGAAAATTGACCAATCAATATGCAAACTGGGAACAAAAGATAGCAAAGTATTTCGTAAACAACCAATAGCGTTGAAGCATCCAGGCAATACATGTTCAAAAAACTTGAAACTGAGACCTCTGATCATGACCTCTCAGGAAACTGCCACGTCTACGATTGGTTACTTTTGATCCTGAATTTTGAGCAGAACATTAAGAGGTTGAATTCGCAATTGATAGCAAAATGTTTGCCCATAAACAAACCTTAAACAATACTTTCCCTTCAGCAGTACAGCTAGTGCCTGAGTATGTTTGAAAAAAAATCGGTAATGCAACAAACTTGCTCAATTCTGAGAAGGGTTCGCTCAGCGCAGAGAGTATTAATAATATAAACAAACAAAGGTCTAAAGATAAATATCGACATTTGCCCACTTCAATCGTTCAATAATAAACAGAGGTTCCCGAATCTCCTTATTCACTTACTGCTCTTTGAATCAACAAGTGCTTATCGTTGATGTATTGATTCTGGCTTCTGCAGCCCTTTCAATTTGCAGCCGTGGTCTCAGTACTGCAAGGAGCTTTTAGTTCTATTTCAGCGTGGCACTTTTAGTTCCATTTCAGTCTGAAACGTAACCTTGTAATAGCTAGGAATGTTGCCGACTATTGCTGTATATGCCGCCCTCTTGATTCAGTCATTTCTGGGCAAAAACCATTTTGTAAACATTTATATTTACTGTAAGCTTGTAGCTTACGTAGAGCGTACAAATAATCCGCCAGATATTTTCAATCACATCAAGTCAACAACGCACCATTTGAAAACGTTCAAAAATCACATTGAAGCTAACCAATGAAAAACTTACTAGACTATTTCCCGAGAGGTCCACAGAATTAGACGGTTTCAAATTTTATTTGGAGATGTATTGTTTAGATCCTTCAATGTTATTGGTCAGCTTACGAAAAATGTTGGCTTCTTTTGTTCTCAATTAAGGCTGTGATTGGTCAATTTTCTTCCTAGTGGCCCGGGCCAAGCAGTCGCAATGTAATTAATTCGTGGCAGCTGGAAAGACAGAAATTCTCCAAATTTCATAAAACCGATATTCTTGCATTATTTTTCAATTTTCCAGTATCATAATAACGTAAAAATTCCATCACTGTAAGTTTAAAGAGAAACTAGGAATGTTGACTTCATTAGCTGCCTTTTTTCTGGTACTGACTTTGATGGCCAGGCCATATTGGTACCCCAAAGAGGGACACCAACAGGTGGACACATACTGTGTTTTCTTGTCGTTGTTTTCGTTATTGTGTAGTCCTGAGAAGGACTGTTTGTGATGACAATGACTGACATTTTGACAACCTGAGCGGAAGTCATCATCAGAGTCAAGTGAACTGTGAATCGTCAGTAGATGTTATAAGTCTCTGGAAGTTGTCCTGATTGGTCGACGATCTTGTGATGTTATTGGTCATCTGTCAGTTAAGCTGTGATGTTATTGGCTGTGAAGACTATAAAACATGATTGGTGCATTTTGATCCATCTTTTGTTTCTGAATGTTGCTTATGCAAGCAAACTCATTTTATCATAATGATGAACACCAAGAAAATGCACTCAGCAGTACCTTTGACTGTTAAGGTACATGGAGTGAGGCAGTTAGACTTTGGGGGTGGTGGGTCAAGTAGTGGAGGTCTCACATGAGTGGGGCATGATTTCTCTGTAGATTAAGTATCCAATTAGCGTTTTGGAATATTCGTTAGGGACAACCCTGCTCAATTAAGATAATAAAAAATAATCTAAGGAAAATTACCATGAATTCACTAACTAAGACAGGCCCTTGTGGGGCACCGTCTTCTAGCGATGCGAAAAGAAAGGAATGTTGTTGTAGTAGGCTGTTCAAGGTCACTGGACGATTGATTGGTATATTAATGATATATGGATGTGGGGATGGCAAAAGAGTGATCAATATTATTTTGACAGTGGTTTTCCAGGGTTAGGCCTCTATCACGTTTATGGGAGGAATTTGAAAAATCGTTGGCATGACCGATTGATGTACAGCAAATCTCTTAAGTTAGAACAATCCATGATTTTAATTACATGTACCCCATAAATGATTTATTGGCCAACTGCCAACTGAACCAAACTGTGAGGTTCCAGAAAATATCCACCCCCCCCCCCCCCGCCACCCTCCCCTCACGAAAGGTCATCAGAAATTTGGATAGCGGGTCTCAAAAGATAAAATTTTTAATGTTAAGTATAACGCTAATATGGAAGGGGTGGGGGTTTAAACAAAACATCTTGTGTAGTGGGGGGAGGGGGGGTGGGGGTATGGATATTTTCTGGAACAACACAATGAAGGCCATGACGGTTGTTTTCAAAAATACTCAATATCACTGAATATAACAAATTGAGTCAGTGCTTACAATCAGGAGTATTTTGGCCACTGCGAGATGAAGCCTGCAAGTTTCCTGCTGCTTTTGTTATGCCATCACAAACTAAGTCACACTCTGAAATACAAAACAATAAATCTTGGTCAAATTTAACAATTGTTACAACAAGGAACATTTAATAAGGTAGTAAGAATGTTTTTGTGGTTGTTGCTGTCATAGTTGAAAGGAGAATTATTTTCAATTTGTTGAAACATTCAAAGACAAGACTAAGAGAAGGTTTATGATATAACGAAGGTTTTTATTCCAGAATATGGTACTGCCTGAAACCATTTGTGCAATTGCTACAGTTTTGCCTCAGCCAATTCATGGTGTTACATCACGGTTCAACCTAGGCAAAACCTTGTCCGATTGCTTTGATAACCTAGGTTTTACCTTGGTTCTTGTGGTTAGGCAAAACTGTGGTGAAGAGCATAACACAAGGGAATTTTAATAAGGCTGATGTTCACTTTGTTTTCAGCCACTTCACTAACTTGAATTTAAATCGGAGAACTTTTGGACTCCAATGATCTTGAAGCAATGCATTTCACACATGAATATTTTTAAGAAGTTGCCACACAACAAAGTAGACAAGGCTGAAAACTATAAGAATTACATATAAATACATAAAATGATGCTTTCATTTATATGGCACAGCACTTTACGGCGTTAATTTCACCACTTGTTCAAACATTTAGCGAATTCGCGAGCACACCAAAAAGTGATATGCCTGCAGTTTTTAAAACTTTTGGACACATCATTATGCAAATTCGGTAAGGCAAAAATAGTTCTTTACAGATAATGCTATAACACTCGTCTCCCAAAACGAAGTAAAACCTGTTGTTTACAAATAACACTGGGTTGAACTTGCGCCAAATGATGAATACACCTATTACTATTTAAGTCATATACTATAACATGTGAAAGAAAAGTCACATGCGATAGCATATGTGAAAGATTATTATTTTACAAGCTGGTGAAGTATGGTCGTCCAGGTTAAAGTACAGTAGTCCTGAGAAGGACTGTTTGTGGTGACATTGACTGACATTTCAACAACCTAAGTAGAAGTCATCATCAGAGTCAAGCATACTGTGAATCGTCAGTAGATGGTATTTAAGACTGGTTGTTGACCTGATTGGTCGACGAAGTCACGACTTTATTAGTCATCTGTCAGTGAGGCCATGATGTTATTGGCTGCAAAGACTGTAAAACTTGATTGGTGCTTTTCGACCCGTCTTTTGTTAGTAAAATGTTCATTGGTCTATCGTTAGTAACATTAGTTGATTTGTCTATTGTTTGTCTGTCTTGTTGATGTCGTCAATAAGTTGTTTGCGAGGTGCAGGTAATTGTTGGCAACAGTGCAGTGGTGTTTGTTCTAAGTTAGTAAACCAGCTTTCCAGAATGATTCGTTGATAGTAGTCGATACTGTATGTAACACATTCAGCAGAGTCCCAGTCAACTCTGTGGTGTTCAGCAATGTGATTTTTGATGTCACTATTTCTAGTCAGTTGTTTGTGTTCAGTCATATGTTGAAATTTCCGCTAGTCTCACTGATATACGTGGCCTGGCAGTCACAGCACTTAGCTGCATCTTTTAAAATTGGGTTTTTGGACCTCAGTGATTGCATAGCATTATGTCTTTGTTCCTGTTTTCTAGAAGGTTGTGAAACTCAGGTATATTATCCTAAAGTTTCAATGACTTTTTGCAAATATACAGACGAATTGTGTGAAAAAATTTCAAGTTGATCAAGTGAAGGTACTTAGGCCCATTTCAAACCTCGTGCTACTGCCGTGTCGAGAGGGTGTCAATGGGGTTAACTGACTAGCGTATAACAATGGATTTTTGTTATCGTAACCGTATAAATAACAAAATACGAGCTGACCATCGTATAAAAGGAAGCCATTTTCTTAGCGTACGCAGTACATATTAAAAGACAAATTTTGAACGCTTTTTCTGTGCAAATAAAAAATTGAGTTTGCCAATACTTCGTTTAAATCATTTTTGAGTCGATTTTCAACCCTGCTAAGACCTTACGGCCATTGTTGTAGTTTTTAGTCTACTGCGTGACTGATTTTCGTGACAAGCCCTGAGCCTGCGCTGTATCTGCGGCTTTATATAATCGTTCCAGGGTATCTCCTGTCCTTCGACCTTGGCAAACGTGGCATGGCATCCATTTGTGCTGTATAATGGGTAGCTCCAGAAAATATCCATACCCATACCACGGCGGCATCTTGGAATTCCGAAGGGGAGGGGGGGTTACGTTGACTGGAATTCCGAGGACATGGAGGGGTTCATTGGACTGGAATTCCGAAGGCAAGGGGGGGGGGTATTCAGGAGAGCAACTTCCAGTTTGGTGTAGTTAAGTCTCTTCAAGAAAAACTCGTCAAAAAACGTCTTAGCTAAGGATGATGATTCACTCGTAAACACGAGACATGTTCAACTCTATCAACATGCTGGAGACACATTTCAATGGTCATGGTCAATAAAATGTTTATGCTAACATGACGGATGAAAGCTGTTCACTTGGCAGTAGATCGGTCACAAAAGCGATCGTAGGCTTTTCTTCGATTGTTTTGTTCGAATACGATACTGTAGATCCCAGCAAAGGTTTTTCAGCCCCTGTATTAAAGCAGATATCATCGAGACACATGTGAAATTGCTGCGTTACATACCATGCGACATTCATTGAAAAGGTCAGATTTCACACGTCATGCAAATTTGATGCGCTTTTGATCAGACTACATTCACTATTTTGTACAAATTCTTTTAAAGTTGTCATTGACTTTGAATTTCAATCTGAATTTCATTTACTATTTTAATTTTAATCGAAGGATAAAGCTGCGGGGAAAAAGTTTGATTTGTTCTCACGGTCTTTATTTGCGGCCGCAGTACAGTATGCAAATTGCGTTCACTGTGAGCTAAAAATAATTGCAGGAAAAAAGCTTGCTATTTTACTCTAATTCTTTTCCTAACATCATAACCTTCGATTTTTAGAATAGGTTGCATTCAACAGTTTCGCTTTTGATGGCAGGTTTGAGTCTGGCAAACGCAATTATGAGTTTCCAATTTCAATTCTGAAAATTTTGGCTTTGTTGTTAAAATTTTACGTCGCATTCGGCACACGAATTATTGACGGCAACCCTCGACACCAAAAATTATAGACACACATTTAAACATTGGACCAAGCGTTGGAATGACTTCAAAGCCGTTTGCCTTTTCCAATGTTTAACGGATTATCAGTAGTGTACGTTTTGCCATGGAAGGTTATAATGTAAAATATCACTCAGTCGGCCGCTGTTTGTCATCACGCAACGTTGATTGTTTTCTGCGCTGAATGTACGTTTTTCTTTCGGAGGGAGCAAAAGGATTAACTTCCATTTAATAAAGGTGTTTGGAATATAGAGAGGGCTTTTCAAATCAGTTGGAAGAAAAAAGCGGCAATTCCTAAGGGGGGGTTGAATGATTTCGGAATTCCGAAGGCACGGGGGGGGGGGGTAGAACGGTTTGGAATTCCAAGGGCAAGGGGGGGTTGAGCATTTTGGAATTTCCTAAGGCAAGGGGGGTCTAGATGAAGATGCCGCCCGTGGTAGGGTATGGATATTTTCTGGAATCACCCAATGCCAAAGATATCGAGCGTTTTCGCTCAAGAATATTATTTAATTGAGAGCTTCAATAACTTCAGGCTGCACGTGGAGGGCTTTCTTGGTGTCAATTAAAGGACCTTAAAGGGGCTATGTCATGGAGATTTCGACGTTCTTGGGTCAAAACTGCCCTACATTAAAACTTACTACCTTTCTCAGACACAGCATCAGCTTATAGAACACTAAAAGAAAGATATCCAGTGAATTTGCGAAGAAAGAATATATCATAATCAGAGTTTTTTTGAGTTCACCAAGACACGACGATAAACTTGAAAACATTAGCCTAATTTTTTTCAAGTTGCAATCCATTTCCAGCCAGGTCTTCTGCTGCTGAAACATTCTGGACACTAATTATAAAACATAATTATGTTTTAATACTCTTAGAGCACTAGTAGAAATATTTAAACAAAGCTGAACCAGTTTGTTTAGGTTCCCACTGATATAAATATGTCCTTTGGCTTTTTAAAGTGACACTAGAAATGGTGACGTAGCCCCTTTAAGTCTTACGGTTGGCACTTGAGACCACTTAACGGTAACTCATTTTTGATTCTGTCAATTCTACTTGCTGCTGTCTTCAACAAATAGAGTTTAAGCCATAGAAAAATGTGCGCATGTGATTTTTGTTCACTCGTCAGAAACTCACCCGTTCGTTAGTGAAGTACTTTCCATGCTGTTTTTCATTTTGATTTTTTTTATTTAAGACCATTTTATCGATTCTGGGATTTTTTTCCTATCACTAAGAAGATGAAAGGTTGTGATCACCATCGCTGTTGACTACACTGTGAGAAAAAAGTTAGTAAACGTTAATTATTAACTGACTTTTTTCCCCGTTTGCTGTTTACTGACTAAAAGGGATTTTTTTACTGTTTACTGACTAAAAGGGATTTTTTTAACTGTTTACTGACTAGAGGTACACCCCATTGACACCCTCTGTCGAACTCAATTGATCAAATTATATTCGACTTTAACACAATGTTGAAACCAAGTCACACTGCTGTCATGGAGCATGGCAAGCTTTGCCGTGCTACATGGCAATAGCCCGACTTGGTTTCAAACGTCATGCTACTGCCATGCCGAACTCGTTTCATTAATTATAAATACATTACCGCTCAAAAGTAAGTTACCACCCTCTCGTGAGACGCGATTCTCATCTCGAGAGACGAGACTCTCGTCTCGAGAGACGAGACACTCGTCTCGCGAGAGGCTGAAGAATACTGTAAGTACCAATGCTTGCCGTTCCCGCGAGATAAAGACATCTGTTGTGAAGTTACGGACGCGTTGTCAAGAAGCGAGTTGAATTCACCGAGTTCCTTCTATCGGAAGCCCATCGATCGCAGAAGTGATCGAAATGCCTACAGAACGGCCTATAAAGATGATTGAAACGGGGAAACACTCTGCATTTAGAGGCACAATTTGTAATAAGGATTACACGATGCGTCGAGTATTTCTCAGTACCGTATTGCGAGCGAATGATATTTTTTTAGTAAACATTAAGCCGCTGATGAGCGCGTCAGTAGTGAGTCAGTCAGGTGAGAAGGAATATAAATCCGAAGACTTTGAATAGAAAGCAACGTAATGTTTGCAAAAATATTTCCATTCATTACACTGAAGTCGATATCACATCAATCTTCGCACAAAACGAGACAAAAACCGAAGAAAAGTCTGTGATCTAAAATGTAATTCGAGACGTCAGCACAAATACACCGTATGCAAATTTAGCATGATTTGCATGAATGACATTCTGTAACGCAATGAGTTGTTCTCAAAGACAGCAAATTGCCTTCTTAGCTGTGTTGAAAGGCGAAAATATATTTCTATGCTACTTCTTCGAGTATTCCTGTTTTGCTGGGAAATTAAAGTGGTAAAGATGCAAAGATCTTGGCGAGTTCATCCACGAGACCATCTGACAATCAGCCATGATCTCCTGCACGTTGTTCCAATGAACTTGTAATGTATTAAAGTCTTGTTTTGAGAAGAGTTCGCGCTGTTTGCCGTAATTTTAGCATTTGGACTTGCTGTTTCTATTTCTTGAATGGAATAAAACACTGAATTGAGTGAGTTGAGCCTGTATCACCTCATCAGACACGGTTGAAATGATTGTTTACGTTTTGCCGTGTGAGTTCATGTTTATCGGAAAGTTGGCGGACATTTCATTTGATTTGATGTAAATTCGAAGAAGCAATTTTTCGATTTGATTTTTCGCTTGCCTCGGCGAGCCATCGCCGAAATTTCGTTTAACTGTCGCACGAACGCTGCAAACTATCGATCGAAAGTTCGGCGATATTTCGAAGAGAACAAAGCGAAATTCGTTCTCATCACTTTTGCACAGGACTGTAGTCATGTAGTCGGCTTCTCGCGAGACAATTTGCTTGTAATTTATTCCAAAATTGCCACTTCAGTGAATCTCTCGAGACGAGACTCTCGTCTCGAGAGAAACGAGACGAGACTGGTAACTTACTTTTGGGCGGTACTGTATAACAGAATACATTTATTTTGATTTATTCCTACAACCACTGGTCAGTGTTTCGTCTTCGGCAACAGCTGTTTATTCGACTGAATTAAATTCAATGACTGAAACCAAGTTGTGCTACAGTCATGCCACAGTCGTGCTAAAGTCGAGCCAGCTTAGCACGGCAGGGACGGCAGTAGCACGACGTTTGAAATGAGCCTTGGGTCATTTTAGATATCAATCAATAGCAATCAATAGCAATCTATGAGTCAATTGTTATCAATTTCAATTTGCAATCCATAACAATCAAAGCCACTACTTCTTTGCTTTTACCATTCCTATCAATTGCCCATAACAGTCAATACTAATCTTCGATTTCTATTGATTGTTATCGATTAATCGAGTAATCACGTCTGGAATTTAATATCTGGAAAAAACGTGCAAACAAACCTGACTGGCCCAAGTTATCGCCATCTTTAGTCTCTGGACTGAAGAGTTCAGCAAAGTACTTTTCCTTCTCTGCTAGCAGTTCCACAAGATCAAAGCGCCCGATTGCGTTAAAAGCCTTTTTTAGTATCACAAGATTTGTAGGAGTTAAGTGTCTTCTCCTTTCCAGCTCCTCGAAATAATGGCATACTTCCTTCATCTCTTCGCACGTACCAGACGACACAAATCCTTTTAAGACAAACTTAAGTTGTTCAAAATGACTGGGTGTCAGATCCTTGCTGATCTGAAGTAGAAAAGAACGGAACTCTAGCTGTTCCATGGTGAATTAAAAACTTGGACTTCTTTTCCAACTTCCGCTTCTTCCTTTAGCTTTTCGACGCCTCAAATTTAAGGTTTTCAAATTCAATCACATGTTATCTACACAATTTACAGCAGGTTACGCCTTCACAGAAAGTGTTTGAAGGTGATTTCAGTTTCAAAGACAGAAATGCTCTCAATTCAAGCATAAGATTGCAGGCACAACTCTTGCAGTTCTTTTCGATTTGTTGGGGTTTCTCCCGCTAGCCTCGATCCAATTATCATGACGTAGCCCTTCAGGTCACGTGGCTATTGCCCAACTTTGGCGGGAGTTTTTATAGCAATATGGCGGATCCGGAGTGAAGGAATTTGCAAACTAAAACTTCGATTTCATTAACGTCCCTTTTTTGAGCCAACCTCTTGAAATGGAAGACTGGGATATACCTGAGCAAGATGATTTTGAATCTCGCTACGCAGATGAACTGGAAATGCTCGATGACCTGGAGGAAGAAGGTAAGTATCTGCTTGATTCATTTTATCATGATTTGTCATCCGAACATTTCAGAAATTTTAAAAGGTTCACTGCAAAGCCTGGCCCAAAGCCTTCCAGGGAAATTTAGTTTTGAGTGTTTTCCTAACGGCGAGATCAATTTGTTTGTTATCCTGTGTTTTTCCACAAAAACAACACAGAGGTTATTTTTGTTTACAGCTGAATTTCGCAATAAATGCTGATTGTATGGAAAAAAAACCCGGCGTTACCATCGCTTACCACAGCTTATACAAAATTTTATCAGGATTTCAACAATAAAAGCAGTTTTTCATTTAATGTAAAGGAATTTGTGGAATTTGAAGAATTTAAGGGTGCTATTGTGACTGCCATTTTAACATAAATCAGACATCACTGAAAGGGGGTTTGAACATTTGTAGCAAGAATTTGATCAAAGACATAAAACACTATAACAAAACCTTTCACTGGAGTGCGTCACAAGAAGCGAAAAATTAAAGATTTTAGGAACAAAAATTGAAATTTGTGATTTGTAGTGAATACATTACCTTGTCACGCAAGCAGCATCAAACATCTCATGACGCACTCCAATGAAACTTTCGTAATTATACGTATTTGAAGCCTGCCAAGTTTGGTAGCAAATAAATAAATCGTACAGGAGATATTCTGTCTACAATAAGTGCATATTTATGTCACAAGCGCCCAAATTGTTCAAAACAGGCCATAATTTTTCGTAATTCCTTCTCCAGTCGATTCATAGCGTGATCTTTGCCTTGCCGCCATGTTTTCCAAGCCAGCAATACGTATTTCCAGTGCTAGAAATAACAGTCGGTCATCGGACATTGTCCGACCAAATTTCAAAATTGTCCGACCAATTTTGCCATATGGTTGGACATGATGTCCGAACACGAAAAACGTCTGTTCCATTGAAGATTTTATTTAGTGATTACATTTTCTTTAAAACCATATTGAAATGATTACTGATAGTTCGTTTGTGCAGTATATGTCTTGTCTTTTTGATGTTTCCCCGTACATTAGTCCGTTCTTACGGTATTAGTCTTCTCTGGACGTTTCTCCATATCATAGTACGTTCCCATCTCTTTTATTACTGTTGTCATATCAATGGTTCTTGGTTCGTTAGTTCGTTTATAAAGTATTAGTCTTATCTTTTCAAAGTTTCTCCGTACGTTAGTTCGTTTTTGCAGTATTAGTCTTATCTTCTCAATGTTTCTCCGTCATTAGTTCATTTGTACAGTCTTGATTAGTCTTACGTGTATCTTCTCAACATTTCTCACTACGTTAATTCGTTTGTACAGCATTAGTATTCTCAAAAGTTATTCTCCTTCATTAGTTCGTTTGTTCAGTTACTGTATTAGTCCTATCATTCTTCTCAACGTTTCTCCGTTCGCTATTTCGTTTTTACAGTATTAGTCTTGTCTTCTCAATGTTTCTCTGTACGTTAGTTGGTTTGTGCCGTATTAGTCTTGTCTTCTCAACGTTTCTCCGTACAAAACTGTAAATGGTTTGAACCCAGGAGTCATATCATAATTCAGTAAATCGTGATCGTCCGGGTGAGTGTAGACCTGAGAAGGACTGTTTGAGGTGACATTGACTGACGTTTCGACAACCTGAGCGGAAGTCATCATCAGAGTCAAGTGAACTGTGAATCGTCAGTAGATGTTATAAGTCTTTCGTCGTTGTCCTGATTGGTCGACAACAGTCGTCTCTCAGTTAAGCCGTGATGTTATTGGCTGTGAAGACTGTTAAACGTGATTGGTGCGTTTCGATCCGTCTTTTGTTAGTCAAATGTCCGTTGGTCTATTGTTAGTCAAATAAGTCGGTTTGTCTATTCTTTGTCTGTGTAAGACGGCCAAAACGGTCGACGCAAGAACAACAGATTCGAGCCAAGATTTACGAGTTTATTGAATTAAAATATCAAGAAAAAAACGGGAACGAGTAACACAAATGTTATTGATAACTACTCATCTGAGTGGGGAAGACTTGACTTGAGACTGGCACTCTTAGGCAAACCAACTGGATAAACTGAACTTACTCAGCAAGTGGTTGCCAATTTATAATAGATTTAAAGGAAATTCAAAAATAACTACAAACCAAATAAGGCTAAGGAGTGAATTTACTTCCTACAAATACAGGATTTGTGTAAAGGAAGCAGATGTTTACCACTCCTAAACACTCCTACACAACAGGAATTAGGTAAAAGGAATATGTGGGAATAGTACAAACACACATAGTTAAAAAAAAGGTGTGTAAGGAAATAGAGAAATTTAGGTAAACAACCAAGTAATAATTGTCAAAAGAATAAAAATAACTTGGAATTAATTTGTAATTTAGAAAATAAAAATGGACTTAAAGTGACCTAGTCACATTCCCCCCTGCTTTTGCTTGCCATGTCCTCATGCGAGCACTAAAAATTAAACAATAAAAACTAAACTTAACTGAAAGTAAGTTATTACTACTTAAGGTAATTCTAGGGAGTTACAGTCCTAGGTTGGTGATAAGGGTTACTGTGGTGTCCCTTGTTGAGTCTCGCAGATCGACGAAGCGGAGGTCTCTCTGGGATTGCAGCCGGTAATGGCACAGGTTCAGGAGGGGCATCAAGAGCAATCCAGATGTCTTCGTCTTCGTCTGAGGAGTCATCTGAAACCACACTACCACGTCTAGGAAGGGGTGCTCGGTTTCGTCTGTTAGGCACTCGGGGTAACAGGGGTCTAGGCTTGGGGCACACTTGGAGTTCTGCACAATTAACAGTTCTGCTGTTTCCTTGACCATCTGCAGGTTCAATCTCATAGACATTGTCATGACGATTAACCACTTTGTATACTTTAGAGCTCCACTTGTCTTGTATCTTAGCTCTCCCTTGGGGGTGGCTACGAGTGAGGACTCTCTCTCCAATGGGGATGATATCAATCTTGACTGGTTTGTGGCGATCAAACTGCTGCTTGCGGAGGCTGGCCTCTGCTCGAAGCTTGGTTTGAGCTTGCTGATGAGCATCGCGTAAACGGTTCTGGTGTAGAGAAAGCCATTCACCACCGTTGCTTGATTGGTCCTCTCGCTCATTGGGAAGAAGGAGGTCGATGGGCAATTTCGGATCAATTCCAAACATCAGGTAATAGGGGGAGTACCCTGTAGAGGTATGGGGTGTTGCGTTGTAGGCATAGCACAGCTCTTTAAGGTGCTCGGGCCACTTCCTCTTCCTTTCGGCTGGGAGAGTGCGGAGAAGGTCATGTAGGGTGCGGTTAAAGCGCTCACACTGGCCATTCCCTTCAGGATGATAAGGCGTACTTCTGGACTTCTTAACTCCATACATTCGACACAGCTCCTGTACTACCTCTGCTTCGAAGCATCTTCCCTGGTCTGAATGAATGCGCTTAGGAACACCATATGTAAGGAACCACTCTCGCTCTAAGGCTTTCACTACGGTACTGGCTCGCTGATCTCGTGTTGGTACAGCGACTGGAAACTTAGTGAACACGTCTGTAAGGACCAGGACATTCTCTCTTCCGTCTGATGCTGGCTCGAGCTGGGTGAAGTCCATAGCTAACACTTCGAGGCGCTTAGACGCGATGATGCTTGACATTGGTGACTTGACAGGCAGGTAGGGTCCCTTCGCTACAACACAGCGTTCACATTCTGATAGGTACTTCTTGACATAGTCATGTAGTCCAGGCCACCAACAGCGTTCACGTACCAACTGCTCTGTTCGCTCTGATCCCTGATGGCCACACTGGTCATGGACACCCTTCAAGAGTTCGTCACGGAGACTGTAGGGTAGGAGTAGCTGTAGGTGCTTGTTGCCATGGTTATCAGAGTTACTGCGGTAGAGAACTCCCTTCTTCTCTACAATACGCTCCCACTGGTTCAGAAGCTGTTTTGTTTCACGTGTTTCTGCCTTCTTTTCTCTTGGAGATGGCTTGCGACCAATGGCATGATAGTGAATTAGGCGCTTTATGGCTGCATCCACACTCTGTAACTTGGCTAACTGTTTAGGGTCCCAGGAAGGTACTGGACTGGTACTGTACTGCTGTGGGGGATCTACTGTTAACTGCTCCGCTACCACACTTGGGTTCTCTGCTAGGAACACTGCTGACCGGAGAAGCTGTTCTCGTACAGACTCGGGTACAGCAGTAGTGTTAAGGGATGATGCCAAGGCTGCTTCCACATGATCCACATCACACTCTTCAGGTTTCTCCCAGTTAAGACGACTTAGTGCATCAGCGTTCGTGTTCTGTTTCCCGGCTCGGTACTTGATGCTAAAATTGAAGTTAGCCAGTTCAGACACCCATCTCTGCTCGACGGCCTTTAGGTTGCACTTCGACTGCAGGTACGTCAGAGGGTTGTTGTCAGTCAGTACTGTAAAGGTGGAGGAGATCAGGTACTCACGGAACTTTTCTGATACGGCCCACTTCAGAGCTAGGAGCTCCAGCTTCCTGGCTTGCGTACGCTATTGGCCTGACTCTTCCATCCTGTTCCTGCGACAACACCGCTCCTAGACCATCATTAGAGGCATCCACTTCAACAATAAAGGGTTTCGTGTAGTCGGGGTAGGCTAGCACTGGTGGGCTGGTCAATGCATGTTTAAGGCTGTCCAGGGCTCTCTGACACTCCGGGCTCCAATCACCTCCAACGGACTTGGTCCTTTGCTTTCTATGCTTGCCACCTTCATACAGTTTGGAGACCAACTCGTGCAGGGGCTTTGCGAGCTGAGCAAAGCGTGGGACAAATCTGCGGTAATATGAGGCGAAGCCCAGGAATGATCTCAGGTCCCTTAGGGTCTTGGGTTTAGGCCAGTTCGTCGCTACTTCTGTCTTGGCAGGATCAGTGGCCACGCCATCAGCAGACACCACATGTCCCAGGTATGTCACCTTTGGGCGGAAGAACTGACACTTCTTTGCTTCGACCTTCAGTCCATGCTCTCTCAGCTTCCGGAACACCATCTCTAGGCGCTGCAGGTGGGTCTGGATGTCTTGACTGAAGACAATGATGTCGTCCAGGTAGACGATCAGAATTTCCAGCATCTCATCACGGAAAATGGTCTGCATAACCCTCTGAAACGTCGCAGGGGCACCCCCAAGACCGAATGGCATTCAGTTGTACTCGAACATTCCCAGGGGTGTAGTGAAGGCTGTCTTGTGGCGATCCGCAGGGTGAACCTCCACCTGGTTGTACGCAGAGGCCAGGTCCATGGTGGAGAAATACTTGGCACCTCCCAGGACATCCAGGCTTTCGTCTATCCTTGGTAGGGGGTACGAATCGCGCTTCACCTTGGCGTTGAGCTGGCAATAGTCCACGCACATGCGTAGGGCACCATTTTTTTCTAGGACAATGGGGGAGGCATAGTTGCTCTGACTGGGTCTGATCACACCTTCATCTAGCAGATCTTGTAGATGCTGCTTGACCTCAGCTAGCTGATTCGGGGGAATGCGTCTGTGGGGCTGGTTCACTGGGATGTCATCACATGTCGGTATCTGATGCTGGATTGTTGTGGTTCTGCCGAGGCTGTTTCCTTCACTGGTAAACACGTCTGAGTAAGTAGTGAAGATTCGCAATGCTTCTTGCTTCTCGGCTGGGGTTCCTGGGAAATCTTCTAAGCTGATTTCTGCGGGGAGATCTTGTTCTCTTGGAGGACGCACAGGGCTGTCAGGCTCTTGAGGGGATGGCTTCTGCTGCTCTGCTCTCAGGGGACAGGATACTATCACTGCATCGCTCTGTACATCAAACTTTAGCTGCTCTCCACTGGTCACCTTAACTGTACCACGTACCGTTCCAAGGCGTGTTCGGGGCTTTAGCCATGCATCTTTCGGGGAAGGGTTCACTACTTGGATCAGGAAGCACGTCTTAGAGGCATCAACCAGGGTATTTGCTACCTGGATGTTTCCTGGTACTGGCACACTGAGGGGCTCGACCAAGGCATTAGGACCACAGGCTGGACCAGTGACAGCTACACTTGCTACTGAATTTGAGGGGACTAGGATAGGGTACATTCCAGCGACTCGGACAAAACCAGAGTTAGATTCACCTGAAGTCCTGGGTTCGGCATTAGGCCGTTGCTGAAGCAGGGCACCAAACTGGGGAATCTGCGCCAGAACATTGGTACCAAGGAGTCCAGGTACATCTCGCCTCTGTTTGGTAGTGGCAGGGGTGTCTTTTAGGACCAGTACACCACAGCTGGGTACTTTCACCCCATCAACCTCTATTGTCAGGTTCAGATAGCCCAGGTACGGAATCTCGAGCCCGTTAGCGGCACGCAGGGTTAACATTTGCCCGTCTTCTTGCACGTGCCCGCAGGTTGGCTGGAGTTTCTTCTTGTAGAATTCCTCCGTGACGAAAGACACCATCGAACCCGTATCTACCACGCACAGCACGTCGACACCGCCAAGTTTTGCCTGTACTGTCGGGGTACCTCTGACCATGTGTATCGGCGTGCGTTCGTCTTCTTTCAGGGCCTGGGTAGAGGTGAGCCCTTCTCCAAATACGCCACGAAGGATCTCGAAAACCGCTGCTTTAGTGGCTCTCTCGTCAGGGGGGCGGAGATGGACCTCTTCCTTGGCAGCTCCTTCCAGGTGGTACACAAGGAAATCCACTGCATCTGCATCCGTATGGCCAGCGGTGGCACGTTCTGCATCAAGGATCCAGTCCTCTAAGGCATGGTCATCCCGGCTTCCAGCAAACTTTCGCAGCTTCCTTTCCCGAGGAACTTTTACGGTGATCTGGCTGGGGGCTGAGCTTGAGGCACCGGCAGAGGCACTAGCACCAGTTTGTCCCTGCAACTGCTGTTCCAAGGCTGCCAACTTTTCACTGAGTTCTTTTAGCTGGTCTTCTGTAGTCATCCTGTTAGTTGTTAGCTTGTTCCCGTTTTAAACTCTACTTAAGCACTGCTCAAATCCCACTTCTGACACCAAAATGTAAGACGGCCAAAACGGTCGACGCATGAACAACAGATTTGAGCCAAGATTTACGAGTTTATTGAATTAAAATATCAAGAAAAAAACGGGAACGAGTAACACAAATGTTATTGATAACTACTCATCTGAGTGGGGAAGACTTGACTTGAGACTGGCACTCTTAGGCAAACCAACTGGATAAACTGAACTTACTGAGCAAGTGGTTGCCAATTTATAATAGATTTAAAGGAAATTCAAAAATAACTACAAACCAAATAAGGCTAAGGAGTGAATTTACTTCCTACAAATACAGGATTTGTGTAAAGGAAGCAGATGTTTACCACTCCTAAACACTCCTACACAACAGGAATTAGGTAAAAGGAATATGTGGGAATAGTACAAACACACATAGTTAAAAATAAGGTGTGTAAGGAAATAGAAAAATTTAGGTAAACAACCAAGTAATAATTGTCAAAAGAATAAAAATAACTTGGAATTAATTTGTAATTTAGAAAATAAAAATGGACTTAAAGTGACCTAGTCACATCTGTCTTGTTATTGTCGGCAATCAGTCGTTTTTAAGGTGCAGGTAGCTGTTGGCAACAGTTCAGTGGTGTTTGTTCTAAGTTAGTAAACCAGCTTTCCAGAGTGATTCGTTGATAGTAGTCCGTACTGTAGGTAACGCATTCAGCAGAGTCCCAGTCGATTCTGTGGTTTGCTTTTAAATGGTGCTCAGCAATGTGATTGTTGATATCACCATTTCTAGTCGCTCGTTTGTGTTCAGTCAGTCGGACATTCAAATTTTTGCTGTTCTCACCAATATAAGTGGCCTGGCAGTCGCAGCATTTGATTTTATAAACTGCTCCCCGTCTGTCGCTCGGTTCGTCTTTGTCTTTAACGTTCGTCAGTAGCTGTCGTAAAGTAGTGATAGGTTTGTGAGCAACGCGGATGTTGTAGGGTTGTAGGATTCGTGCGATAGTTTCAGAAGTCCCTTTGATGTAAGGTATGGTTGCAGTAGTGACAGGTGTCGTGTTAATGTTTGTAGCGGTTGGTTCAGAGTTTCTGTAAGTGTTGTGTCTAATAAAGTCCCGGTTGTAGTTTGTGACTCACCCGACAGCTTAACGGACGAAATCAAGTACTTAGACAACATTTTCAACAAGAACAATTACAACCGGGACTTTATTTACCGAATTATGTTTCTCCGTACGTTAGTTCGTTTGTGCCGTATTAGTCCTGTCTTCTCAACGTTTCTCTATACGTTAGTTGGTTTGTGCCCTATTAGTCTTGTCTTCTTAACGTTTCTCCGTACGTTAGTTCGTTTGTACAGTAATTAGTCTTATCTCAACGTTTCTCTGTGTCATCTTCTCCCCTAACGTTTTTTGGTACGTTAGTTCGATTGTACAGTATTAGTCTTATCTTTACAATGTTTCTTGATAGTGTTATCTTTTTAACGTTTCTTGGTACGTTAGTTCGTTTGCACAGTGTTAGTGTTATGTTTTCAACGTTTCACCATACCGGTTAGCTCGTTCGTATCCTCGTATCGTTCGTATTATGCTTTATCTTCTCGGCACTTCTCGGTAGGTTAGTTCGATCGTAACGTATTAAATAAATCTTGTTTTACGGCTGTTTCCCGTAATGTGGAATGCCCATACGGTACCAGTCTTGTCGTTCAACATTTATTCGCATGCATTCCTTCTTTTTTGTAAGTTAGTTTGTCCACATGATATACGTCTTGTCATCTCCACGTTTCTCCACATGTCAATATGTTCAAACGTTTTTAGTCGTCTACTCGGCGTTTTTCATACGTCAGTACTTTATTACTGTGTTATTATATATGTAAGTACTACATTGTATTTTCTACGTAATGACTTAAACCATTACAGATGCAAGAAGTAAAAGTTACATTGTTGCATGAGGCATTTATGTTATGGAGAGGTCAATTCTCTCGTTTTTAATCAATGTGTCGAAATGTGACAGATGTCGTTTTTCAAAACTGTCAGGGATAAATATCTGAATCGATTTTTTTTTTTAACAACCATAAAAGCTACGCAAAAGAACTGACGACGTTTCGATGATGGATGGATCTCATTACCAAGACAAAGTACAAGTTTAATATACAAACAAAATAATTCTACTCGCCCAGCTCAGTTTTGAATTCCCTGACTTTCAGTCAGGCTAATAGTAGATAAAATAGCCATTTTTGGAGGTACAAATGTAGCCTCACACTGGTTTTAACACTAAATAATTACTGTTCAGGACTGTATCTATCAACCACTCCAATAGCTCCAATGTAAGAGATTTCAATTCGCTTTCATACTATCAATCTATCAAGCTTTCAACAGTATTCGCGTCAACAAGTACTAGTCTCGCACCTCCGATCTACAATCTACGTAATGCCGATTCCGAGAGAAAATAAGCCAAATATGGCAAAAATCCATGCATTACTCGCATGCCCGGTGCACGCAACAATGTCACACAATACCAAAGTGTGTCATGAAATATCTCAACACAAGAAAAATGTCTTGCTTTTCAAATTTCTACAATTACTTTGAAAAGACTTTGACAAGAGCCTTCAATCAAATACGTCAGTGATAACACTAGTGAGAAACTGAACTCAAGTACCCGCGGGTATAAAGGAAAAGAAATTTAAGGCTTGGTATCAGAAGTCAGTAGTATCATCTAAACAATAATGATTGTAAAATAAACATTAATATTTTGTAGCGAATAGATAAACAAAGTATAGTCTTTCAGAGTGGTGTTCAACTCCTATTCTAAATTGCATTATAAATCAAGTAATTCAGATTGACACAAGTTTCTTTTTGTTCGTATGCAAATTACATTATGCTAATTAGTGTCCGATCAAATTTGTAATATGTCCGACCAAACTGAAGATTTGAAAGGACACGTCCTGCTAAGTAAGAAAAATTATTTGCAGCACTGTATTTCCAGCGGTAAATTCCAAAATTTTGCTCTATATCAGGTCTTTCTGCCCTTATAAAGAGAGTCTATTTTCCTGCGAAACCAATCAGAAGCGCCAGCATAAACAATGATACCTTTCCTTGGCAACTGATATCGTGGAGTGTAGCGCTTACAGATCTATTTAACTCGCGTTGTAAACCTTAGAGTTAATCTACGAAATAGAAAAGAAACTTGGCTTTTTCTGATGAAACGAAGCATCCACAGATATTTGTGAACACTAATAATTGTATTTTGCAACGGAAAAGATTGCGATTTCGGCGACCAGTAAGAAGAAGTTGTGTTCAATAACTCCAGACAATGTGTGACAGGGTCAATAGACCTAAGGGCTAAACTACAGAATACAGGGCCACTTTTCTAGCTATTCTAATTGAGATGGCTTGGCAGCTCGTCACTCAACGCGACTGGCGAGCTGCCGAGCCGTCGAGCCACTAAATAATATACCTTACATACCTTACTCGTTCTGTCAACACTCAACGCGACTGGCGAGCCGCCAAGCCGTCGAGCCACTAAATAATATACGTGATATACCTTACTCGTTCTATAAACACTCAACGCGACTGACGAGCCGACGAGCCGCCGAGCCACTAAATAATATACCCAATATACCTTACTCGTTCTATCAACACTCAACGCGACTGGCGAGCCGCCGAGCCATCGAGCCACTAAGTAATATACCTTATATACCTTACTCATTCTATAAACACTCAACGCGACTGGCGAGCCGACGAGCCACTAAATAATATACCTTATATACCTTACTTGTTCTATAAAAACTCAACGCGACTGGCGAGCCGACGAGCCGGCTCAAATAATAGACCACAAAAAATGGCCCTGTATTCTGTAGTTGCCCTGTATTCTGTAGTTGCTCACTACTTTTTCATTATGTCTAAAAACTCTCAACTTTGTGCTATCTTGCTTCTTATATTTTTGCACTTAGGAATTTTTCGGTTTGATTTTGCAAGCTTATGCATCGCTTAGGAATGATCGTACATGTGCCCGCAAAACCACACATTATTGCCAAAATGCAGTAGTGGATATTAGCTTTTTGTGGTTTACTTTTCGGTAGGTTATTTTAATCAGTTAATTGACCTTATCTTTTTAAGTTAGTGGGATTTAACTTAAGGAAATCCTGGCATTCTGTTTTACTGTGGTTTAGTTGGTTTGGCAAAACACCTTTTTACTGTTTTGTTACGTGCAAAATTGTTTAATACTCTCATATAAAATAATAGAGGCACATGCTAGCCGTAATTCATTTGAGTTCTGGACATCATACTGAAGGAACAGCAGTTTTAAAGTTAACAAGCGAACTTGCTTGTAACAAGGTATAATCTTGTAGTCGTTCCCATTTATTTCATTTTATTTTATTTTATCTTTATTCTTTTTGCTGAATTGCTGATGGATTTGAGCTTCAAATAAATTGCTTTAGAAAATCCTTAAATCGTTCTCGTTCCTGCTTGTTGCCCGCCCCGTCCTGTTACAAATGGCTAGTATCTCAATGTCACGTAACGAAACTTGCATTGCTCCGTCTTTGTACAAAAAAAAAGACATTTCAGTATGTTGTTACCGGCGAAATACTATGATATCTAATAAAAGAAAGGTAACTTGTGATCTTTCATTTAAACTAACATGAATGAGGCACACTAAGCAAAGAGTATGTGACCTGTGACAATTTGGCAATCGAAACTTGAGATCGCAAACTGTCAAATTCGCATACCATAGGAAATGTTTCCATAAACCGCAATTACAATTTGAGCCATTTGTTGTGGTAATTTTCCCGCAAAATTTGCCTTGGAGATGAAACTTCAGTTGCTTATATCTCGCTAAATACAAATTCCTTTGAACTGGAAATTTGTAAACAAACATATTTTGTGATAAACTTCAAGCTGCTTTTAAAGTTGACTGATTTGAAAGGGTCACTCTAGCCTCCAGGACCACCTTAATTCCAATCATATTGGAGATCAGCTTTAAAGGTGTCCCTGGTGCCAGTTTAAGTTACTTGTCATGCACTCAACCCATGACATGTGACATAACTGTCAACAGAGAGGCCTGACCACACACAGGGGACTACATTATGTCGCCTACGCTTTGCAAGCAGGGATGTGGGTTGACATCCACTGCTTGTCTTAGTACTGGGGAGGTTTAAGCAACAAGGCTCATGTTTGACTACCCAAAATGCTGGTTATAAGCCCTCTAGCTTAAAAGCTCCCCTTCCCCCTGACAGAAGCCCCCATCCCACTTTTCATTTTTCATTATTTCCATAGTACTAGAAATACGTGAACCTAGCAAAGGTCGAGGAAGGTTGCACCACAAAATTAAGGGATGGGGGAGAGGTGGAATTTCTGGTTTAGCTGAAAATGGAGTAGGAAAGCAGGCATTTTTTTTTTGTGGGAGAGGAGGTGGGTTGGGTGGCCACAATGGTCCCTAAATTGGAGTTTTGGCACTCTCATTCCCAGTCGCTTGCATTTAACTTGTATCCAATCCCCTGTTCATCCTAAAATCAAATACATGGGAACTGGGTATGAGTATGGGGAGCTATGAGTTTCTGGAATTGAAGTACCAGTAACTGCTATGGGACTGGGTACGAAAGACCCTCAGCCCCCTCCGTCCCCCACCTCTCTTCAGTTGACAGAAGGCAAATAATTGATCTCAGAGAGGATGTATAATATTGTTGTGGACCTGTTATCCAGGACAATACACAGTGGTGTTTCTGTTCATTTTCAGGGCTCGAGACTAACTTTTCAGCATAGTAGGCTTGTGGCTAGTGAGAGGTTTGATTTCACTAGACAAATAAATTTTCACTAGCCACACTTTCTTTTTACATAATCTCATACTGTGTTCAATAATTATGTCCAATTTTTAGCTGAAGTAAGTACGATCAACATGCCTCTCTGTAATCTCAAGAGCGAAGAACTGGAATGTTGACTTTTCTTTCCAACGGTTAAAGATCCTCACACGAATACAAAGTATTATGTGCCTTCAGAACAAATTCCCAGGTGCGATGTAGTTAACACCTCTCTTTCCCATTTCGGTCAGATCATGGCGAATATCTCGAAAAGTTAACCTCATATAAGCATGTCATCGTACGGAGAAACGTTGGGAAGACAAGACTAACATTGTACGAACGTTGTAAGTCACTCAACTCACATGTGGAAAAACGTCTGCAAGAGAAGAGCAGTAAATTATAAGCATATTTAAGTGCGGAGAAGCGTTGAGCAGACAAAACTAATAAGGTTCAAACTTACTAGTAAGGTACGGAGAAACGTTGAGAAGTCATATCAAACACGTTGGTTGCGAATGCACTACAGTAGGGAGAAACACTGTCAACATACCAAAATACAGAGACAAGTTGAGGAGACACTGAGACTAATAAAATACGCAACTACTAACTTACGGAGAAATGTTATTAGACAAAACTAAGTCCGTCAGAACGTGTTTAATAACATAACAAACGTATATGAGGCAACTAACATCGCATTAACGTACGGATAAACCTTGAAAGGGCAAGACTAATACCATATTTTTTGAACATACTAACATACCGAGAAATGCTAAGTAGTGTAGACTTGACGTACCAATGTACTAACTGAGAACAATAAGATTTTGGATTTATCAATTGAGTTGATGAAGTAGATTGGCCACCGTAAAGATATTGAAAGCTTTCAATCTCTTAACGGTGGCCAATCTACCTTATCAACTCAGTTGATAAGTCCAAAATTTTGTGTTTCACGTCCCTACCGACGCAGCACCACAGTTTCTTTAGAAACTAACCCCCTTGTTTGTTTGTTAACCCAGAACAATGTCGAGCGAACGTGCTAACGTACGAAGAAACGTTGAGAAGGCTAGACTAATAAATTGATGAACCTTCTTACTACGAAGAAATATTGTGAAGACGTATGTTACATAGAAACGCTGGAAAGAGAAAGTAGCATTATACTAACGTAGCAATTAATGGAAAAAGTCGATAAGAGAAGACCAAAGAATTGTGTGAACATACCAACGTGTAGACAAATATCACATGAATGCACTAATGGACCTTTCAAGGAAACGTATAGTGAAACGTTTTGAAGACGGCTTATTTTGTTCGAACGTAGTAAGGACGGACAAACGTTGCCAACTGAGACCCTGGTAGAAATCCTATACAGGATCCTACAGGATTTTCTAGGATCCTATAGGATCCTACAGGATCCTACAGGATCCTGTAAGTTCACACAGGATCCTACCCAGGATCCTAAATGGCACCATGTTGTTTAGGATCCTACTCAGGATCCTGTAAAGTCTTTCAGGATCCTGCTTAAGATTGTCCAGGATCCTGTTTAGGATCCTGTAGGATCTTGTTTAGGATCCTGTAGGATCCTATAGGATCTTAAACAGGATCCTATAGGATCCTAGCTATAGGATCCTATAGGATCCTAACAGGATCCTATAGGATCTTAAACAGGATCCTACAGGATCTTATATAGGATCTTATTAGGATCCTGGGCAGAATTTTTACCAGGGCTGGGGCATTTATGTGCCTGTGTGAACTAACTTTTTAATTATCATTTGTTTTGAGTGTAAGCAAGCAGCTTGGAAGGTTGTGTACGTATTGTTTTGTTTCTAATCTATCTGTTGTGTACTTGGGTGACCTGATTACCTGTACACAGCAGATGCACTGGGGCATTTATGTGCCTGTGTGAAGTAACCTTTTAATGATTGTTTGTTTTGAGTGTAAGCGAGCTGCTTCGAAGGTTGTGTGTATTGTTTTGTTTCTAATTTATCTGTTGTGTACTTGGGTGACCTGTTTACCTGTACACAGCAGATGCACTGGGGTATTTATGTGCCTGTGTGAACTAACTTTTTAATGATTGTTTGTTCTGAGTGTAAGCGAGCTGCTTCGAAAGTTGTGAGTATTGTTTTGTTTCTAATCTATCTGTTGTGTACTTGGGTGACCTGTTTACCTGTACACAGCACATGCACTGGGGCATTTATGTGCCTGTGTGAAGTAACTTTTTAATGATTGTTTGTTTTGAGTGTAAGCGAGCAGCTTCGAAAGTTGTGTGTATTGTTTTGTTACTAATCTATCTGTTGTGTACTTGGATGACCTGTTTACCTGTACACAGCAGATGCACTGGGGCATTTTTGTGCCTGTGTGAACTAACTTTTTAATGATCGTTTGTTTTGAGTGAAAGCAAGCAGCTTCGAAGGTTGTGTGTATTGTTTTGTTTCTAATCTATCTGTTGTGTACTTGGGTGACCTTTTTACCTGTACACAGCAGATGCACTGGGGCATTTATGTGCCTGTGTGAACTAACTTTTTAATTATCATTTGTTTTGAGTGTAAGCAAGCAGCTTGGAAGGTTGTGTACGTATTGTTTTGTTTCTAATCTATCTGTTGTGTACTTGGGTGACCTGATTACCTGTACACAGCAGATGCACTGGGGCATTTATGTGCCTGTGTGAACTAACTTTTCAATGATCGTTTGTTTTGAGTGTAAGGAAGCAGCTTCGAAGGTTGTGTGTATTGTTTTGTTTCTAATTTATCTGTTGAGTACTTGGGTGACCTGTTTGCCTGTACACAGCAGATGCATTGGAGCATTTATCTGCCTGTGTGAACTACATTTGTAACTTTTTACTGATTGTGGTTTTGAGTGTAAGCGAGCAGCTTGGAAGGTTGTGTACATATTGTTTTGTTTCTAATCTATCTGTTGTGTACTTGGGTGACCTGATTACCTGTACACAGCAGATGCACTCCCTGGTAGAAATCCTATTCAGGATCCTACAGGATTTTCTAGGATCCTACAGGATCCTACAGGATCCTGTAAGTTCACACAGGATCCTACCCAGGATCCTAAATGGCACCATGTTGTTTAGGATTCTACTCAGGATCCTGTAAAGTCTTTCAGGATCCTGCTTAAGATTGTCCAAAATCCTGTTTAGGATCCTGTAGGATCTTGTTTAGGATCCTGTAGGATCCTATAGGATCCTATAGGATCCTGCTTAGGATCCTATAGGATCTTAAACAGGATCCTATAGGATCCTATAGGATCCTATAGGATCCTACAGGATCCTACAGGATCTTATATAGGATCTTATCAGGATCCTGGTTAAGATCCTACAGGATCCTGTTAGGATCCTATTAGGATCTTATTAGGATCCTGGGCAGAATTTTTACCAGGGGACAAGAATTAATAGGAAAAAACGTTGAGAGCACAAAAGAAGTATCATACAAACATGATATCCTTTTACGGAATTTTAGTTTCTGCTCAGTACACTCAATTTGCTTTTGGGATCCAGTCATCAGAAGTAACATTAGTTTGGGTTCCCATCCTGTGCTTTAGTGCTTTGAAACTTTTACTAGCCAAAATGGCCAGTGAAAGCACAAAACCTACTAGCCAAAACAGAATTTCTACTAGTCTGCGACTAGTTGGCTACCATTAGTCTCGAGCCCTGATTTTGGCTGGGTTAGAGTAGGTTTATCAGAAATGAAGCTGACTCCTGCAGTCTCAAATTCCAATTTTGAACCTTGTGAGTGCTATCTCCATAACTAATCTGTTTCCCTTAGATACCACTCTACAGTTTTTGTTCTATTTAAAGGGAATTGAGAAGTGTTAATAACTGCTGAAACAATTCACTATTTCCCTTCAATGGTTGAGATGGCAAGAGTCTGCTACTGCTACAGACATATGTAGAGTGGTGCTGTGCCAAAAAAAAAAATAATAACCATTCAATGTTGGTACAGTTGCATTTAAAAAAGTTATTTATTTTTACCTAAAAATAGCAGTGAGACTAATTCAGAATAATGGCAAGCATTAATTTTAGCACAGAGTTTTATACTGATGTGATAGCATATTCATTCATTCATTCATTCATTCATTCATTTATTCCATACAACATACCATAATAGTAAATATATTTAGCATTGTCACAAATAATACTACATTACCTCTTGAAGCCCCAGCAATCAGCATCAAATTTCTCCTTGCAGTAACGATGTTTTATTTAGGATATAGGTCATAAGAACTAAGTAATTGATCACCAAACAGGAATAGTCTTAATGTAGATAGAAATTGTCTGCACTGAGCTTCAATTGGTATAGAAGGCAAGAGTAGGTAATTGGGGAAAAAGGTGAATGTAGATTAGCATGTGTGACCTTCATTAACCACTTCAAAAAGCCCAAAAACAATATGTACATGTAGATTCCCCTTACTGGTGTCAATACAGTCAGTAAATTTGAGGTAGCTTCCACATATACAAATTGTGTTGAAAGTGATCAGTTTCTCAATTCCCATAATCTCTGTGCTTGTTTGTGCATTGATATTCCAAGGAGAATTGTGACGCTGATCACTGTAGGTAGCATGAAATTATTAACAATAATTAATCTGCAGCAGTAATTTTGTTGTTTCACATCAAATACATGTACATACCTCTACATGTATGTACCTATTCCTGCTACACATTAGCTGGTAATTGCGAAGAGTGGTACTTGTTGCTAATTCTATCCAAATTGTTTACAGAAATTCTCCTTACTAATCCGTTTGAATATTATTTCTTTGAACTATTCACAGGGTTAATATCCAAAACGGAAAATACAAACTCTTATCTCTTATTGATTTGTTATGAACTGTTTCTTCAACTATTTTACAGGAATGTCCTAAACTCTAAATCTAAATTATTTTCACTTCTCATTTATGCATGGTTATGGCAAACTGAATCCTAGGTCATGTAAAAGTTGTATATTTGTGAAATAATTTCCTCCTGTGTGATCTGTAGTTTTGATCATACTTAAAAAAGAAATTGTATGTTGATAATTGCTGGTATGTCAAGAGTAAAGATAATGGTTGAGGGAGGATGTAATTTTGAGCAATTCGTTTATCTACCATACATACAGTGTAAGAGCTGAAAGGGTAACTGGATATGGAAAAGTCATGGTGAAGTGTCAAGTTCACTGCAATTGAATCTTTGTTTTGTGGCGATATTTTCAGAAGGTCTGAATTTGTACAACTATTTGTGCTAGAAAAGTTTTGGCTTCCATGAGCCTGACTTTCGTGCAACTTTCCATGTGATTTATATCAAAATCCCTTAGTGTGAATAAACATCAATCTTAAGAGAGACTAGTTTTCACTCACCTGTACCTGACCAGTGTAGATGATTTTATTTGAGTGTTGTACATGGAAATTATGTTATCTTCTAGCTGAATTGCGTAGCTGATTAAAATCTGTTTTATCTTTTTTGCCAAAAATTGATGCACGTACTTTACTGCCCTTCTAAAAGGAGGATTAAAGAATGTGGCTTAGTGAGTGTGAGGGTTGAAATACTTGCCTTGGAATGTACATTTGTAGATTGTTTCAACTGAAGAGCGGATTAAGCATGATGCTGATATCAAAGTACAGTACAATTTGAGCTAGATTTCTTAATCATTCTTCTTCTCTGAACCTTTCCTGCAATTCCTTGCTTTTCCCTATCAACTATAGTCTTTGAAAGGCGATTGGCTGGAGCACTACATTCTGTAAGGTGTGCATTCTAGAAAGAGCAACAGAACTACATCCTGCAGCTCTTTCTGCCTTTCCTATGTCAACCATTACTTGAGGCAATGTTTGCCCTTGGGACTTATGAATTGCCATTGCATGTCGTCACCAAAGTGGCAGTTGCTGTCTAGACAAACACTGTCCATCTCTTTCCCATTCCAATAAGTGTGGTGGTATGGAGACAGACTGACAGTTTGCAGAAAGGCTGGGCCTGTGTAGTGTGGGAACTGTACAAGTGCTGCATAGGGCAGGCTAGGGGAGGGGGATCAGGATGAAATATTAGATCTTGAACAACACCGGTGGCACCATTGCACAGCCCAACTTCCTGCCAAAGGTTGCATGTTAGCATTACCAGGGCTTCTCGTGCAAGAAATATTACAGAATCGATGTGATGTGGCTTCCTTTCCATTCCTGCCTGAATGAACAGCTGATATGCAAGGGATTGTTGTTGCAAGTTTGGTGTGTTTGTCAAAGTTGTACTTTGCAACACCTTGTCAAAAAATAATCAAGTTGCCTTTGTGAAGTCACTCATGTTGACATGTTGTGGTTTTCTCTCACAGAGTTTAATTCAGTCATCTTGAGTACTTTGACCATCTCGCAAGCAAAGCAGAATTGCTTGGAATTGTTCTGCCTGAGGATTGTTTTCAGCCTGTCGAATATCTTTTTCTGAGGATGTTCTTTACATTTATTTCTTCATTCCGCAGTTCAAGTATATGAACTTCATATATTCATAATTTCATCTTCATCTTTCCCAGGTATATAACGAACCAATTTAATGACCAGCTCTCAGTTGGCTTGTTAGCTCAATTGGTTAGAGCGCTGCACCGGTATCGCAGAGGTCAGGGTTCGAATCCCAGCAAGCCTGATTTTTTCAGGCTTTCTTTTCGCAGCTGCATAAGTTGCGTTAATAACTGCGAGGATCTTCTTTACATTTATTTCTTCATTCCGCAGTTCAAATAATTATATGAATTTCATATATACATAATTTCATCTTCATCTTTCCCGGGTATATAACGAACCAATTTAATGACCAGCTCCCAGTTGGCTTGTTAGCTCAATTGGTTAGAGCGCTGCACCGGTATCACAAAGGTTAGGGTTCGAATCCCGGCAAGCCTGATTTTTTCAGGCTTTCTTTTCACAGCTGCATAAGTTGCGTTAATAACTGCGAGGATCTTCTTTACATTTATTTCTTCATTCTGCAGTTCAAATATATGGATTTCATATATTCATAATTTCAGTAAAACAACCATTGGAAAAAGAGCATAAATTGAATAACTGTGCTGTGCTAAGTAATGAACGGGATGGGGTAGCAGAAATGGACTTGTCTGAGCATAAAGACATTTCATCCGTAACAAGGTAGTGCTTTACAGAAAAGTGAAGTTGTAAGCGTTGCAATGCTGCTCCTTTAAGCTGCATTATTATGATTACTGACAGCTGTAAACAGAGTGTAAGGTACATCCCTGAATATTGTATCCAGCCATGCCAGTCGTGCCTGTAAACTTACATTTATCTCCCAGAAGGGTATTTATTGCACTGATGAGAAATGATTTGTCTGACCCTCCTGTCCCTGTAATGATCACATACAGTGATTCATTTGGTGTTCCACTAGTTCGGGCTGCATGCTGCACACATTGTAGAAAGTACAGTGAAACCTCTGCTCCCCAAAGAAACCATTCTAACTACTTACAGAGATGTTTTTGAGGGACTAGGTCACATCGGCAACTCCACATTCCTGACAGACAAGACGGTCAAGCCAGTTTGACACACATCAAGGTGTGTCCCTGTCGCCCTTCAGGGACACACCTTCACAGTGTGTCCCTGTCCAACAGTTGGTGGATCTAGAGAAAAGAGGAATCACTGAGAAAGACACTGAACCCACTGAGTGGATCAGCAGCATGGTCATCGTAGCAAAGCCCAACAAGATCAGAATCTGTTTAGATCCTAGAGATCTAAACAAAGCCCTAAAGCATTTCAAATACCAGATGCCCACACTAGAAGATATCCTCCCTAGACTGACAAAGGCCAAGGTATTCTCCACTCTGGATGCAAAGGATGGGTTTTATCAAATTGGTGTGGATGAGCAAAGTGCCATGTAGACCACATTCTGGACCTGTTCAGGCACCACCAGTACCTTCGAATGCCCTTTGGTGTATGCCTTCCTCTGGAAGAATTTGAATGCAAGCTTCACGAGACACTAGATGACCTTTCACAGATAGAGTGAAAGCGGTGGAAGAAATGCCTAGACCCAAATGCAAGAAGGAGCTGTCAAGCCTACTAGGTTTTGTCAACTACTTGTCTAGTAAGTTCTTACCATGGCTTGCTGAGATAGTACAACTGTTACGTGAGCTCACAGCCAAAGAAGCCCAATTCCTGTGGTCGCCGCAACATGAACTAGCCTTCGCGGACATCAAACAGTTGGTTGTTAATCATCCAGTGTTGACGTTTTATGACCCTCAAGTGAAAGTCACTCTACAATGCGACACAAGCAAGTATGATCTAGGAGCGACATTACTCCAAGATGGACAGACAGTAGCCTTTGCGTCATGCACATTGTCATGCACCAAAAGAAATTCTGCTCAAATTGAAAAAGAGTGCCTCGCCATCATTTCTGGGTAGCACTTTGCTCAATTTTACAAGCCATCTTCAAGAAGCCTATTCACTTAGCTCCGAGTCGACTTCAAAGGATGTTGGTAAGACTGCTGGGTTACAATCTTGATGTTAAGTACCAGAAAGGGAATGACAGTTGGTCAAGAGAAAGAAGCTGAAAAAAGTAGATGAATTTCATTTATTCACAACAGAGTTAGCTTGGACCCCTTTGATGCTATCAAGCTGTCACCTGAGCCATTAGCCCAGTCAACATGCACAGCCCAAGACCCTGTTCTGATGACCATGAAGACAACAGTGATCACAGGATGGCCAGAACTAAGACAACAAGTTCCTATCCAAATCAGAGTTTACTGGCTCTATCGCAATAAACTCTCAGTGTACAGTGGAGTATTTTTCAAGAGCCACAGAGTCATCATATCTAAGGTGTTGAGAGACGAGATCCTGTCACAAATCCACTCCAGCCAATGGGAATCGAGTCCTGTCTGTGGAAAGCCAGACATGTTGTATTTTGGATGGGCATGAGCAGCCAGATCAAAGAAGCCGTCACTAACTGCCAGATTTGCGCTGAATTCTAAGCTCACAATCCCAAACAGCCTTTGTAGACACAAGATACCAGATAGACCTGGAGTAAAGTGTGAGCTGACGTATTCATCCTCCATGGCAAGAGCTACATCACTCTTGTAGAGTACTATTTGACTTTGTTGAGGTCAGTGAACTGCCAGACACTACAGCTTGTGCTGTCATTCGTTTCTTAAAGGAGCAGTTCAGCTGTCATTGTATCCCTGACTGTCTTGTGACAGACAATGGTTTACAGATCGTTAGCCAAGAGTTCATACAATTCGCTACTGATTATTTGTTCAAGCATGTAACCTCCTCTCCCCGGTATTTAAGATCCAATTGCAAAGCCAAGTCGGCGGACAATTTTTTTTAATTTTTTTATTTTTTTATTTTTTATTTTTTTTACTTTTCAACACTTAACAATACACGAAAAGAAAAATACAAAGGATAAATGAATAAAAAATACAGAGGTAACAGTGCGATACACGTTTTACATAACTATTGTAACTAAATTATTGTCAGTAAAGGCTTCCATAAATTCAAAAAATTTTCTTTTTGTCCTTTCACATGTGCGATTAATCTTTGAATTAACATTTTTCCTTTTACTAACTCAAGAAAGAGAAGGAGATTAGGTAATTTGTGCTCATATTTTTGTAGAAAGACATGTCTTTTGCTAAGTAGTATATAATAATTAAAGATATAGGAGCCAGAACTTCCGGGATTATAGCCATACATTATTCCTAATTCATCAAAATTGTAATTGTCGTCATTTTGACTATTCCACCGAAATAAGACTGAATTCCAAAAGTCGCGTATACGGGAGCAGTTAACTAGCATGTGCGACAGTGTTTCTAATTCGTTACAAAATTCGCAAAGGGGAGATTCTGATATGTTCATTTTATATAGGAGGTTTCTGCACGGTAAAATATTATGAATTATCTTAAACTGAAATATACTTAGTTTTGTTTCCCGTGTTATTCTAAATGGTAGTTTATAAATTGCGCTAATCTTCATCTCTTCTACACCTAACCTTTGTAGCCTAGAACTAGCTAAAGGTTCTTTAAATTTCTTTTGAATAAGAATATTCCGGGCACTTTTACTGGTGAGTATTTGACCAGGAAGAAAAGTCGATTTTCCTTCCTGTCGATTCTCACCATTAGTAGATTGTAATTCACGCTTCCACCCTAATGGTATTGCTGCTATTAAACCCCAGAGGTTGGTAAATGGCGTAGCAAGGCCAAATTTTCTAAGAAAATTGCTATATGAGAGGAATTTGCCGTCTTCTTCTAATAAATCTTTGATTCTAAGAATTCCAGCAACGTGCCAGTTTTCCCAGTATACAGATTTGCCTGCTATGGTTATGTTTTTATTATTCCAAATAATGGCTTCCCTAATGTCATGTTTATCTAGAGGGGCGGATTTAACATCATGAACTTCTGCCCAAGTTTTTAAGATGTCAATGTAGAAAGCTGGCATATTTTTTAGTTCTAAAAGACTTAGATCATAGCTACAGTCGAAAATGAGAGGGCCTCCACATTTTTCAGATACCAGGATGGAATTATCATCCAATCCTCATTTGCACCGTCTTGCATTCTCTTTACCCAAGCACATAGTAATGATTTTGTGATTATTTCATATTCTGGCAAATCTAAACCTCCTTTTTCTTTTGCTCGATAAGCGTGTCTCTTTTTATTTTCGGTTTCTTACCGTTCCAAACGAAGTCTGTTATCAATTTGTTAACGGCGTCAATAACATAAGGTGGGGTGTGAAGACAAGCGCTAGAAGAAATGAGTTTGGATAAACCTAACGTTTTAGCTATTGTTATTTTTCCATACAGGGATAAATCCCTTTGTGACCATAAATTAAATAACTTCTTAACTTTGATTAGCTTGTCTACAAAATTTACTTGGTCGCACAAATTAAACTTATACGAGAAAGCGGTTCCTAAAGCTACTATTGGCCTTTGTGGCCACATAAACTCAAATGGCGTATCCTTATTTTGCACGTTTTTCCCCAACCATAAAGCTTCTGTTTTAGAAGAATTGAGTTTAAGTCCACTGCATTCCTCAAACAAGTTAAGCACCTCGAGCAGCTTCTCAAGGGAAGCCTCGTCTTTACAGAAGGTGGTTGTATCATCAGCATACTGTGATAATTTGATTTCTTTGTTAGCAACTAGGATCCCTCTTATATCAGAGCGAGACCTTATCGCGCAAGATAATGCTTCACCAGCCAGTATGAAAAGGAGACCGGATAACGGACAGCCTTGCCTAACTCCTCTCTTGAGTGTGAAGGGTTTGGAAGCGTAACAATTATTTATCGTACAGCTGGAGATATTGTTATAAAGTGTTCTAATCCACATCTTGAAATCGAGTCCGAAATTAAAGGCATCTAAGGCTTTGTCTAGATACTCCCACTCTAAGCTGTCGAAAGCCTTTTCGAAATCTATGAACAGAGCGATGCCTTCTAAATTTTGATCTGCCGTGTAATGGAGAATGTCCGATATGAGCCGAATATTTTCCCCAATGAATCTGCCTGGTAAATATCCAGTTTGTGCATTATTAATAATATTTGGCAGGACCTTTTTTAAACGCATTGCTAAGGCTTTTGTGGTGATCTTGTAATCAGTGTTTAAACGCGATATGGGTCTCCAGTTTTTTAGGTACGATAGATTTTTATCTTTCTTGGGAATTAGGCGTATAATTCCTTGTCTCTGTGATATGGATAACTCGCCTTTTCGAAATGCGTAATTAAAGCTATCTACCATAATTTTACCCAACGTGTTCCAAAAAAAAGTGTAAAATTCTGCAGTCAGACCGTCTGTACCAGGTGTTTTGTCTTTGTGGAAACTTTTTAAGGCATTCTTACATTCGTTTTCTGTTAATAAACCCTCACACAATTCTTTTTGGTGTTCGTCTAGCTTTTTAATACTCTTGTTCTCAAAAAATAAGTTGAACTTGGGATCCTCAACTTGTGGATTTAGTGACGAGTACAAATTTTCATAATAACGTCTTTGCTCCTCGAGGATTTCTTCCGGGTCGGTTATAGTGGATTTGTCATCTTTGGTCAAACTGGTGATACATTTATTTTCATAGTTTCTCTTCTCAAGATTGAGAAAATATTTGGAACTTCGTTCTCCAAACTCGTGCCAACGCGCTTTTGAGCGAATACATGCTCCTCGAGTGCGGTCGAAAGATAGTTTATCTAGTTTATTCTTGATGATATCGTACTCCTTGATTGCTTCCGGCGTTGTGCGATTCCCGCTTGTTTTTTGTAAACGTTGGGCTTCTTGCAAAAGATTTTTCTCGTAATTTTTCTGTTTTTTGGCTTTTTGTTTTGAATAGTATATTGTGAACATCCTAATTTCCATTTTTATCATTTCCCATAAAAGGCCTTTGTCTTCGACGTGTATATATTTTTTAATAAACAATGGGAAGTTTTCGGATAATTTATCTGTATATTCATTGTCTTCCAGAAGTGAATTGTTAAGTTTCCAGAAACCCGGTCCCCTTGGGTGTTGTAGTCGAGTTTGAATATCCATTGTAACTAAAGAGTGGTCGCAGTGCGGTGCGTATTTTATCTCGCAACTCTGCACGAGGGATTTTTGCATAAAATCTTTTGTAATCAACCATAAGTCTAGTCTGCATTTTATTTTCAAATCTCGAGTTCGCCAAGTGAATTCTTTTTCTTTTGGATGCAATGATCTCCACACGTCCTCTAAATTTAGAAGACTAATCAAATTCTTGATCTCTTCAATTACATTTTTTTTGAAAGATGTGTCACGGCCTCCCTCTTTGTCATTCTCGGATAGAGGGCAATTGAAATCACCTCCCATAATAATGTTGTTTTCGCTGTGCAACCGCTCCAAATGCCCTTTTAATTTGCTGAAAAATTTAATCTGTGCCTGGGTATCATTCGGTGCGTAAACATTTGTGCATAAAAACGTGAGATCTTCAATAACGACTTTGAGAATTAGTATTCTGCCGTCTTTACTCTGTAATATAGTTTCAGCTGAAACGTGTAATTTGGGATTGAAAAGAATAGCGACACCTTTGCTATGTTTACTTCCATGACTGAAATAAATTTTGGAACCCCATTCATTACTCCAGATTTTTTCTTGATCGGGGGAGCTATAAGTCTCCTGCAGAAAAATGACGGAGGCTCTCCTATTATGTAATTGTCTAAAAATAGCTCTTCTCTTTCTAGAAGCGTTTAGACCTCTTACATTAAGTGAAACAAAACTTAATTTGTGCATTTTACAAACGATAAATTGGTCATCCTATATTGGAAAGCCTAGATCGCAAAATTTGCTTGCCATGTGTATCGCTAACAAAACATACAAACATAAACTACAGAAACTACTAACAGTTTACCTCCAACGAGGTGTGAACTACTCGTAGACGTTGCCGTTCGGAGTTCCAACAACTTCGGGATGAATATTGAGCTTCTGTTGAGCTTCGACAAAACAATAGACTTCTGTTCTTTATCTTTTTGCATTTCGTCAGCTTCTAGTCCTTCAAGTTTATCACAGACTTTGGTTTGCAGGTATCACGTTCCTACTTGTGTGTGGATTCTTTATCTTTCTCCATTTCTTCTTTCAATCTTTTTTGCTCTTTCTCAGAGATGACTTTCGCTCTTCCGTTGCTGTCAACGCATTTCAAGATAGCTGGATACGCGATGAAGACTTTGGAGCCCGCACCAAGCTTCTTCTGTAAATATTTCCTTACTGGGGCGATCGCTTTTCGTTCTTCTTGGGTTTTCTTTCCGAAATCTTCGCTTATGCCGATTAGCTTCTCGCCGAATGGGTTGTCTTTTAGTCTTGCAGCAGCATTCGAGAACACTTTCATTTTATCCGAGTAGCGCAAAAAGGCCACATGTATCGGTCTCGGTCTTTGTTTACCATCAATATCGCTCCGTAGCTTCGTTGGTGTTCGGTGAGCACGCTCGATTTCAAGCTCCCCGCAGAGCGTTTCCAAACCCATGTGCGTTGATATGAAATTCTGAATAAAGCTTATGCAGTCCTCTCCTTCGGCCTTCTCTGGTATATTGTAAAACACCAGGTTGTTCCTCCGTGACCTGTTTCGAAGGTCTTCAACCTCCTTTTCTAGCGCTTCGACTCTGCTTTTATCGGCTTTCTGTTCCGTGGCTATCTTTACTTCTTCGACATCTTTCTTGATAGAATTTAAGCCGTTTTCGATTTGGGCGACTGTATCTTTAAGTTCTTTAGATTCACTTTCAATTTTCTTTAGCCTCTCGTGTATTTGCTCCAGCAAGTCGAGCTTCTCTAGTTTCTCTAGGATGGACTTCAGCATCATGGCGTCGCCCGCTTCGTCGCCCACATGCATCACTTCTTCGTCTTCGCTGCTTGGAACGCGAAACCGCTTTTCGCTTGGTTTCTTTAAGCTCATTGACCTTGTGCTTAAGCTTATTAAACTTTTGCTTTATACTAGCCTAACGATGTTGACGAAATTGGCTAGTAAAACGACATATCGCCGGAGCTCAATCAAAACACGTCTAATCCATCGGGCCGCGCATGCTCTGACTCAAGTCGGCGGACAATGCTGTTAAGAACTTATGCAAGAAAGCGCTCAAGGACAATAAAGATCCCTGGTTGGCCCTCCTGGATATCAGAATACCCCCTCCCACGGTCTGAAATCCAGTCGTGTCCAGAGACTGATGTCCTGTAGAACAAGAACACTGCTGCCGACCGCTACCAGTCTTCTTATTCCAAAGGTCATAGAAGGAGTTGAGGAGAAGATTAAAGGGAAGAAACAGAAAGCTAAGTACTACTATGAGCGTACAGCTAAGGGCTTTCCAGAAATGCAGGTTGGACAGGAAGTAAAGGTTACCCCTTTGGAACGTAACCAACCGTGGAAGAGAGGGATGTGGAAGAGAGGAAGAAGCTTACTTATTGTACCTGGTTTAGACACTGAAACATTGCGCAGAAACAGCAAGTCTGAAGCCGGCACCTCCACTCAAACCAGAATCACCACACAGAAGTTTTCAGCCAACACCTCAATCTCAGTCAGCTGAAAGAGAAGTACCAGCCTTGATGGAAGCCTTAAGCACTGAGCCACCTCCCTCTCTGTCATCTCCTGTAAAGCTCCAGAAACTCGCCTGTTCAGGAGTGAAGGCACCTGTGGCTGAAACCTCTCCAAAGATTGTTAAGACCAGGACAAGGACTTTAAGTCCACCCTTAAGATATCAGGACTTTGTCAACACTTAAACAGACGTTGTTTTCCTGTTCTGCGATTTAAAAATAACTGTACATTTTTTAAAATTAGTTTTCTCAAATTTGAGGGTAGCTAGAAAGCTAATATTTCCGAGAAAAGAACAACAAAATACACTATAAAAAATACACAAAATATCAAATATATCAAAAGAGTTATATACGTTGTTGCTTTGTTGCAGAATATTGCTCAGATATGATTTTCTTAGGCGTTCATATTGCAAACTAAAGGACATTTTTTATGTTTAGGAGGAAATTTTTTGTTCTTAAAACAATCATTTTGTTTACTGCTGTTGTTTCTTCTTTATTGTGAGAAGGGAAATGTTAATAAAGTAAAATATGAGGGAGACATGCAGTCCATATGCTTTACCCGTCATCCTAGTGCAGAAAAAGGATGGCAGACTCTGAGCATGTGTCAACTTTCATAAGCTTAATGCAAACACAGTGAGGGATGCCTACCCGATTCCTTGAATTTCGGAGGCACTGGAGTCCCTGCATGGCACAAAGTGGTTCTGCTCCCTAGATCTTCAGTGACTACCTGCAAGGAGGAATTTGAGAAGCTGACAAACCAAAGACTGCCATGACTACTGAGTACTCCCTTCAGTCTCTGAGTTTAATAGGATGCCTTTCGGTCTGACTAATGCCCCAGCAACATTCCAGTGGTCAAAGGAATGATTCCTCATGAGTCTGAACCTGAAAATCCTTTTAGTGTGCCTAGCTGATGTCATAGTATTTGGTAGCACCTTCGAACAGACATTCAAGCGGCTGGAAATTGAGCTGGAACATCTTGGCAAATTTGGTTTGCAACTGAAGGCATTGAAGTGCAAAATTTTTCACATGACATTGTCCTATGTTGGCCAGGTGGTCTTGGCTCTGGCCGTGTCCCCTGATTCAGGCAATTTCAATGCGCTCAAAGAATTGCTTCAGCATCCACCCAAGTCCTAGGCTTTGCTAAGTACTATCTTTCCTTTGTGAAAGGTTTTCCATGCATCGCTAAGCCATTACATCAGTGGTTGCACGGCAGTCTAACAAACAGCCCCAGGGAAAAGCTTACTTTCAGTGGACGCCTGCATGTCAAACAGGTTTCAAGACTCTCATCAGCAAGTTAACCTCACCACCAGTCTTGGTATACCCCGATTTTAGGTTGCACTCTCCACACCATGCTTCTGGAGAAGGAATTGGTGCTGCTCAGTACAAGGTTCAAGATGGACAGTCCTGTGTTATCGTGTATGGTAGTATAACTCTAAGTGATGCAGAGCTCAAGTACTCAGCCAACCACCACAAGTTCCTTGCCTTGAAATGGGTGGTCACTGAGAAGTTTCGTCCCTACCTGTACGGTCACAAGTTCCATGTGGTGACCGATAGTAACCCTCTCATGTACCTGGTCACATTTGTTAAGCTTTCTGTGACAGACCACCACTGGTTTTCAAAACTGGCCTCATCTGAATTCACAATCACTTATGGAGCTGGAAAGGTTCAGAGTCATGCAGATGGCCTCACACCAGTGGTTTAGGTGCCAAACCTGTAGTAGATGAAGGTTGTACATCAATCCCTTCCCGGACAGATTGTCTCCTTCTATGGAGGAAGCACTTCACTTCTGTCCAAGTGAAGCATTTTGTCAGTGCAACGATGTATTACAGCAATTTGAAACAAATGAAGTTCCTGCCCCAACAGTCCTTGCAATCAGCATGTCCTCTCAGACACGGGACAGCACTTCATTAGATGGGTCTGGAAGCAGCTCCCCCATTGATCGGCCAAGTCTCCAGCGGAAGCCAGTTGCTCAACCAACTCTGGCCAGACGACCCAGAGCTTTCTTGGTCGTTCAGAGAAAGAAGTTGCTTGGTGCTGCAGGGTGGTGTTCTGTACCAAAAGCTGGCTGGTGAAGATGGCGAGAACGTGCAATTTGTTTTACCTGACTCAATGAAAGACTGTGGTCACCTTGGTCAAGATAAAACTGTTGAGCTTATCTGCCAACAATTCTGCTGGCCTGGTATGGGGAAAGAAGCACATAGCAAACTGCGAGAGGTCCATAAACTTCAGATTTTGTCCTTGACGTCGGTTAGCACTCGATCCCTCGTCATGTTGTCTCTTTTCCGTTCTCACAATGCTCAGTGAAGCTGCTAAGTCTAGTGACAAAGTTTTTTATTCTCTCGCCTGGTGTGGGTTTCACTACTAGAAAGTTTTTTCTGACCCTAGGGATATTCTTCTTTAGCTTGAAGTAATTGGTGAGTAAGTCCATCACTTTCTTGTTATCTTTCGCATCACCTTTCTTTTCCTGGGGAATGGTTCTGAAGATCTCTCTCACACCAGGTCCTGCTAGATGCAAAAGAAGGGCTTGTTGCTGACTGTTGGATCTTCAATACCTGATGCTGTGACAAAAAGTTCAAATTCATCCTTCCAAATTCACCAACGTTGCGAGAGGGTGGTGGGCTTGCCAGTAGTGTCGAATGCCGTAGGACCAGTTGATCCACTTGATCAGATGGCCCTGGCTCAGAATTTCTGACAAATTGCTCTTATGTGCATTCTTTGTCCTTGTTGTCAAATGTAGCAACCTGGCAAGGGATGAAACACGTCAAAAGCTCAGGAACTCAACAACTCAAAATGGCTGACTCTACAAAAAATACCTGGTTGGATGCACACATGGTGGAAATGGCACTTGTGACATTTGTTTACACTGGTGTTCTTTCATATGTCCAGCTGCATGTCCAATCTCCTTAAGCTTAACTAATATTGTGCAGTTATGTCCATTTTTTAGTAGGTACAGCAGTATTCATAGGGTGAGAGTTGACTATACTTAACTGCTGTTGGGGCACTCAAGATCCCAACAATCCTCCTAATCATCTTCTCTATTATGATCTAGAGTTGACTGATCATTAATACTGTGTTTTTATCATGATAAACAGATTATGCACCTCCTTCAAAGAAGAGGTTAAATTTTCATGACAAGCAGAAGGATGGTGACAATTGTGAAGCCTCTGGGAATAATTATATTACGGGACAAACTCAGTCAAAAAAACGAGACTGTGATCAGATGTTTTTACCCATCTCGGACAATGAAGAAGAGGATGCAAATGAACCCGCTTTTGTTCCAGGTTGGTGTAGTTACCTTACACAGCAATATATAGCACTACATCAGGAAATCTTTGTCACTTGCTGATTCAGAAGAATGTTCACCGAAAGTAGATTTTACGTACACTGTTTAGCTTTTAATTGATTGAAACTGGATTGTATAGAGATGGTCACTGAAAAGAGATTTTCAGTGACCATCTCTGAAGATGGTCTCATCTCTGATTAACTGAAGCAAGATTTAAATTACCATATTATAAATTAATGATTTTGAGAGGGCAAAGGGCCACGTCATCAGCACATGGTCTGTGGCACAGATTCTGTGTATCAAGGTCAAATTTTAATTTGGAAATGTTCATTTTGTGGGGGGTGGAAAAGCAGTGTATCAAGAATAAGAACCAAAAACAAATTCCATCCACAAGGATGGTGATACCAGTGTTCAAACTCTTGACACTGCCTGAAGGCAAGTGCTCTCCGCAGTGCGTGAACACTGCTGTGGTCAGATGTTCGTTTCCACTAGTGGATGTGCAAAAGGAGATATTTAATTATCTCTTTTAATCTATGAGTCAGTTTTTATACTGAAGCTTGTTAGACTAGCTGGATAAAATAGTCTTAATTAAAGGCTAATAAATGTTACAATCTAGTATACTCTAGCAACTTGGGGGTATAAATGTAGCGTGACCTCTTAGATTTTGACAAATATCTTGCAGCTCCTTGTTATAAGAAGGCTCGCCGTAGCCCAGGGGAAAAAGGCAAAGATGACCTTGGAAATGTGCGAAGTCCATTAAGACAGCTACAACAAAGTCCGTTACAGTCTCAAAAGTTTGCTGGTATTGATAGAAAAGGGAAAGAGTCAGCTTCAGTTAAGCCAGAGAGACGGAAGGTGTTTAGAAGGCCTCCAATGAGCAGCGAATCTGTCTCATTAACAAGAACAGATGGACAGAGGCTTTACCTGTCAATCAAATGTGACAAGGAAGAGGAAGCAATATTAGCACAGTCCAAGGTGAATGAAAATAACAAATGATTGATTTTTTACTAGCTGAGGGCTTCAAAGCAAGAATGACATTAATGACTTTTGAAGCCAAAAGGATATTCTTTCAAACAATTTGTTATTATTATTATTATTAGATCTTGTCTTCCTACAACAGAACCTCATTTTAAAGTTACATACCTGTACATTTGCATTTACTAATGATTAACTATAACAAGAAAGCTTAAAAATTCAAATGCAGGGCAATCCCTGAACTACCAAACTTGCAAACTTCGGATCAAAATCCAACATAACCAAATTCCCTAATTCCCTAATCATGTACTCTGGGGAAAAAATTATATAAATATATCCTATTTCTGAACATTTAATCTGTTAATGATTAACTACTGTAGTCATGAAATTACAGGAATACCGAACAGCAAGCTTTTCAAGTGTCACCAGACCAAATAATTCAGGCATTCACAAAGACATTCATGGTTAATATTCAACTATCGCCATTTAAAGCCAAGCTACGATTCAGTTTGCACATGATTTTCCCCAGCATTTTTGAAGTCACAACTTTCATGAAGGACAGGTCTGTCCCGTACTCACTCGCAGAACAAGTCGAGAAAGAGTATGATCGAATTGTGTAGTCAGATATATTGTATCCAGTATCCTGCAGTAATTGGGCAAGTCCTGTAGTGTGTGTCCCTAAATCTGACAGTTCAATAAGAGTGTGGGGGGTTTCTAAGGAGATTAATGAGCGCATAGAGGATGACATGTACAAATTACCTAATGTGCAAGACGTTTGCTATCTCAAGATGGGGCTAACCCTGGTACCTTTACAGTAATTAATTAGGCCGGTTCTTTCAACCATTTTTTGGATGAAGAGTCATCTGAATTACTTACTCTCAACACTCAAAAGGTTTCTTTCTATTCAAGCGATTGTGTTTTGGTGTGAAAACTGCTACTTCTCGACTGCTACTTCTCAGTTCCATTAAGGGTCATGGATTCAATCCTGTCCGGTATTAAAGGTATGATAGTGAAAGTGGACGACACTCTGGTGGCAACATCAGGTGGAGTCGCTGCCCACATTGTAGTTATCAAACAGGTCTTTTGTAGACTGGCAAAAACAGAATGTTAGGTGGAATGGCCCAAAATTTCAGTTCTTCCAAGCCCAACTGAAGAACAAGGGGAACATTTTGAGTGAACAAGGAATCAGTCCTGTTGAGAGCAAACTGGATGCAATCAGATTGGCTCCTAGACCTAAAGGTGCCCCCCAGCTGAGGTCATTTTTACGAATGTTGAATTACTTCTCAAAGTTCATCAAGATTTTTCATCCAAATTGCACCCACTGGATCATATTCTCAGTATTAAGACTAAGTGGTTTTAGACCAAAGAGTGTGAAGCGGCTTTTGTATAGGCTAAAGAAGTTCTTTCTCGTGAGCAGGTATTGGTTCATTATGACCCCCTAAAACCCCTCATACTGAGTGTAGATGCCAATGCATACGGGATTAGAGCTGTGTTGAGTCATCGCATGGAAGATGGCAGTGAGTGGCCGATGGAATATGCCTCTTGCACGCTCATTAGTGCTGAAGAAAATATGCCCAAATAGAGAAAGAGGGGTTGTTGGGGATGGCCATCGTTTTTGGTGTTGAAAGATTTCAGCTTTACCTCCATGGCAGAAAATTTAAGTTGGTAACCGACCACCAACCCTTAATTCGTATCTTTGGTCCTAAATCTAATATTCCCTCCTAAGCTGCGGCTCATTTACAGCGATGGGTGGTACTTCCGTCTGGATATGATTTTGATATTGTATTCAGGAACTAGGCTGGCAATGCAAATGCAGATTTCTTCAGTTGATTTTCAATACAATCTCTGACTGATAATGATTTGGATCCAGATGAACACTGTGTGTGTGCTACTATGACAGATGAATTACCCATAATTGCAGCAGAGGTAGCTGAATGTACAAAAAAGGATAGTGTACTTGTAAAGGTGTATGAATATACATCCTCTGGTTGGCCAGGTAGTTGCCCTCATCCAGAGCTCAAACTGTGTTGGAAAATGGATACCTCTAAAGGGGAAGAGGTGTCATCGTACCATTCAAATTCCACCGAGCGGATCCGTTCGGATAGTTCGCAGTTGTTTTTTAGATGTTACTACTATTTTGTCTCTGCTGTCTTTGTTGTTCAGTGTATAATTTATCAGGAGCAGGATTTGGTTGCGTCACCATTAAATGGGTAACAGGCAGCTCAAAATTAAAGAATAACGGGGAAACCACGAAAAAGTAGCCCGGCATTTGAAAAGAAATATGCTATCATAAGTCTGGGAAATCTTTTTTTTTTTCGTAATTACAGAATGAATGTAGAAGAATACTTACATAATTAAAGAGAAACAGACGTTGGGCTAGTTTTTGCATGTATATAAGTTGTTTGAGTTTATTTAAAAACTTGTGTTTGACAAAATTTTACTAAATCTAATATTCCCTCCTAAGCTGCAGCGCGTTTACAGCGATGGGTGGTACTTCCGTCTGGATATGATTTTGATATTGTATTCAGGAACTAGGCTGGCAATGCAAATGCAGATTTCTTCAGTTGATTTTCAATACAATCTCTGACTGATAATGATTTGGATCCAGATGAACACTGTGTGTGTGCTACTATGACAGATGAATTACCCATAATTGCAGCAGAGGTAGCTGAATGTACAAAAAAGGATAGTGGACTTGTAAAGGTGTATGAATATACATCCTCTGGTTGGCCAGGTAGTTGCCCTCATCCAGAGCTCAAACTGTGTTGGAAAATGGATACCTCTAAAGGGGAAGAGGTGTCATCGTACCATTCAAATTCCACCGAGCGGATCCGTTCGGATAGTTCGCAGTTGTTTTTTAGATGTTACTACTATTTTGTCTCTGCTGTCTTTGTTGTTCAGTGTATATCAGTATTATCAGGAGCAGGATTTGGTTGCGTCTCCATTAAATGGGTAACAGGCAGCTCAAAATTAAAGAATAACGGGGAAACCACGAAAAAGTAGCCCGGCATTTGAAAAGAAATATGCTATCATAAGTCTGGGAAATCTTTTTTTTTTTTCGTAATTACAGAATGAATGTAGAAGAATACTTACATAATTAAAGAGAAACAGACGTTGGGCTAGTTTTTGCATGTATATAAGTTGTTTGAGTTTATTTAAAAACTTGTGATTGACAAAATTTTACTTTCGTGTCAGAAATCATGCCAACATTACACCTTTGTAAACATTCTAGTAATTGAATTATGAAAATCAAATTTAAATAGCTTTCGTATCAGGAAAACCTCACAAATATGATCGTTCTAAAAGGCTAAGCGAGAGAAAACATAAAACATTTTTGCAGCTTAATGACAAGGATTTCAAGAATCTTTCTGGTGATCATCAAAGAACGAACATCATTTGGGAAGCTCAGAATAACGAGTAAATCGTCAGATCAATGCCATAACCACGAATACATTCAACTGTGGGAACTACGAAACAAAACTGCAGACATGCATGAAATACAGAAACCAAGAAAACTTCAATGACGGTCGATTCTGGAGAGCTCAATAACAGGAAAGAGTCAGGACTCTTCTGGCAATGATGCATGGAATATTTTTAAAATTTATTGAATACGCGCGTACGGGGAAAATCCCGACTGGCCGATAATTCCGAGCAACATACACTACATATCAGCTCAAAGTAAACCACATAAAACTCAAACTGAAAGCTGTCAATAAAGTCCTTGAACTCTGTAAGGTGTGGATGATTTTTTTTTATAGTTTATAACTTAAAGCCGTACCAAATACAAACGTACACAATCGCCTTTCGTGGGCTTCATTAATTATGACCAACTATCTCCCCCAGACAACTTATGCATAAAGAAATGTTTGCACTTGTAGATCACAAACATCAACACACAAAGACTTCTTTGCAATCTTTTCGACAGCAACTAAACTTAATAACCAATTTCTTTCCTCGTCCAGCTGTTCCTAACCTGCTGGCGAACGCGAACCTAAACTGGAAGACCAGCGAGTCCTAACATGCTCCTGAGTAAACTTTTCCTTCCGACTCCTTTCTGCGTTGTCTTTGCAAATCACAATCTACGATATTTTCAAGGATCTAAACACTCCCATTAATTCTTCATCCATAGAGACTGCACAAAACTTGGTTAAGAGCCCCTCAAAACTTGTCTATTACACCTCGAAGGATTCTACTTCGAATGGCTTTGTGGGCTTGTTGCAAAAAAGTTAACACACTAACACAACTGTTTACGCCAGGACAGCCCCAATAGTTCTCAGTTGCTATAGCAACTGCGAACTAAAAACACTTATTGGAAGAGTTACATGAGTGCCATCCAGGGATGTGTGGTATGAAAGGACTTGCCAGGTCTTTTGTGTGGTGGCCTAGAATTGACTTTGATATAGAGGACAAAGTAAGACTTTGTCATGTTTGTACCAATGCACATCATGCCCCTAAGGCAGTTCCCTTGTTATTGTGGCCTTGGTTTACTGAACCTTGGCAACAGGCAAGACTCCTGCCGAACTTTTTTTGAAGAGAGAACCCAGAACACAACTCTTCTTGGTGAAAACCAGTTTACAAAGGCATGTAGAAAAGAAACAAGTTGCACCACAGTCATACAAGGATGGTCTTCACCCCAAGAGGTAAACTTTCCATTTGTACCAGCCAGTCAGGGTGAAAAACACCAGGTGGGAGGAGAAATGGATATCGGGTACAATCGAGGCTGTGAAGGGTTCAGGAACCTACCTAGTTAGAGTTCCGGGTAAAGATCATTACTTTGTGTATGCCAATCACTTGATACCTGATAATGCCAGAGGCATGGGTACCCCTGAAATGGTTACACTAGAAAGGCTGGAGTATAATCCACCCTTAGACTTTCAGAAGACACCTGTCATTCCCACATTAAGGTCACAAATTCAGTCTGAAGATAATAAGATTTCTCGCTAGTCCAGTGTGACTTCTGTACTTGTTGTTAATATTGATAGTGATTTAGAAAGTGATGACAACTCTGGGCTTCACATTCCAGACCAAGTGGTCACTATGCCTGGTCACTCTGAGTCCAAACCAGGCCGACAGGTTACTCTATTGGGACGGGAAAATAAGCCTCCAAACAGATTAGATTTGTAATTGTTCTTTGCAAGTCTCATTTGTTGTTAATAGGAAGAAGGACGTGATATTTTGGTTAGTATTTGTCACATGATGTATTAGGTGATGCAAGAAGGAGAAATAAACAGCTGCTAGGTGGTATCCTTAGTGTACACACGCGTTTTATCTTTTGTTCACTGTTTGCTTGTAAAATCCTTCAGAATATAAAACACTGCACCACTACCTTCTCTTCCAAGGGTCATGTTACTAATTCTGCTCTCTTTTTAGGGATCAAAAAAGATGCCATTCAAAAGAGGACCAAGAAACTCATTACAGCTGTTGTCTGTGCCTTTTTCTGTCCTTCGTGAAAATGTCGAGGAAGAGGTATGCATCAACTGTGCAATTTTAATGAGAATGTTTTTTAAAAAACATTGTCCTTAAAAGGACTGAAGCCGGTATGAACCATTAGCATCATCACCACAATCCTGTATGCCCAGTGGCACTCAGGGTGTAAGTGAGCCATAAAGATCAACTAAAAAGCTTAATAAAAAAAGAGCAGTCTTTCAAGTACCTGATCAACAGTCTTCCCTGGGTAAAATTTATTGTTAAAGGAATGAGGGATAATTCTAAAATATGTGATGTATGTAAATATAATGTTATCGTACAGTGTAATTACGATGTATGTAAACAGAATGCTATAATTGGTCCCAGGAGTGGATGTGACTTATTGTCTGCGTTGGGAGTTAACATGGTGTGCCAGGATTGCAAAACATTTCTGACCTGATAATTAACAATGTTATTTCAGGGCTGCTTTGGATGTGAAATGATAAATTACAAATGGGGCACATTGTGCTGAGTTTGTTATAACTACCTCATATCCAACAAGCACGACTGGAATAATATTGATTTTAATTATCTAATTCTCAACTTAGGTAATCATTGCTGAATTTTTTGCCATATTTTATGACAACACTTTTGCTTTGAAGCTACAACTATCACACAATCTTCATGTAAAAACATCACAAAGTGTCACCACAAAAATATTCAAATAGATTTCACCCCTCCACTTACATCTTAAAATGTTAGCCGACAGGCATGGACATAAACTGGTCAGCAGTTCCCTCCCCTCGCATCCAAACACCTAGGCTGACACTTTGTGTAAGTATCACAAAGTGTCATCATCAGTTCTATTCCAATAAATGCCTCCCACCCACCCAAATGTCTCTTACTACTTGGAGACCAACGTTGAGACTTTACATGAGCATCACGTGTCTCCATCAGTGATTGGCATCCTAATAGATGCCTCCCTATGATGTTAACCCATGAGTATGTGACTTCATTTTGATCAGCGGATTCCCATCATTCGCAAGGCCAAGGTCTTGACTTCATGTAAACAACAAGAAGTGTCTTTTTCAGTAATATTCCAATAGACACCTACCTTAGCCCATAAGCATGTGACTTCATTTGGTCAGTGGCTAGCCCCCAAGGCCAAAAACTAGTGAATTCATGTAAGCATCATCAAGTGTCCTCATTGGTGGTATTTCAACAGAAGCCACACCACAAAGTCAACACACGAACAGGTAATGTCACATGGACAATGGGTATCAAGCCCTCCCACTGGTGGTCAGAGCCTTAGGCAGCAACTGCTGTTGAAGCATCTTGATAGGCTTGTTGAAAACTGCAATGTCATGCTTTTTCAGGACTCAAGTCAATAGTTATGTCAAACCTTTGATGTAAGGGAGAGTTGCAAAGGACCTGTTTGTTGGTAGCAGGTTGCCCTCCTTTAAAAACTTGCCAACTACAATCTCAGACAAAACTGTTGAGACACTTCGGAACGAATGAGAACTTTGACCTTGAAAACTACTTACCACGACAATTCTGCCCCGCCCTCCCCCTTATCAATGTTGCTTTGCCACCAAAATTCCCCTGATGAAACATGAGTCTTTCCAAACAACATTGAATAAGGGGAGGGGGGAGGGACGTTGAAGTTCATTCAAGTGGTTAAAAACTTTGTTCCACATAACGGGATCTCTTGTACACATTCCTGCGGGATCTAACAACTACATTGACAAGTGAAAATGATACTGTTTCTGTGATATCTGTAGGAAATTTTTTACAAGGATAGGTTTACTACAGCTGACTGCCTTGAAGGAAAAAACTAAGACTTAATTGTTACCCTTAAAGGCAAGTTTAAAAAGTCAACTGTTGATAAAAACCACAGCCACAGTGCAATGACAGATGCGTAACTTGTAGACAGCTATTTGAATAGAAGCTAAGGCAACTCAATTCTGCGCCCAGTTTCTTGAATTCAAAGTCAATTCCAGGCAAAAAGCTTTTAAAACATCCACCTTGCTGAACTACAGATAGTATAGACCCTGGAGCTTTAACAACAATGCAAATCCTGGATAAATCGCCAAAACCCTCTTGCACAATCTAGGACAAAACTGTTGAGACACTTTGGAAGGAATGAGAACTTTGACCTTGAAAACTACTTACCACGACAAATCTGCACCCCCTCTCCCCCTTATCAATGTTGCTTTGCCACCAAAATTCCCCTGATGAAACCTCAATCCTTCTAAACAACACTGAATGAGGGGAGGGGGGAGGGAAAGCCTTTCTGCAATATTGTCGGTGTTTGCTTACAGGGAAGTTGAGAAATATGTGCGCTAATTGCCTTTGTCTCAACTAGTTTTGTCCAAGATTGTAGTTCGTTAGGGTATTGATCTATAGAAAAATGGATTTTCCTTTCTCCACATCATAAATAAATTTGGAAAATAGCTGTTAAATACAAATTATAAGGCTGTGTAGATGTGATGAAGATCATAAACTTTTTGTTTTTTTGGAAAAATCCAACTACCTATCCATTTACAAGTGTGGGTTTCTACAGGCATGAATTGTCTCTAGACCATGTCAGTGACTTTCATAATGCCTTCAGTTTTTGGGAAGGTCATGCCACTCCTGAAACAATGGTAATAGCATTCTTTTCAGCAAAAATTCTTCAACTTGATAAGCAATATTTTTATTCTATTGCCTTATTTTCTTTGTCACATCAATTTGTTCTATAGATTTTACTCTTCATTTAATTATTTAGCCATTTAGTTTTCCTCATAACTCTGTTAATCAGCAGTTGGAAGTTTGTTTTCTAAAAAATTTTAGCCAGAAAATGTTTTAAAGTTAACATTGTTTTGCTTTTATTCATTATATCTTGCAATAATTATGCGCATAGTAATTGTCAGACATAAAAAATTGATGATCAATGACATCAATGAGTAATCAACTGATGAGTCATTGATTATTGTCGATAATCAATGACTTCACAAATCGAGGACTAATCAAAGACAAAAAAGTTTGTGGCATATTGATTACTCATTGGTGTCATCGATTAGTCATTGATGTTATTGATCAGTCATTGATTACCTATTGATTATTGGCATGGTTAATCATTTTCCATTATCCAGCACAACTACTACAAATATCTCTTGTACCAGTATTCTTGAGAAATACTGTTTAGAGAATGAAGATGGTGTTTCTTTGTGAAAAGTGACGTTCTTATTCTTATAAATCCTTGTTCTATGGTTGAATACTGGAAGGTTTGCGATGAAATTGTAGGCAAAGGCGAATTGTAAAGCAAGAAAACAGTGTTATAAAAGCAGGCGAGTTGAGTCATTTAAGAAGAAAAGGCCATTTGACATAGAGGAACTAAACCAACTTGACACCAGAGGGGTCAACCTCTGGTTTAACAGCAAACACCAGAGAGATGGAACGGTGACTTCGGCCACAGCAGATGGTAATGCCAATAATGTGATCCTGAATTGAATCGCTTAACATATTGAATCATAATACTAGGTAAAATAATGTCAGTTGCATCAGTGCAATGTTATTGAAGAGTAATCAATGCAATTGATGACTAAACATTTTGTTGCCTATTGATTAGTCATTGATTACTCATTGATTATCGGCAATAATCAATGGCTAATCAACTGATTACCCATCGATTGCTCGTCAGTTACTCATTTGTGTCGTTGATTTCATAGACTGTTAAGTCTGGTGATTGGCCTGTTTGGTAGGCCATATTTCAGAGTTCAAAACTAATGAGTGTCCTGTTACCCTGGGGCACATAAAATTTGCCTTGGGCAAGTAAATCTTTTGGTCAGTTGCCTAAGTAGGGCAAGTGATTTTCAACAAACAGGGCAACCGCTGGAGCTTGACATCGAAAAAAGAAAAAAGATATGTAATTAGTTATTCTTATTGTAATTTTACTTCATTCTGTGTATTTACAAGTAGTTATTTAGAGACTATCTTTGATAAATAGGCGGCTTATTCAAAAGGAACCTTGTATTCTGTTTTAGGCTGACCTCAGATTCACTGGATTGTCTTCTGCAATTTAATGTAATTTGGAATTTGATTAAGTAAATAAATAAAATGATCACCCTACAGGGCACTTACGACATTGCTGATCCTAGCAGTGTGCAGGATGCGTGTTACCACCAACCTAGTTAATGTGACCTAACTCCATGAGTCTCCCAGTAGCTCAGGGGTTACAGCATCCGACCAGTGTACAGAAGGTCACAGGTTCAATTCCTGTCCAGACTTGGATGTTTAGCATTTATAGATAGTTTCCGTTTTCAACCTTTTTTTTGATTTTATACATAACATAATTAGCTTTTTATTGTGAAGCACCATGAGCAAGTAGTGATAATGGTGCTATGTAAATAACTTATTATTTTTATTTTTTCCTTGTCCAAACTTCACAACATTCTAAATATTCCATCTTTTTAAAGAAAAGTATAGTTGCAAAAGCTAGCCCCCTTGCCTTATTTACAGTGGTATTTAGTTGAAATCCCCATTGTCATTTCCTTCACAACAGTGTTATTCTTTGGAAAATGTGCTCAGGGCAAACAAAAGTTTTAAAGGGCAACTTAAAATTGACCCCAGTTGTGCAACTGAGGTCAAAATTTAAATTCGAACCCTGCCATATTCTTCTGTATTTACAGCCTAGAAACACAGTGGTACACTGTATGTGACAGACTGGATATTCAATGAGGCTTACTCTACCTGTGTATGGAGGCCTTGTACCTAATTTAAGCTCTATCTATGATAATTGACTTAGTTTATTCTCCTGGACATTTTTCATCTGCACTCTGCACTTCACTCTGCATTTGACACTCACCATTATTCAATAGGCAGGTTCCAATGTGTTTTTGGAGATTTCACAGTGTGGCTTCCTTTTTTCCCTGTTTCGTTATTTTCTTTATTAGAGACGCAGAAGGGCTATAGAAGAATCTGAAAGGTTGACAGCGTCATTACAGAGGTATGTGTAAAGGAGCCTAATAAGTCCCTTTGAGAAATTACTCTTTACTCTACAAGTCTTTGTCATCAGCAGACAGTTTCCTACATTTTCATAATATTATTGCAAATTGACAAGTTATGTGTTAATGCGGCAGTTTGCTAAGCAATATTCCAACAGCAAATCTCGATCTATGCTCATTAACAAAATTTATTCTGGCATGTAAGTGAGCTTTAGAGAAATGGGTTGTACTCTACTTACAACCAAGCTATCAATCGAGGAATAACTACAGAATGATACAGGAATAAAATACTGAAAACAACTATTGAAAGTCGTGAAATACAAAGAAAACTTTATTATTAATTTAGTTTGTTCGACTATAAAAAGCAGTGTCCTTGTTCTTATGACTGCTAAAGCTACACTTAAAAAAAGTTTTCCTGTTTGTGTAACTCAGTGAAGTCACTCTCATCTGAAGTCATTAATTTTTGCTACGGATCCCTGCTCCTTTTAGGAGGAGTGTTGTCGTGAAGTACAACAATAAGCTGAGGTGATATCACTGATCACCTAGCTGTGCATGAGAAACGTTTTGAATTCCAGTCTGGTTATCCTGTGTTGCCAGGGATAATCACTCTGCTCCTTCTGGGATGACATGGAATACAGATAAGGCAATCTGCAGTGGGTAGTTTACATGACTGGATTGCATTGTTTTGTTTTCATTGGTTAACAAATTAATCGCTTAACATAGTAAATAAAGACCACATACACAATGATTGGCAGTAAATGGGACTAAAGGTTGTTGGGTGCACCCTGGGGTAATATGAGGGTGGCAGCAACACACCCCATAAAGTGCATGCAATAAGGGTGGCAGCAACACACCCTAAAAAACTGAGAAATGCCATAAGGGCAGCAGCAACACACCCTAGTGGCAGTACATAATAAAATGAGGGTGGCAGCAACACACCCTAGCAATGAGCAATGCAGTAAGGGTGGCAGCGACACACCCTGCAAGGTAATGGAGTGAGTAGAAGCTAAGGTGGGGCGAGGGCCCCACCCAGCCTGCTACGTGCAGGTAAAAGTAGCAGGTGTGCACCCAAATTACTTCCCAAATACTGCCTGCTAGTTAAACAATATTATTACGGAAAACTTGGGGTGTAGCATCCTTGGAGTGGGTTCCATATCCCTTGTCCTTTAGTGCTTGAAGCAGCCAGCATACTGGGAACCTTCTGAAGGAGAGAAGGTGGGGTTCTAATGTAGAGAGTGAAGCAGTTGCTTGACCACCTTCCGAGTGTTTGGATTAGCCGCAACCCGCTTCGGCTGCTGAGGTAGCAGCACCGATCCTAAAACTATGGGAGGCATAGAGCTCTGTCGAAATGCCGAGACGTTGGAGGAGAGTGCGAAGGATCGTGGTGACTTTAGCTCTTGTGAGGTAGTGACCAGATTCGAAGACATAGAGTGGGGAAGCACCCCTGGTTGAATGCAAAGCGAGGTACTTTCTGAGGGCTCGGACAGCGCAAACAGAATGGTGGGACGGTGCGAGCAATAGCGAGCAGCCCTGACGATAAGGGTCTGTCTTGGATGACTTCAGATGCAAGGTGAGGCACCCTTCGGGGGTAAAGGACACATCAGTGTTGGATAAATGCACCAGTTGATTGAATTGAGTTGCAGAAGGTGCAGTGAATTCGCTGGAGCGCAGAAAACCATAGAAGGCCAAGGTAAATGCCGACCACAGCATCAGCTTATCGGAAGGTAGGATGTCAGGAGCACGAGCTAATTCCTCCTTAATCTGTCGCAAAAGGGTCATGGTGACTGGGAGGCGCTGACGAGATGTGAGGCCCACCGTGCGCTTGATTCCATGCAATAAGAGATGGAGAAGCGGCGCTTCCTGAAAGGGGTCTGGCAGGCTGTTTTCAGTGTGAGCAAAACGAATTCCTGCCATGTATAACTTAATTGTCTTGAAGCTGACACTGTCGGCTAGATAGGCAGCGAAGAAGCGTAGTGTGGTCTCTGTGGCCGGGAAACTTCGCCATCCCCTTGAAGCACAGAAGGTAGAGTAACGACGAATGCCAGCTTGGTAGGAGCGGCAGGTTGAGTCTGCTATCGCCCGGGACTGGAGGAAGGCTAGGCGGTCTGCCAGAGGGTCCTCACTGACTCCGGGACAGGAGTTGGGTCGACATCTGCTGCTGGAGCGAGGAGACGAAACCGAGAGATCTGCAAACGGGATAAGGAATCAGCAATAGAGTTATTAGTGCCAACAATGTGAGTGACAAGGACTGTAAAGTGATAAGTGGCTGCACTATAGAAAATGGAACGGACAAGGTGCATGATAAGGGGGTCCCGGGATGTGCCTGAGGCCCAAATGTCTACTACTGCTTGATTGTCACAGTGAAAGAGGAGCTTCTTTCCCGACCACTGATGGCCCCAGATAAGACAGGCAAGGGCAATAGGGTAGAGCTCTTTCCACTGGATAGATTGGTTCTGGAGAGTGGGGGGCCAAGAGTTGGCTATCCAATGACCTGCATAAAAGATGCCATAACCAAGACTACCAGAGGCATCCGTGAAGAGTTCCAGATCTGATGCTCTCGTCCAGTGAGGGTCCGGTATAATGGCATGGCCATTCCACGGGGGAAGAAATCGTAGCCACCAAGCAATGTCGCGACGGGCTTCGCAGTTCATGGTAATATGGTGGTGTGGGAGGCGGGCTGAAGTGGAGAGGTCGATAAGGCGGCGGAGGAAAATACGGCCGGCAGGGATGATCCGACAAGCAAAGTTAAGTTTTCCAATTAACGACAGAAGTTCCTTTTTGAGACATTTCTTGCAGTAAGACCAGGATCGTAGTTCGGATAACAATTCCTGAAGCTTGTTGTCAGGTAGAGAGGTTTCCATACAAGATGTGTCAATCAGGATACCAAGGAAAACCAGGCATGTAGTGGGGCCTTCGAGCTTGTTGGGAGCCAGTGGTATGCCCACCTGAGAGGCCACGCGAGTGATGGTTTCAACACTGCGGGAGCAGACTGGAGAGTTGGCTGGGCCGACTGTAAAATAGTCATCGAGGTAATGCATTAAGTCCTGAATTTGATAATTGGTCTTCAATAACCACTCAAAGGCGTCGGCCAAGCGGTTGAAGAGGTAAGGGGAAGATCACAGGCCAAAGGGGAGGCGAAGGTCAATGTAGAAGTCCCCCTGCCAGTGGATGCCGAGTAGCTCACGGTCTTCCAGGCGAACTGGGCAGAGTCGGAAAGCGTGTTTGATGTCTTGTTTGGCCATGAGGGCATTCCTCCCGTGACGTGCAACAAGAGAGAGAGCTTCATCGAAGGTAGCATAATGTAAAGTGAATTCATCTTTGGAAATGTAGTCATTGATTGACGAACCATGGGGGGATGAGAGATCCATGATAATGCACCGGGTGCCATCTTTTTTCGGTACTACGCCGAGGGGGGAGCATTGGAGGTTGGGGATAGGTGGTGATGGGAAGGGCCCTGCTGTATGGCCATTGGAGACCTCTTTTGCCAGGGCTGTTGAAACGGCGTCAGGGTGCAGGAGGGCTGATTTTAAGTTAGGCGTTATTCTAGCAGAGCGAGGGCCAGTGTAGCCAATATTACAGCCCCATCGGAGGTCGTAGAGAAGACTTGCAGCAAAATTGTGGTCAGGATGATGCTTCAGTTCGGTAGCAAGATTGGCAATGTTGATGGGTGTAGAAGGGGGGCTCATGGTGGAGGGGTTGGAGTTAGAGTTAGCGTACTTTGGGGCACTGGGAGCCAGGGTGGTTTCCTCCACAATCTGGTTTGTTGCAGACGTGCTTAAAAAGGCAGTTAGGGCGGCGGCAGGCGTGACGGTTAAAGTCGCGACAGATGGCTGCTGGGGAGTACTCGTTTCGCAATGGTGGTTTGGCAGTAGTGGAGCCAAACGTGTCGGACGAGGGAGTGGCGAAGGAGGATGCGCTGAAGGCATGAAAAGGCTGAGCAGGCTTTGATCTAGAAGGGCAACCCAGAGTGCGATGCCCATACGTGTGGCAATGGATGCAGTAGGGAAGGGTCTCCTCCTTCAAAATATCGTTGTATAACTGCTCGTTGACTTTACCCCAGGCCATGTAGACATTAGAGGCAGCCATGTAACGAAAGGCCGTATCATACATGAGCCAGGCTGATGCTTTGAACTTCCTACTAAACTTGCATATCTGGGCCTGGTAGGCGAGGAGGTCTGGGGCGAGATGTGGGAATAACGAGAGGGTGGAGCGTAGGAAAAACATTCCACGCCTCAAGCCAGGAGGATAACCCATCAATGCGGCGTTTCTTGTGCTGGGAAGGTACGAAGGCTAGAGTTGAGGCATCTTGAGGGTCAACAGCAAGAGTGAAGTTGTTCTGGGCAGAGGCTAAGGAGGGGTGTGGGTACATGTTCTCTGACAATAGTTCATTGAAGTCAATGTACTCACGTTTGGAAATCTTAGCTCACAGTTTGTCCGGAAGCAGTGGCAAAGACAGGTCCGATTGGGTGGCTGCAGTTCCCAGTAGAGGGGCGGAGACTTGAGGAGCCTGCGGAGGACTGGGCACGAGTTGGCTTTGAGAGACGACGCCATCTTGAATGAAGTTTCGCAGATTCTGTTGCGAAGCGTTGTTTCTCGCTTTCGTAACCAGGCTGGCGGGAGACAAAAGGGGCACATCTGCTGGCAAACCATCCGCTTGGTTGAAGCCAGAAAGTTGAGGGCCAACAGCCTCAGCTATTAAGCCGCGGAGCTGGCTCAGCTGGTCACGCGAGAATAGCGAGCCCGAAGCTTGCTGTTGGCGAAAGCGGGAACGAGACGGACGCTCAGCGTCTGCATCTACTTCGAGGTTGTCGTTAAGCGCTGGTGGCGTTGGGAGAACTGAATCGTCGGCCTGAGCGGTGTGGTTGTTCGCCTTTTCGTGCTCATAGATGCGTTGGGCCAGTCGTGTCTTCGTGCCGGTGGTCACGAGATTGCGGGCCGAGGCCAGGAGAATTAAAGAATTCCGAGGGAGATCGTTTAGCTTGGCCAAAGTCAGTGCCTTGGGATCCAAGCTGACAGATCGGTTACGGCGGTTCGATGGGCGAGGAGGCATAATCAAGCAAAACGAGTGAGAAAATAGAGAACTTATGCGAAGTAAACTACAGTTGAGCTCTATAGTGCATGAGCACACAATGTGAACAAAATGGCACGCGACACACCTTAATAGATACAAGCATAGCTTGGTTTCAATTACGGTTGCTAACAATGAAGAGTTGTTTATCCGGATGCTAGGCATCTGAAGGTCAGTTATTGTTGTAAGCTAAGATACATAAAGCAGCTCTTACACAGAGCAGAGTCACGCAATGTCCCTTGTGCGAACTAAGTACTCGCAGTGTTTGTAAACAAATTAACTGTGAACGAAGACAAATAAAGGCTGCAATAAGCTCCATTAGTTAACTCTATTTTACAAGTAAAATATACATTGTGATAGTTGACAAGCATGGCATGGTCGGTGGTACATGTATTTGTATTTTCTTCAACAAAAGGCGGTAATGGATCTTTTTCAGAAGGAGGTGGATTATCCTCCTGCATATCCAGTTCAAGCAAGATACAGGATGAAGCTGCTGGACTGGTCCCTGCAGCGGGACTGGGCTATCCCTTAAAGGGGCTATCCCTTGAAGGTGGGTCCTTCAGAGGGTGGTCCTCTATGATGTCATGGACAAAGGAAGAAGCACTAGGGTTGAAGTCGCTCTCCTTCATGGCCATAACGACCCCAAAATCTAACCCTCCCTGACTTCAGGGTTGGAAGTAAGTTTTGGGCTGGTCTAAATGTAAACGCAATGGCTCTCAACACCCTTCTCTGGTTTTCAGATGGAACTTCATTTGGTTCAATCTTGTGATGAACGTGATTGGGGAGAAGAAAGCTGCAGTAGAGCATACTCTTCTCCCTGGTGCATGCCTGCTCTACTCCATACATAGTTACGTACCCTCACACTTTGTCACACTGGATATGGAATGACTTTTCGTAAGTCCATCAGTTTAGTCTTTCCTCTTGGCCTGAGGTCCCTCACCAACACACAATCACCTGGAAGAAGCACACCAGGAGAACAATGGACATCTTTGTTCTTCTTGTTGCACTCATCTTGCGGCATTCGCTGCTCAGGAGCGTGTTGAAGTCAAGCCCGCAAAAATGGTGTGCAGCTGGGTGCCAAAAGCTATCCCCACGGTTGCATCAGTTGGTAGACATGGACAGTGACCAAACAGAAGGAAATGCTGGGAGTACCCAGTGGTCCAGTGCTTGCTGTAGTTAATGACATGAGCCACATATTCCAACCAATTGGCCTTCTTGTCATCACCAAGCATACCCAAGAGCAATTGATCGAACATTTCTTTTTTTCTGTTTTCCATTGGGTGGTACAAGGTTGTTTTGGTCTTTCCAATGCCAGCAAACCTATAGAGGGTCTTTGGCAAGTTGCGATTCAAAATCCTGACCTTGATTAGAGTGCAATCACTGCTGGGAAACTGAAGTTCACCAGAATCTTTTCCTACAACAAATTGGCTAACGTGGACGCCTTAGTCTAGTGCACAAGTAATGTTAGGATCCTTCCATTGAATTTTTGGCCAATTGATGAACAGAGTGCTTTCAGAACTGTCGAAAGAAGTTCTGTCCACTGTCTGAGAGGACATGCTAATTGCCTTATCTGCTGTTTCAGGGACTTCAGTGGATCAAAAGGTTGTGTTTCGTGGCATTAGTGCGGTTTTCAATTGAGTGTCGAAAGCAATTCACAGTTTGCTTTGGTTTTGCTTTACTTCGCTCTGTGATTGGTTAAAAAATCTCGCGCCACTTTCACGACCAATCAGAAGTAAAACTCAAACCAATCGCCACTTGCTCGCACGCGTTTTCCCGCGCTTGGAGCCGGTTACATGTATTTGCTTCGAGTTCTGATTGGTTCATTGGGTAATTTGTGTTTGCTGTGATTGGCTGGGGTAATTACTTTGGTTTTGCTTTTACGACACTCATTTGAAAAGCGCTCTATTATATAACTGGTGTTTGTAGCCGATATAACGTGCACTTTGATTGGCCATTTTTAGGAGCGGGATTCTCCCATAATACCCATGGGAATCATCAGTTACTTTAAATGCCCTACAAAAAAGAGAGCAAGAGATAATTCAAAACCATTGTCTTTTTATCAAAACTGCAACAGCTACAAAAATGAGTGACGATGAACACTCTGAAAGTGAATTTTATTACCCCAACGAGTTAGAATTTTAAGAAGAAAACAAAGTTGTGGCATTAAAATGAACAAGTGATCGATTTGGTGCTGGACTGTAAAGGAGCAAAAAAGCGAGAACACAGTGAGAAAAACAGCTAGCGGCCTTAAAACATTTCAGTGTTATTTAACCTCAATAAACAAGGGGCGTGTACAAATTTTGCACTTATTGGCTGCTGAACTTGACCATTTGTGGGAAAAGTTTCTCAAAGACGTCCACAAAATCAATGAAGAAGACTATGGACCAGATACCCTTTAAGGTTTTCAGCGAAGCATTCAGAGGTTCCTTTTAGATGGGAAATATCCATTCAACATTCTTCAGGACAAGGAATTTGTGAAGTCACGTCAAGTCCTAGCAGCCAAGCAGAAAAATTTAGTACGGAAAGACAGCAAAGGCAACAGGGCGTACCACCACCTGCTCGCTCACAGATGAACAAGAAGACTATGTTTTTAAAATTGGCCAATTTGGTTCTTCCAGTCCTGAAGCCCTACAGAGAACCATGTGGTTGTTTTTGTCTCTTCATTTCGGTTTGAGCCAGAGACAAAAACTACAATTTGTGATGGGGAGATGTAGAATTGCAGCAAGATCCGGTCCAATGAACGGTTGAATGAATGTGAGATGAAGATACGCAAGGGGCAAGAAAATGGCCACCAGCAACCATTCCAGCCAAAGGTGATTTACACGACCAGTACAGAAAGACGTCCCATCAAATTGCACAAGCCTTTTCAAAAGTCACCGACCAGAGGAAATAAATCAACCAGATTCCCCATTCTTTTTAGCTGTTAGACAGGGTAGTCATTGCGAAAGGAGGGAAGTATGGCACATGAAAGCACCACTGGGAAAAGAAAACAGCAGCAGAGAATGCAGGCATTCAAAGAATCGGAGCAACCATTCTGTTTGCAAAACAAGTATTTCAAGGCTGTAAGACGCCAATACACTCGAGAATTTTGTAGATCAATTAAGCGGATCAGATTGAATTTGAGTATGTCTAAATAAATAGTTTTGCCCGGATAGAGTCCGATTGCGTGTTCAACTGAACACGCAATCGGACTCTATCCACGCAAAACTATTTATTTAGACATACTTACCATGCACACACAATTACACGCCAAACATGTTACTTATTGCTTACTTTTTTAACACCTCACCTTGTATATATTAACTCATCTATATTTTATTTTTCTCACTTGAAAATGATGTCATGGAGACATTGAAACATTGTGTTAAACTTTTCTCGCTAATTTTCATCCTCAATTAAACGGACCCAAAAGATTCAAAGTTTGCAGTTGTATAAATCAGTGAGTGAACAGCACTAGCGACAAATGTCGTACATCCTCAGCAGAACCCAAGAAGGTCCAAACCAGTCTTTGTCACATTTTAATTCCATGGATTTACACCGTTTGGCTCTAAAGGAAGCATCGAGAGACTAGTCGATGACAGCTGAATGGATGCAGCAATTAACAACAGCACATTCCCTCGCTGTCACCCAAGCAAGTACATCAGATGGGAACAGCCACTGGGTGCAAACATCAGCAGTATTTCTGGGTGCCAATTTCAAATCTTCAGAGGCCCAGTAAAATAATGCAAGGAACACAGAAGAGGGGAAGAGCTGTGATTGAAAGTGATGATGAAGATTGAACATTTTGTTTCGCCACAAGGCCATTTGTAGCATGACTTTTGCTTGGATTCTTGGTCATGTCGATACAATTTCATCCTCTAAAGTTGAAACCACAAAAGCTTCAGCTGAACAAAGGTGAGAGCTTCCTCTGAAAAACGAGGCAGTCTCTTCAAGAGTGGGTGTATGTGAGAAGCATGCATGAGAGGCTATCTTTATCACCTTTCCAGCTCAGTCAGTGATTGTGAAGTCAAACAATGTTAGACTTGTTAAGTCTCTTATGTCATCTGTCATCTCTCAAGCTGAAATTGGTATTAGCCGGCCAGGATTGGTGATGTAGAGATTCACAAAGGTTTTCTGTTGGGTGGGCATCCACTGAAACTGAGCTATACTCTGGGACTGTTTCGACTGCTGCTCCACCAGCTGGTGTAGAGGTTTTACTATTTGTGCAAATCCTTTCACAACTGAACAATAGCACCCAGCAAAGCCAAGAAACATCCGAAGTTGTACAAGTTCTTGGGATGATGAGGGATCCGATCTTGTCAGGAATATGGGACACACCCAGGGCGGAAAGTACATAAAGACAGTAAGACAACATTGTAGGAATGAGTTTCCACTTTAATCATTTCAGTTTCAAACCATAATCACAATTTTAACTCTCTGAAGAGTCTCTTCAATGTAGTATACACTAATTTTCTTATCCAGGCCAGTAAGACATCCCCCATCGATTGCTGAAAGGTGGCAGGTGTATTGGTCAGTCCGAAAGGTATCCTGTTCAATCCATTAAGACCAAACGTAGTGAACATCACTGTTACCAGCTTGTCAGCTTCTTATATCCTTGCTTCAGGTATCCACATAAAGTTCTATGGTGCAGAACCACTTTTGACCATGCATCATCTCTAGTGTCTGAGCGATTCTAGGAATTTGGAAGGTGTGCTTTACTGTTTTGGGTATTGAATTTGTGAAACTCGACACAGTTGTAACTTGAGAACTGTTGAAGCATGTGGACTGCAAGACGCCCTATAATGCCAGAATCCAAAAGGTCTTGGAGAGTTACTCTAAATGTCTCAAGTTGTTCAAGTGGTACTCTTTGGTATCGGTCTCTGACTGAAATATTATCCATTAACCGGATCTTGTGGGTGATCTTGGTAGTATTTCCCAAGTCTTTAGAGTGTGTATTATGACATGTGAGGCAGTACCTCATTATCTTAGTTTACTTGCACAGGATTCAGGGTTGTGACACTGAGATCAATGTTGTCCTTTTATGGGTACATTCATTCATGGTCCCATCTATACCTGTAAGACATGCCTGCAGTGTAATTATCACTGGATTTACTAAGTCATCACCTTCACAATGTCACATGCCGTAAAGTTACCACTTAACTTCTAAAGAATTATAGACCCTAATTGCAAAAGAAAACAAAAGAAACATACCAACAGTGAGAAAATAGCGTTTGTAATTCTTTAAATATTTGTAATTGTAATTTCTTCATAGAGCTCTTACTGTAAATTAACTTGCAAATTGTACATCTCACTACAACTGAAGTAGACAGTTGTAATGGTTGAAAGACTTTTTGTCCAAAAATCAAATGTGTCGTGTTTTTTCTTAAAATTAGATGGGTTTTGTTCTATATTCAATAGATTAATAGTTTTCTCTTTAAACAGAATGCTCAACGATGGCTCAGATATTGATCATGAGGAACTTGAACCATTGGCAAAGGAGTCCGAGATAAATGCAGATAATGAGCAGCCTCCCCAGCATGCCCTGTGGGTTGAAAAATACACTCCAAAATATTTCACTGAACTACTTAGTGATGATGTGAGTAGAGGCATATGATATGTTCAATTATGATTTTGACAGTGAAAGACCATAACATAAAGAACGTAAGGTTGCACTTCCTGGCCAAGGTGGCCCTCATGGCAAGACCTTTACCTGGTTTCTGTAGTTTGTATTATTACTCCCCATGGATGGGATGCTAGTCCATTGCAGGGTTACCCGGGCATTTCTTGCCAGTACCCATTTATACACCTGATTGAAGGGAGATAATGTGGAGTAAATTTTGTGAATGAAAAAACACAACATTGTAGAAACCAACCTACATGTAGCCTTGAACCTCTCACTCTCTGATCTCAAGATCAGAAGTCTAATCAAACTTCTGACACACTAACAGCGACACCACAGTGTTCTTATGTAGGAGGCATTGTTATATCAGACCATAACATAAGGGTGCCATATGTTAACATAATTTTCAAGGTGAGTTTTGACGTTCGTAGACAGCTGTAATATAACTGTAATTGTTAATTGTTGTTTTGTTGCTGTTGTTGCGTCGGGCAGATTATTCCCGATGCCTGCATGTGCTGGTAAAACTTTACCCAATGGTTTGCTGGGCTTACCTAACCTGTCTGTGTTTAAAACATAGGGTAGTGTAACTAGGGTAGTGGTAACAATTATTCGCCGAAGGCTATTCACCAGTATTTACTAAGCCCGAGGCAAATAATTGTTTTAATATAATTTTGAGTTGTGGACATCAAAAAGTAAACAAAAACCAGCTAAAACAACACAAACAACACACGATAAAAAGTGACTCAGCTTAGCAGCCGTGCCTTGAAGTGTTACATACACCGGGTAGCACGGTGAATATAGCATTAAAATTATACTAATGACATTTACGTACTCTTTTGTTCAAGGCTATCAATCGTACTCTTTTGAAGTGGTTGAAGCTCTGGGACAAAACTGTATTTGGTAAAGGACAGGAAAAGAAATCAAAACCAAAATCTGAGCAGACCAAAATGCAAAAATCAAACCAAGCAAAGAACATCAAGAAACAGGGCAAAGGAGTCCAAGATGAGGACGACTGGAGTGTAAGGACAAAGTCACTATTCATTTTAACTGATGTATTGCGTACTTCTTGCATTGAAAGGCATCTTACATACAAACATAAAAACACAGATTTACTTTATCCACTGTAAGTATCCTGTGTTATTAACACCACACATTAAAAAAAATAGTGCAAAAACCGTTGTTGTTTGAAGAATGTGTTTTTGAATAACGCTGCTCTTGTTGACCACTCATTTGACAAGGGTGCATTTCTTGCTTCCCAGGAACTGGATCCATCTGGTCGCCCTGTCCGCAAGGTTTGTAAAATCAGAGTTTTTAATTGTCTATAGTTTTGTATTTTAATGCAACTTGGTCCAAGTGTTTTGGTTGTTGTTAGTTAGATGGTTGTTTTGTCAGCTTCAAGCGTGCCTGGTGCAACCAATAAATTGCCTTATCAAACAAAACATTTTTTAATGGAATAAATTGTGGGAAATATAGCTGCTGCTGTACTTGCATCATTTTCATTTATCAGTCTATAAAACACCTACAAGTACTTCCTTCGAACTTTGAGGGCACTATTCATACATCATTCATATGTACCTCCTGTTGCTTCATATGAATAAATATAAGAAAAATCCTAGCCAAGTTAAATAATTAACTGGCTGCCCCATTTGGTACATTCCACAGAGTCCACCTAGTGATTGATGTCAGGATAATATAAGTTAGTCATACAATAGTATCCAGTATTAGTCATAATGTCAGGGCCTCTCTACCGTATCCCAGTTAAGGGCTATATGGATTTTATTAATGGGTGAACAGATGAATCATCGGCTATTGATCTAGATATGATGAGACCCATAATGGGCGAGACCCTTACTACAGATATGGCGTTGTTGCGAAAGGATTTTGTGGATGGCATTTGTCATATGCTGTTTTGCAGCGTTTTGTGCTGCTAGCTTAGTGAAATGTATGAGGATGGACATCTGAATTCACAAGCATAACTAATGCCAGCGCCAACCGTACATTAGAAAGAAAAATCCCTACAACTAAGAGGAAATGATGAATGGTTATGAGTCTCACGATTCGGAGAAACTGTAGTCTTCTTTATAACATGATGTAAGCAATTCCTGTTATTACAAGAATAGAATAACTGCAGTACAAAATGTGTAAATATACGTGCTTATGACGTCATAACTTCTATAATAATGCAAATTTAAAAAAATCAATACATCACGTTTTGCATCTTGATGATCGTTAATTATTGGCACTGTTTTCACTAACCAAAATGTTATGCCATTTGAGGTTTAGGCTTGTTTCTGTTTGAGTCATGTGACCTGCCCAATGCCAACCTTTTCCATGGCACAAATGTGGCCAAGCAGCTTATCTGGGGAGGTTGGGGTTTCCAATATATGATGGTTTGGAACTTTTCAGAGTAACAATATGGTAGTTCAGAGTCTTCCCACTTAAAGCAGGGACATGGGGACAGGGATGAGAGGAAGCATGTTTGGGGATTGCAAGAGCAGGGACATGGCGGCATGAGATGAGGGATGCAGGTTCAGGGGAGGCAAGCCGGCCTTGGACAGCTGGGAGGGGCTGAGTTGATTCCAATGTTTTGGTAAACTTTACTTCATAGCTTTCAGGTGCAAGCAAAAAAATCAGAGCTTATGGTCACAGTATGCCAGCAGAAAAAAGGAACTTGACAAAGTGTAACTTTTTCGGGTATAAGTATGTGCAAGAATAGTTGATTCTTATCTGTAAGGTATTTCATCAAAAAAGGCCAAGCACAGAGTTTGGAATCACTGTCTAGTAATTTCTTTTGGAAAAGAACAGTTAGCTTATGAAGTTGGAGTGACAGCCAGTGGCTAAAAACGGCAGAATGAAGAAGGCCACTTTCAGTTTCCTTTGTGGGCAACTTTTGGGATTTGCATTATGGACTAATACTGTGGCTGTTGTCGATTTTCTCTTGAATTTCGTATTTCCCCTTATGTGATGCTCTTATTTCATCTCCTGAACAAGTTTCTTCTCTTTTCACCCATACTAACCGGGGTGAAAATTTTTGAATGCTAACTGGCAATTAATTAGTGGAAAAGATAAATTTAACTAAAACAAAAGCAGATTGATTTGCGTTACACTTCTTGTCCAAGGATCCGCATGGATCCTTGCTATACAGTAGTTTATCTCACCAGACTGGGATGTCATCAGAGGGAACCAATAGTACGAGCACACTGCATGGATGGTCGTACATCTTCTACTCATCTCAACAGATCAGCTGTTTCTGTGGGCTTGCTTGTCCTTCACCGTACGGTGCTCACGTTCCCACTTCGTCTTTAGTAGCAAATTCTGAAGGTATTCTTATTTTCATCTGGTCCAAGTATTGGACTCGTCTTCTGCATCAGCAACATTTCTGGTGTTAATGGTTGGGCCTCATCAATGTTGAATGGTATGACTGTGATTGGGAAGCATGGACTATCACCACAACCTGTGACATCAAGGTAACCAGCAGCTTGGGGACAGACACTGTGCTCCTATCTCTAATAGCTCCTTTCTCTAAGATGCACCAATCCTATCTATTTGGCATTCCCAAATGCCACCAAAAATGGGATGTGTGCGGCGGGTGAAAAAGCCACTCACAACCTTGCTCAGAAAGGACGTTTTTCACTGACTCCTTATCCATTTCCTCTGAGGCTTTGTCTAGCTCAGTCTTTACGCCCACAAAGTTGCTACCTCAGACACATCACAAAATGCAGAGTGAGCCCTTGCAGGGAGAAGAAGTGCCTCAAGGCACACATAAAGGAGCTGGTGTCCATCTTCTCCAGGAGCTCAATATGAGTTGGCTAATTGCCAAGCACATGAAAACAAGTTCCCAGCGCTTTGCATTTGCTACTCCTCCTCTAGTCTTCCTAGTTTACACCATCCATGGTCTGAAGACATTAAAGCCTACATTGTTGAAGGGGGGTCCAACTTCTGCTCTGTCTATAGAAAGGTCTGCCATCTGCTGTTTAACATGGGACCTCGTAGCTTCTTGCATGTCACACACAAGCCAACCAGACTTGTTTCAGCTACATGGCTGCCGCAAGGCTCCTTGGATGATTTGGAATCCTTTATGGTGCACATCTTCATGATAATTTTGTGATAACAGCTCCTTGGGTAGGACCACTGGATGCTTCTCCTTCAAAGACAGGTAAGTGTCAAAAAGGCCACGCCAGATTCTTAGTATCCCGCCATTGTCAACGTAGGGGTCTAGCTGGTACAGTCTTGACTTCTTGAACATCTTTTTCCCACTTCAACACTGTCACGGCCATTGTGCCATCACATCAAACTCCTCCTTGAAAGCTTCTTTCTGTACTGCTTTAATGATGGTGTTGGTGGCTTGATTGAGCATATTGTTTAGGCTTATGCTGTGAATCCTTAATATCGGTGTTTCTCTGCTTGTACAGCCTCACCTTGACTATTAGGACAGCAATGGCGCTCCTTAGGAAGAACCCCTGTGTGCTGGACTGCTGTGGCTCAACACAAATCGTGCAGGATTTCACCTCCTTTTGCACCACGAGGTCTTTTTTACTCGGGGGCACTTGTTCCACTCTGGATACTGGAACTTCTGATTCATTTCTTAAGAACTCGGGACTATTAATCCAGTCTCATTCTGTGAGGTCTTTTGCCTGCAAGCTGTGTGTAGCTAGACCAGCAGGATTGATGCAGCTCACAATGTACCTGACCACTAGTTAGGTGTAGAGATCTCGCACATATCTGCATGCGATTCGCCACATAGGTGATGAATCCACTGCTTTCATTACATACATACCTCAGGACAGCCTTTGAATTGGCATAGAACAGTTTAGAGGTAGGTGGAACAGTACGTTGTCTACGGCCTGGACCACCAGGACAGCTCCACAGTGATTAAGTAGCGGGATGCTGCTAGGATTCATGGGGGCTACTTTTGCCTGACCAAACACAAGGGATATGGTTACATCTCCTCTGACATTGTAAAGGCAGAGGTAAACAGCTGTTGCAATTGCTTTCTTGCTTGCATCTGAAAACGCATAGATCTCAGCTCTATTGGCTGTCCCTAACTCTCTGGGATGATAACGCTATTGCGGCAAGTCTTCTGTAAGTCAGGGAGTACGTTCTTCCAGCATTGCCGATTCTGCTGGGGAAGGGTCGTCCCATCCTAAAGAATCAGTATGGCTGCTGTATTGATAAAAAGGTTCATTGTACCCCTAATATATTTAATGTGATTGATTTACCCTGCACATTTGTGATGTGAGACAAAGCTTGCGGCATACTAGTAGGTCTAAAAATCCAGGCATTTCTGGACCTTATTTATCTTGACATTTAAGGCCTGCTAGTGTGAAAGCCATGATTTCCTTCCCGAATTTTTAACGAATGAATTATGAAGTGCACTCATCAAGACCTTTCAAATTTTATATCACACATTGACATAGCAATTCTAGTTAGGAGTTTGGAGAAAAGGGTACAAAACTTCAGGAGATAAAGGGTTCAAAGAGGACTTTCAGTGAGATATAGTGAATGCCTTTCTTGCCTTTAGTTAATAAATTGTATTTTGTATTTGTTAAGGGTTGATTGTTTCCCGCACTCCCTTGTATCCCATTTCCCGAAGGCACGTCCACATCCCCAAGTTCCCACCCCACTTTTAGGCACCTCCTTAAAGCAGCCAGTTATGGTCATGTTCAATGAAGGCCAGTAGGACATATTTGAATTCTTATGATTACACTTCAACTAGCTTGCATTGGATGCTCTGCTGGGACATAGGATTGAAAATATTTACATTTGAAAAGATGTTCCTATCTGAACCTCCACTAAAAATTATGTCTTTGCTTAGTACTGGACCTCTTAGACTACCCCTGATCTCAGCGGGCAAATTCACTAGCAGGTAAAACCTAGCTATTTCCAAGACCTGTGATTTGCAATAATGTTGGATAGTCACATTACTGATTGTTTAGGTAGACTTACCTCTCTTTCCTCAGGTGGCACTCCTCTGTGGTCCTCCTGGTCTTGGCAAAACAACCCTGGCTCATGTAATTGGTCGACATGCGGGATATAATGTGGTGGAGATGAATGCAAGGTCAGACTTTGACAGTTGACAATGAAAACAGCTTTGATGCTCAAGCTTCATAAATACAATTTGTTAGTTGACGGTTTATGGATAAAAAGTGGTTCCTAGTTTAGTTTTGGCCTATTGGTAATCTATTAGCCAGTTATCATGCCCTCGCCAATCTTGGTAGCCAAAGTTTGAATATCTCTGTCGACAGGTGTTACATTTGAGCATAATTCTAAAGGATATGTATGATGAATATTTTGTATAAATGGTTTCTTGCAAGGCTAAGTGCAGGAGGGGTGTACAAGTAGGATGGATTTTGTGTGTTTAATACAGTCACTAATCTTCTCTCCCCAAAGCTTAAATTTATTTCTAAGAATTTTGCCGGAGCAAATGGCCAATACCAGAAACGACCATTTCGATTGCAAAATGTTTACCAAAGAGATAACGCAAATTAATTTCTATTTGTTTTATGGTACATACGAGGGAAAATCAATGCTTTTTTGGAAGGTAATGTTTAAGTCCCCTGTACATGTTTTTTATGCATCATTTTAGATTTACATGTCTTAATTTGTCTGCAGTGATGATCGCTCCCAGGAGGTGTTCAGAAACACCCTTGAAGCATCAACTCAGATGAAATCTGTGCTGGGTTACAATGAAAAGCCAAACTGTTTGGTTATTGATGAAATAGATGGGGCACCTGCTGTAAGTCAATAATTTGACGTGTTTATCATGATTGACTGTGTTTTACTTGTAAGACTAAAAATAAGCAATAAGAATATTTCGATGTGATTCTGACACGGCACTCACAGCTGCACTCATACATTCATTTTTTGATGCTACTGCGTTACTTTTTTCTAGTTTCATGTTTATGTCCTGACAACTTAGCTGTTAATCAAATTCTGGGTTCCATTATTAGGGAAGATACAGTGTTTGCACTCTGATTCATTAAAAATAAACCAGTGAAAGATAAGAGACATTTGTATGGATGTATTCTAACTTTTGGGAACCCATACCTCAACAGTGTATGTTCTGTTGAGCCCACATTCTCTGTGGGCAGGGATTTTTTGACTTGTAGATATTGAGACATATTGCTTCCAGTCTGATTTATCTGAAGGGATTTTCTGTGACCACTTCTTCACCACTTTACCGCTCTGTAAACACCATTCTAAAGGACTTACCACAAAGTAGTTTGATTAATATCACACTACTGCAGGATCATTGGTATCCCCCTGCAGGTTATCTTCACACTTTTGTCTGATTGTTTGCATAATTTGCTGGTGGCTGGTGAATTCAGTGATAACCATTTATACCCCTGGCCCTAGTTGTTCAAAAGTTGGATAGCGCTATCCACCGGATAAATCACTATCCAGTGGAAAACGCAATTGGTTTCCCTAATACTTATCGGTAGTTGGAAAGGTTATTTTAGCAGAGTCCCTCAACACTGTGGACCTTTCCACATATCTCCGAGGGATATACTGAGTGCGGCCCAATTCCCCACTTGGGGACACATGGAAAATGATGATGATGAGTGGAAAGTGCCATAAGATTATGTTTCCTTTTTATTTGTGCTTGCTATGAGTAGCTCTTTTGCTGTGTATAAAGAACAAATGTGATAACTGTTATGTCTGCCTCTGCTTGCTTTTGTCTCCCAACAGCCAGCAATAAATGTCCTATTGTCAGTTATCAAGCAAAAGGATTCAGGTATATGCATTTTAATACTACAGCGCAACCTGTGTGACTAACAAGCATAAATGAACTTTGTTTCAGTCGTCCTGGGCTCCTATCAAATTTTATGGAAACTGGGAGCAGCAGAAAAATGGCTCTACAGCTGTACCATAACCCAGTGACCAATGTATTTATCACCAAAGGTTGAGAAAAATGGGTTTATTTCTAACTTAAAATTTTTGTGCATTTGGCAATTTTTTTCGAATGCACTCACTCCTAGTGAAGTCAATCAAAAACTTGGCCACACTTGTGTGGCCAATGAGACTGCAAGTTTGCCTAATAGTAATCCTCTGAGTTTTGCCAATTTTTTTGTCCTAGTTACGTTAGTTGTGTTTGCTGTTGTTGTGGTCGTGGAAGCATAGTAATTATTTTGTGGATGAAGTTGTTTTGTTGTGAGCTCTGTGAAGAACTGCAATAAACCAGGACAACCATTGGCACCAGGAGTGGGCTTTTAGTAGTATTTTAAAATGGCCAATACATTTGAATTGTAAGACAAGAAATTATTCAGTCTATGGCAGCTTTCCGCTCCGCCATCACTGGCAACGAAGAAATCGAAAACCTCGTGCAGGGCTTTCAACTGTCAGATGAAGAGCGAAAGGAACCAGACATGATCCTGAAACACTTGCAGGAACACTTCATGGCAAGTGAAGGAGTCCTAACGGAGAGAACAAAGTTCGCCCAAACGAACGAAGAACACCAAGAATCTGTCACAGCCTGGGAAGGACGAGTGAAACAACAAGGTAGGAGATTAGAGCACTGTGATAAATACGCGGACCAGTTACTTAGAGACAAATTTATATCTGGGATCAACAACGAGAGACTGATGTCAAAACTTCTGGATAAGGGCCACAGAGATAAAGTAACTAAAGAAGTAGTCCCATTCAAAACAATGTTGCAGATAGCCAAGAACTTTGAACAATGTGAAAAGGCAAAAGCAGTAATGCAGCAAGCTAAAGGGCCCACTGAACAAGTAAACTACACAGGCACAAGGAAACCTTCCAAAACAGAGCAAAACTGGGGTCAAGGTCAGTCTAGTCAGAGCAAATCAGAGCAAAACTGGGGTCAAGGTCAGTCTAGTCGCCAGGGCAGAACTGATATCTGTCAGTATTGTGCAGGGCCTTCATATCCTCGCTCCATATGCCCAGCTTCAAACAAGCGATGTTCTAAGAAGGGCTGTGGGAGAATCGGACATTTTGCCCGCGCATGTCGAATGGGAGCACCCCCTTTTGCCAAACCTTTGGAGCCCGTGAGCACCAAACACCAGGCACACCACCTTGATGCCAGTTTAAATGAGGAGTATGAAACTGATCTCTTTGAGGTGGAGGTGAAACCAGAAAAGTATGCCCAAAGTGTCTATAGTACCGCAGAAGACCCCCATGGCACCCTGGTGGGTCGTAAGTTTTTCAGCCACTTAAAACTTGGAGTGCCCAAGGATACGACCAAATCAATTAGGGTGCAATTGGACACTGCCTCCACTTGCAACACACTGCCAGAAAATCTCGCCCTGTCATTGATTCCTCCTGGGCAGAAGATTAAAGATTACATCACTCCTAGTAGAGCAACGTTATTCACCTATGACAACTCTAAACTCACACCTATGGGCAAATTAGAGTTACTGGCTGAGACCAAAACAGGGTACCACCTCCTCACGTTTCATGTCTTAAGAGATTCACAGATACAGGGAAAGCCCCCTCTCAGACTGTGTGAACTTGGGACTGGTGAAGATCCGTGCAGATGAGGTCCATTCAGTTGGATCACCACTTAGTGCTGAGAAAAACCAGAAGCCCCACACTGAGGCCTCCACGCCCCTACCAACAGCTGACAACTTACATGCCAGAGACATGCCTATGCATCCAGAACCAATATCATCACCACGTATGTTTGATGTCCCTCATTCAAACACAACACCGCCGGCCAGACCCGACACAATAACTTTGAAGTGGGTTCTTGAGGTGTTTCCAGATGCGCATACAGGGTTGGGAGAGTTTGGACGGCCCGTTTCCTTTGACTTAGACCCACAGTAACCCCAGTCCATGACGCCATTCACCGACAGCCAGTAGCACGACACGCCAAAATCAAAGAGGAGTTAGACAAAATGGAAAGCGAAGGGAAGATTTGCCGACAGTACAAACCCACAGCTTGGTGCAGTAACGTGACAGTGAGAGAGACAAAGGACAAATTTAGAATCTGTTTAGACCCATCAAATACTATTAACAAAGCAATAAGAGTCCCCAAGCATCCAATCCTCTGCTTTGAGGACATCTTACCACAACTGCATGGTGCGAAGTGTTTCTCAGTTGCAGACGCAATGTCTGGTTTCACCAACATACTTCTAGATCACGAATCCAGCTTGGCCACAACATTCCATACTCCTTTTGGAAGATATCGGTGGCTGTGACTGCCATACGGAGTCTCAAGCGGACCTGAGGAGTATCAAGCAAGACAACAAGAAGCCCTTGCAGGACTGAAAGGTATCTGCAACATTGCTGATGACGTCCTTATTTATGGATGTGGAGAAATGCAGGAGCAGGCTGAGAAAGATCATGATGAGAATCTATACCATTGCCTGTTACGTATGCGAGAAGTAAAGCTCAAGCTGAATCCAAGCAAGTGGGTGTTTAAAACCCAAAAAAGTTCATTTTCATGGGGTTCCAGCTCAACCCTGAAGGGGTTAGCCCAGCACCATCCATGGTCGAAGCAATCACAAGAATGCCCACACCTGTAGACCCCCATGCTGTCCAGCGTTATTTGGGTATGCTCAACTTCCTGGCAAGATTCTGCCCAAAATTGAGTGATGTCGTGAAGCCTTTAAGAGAGTTGACTCACTAAGACGTCCCCTTCGAGTGGACTGATGCGCATGACAAAGCTTTTGTAGAGTCTAAGAATCTCATCGCTCATGCGCCTGTCTTACGTTACTTCAATCCTCAGTTGCCCGTCACCCTTCAGGTGGACGCTTCTGCTGTTGGAGTTGGCGGAGCTCTTCTCCAGAATGATCAACCAGTGGCATTTCACTCAAACACCCTAACAGCTACAGAACAAAGATACACTGTTATTGAAAAAGAATGTCTCGTAATTTGCGTAGCTTTTGACAAATGGGACAGTCTGCTTTACGGAAAGTCAGATATTACAGTGCAAACAGATCGTCAGCCACTGGAGAGTATCTTTAAAAAACCTCTCAACAAAGCACCACGGCGCCTGCAAGCCATACGATGGTCCAACGATGGTCATTTTTGGTGAGCTACAAGAAAGGAACACAACAAATCATAGCAGACACCCTGTCAAGAGCTCCCCTACCACTGCTTTCCACTGCAAATCTTTTAGGAGAACACATATTTAGAGTGGAATTGGAAACTATGGCATTGGACAACTCTGGCATCTCCAGTGTTACCCTGGAAAACTTGCGGGAGCAAACTGCACTAGACCCAGCCCTGCAAAAGGTGTCACTTCTCATAATGACTGGCTGGCCAACTGCCAAAACAGGTGTGGATCCCTTGGTACGACCTTCCTTCACTTTCAAAGATGATACTATCCCTGGCAGATGGCATAGTGTATAAAGGGCATCAAGCAGTCATCCCAACCTTGATGAGACCAGCCATGCTGAACAAAATCCACAAAACACACTTTGGAGTGGGTTCGTGCATTCCAAGAGCCAAGGTGTCCCTCTTCTGGCCTGGTATGATTTCAGATATCAAGAATAAGTGCATGTCGTGCCCTGTGTGTGCTCAGTATGCTAGTCAAGCCCCACAGGAGCCCATGCTCAGCCATGATATTCCAGACCACCCATGGTCATTAGTTAGCCGAGATATCCTGATGTGGGAAGCCAAATGGCATTAGGTCACCACGTGCCATTACAGCGATTGGGTCGAAATCGATATACTACCCAATACACTCACTGCAACAGTAGTAGAGTTCACTAAACCACACTTTGCAAGGTTCGGAATACCTGATCGCCTAGTAACAGACAATGGTCCGCAGTTTAACAGCAGTGAATACAAGCAGTTTGTGGATGAATATGGTTTTGAGCATGTGACCTCCTCCCTGTATTGGTTGCAAGGAAATGGCAAGGCAGAAGCAGCTGTAAAAATTGTCAAAAGGGTATATCAAAAGAACAAGGATATTCACCTGGCTCTCCTGGACTACAGGAATACTCCCCAACAAAGACAAGAACACTCTCTCCCTCAAAGGTTCATCTCGCGACGCACAAAGGGTATCCTTCCTATGACACCTGCGCTTCTGCAGCCTGAAGTTGCAAATCCTGGTACTGTCAAAACTGAGATTGGGGCACGTCGGGCTACAGGAAAACAGTACTACGACAGAAATGTGGGAGGAACGCCCCATGATGTAACTCAGCCAGGCCAGTGGGTATATGCAAAACCCAACCCTCAGCATGCAAAACCCAACCCTCAGTACAAGCATCACGCCTGGCCTGATGGCATTGTTGAGAAAGTATCCTCGCCGAGGTTGTACACTGTGGGTACCCCTCATGGAAAGATTCGCAGAAATCGAGCACAGATCAGATTGGCTGCAGCCCCACCCCCTGGTGCAAAGACCTCTATGTCCCAGCAGGCAGGTGACCAAACACAACATTCAGACACTTGTGAGGACAGTGAACCATTAGCACAGCCACTGCATACTACAAGTGGACCAGTGCCTCCTCTTCAAAAGGAGCTACAATCATCACAAAAGGACTCCCCTGACCCAAGGAACCAAAGTCCAGCACCCACAAGTCCACAAGTCCAACACCAAAGTACAGCATCACGACTGTGCAGGCCCAATCAGCTACAACACAGGACTTCAGAAGAGCAGGGGCTATCTCAGTCCACAGAAAGGTCAATCAAGAGTGATGCAGACCGCAGTCCGCCACCACCAAACGAAGTGAGGACTCGCTCGGGCAGAGTCTTGAAAGCACCAACCCATCTGGATTTGTAGAAACAAACAGATACTCACTGAACTCCAGTGTGTGGAACTAGAGACATGTTATTTGAACATTTATTAAACATTTTAAAATTGACTTCTAAGTTTATATTGCACTACTCTTTTATTACATTTTTTTTAATAAAAAGGGGGATGTTACATCATGCCCCCAGCATTGTTATATGAAGCCCCAGCATGCTTTGGGGGGAGTAATAAACGTGACGTCCATTTTGTATGTTTGGTCCTTGTGTTCCTCAACACATTGAGAATAGATCATAGGATTGTTGTTTGCACTGAATCTTCTTTGACAATCATTTGACTGCACATTGTAAAGTGATGAAGAAAAGATTGTTTTATGACATAGTAAGGCTAGCTCCTGAATTACGGAAAACAGCAACAGCTAACTCGGATTTGTGCATGGGAAGTGCACACTTAAGTTTAAAATCAGAGTATGTTAGGTTGCGTCTTCATGCTGGCAAACAAATTCTTTCTTGACATGGTGGCTGGAGGAGTTTTGTCGGCACTGAGGAGTTACCTGTGCACAAGTCATCTGTGACTGATAACCATTTGTCATGGTATGGTGACAGAAACAATGCTCATACCTCCATTCAGTGAAGCCTCTGTCCCAGAAAAGGTGGGAACTAGACCAGAACAGGCTTGTGTGCAATCAGTTCTGCCAAGAGGTATGGAGCAGGAAAGGAGGTATGTATTAATGTATTAGCACCATCCAGGACATGCACCGACAATGGATAATGGCTCCCTGTTCAAGCCTAACCGGCTCTCCCCTTTATCCTTTTGGAGAAGAAAGATGGAACCACTAGGTTCTGTGTGGACCGAAGAAAGCTAAATAACATATCCAGAAAGTCTGTGGGAGGAAGCCTCACCATGGAGAAGGAAGCAGCGACAGTACCTCTACTGTGGCTCCCATAGTGTTGAGCAAGGAGGAGTGGTCAGAGTGGATTTAGCAAAGGTACATCATGGAGATTGGGATATTGGCACAACCATGTATTGAAAGACCCACTCCAAAACGAGTCTCTTCCAGTAGTCATCCAACAAGGGCTTACCAAGCTCAGCAGGATTTACTGCTTTTTATTAATGGTGTTTTTTGAAGACGTTAAGAAACAAGCAGTAGCCAACCCGCTGTTCTACAATTGGCACTTTCCAAAAATACTTTGCCCAGAAATACTGAGTCCACTCCAAAAAGTCTCTCTGAAAGTTTGATTCATATTCTACTAGGTAAACTAGAGGCAGGATGTGGAGAATTGTAGGTCATATGATCTGTGCTTAGCCAGAAATGGGCCACAACAGAAACACCAAGCACTGTTATCCTTGAACACAATGGGTGCCCTAGTAGAATGTATAATGATCGACATTTACAGACCATTGCCTGCATCTAACTGATAATAATAACTTGCTCTTAGCAGTGGTTATATATATATATATATATATATATATATATATATATATATATATATATATATATATATATATATATATATATATATATATATATATATATATATATATATATATATATATATATAGCGATCGTGGAAACTTGAATAATTGAAACAGAATGTATATTAGTGACGGTCAAGTAGCCAACTCCAGTTAAGGCTTTTCAGCTTTATTTGCTCAACGTTTCGGCCGTCTCGGCCTTCTTCAGGAGCGTAATGTCTGTATAACGGTGAGTGTCAACGGAATTATTTAAAATGTGGAATTACAATAGTGATTGGTTACATAAGTTCACGTGCGACGAAGTTAAGTGCACGTGGCGATGTAGTGCAATGGTGAACTATATATATAACATACAATAAAATTCGAAAATAGAAACAAAACAGAGAAATACTTGGGAAATTGACATGAAAACAAAACAAAAAACAGAAAAAGAAAAAACAACGACAACAAACAGACCAAAAAAAAACACAAAAAAATTGAATAAAATATAACAATTAGGTTAAGTTAAACTGTTTATTGCCGGCTTCAATTTATTGATCCAGTATTCTTCTCTTGCCCTCCTGGCGTACTGGTCTGTTGACCGTAATTTCTCGATAACTGTCAGTTTCATATTTTCACGGTCACATCTTTTAAAATGCCTTACTGTGGGAATGTTCTTGTTGCCCACGTTTATATCAGAGCGGTGTTGATTAGCTCTGGTATGGATGCTGTTTCCAGTCTCGCCAACATATTGTTCTTGACATTTGTCGCATGTGATTAGATAGATGACATTCTGAGTGTGACAGTTGGTATATTGTTTTAGTTGGATAGATTCATGGGTAGAATTGCTAGTGATTGTCGTGGCAAATGATCCATACGATTTACAGCAAGCACATAGTGGATCGCATAAATGCACAAATACCCTGAATGCCAGTTAGCAAATGAAGTAACGTGGAGACTAAGTAGTTCTTTTACTCAAGGAGACCTTGTATGGCTATACAATCCATGCAAGAAGCAGGGGATATCTCTCATATTGGCAAGAAATCTGTGGTCCATACATGTTTCACCAACGTTGTGTATTGCATTCAGCAGGGTTCCTGGTTTAAGTCTAAAGTTTCTCATAACAGCCAGTTATGACATTAGTGCAGAAGCTCGGTTATTCAGACTTGGTGGACCACTGAAAATAGTCTAAATAATTGAGAGGAATGAATGTTTTCTTTTGATAATTAGAAACTAAAGTAGGTGAAACTGTAACTACAGAGGGCTAAACTAGCTGCATGCCTGACTTCGTTTTTTCCGATAATGCTCTCAATCGTTTTTCACTTGAGGAACATGAAGTAAATGATGCATGCATTGGACCAATGAGAAAAGGTCAGGTTACTGACAGTCCCTACTGAGGTTTGTCCGTACCAAGGTGCAAAAGAACCCATCCAAAAGAAGTCAAAAGAACTGATGACTATTCTAGAGACTCAAGGCACAACCCTTAAGTAAATCATAAGTCGACACTAGGCCAAGTCTTTGGCAGCTGAGGACACCTTGCCCGGCACCTTAATGTCACAAACAAAAATCTTGAGTTAAATTCATGTGAAGAGATTGTCTTGGTCAGATCGGAAATCATTCTAAGTTGTCAGCTGAGATACTTGTAATGCTTAAAAATTTTAGCATGCACAATAGATTTGTTCCAGTTTAAACAGACAGTCGTATGTAGCTGTTGCTGTTGTTTCAGTGATTTGTAGATGAAGTTGTTTTGTTATGAGCTCAGAAAATATTTGTACCACTCTGAGAAACTGTAGACACTTAGCAATAAACCAGGTACGATACTTACAAGGGAAGGGAGTATCCAAGAATGCGAAAATATAGATGGGGTTGACCAAATCTTCATTTCCTGAGACTTATTCCATTTTAGATTGAAGTGAACTAAATAATTCCAATAAATCCACTAAAACGAACTGATTTTAACGAGATGACAAACTTCTTAAGCAGAGAAGTGTTGTGGTGAAAAAAAAACTGTTACTATAGTGTTATCAATTTCAGAGAACGTTATTGGTAAATTAGACTAACAATGCTATTGTTCTGTGACACAGTCCCCAGAAATATGAAATATTTCGTGCAGAGTAGACAAATTAGATGTCTTTTTGTGGAGTGGTACTTACAGAGGTTATAGTGACTAAATCTTTATTCACAGATGCTGCTACTGCAAAGAAATCAAGGAAAAAGAAGAAAACAGGCCCACTCTCACGACCAATCATCTGCATTTGTAACGATCAGTAAGTCTGAATCTGTAACAACACTTAGTTGTCACTGGAAGTTTTTAGACTAGATTAAGTCAATTTTTCCACACACATAACTCATCTGAAAAACTATTCATCCTTGTATGACAAGACTTGATTTTAGTTGACTTCCCTAAAATCCCTTGAACTTAAACAGAGACAGATACAATCCGAAGAGTTATTCATCTAAAATTAGAACTGTCACATTTTCTCAAAAAAAGGTAGCTCATTTAAATTCATAGAACATCGTCAGTGTGAAAACAGCCATCGAAATGTTTAGTCCAGATGTAAATGATAGCCATGGTCTTTTCTTTGTTCACAAGTGGACATTGATGAGCAAAGAGAGGACAAGACAACATTTTACGTTTGGACCAGGTAAGTCTGGTTACGGTTTATGATACTTTTAGCACCATAAACACTGGTTAAAAGGTGAAGGAGATTAGATTAACATTTCTCTTCACATTTCAAACTAGTGTTTTTAGTTTTAAGAATAACAAATCTTAACCAGGCTTACTTGTGGGGTTGTATTTTAAAGAAGAACGAAGCAAAAAGGGAATATATAGAAAATGCATTAGATCATTCTAAATATTATTATATCCACTCAGTTATCTTGTTTTGCTGCAGATATGCCCCTGCTTTACGTCAGTTGCGTCAAGTTGCCTTTCTTGTGACATTCCCACCCACTATTCCTGCCCGCCTAGCCACTCGTCTCTCAGAGGTAATAAGAGGGCATTTTTTGTCATGGTGCCTGATGCCTTTTATTTCTGCCTGGGTTTTGTTTTGTTAGTTCTGTACACTTTCAAGGGTAAGTGGTAGTTAATCTTGAGAAAACACTCACTTGCTTACTATAACACAACTGTACTACAGGGTAGTGTTGCACCCCAGCTGTCTTTGTTGTACATGTTTTTGACAACCTGGACTGGACGCTTTGTAATTCTGCATAGTTTTAGACAAACACCAAACCCTGCAACTGAATTGAGAAACATTAGATTGTCTTTTTTTAAACAAACAAATGCATTGATTCATCCTGGTTGAACTGCATAACAAACACAGGAGGATTTATGGCCAGATAAAATCAATGCCGTGTTGAAGGGATTAGTCAGACTAGTCAGGAGGATCAGTGATGCTAATACTTAGCTCCAGTTTTTGTACAATGGAACAATGGAAGTGTTTTTTCTCCCTTTGGTTTCTGCCCTGGATGGGATGCTAATAGAGCGTGTTCACAGCGGCCATGCTGGAGGAGAAAACAATAGAATTCGTTTCCACTGGGAAAAAAATTTATGTTTATGCCAGTAGATTGTATTGTTTTGCTTCTCCAACATGGCCACCATGAACACACTCTATAGTAGTAATTTACTAGTCTTTTCTCCTTGTTACCGTACTTTTTGTAAATTAGTATTTTTCCTTGTTAGGCGCATTTGATCATATCTATATGTTAATTTGTGCCTTATAAGTAATACATTATTATTATTATTATTATTATTATTATTATTATTGTTATTATTATTATTATTATTATTATTATTATTATTATTAATTTTGTAAGGGTCCCCTAATGGCTTACGGTTCCATTAATTTTGTACTCATGGATTGGGAACGACAGTGTGGAGCAAATTGTTTTGTGAAAAAATAAGCAGAGCCCAGATTCAAAGGACCAATCTTATTGCGTGTTGTCCTGTTAACCACTTCATTTACATCATCCGGGTGTGAAGGAAAGTTTCTTGTTTAACGAAAAGACAAAATGGTAGAGGTCAGGACTCAAACCAACTTCAGTTAAATGTCCGATGTGATGATCCTTTGACCACCGTGCCCCCTGGAAACTCTAAATCACCCAAACTTTGCTAATCTAAATTTCTGTCTGCCTGACTTTAAATCGTTTGTTTCGTAGATGAGGTTTGGCTAATTTTGATTTCCTATCCTTCTTCCCATATCTGTCAGCGTTTTGTAACAGAGTCCCGTTATTTTTTCACGTGGTTCCCTTAAGTAACTTTGTTACCTTTTATGTTGATCAGTGGCTCTGATGAAGTAATTTTTTCCTTTTTTTATTTAAGATATCAAAGCAAGAATCAGTAAGCACAGATATGACTACTCTCACAATGTTATGTGAGAAGACTGATAACGACATCAGATCATGCTTAAACACTCTGCAGGTAAAGTTGGAAGTTTTCCCACCCATTTGTTATTTACTCAAAACATTGACTTTAAACCTCATCACTGACCTAGTACAAACTTGTGCACAAGTCTGACTGTTAGCAGAGATGTTTTGTAAGCTCCCTGAATGGACTACCCTGTATATTTTTCTTATATTTTTTTAAATAAAGGCGTCTATCTATCTATTATCTGTCCCCATGCTTCATCATCCCCTGCAAAGGCTGTTTTCTCTTGCATCTATTTGCCAATATCCTGTTAACTGTCAAGGTGGTGAAACCACCACACTTAAGCCACATCTTGCACTTTGTCATCACACTGTGGAAGTGGATACAAGTGCTACTTGTTTTCCAGTTCAAAGCATGGTAATCCAAACAAAAGCGCTGGGTGCCATTAGGTTTTTGCCACAAACAGTGTAGGGTAGGACTATGAAGACTGAAGCAGTTGTGATCATATGCAGTTGGTCTTTATATCAGTGAGACCAGGGTATGTCATAAGAACAACACATGCATTTTGACAACACTAAGGGGCAGAATATTGAACTGCACTCAGGACTTCCGGTATCTCAGCTCTTTGGTGAGTGACCCTGGAAAAACCAAAACCAAAACATAGAACAGTAAACTAGAAAGAAAACTAAAGGATCCAGCTCTTTACAGCGACTGCTTATACATTATATTCTTTTTCCAAGTGGATTTTTTAAATTTGTACTTGGGCAGTTTGTGAAGTTAAAAGTTTAACTGAGAATCCATCCTATTTCTTCCGGCAGTTTATACACAAACGTCACGGGCGAGTATGGTTAGAACACGTTCAGTCAATGGAAATTGGTCAGAAGGACTCACATCGTAGCTTATTTTCCATCTGGCAAGAGATCTTCCAGCTACCTAAACCAAAACGCCATCGTTTTGCAAGCATTGCAAACAATGAAAACCAGAATAGTCGAGCTAACAATAGAGGATTGTTGTCAATGGGAAGCCTAGATGGGAACATTGGTGGTGGAAATGACCAAAGAGGAATGTCATCCATGACAACCCGCTTCCACACAGTTCTGCATTCTGCCATGTCAAGTGGACAGTATGAGAAAGTGGCACAAGGTACTGTTGCTGTTATGTTTTCCTAAATTCCACTACATTCAACTACAATGGGTATTTCAAAAGTGGACGCCATCAGTACCTTAATTCAGTAAAGCACAAGACACTCAGTATGAGAGGCATTTAACGTGGTGATCGCTCCCTGTATTCATTATTATCCTATAATAACACCAATAATATTGAATTTACACTCATTTCGATAGTTTATTTTATCAGAGACAGAAAACGTTCTCTCCTTGTTTCCACTGGAATCTGTGCTACCTATCTCCTTCTTGACTTCCATTCTTGATACCAAAAATCCATGGGTCAAAGTGTCATTTTTGCTAGAGCTTTTTCCAGTACTTCTGTTTAGATTTCCCCAGGTCTCAATACTGTGTTTCACATCTCTGTGACCCATTGCTGTTAGTGGGGATACCAAACATCTGTTTTCCTCCTATTACTCAAAGTTTGTAAACTAACATTTCCATGGCTCTTTCACCAGGACTATTTGAGAACTATCTGCAAGTTAAGTTCAAAGATCCAAGTTTTGATGTGGTATGTCAGATACAGTGTAGTTTCATTTTGAGTGACTCACAACAATGTTTTTGGTGCTTGTTACACTTCTTCATGGGGTGATCGTTCCTTAATTTGTTTACTGAAACAGATCATTTACAGTCTGCTTACATCAAATTGTTGACCTGACAAACCCCTCCTTACTATAATCACTGATGCAATTGTTTTTCTGCCTTCAGGTGGTTTCTGGAACAGAGTGGCTGGAATTCTCAGACTTCATTGAACAAGCAGTATTGCAGCGCCAAAGTTACATTCTTATGGGATACAGTCCTTTCCTCTCTGTAGCATTTCACATGTTTTATGCTACACAGTCTCACTCAAAACTAAGCTACCCCAGCAGTCAATATGAAGTAGGTATACGAAGTGGTAAAAGAATAAAGGGAAACATGACTGCGGGATGCAACTTATGAAATATCACACAGTACATGTATGGTCATTCATCTTATTCAAAATTCCATTATATTACAATTAAAGCCAGCCACATGATAAACATTTACTCAAACTTGTTGATACATGTAATCATGAGCTTGACCCCGTCTTAATAAGCATTTCGTCGAGCTATCTACCACATCGAAATTCCACCAAACGTCTGCTACAAGTCATTGTTTCAGTGTTAGAAATCTCTTATGCTCTCTTGCATCTGATGTATCATGTTACAACATTCCGGGCAGCCATACCCTACTATCGAGTAATTTTTGTTGTTCTGTTTGAAAGTGAAAACAGCAAGAGGATAAAGTGAGGTGGTTGTTGCGATGGTGATGCAGAGGTAGATTGCACAATGCAGATGTTGATTGCACAGTCCTAATTAGGTGTAAAGTATCAGAGATCACAGGGGTGGGGCTGGTGATCAGCAGGATTTGAAAGGTCAAGGATCAATCTGTTTCATGCCGTTGGGATCAGGGAACAGAAATTTGAGTGGCTGAGAGGTAAAGTAAACCTTTACCTGGGTTCGGTTTCTCTCTGTGCCATCCAGAAACAGAATGACTTACTAGATCTTTATCAGAGCATAAAGACATAACAGCTTAGTTTTTATTTCTTAAATAAATTTTGCTAGTTTCTTATAGAGTCATACTTAGTATTAAAAACCAGACATGTATATGAATTACATTCTCTGGTATATTCTGCATTTGTAGAGCTACCTTAAGGAAACAAAGATCAAAAACCTTGTAAACACTATCAAGAATGAGTCATCTCCACACATCCGGCAGAATATCAATTTACACTCAGCCTGCCTGGAGCTGCTTCCTTCCATACTGGAGGTCATCACTCCTACCTTGAGACCGGTAAGTTAAGCTGCAGACATCAAAACAAGCATTGTTCCATCCACGGTGAGGGCAAAATCACACCAATATAAAATGTAAGACTCGCAGCTGCCAATAGATAAAGTTTGTGTTCAAGTTCTTGACATCGTTGAGAAACATTCCAATGTGGCGCCTGTTCAAACTTGTCAATCAAAATACAGCATCTGTCATGAACTGTTCAAAATTACTATGTTGAAATGATTTGTCAAAAATTAATTCAAACGTTGCATTTTCTCTTAGTTTAAAGTGTGAAATTTAGTCATTTATCACAGTGCGACTCCTCTAAACTGGGATATTAAAATCATGACAGAGCGGCATTTTGTGCATTGACGACATCTAAGCTGGCACTAAAAAGAATGAGGAAAGCAAGTATTTTGTCTTTGTAGGTCAACACTCAGCTCTTTTCAGCTCGAGAAAAACAGCAGCTAATGGAGCTGATTGATACGATGATTGGGTATAATCTAACCTATCACCAGGAGAGAAACTTTGAAGGACAATACACTTATGTCTTGGATCCGTAAGTACACAATGGTCACAATTGGTGTAAAATAGACTGTGAAGTAGGCCTAACCTCGTAGTTCTACCTAATTTAGATTGCCTGTAAATCTAGACCTACTCTTGTCTCGAACTGGTTCGCTTTAGTCCCTTGTCTCATTCTTAGTTCATTAAAGAGATTCCGTCACTAAGACGTTAAATGACACGAACAAGGCTAGGTCCTTTTGCCCAAAAAAAAATAAGTGCCAATCAAATCAGTGCAATTCTATAGCAGCAGGGATCAGAAATTTGGGTACAGAAAATGGATCAGTGTTTAAAGAAATAACAATTGTATTTATAACAAAATTCCTGTTTCTGATCGGTTCTATGCATTCCTTTGTGTCATGTATTATTCATTTGCTAGCCTGAAATGCCATTCAAGCAAACAAACGATTATTTCCTAATTTCTCACCTCATCCAAATCAACTATTAATTTGGACACTTTAGTTATTCTTTTTTAAATAGAACAATTCGGCTGTCCAGATTACCATTTAATTTGAACAGTTTGTTATCAGCCTCACGTATCCACAGCGCAAAAGGAAAAGTGGAAAAGGATATAGGATTTGAGTGTTTCGTTCGAGTTATTTGACCATCATTTTGTCCAAAAAATGGAACAAACTGGAAAAAAATTAACACCGACAGGCTTGGAAACAAATACAAAGAGCATTTCAACAAATAAGACTCGGCCGAAAGGAGAACAGAATCATGAAGGAAAGTACGTCAACATGGCCCAATGTGCTCAGCGCGTGGAGAGTCGATTGCTCGCCAAAGAAAGATTTCTAGCGGACATTCCGGTTGAAGATTATGTTGCTGTACTTTGCAAATTATTCACCGAAGTTAGAAAAAAAAGACGGGGAAGAATATCAACCACATGATTTGGCTGTTATATACGCCTCGCTCGACTGTAGCGGTGCAAAAGCTGGGGGAAAGTGTACTTTTTAGTAGAGCGCTTTTCAAATGAGTGTCGTAAAACCAAAACCAAAGTAATTACCCCAGCCAATCACAACAAACACAAATTACCCAATGAACCAATCAGAACTCGAAGCAAGTATATGTAACCGGCGTCAAGCGCGGGAAAACGCGTGCGAGCGCGAGCAAGTCGCGACTGACTGGTTTGAGTTTTACTCTTGATTGGTCGAGAAAGTGGCGCGAAAGGTTTTAACCAATCACAGAGCGAAGTAAAGCAAAACCAAAGCAAAACACGAATTACTTTCGACACTCAATTGAAAACCGCTCTAATACGCACAATATGGTTTTTAGGTAATAGGACTACACGCTTGTCCAATTTCATCTAAAAAAGTAATTGCATCAAAAAATTCCTCTGATTCCAAAATGGACTCGGAATTTGGCAGTCCTCGGAATTTTTCTTCTCCAATTATTTCCAAGTTGGACAGCATTTAGTCCTATTACATACAGCATACTTATCAAGCAAATACGCAAAAAATCCATCATAATTATTAAATTAAAAAACAACTTAATATGGCTATGGTTGTTGGTTTATTTTTAATTATAGGAACATAGAAGAAGCCGTCAAATTCCCAGGTTTGCCTCAGCATAGACAATTGACTTATGCTACCAAGCAGCTGATATCAAGAGAGGTGATTCCAATAGAGTTGCTGTTACATTTTGGCTTGCTTTCCGGGGATGTTTTTAGTTCTGTGTTTGTAGTGAAGAAATCAAATCCTTTGGACGTAATAAACTAAAGAAATTCGGAATATATTAACACAAGTATGATGAGCAGTTTCATTGATTGTAGCTTACCACTGTCAAATGCAGACTTTAATTTGGCTGCTCATGGGGCTCGTTTCACGTGACTTACCTGCACCATGTGTAAATCAAGCCTAAAAAAAAATTGTACTCGCAAACGTTCTACCATCCGAATCAGCCGTAATTGTTGCACTGTGTGTGCATAGCAACCTTAAAGCAATATTTAATCTTTATTTTCCTTAAAGGCTTTCGAGTAGATAAATGTTTTTGAGCATTGTGTTTGTGGTCTTTGTGGTGCAGATTGAGCTGGAGAAGATGAGACGAGCAGAGAAGTCCATGCATGCTCATGTAGACAGTTGGTAAGATTAAAATCCAGCAATTCTCTCTTCTTTGGCAATTTGTCTCGTTCTGTTTGTACCTTTAGTTAACTTTAATGCAGGAAGTGGCGATTTCAAGCAGCTATCTTCTTGCCCCCATGCCTGCATGTCACAACCAACCTAAAGGACCCCGAGACTACATCAAGCGATTTAACCCTCTTACTGCCAGAGTTGCACCTGAAGTCTTGCTTGAGTCTTGCAGTGTTGCTCACCATGAAAGCGTGTACATGAGTACTACTTTCTTATGGCGCGGTTGTTTGATTGTTTGCATGAACAAGACGTTTCGCTATAAAAGGGACTCCAAGCAACTCCCTCAGTTTACACATTAGCCTGTGAACAGGCTCTGCGGTGGGGAAAATAACGTGCAAAGACATCGGCGAGCGAAGCCAGCCGAGCTAGGACTGGAGAAGAGAACGGGGCGGCGTCGCAAATTTCCCTTTCGTAAACGGTCGTTGCCATTTTTAAGACACTTAGAAAATTTTTGAAGTGTAATTGAAAGTTTTTCTACTAAAAAGAAAGACATTCACCACCCGTATTCGAACCCGGTCGTTTCGTATGCTAATCTCTCTCCTTTACCACTACACTACCACGCCAATCCACCACAATCCCGAAAAATTAAAGTATATATTATATAACTGTCTGTCATAACTGATACATCTCTAATAGGTGACCCTAGCCCTTTCCAGAACTTTTAACGTAAATTAAACTTGGGCTTAAACTTTGTTCCTTCTAAGACTATTTAAAAATGTATTTGCTACCTTATTGTGACTTAATCCAGAGCATATATTACATCTACCATGATAAAAGGCTTGGTTACCAATGATGGCATCGACCGTCAAAAATGGCAACGGCCGTTTACGAAAGGGAAATAGGCGGCAGCGTCGGCACGCGGCTTTCTTCTCTTGCCGATTTTGTTCGCGTTATTTTTCCTTACTGTGGAGACTGTTTAAAGGCTCTTTACACGTTTTGGGTGTGTCATCATGAACACTGAGTTAGTGACTCGAGTGTCCTGTGAAATAAACATGGCTCAAAATATTATAAAAATTTCTTTGCAGCAATATGAGAGATGTTCCTTATTTACATGATGTTTGCTAATTGTTTATGCCCTCGTTGCCCGGCGTGTTTTATACCAGAACGTCTTGTTAGTTGTTTAATACAGCAAAATGATATGACCATATTTAATTAGGGAATTCTTGTCATTAAAATGGTTAAATTTTTCCATTGTTACCACATTGCTGTACATCATCTATAGGCCAATTTATTTCGTATGAAAAGACAGATTTCTGTTATCATATACTGGCCAGTCGAAATATTTTGAGTGTGGTAAGTTATCCGGAGTTTTACGAAACGGGCCTCAGGGTTCACTGAATTTGGGATTGGTTACTTTGGGCAACGACACCATTAGCCGTTACGCTAATTACTGTTTATAAGCGTGAATTTTTTCTCTGTCACAGTTGTCATGTGAGTACTCCCAGTGGTCCCACGAAGACAGAAGAAACCAAAGCTAAGAAGCCTGTTGTTGTGTTGTCTTTGGACACCAGTAAAGCAAGACCAAGAGAGACAAAGGTATTGAATGTGGTGAGAAGCGATCTCATCTCGCTTCATTCTGAATAAATGTCGAGTTAGTGGAGTTAGTGAAGACTGATGCAGTCCCCCACTGACTAACCAAATAGACTGACTAATCAGTTGGTTTGTCAGCTGGCCACGCCAGCCGGTCAGTCAGTCAGTTGCTTGGCTTTGTCAATTTTTGTTCAGTCCCAATGATGCTTTCTTAATTCAACAACTTTGCGGTTGTGCCAGTGCATTGACAGAACATCCCAACTGGTTAATAACTATTTTTTGCCTTGTCACCTATCTGTTTTGAGTATGAAGCAAATTGGCAAATAAGCTGGACTGCTTTGGTGAGAAATGTTTATGCAAAATTTAATTCATTTTCTTTTATTTAGTTCAAATATTCCACCTAGGCAAATGGCAATTTAAGATTGCGTAGGTCATATTTCCACATTCATTTTTTTTCCAGCCTGCCTTGGACTTCTTTGGGCGGCCAGTGAAAGCTAAACCGCAGCCTACAGGTAATCATGGAGTCATTTTCTCAATTGTGTATAGGGTCAGAGTCCAGATTTAATGTACATGACATCGGCATCACCGGCGTGATGTGGCTCTTAATATCAGCATTTTACTAATGCTAATAAAGTGTTTTTATTTTTCTGTTGTATGTGCGATCCAGTGTGACCCGTTTTTCCAAACGTCCGATGACTTTCCGTGCCCGAAAACTGCTTTATGTGCACAGTGTTCTTCAACAGCTAAATTTTGAAATCTTTAGAATTTATGGAATACGTAGGCAATAATACCACCAATCGATAAAAACTATTTGAGAAAATACTTGACGGGGCCGAGACGTTATCGGGAATTTCAAGAATGGACCTTAGATCTATGTTCTATAAATTTTGTACTTGTTCGTTTCTTTTCTATCAATCAACCATTCAGTCAATCACGTCACAGAAACTCTTTGTACTGACTTGACACCCTTGCAATCCTTTGTGTCTGATGTGGTTTTGTTTCAATAGAAATTATCTGAATGTTCCCTTTTATTTATTCCAGAAGGCACTGCTGGCGCCCAGACATCACAATCAAAACCCAGTCTTATTTGGTTTCGCTTCAATGAAGGGTATAGCAATGCAGTACGAAAGAATATCAAAGTGCAAGAATTTCTCTGACCAGAGAGATACCAGTTATATTGGAGCAGTCGTCGATCTTCTGTCAAAAGAGTGCCGGCTTTCGTTTTGCATGCTCGGTGCTATTTAAGGCATGCAGCTCTGAGTTGGCTGTGATCTCGTCAGAGACATAATTAAGCTAAATAATTGTTTTATTATGCAGACAAACGTTGAAATGTGAAAAGGTCCGTTTACTAAAAGAGAAGCATTGTGACCAACAGTGGAATTTATTTCTGTCATAAACTTGAGCAAATTCTCTGCTAGCAGAGAGAGAGCTTATTGCAGTGAAACTCCATATTATCACCAATCCGTTAGCACAAGCACGTGGGCATTACTACCACTTGTGTTTGGCCCGACTTAAGCTTCCATAAACCCTGTGACCACCCTATTGATTAATACCATCACATATTTGTTGTGGTATGGAGCCAATCAGAGCCTGTGATTGTCCAATGTTGTGCAATATTCAGGATCTGTCTATAGAACATAGATTTTTTCCTGAGCAGACTATGCTTTTTGCCTTTTATCTAACACTTCGCACCTTTTGTATGGGTATTTCCTTAACGCCCTGGTTGAAATATTGCAAAAAGTGAAGTGGATTCACCAAGTCATCAGAGAAAGTGATCAACTTGTTCATCTTAACATTTCAAACTGACAGTGATTCTGAATAAATAATGTAATAAGAAATAAAAAGTTTCATCAGATGTATTTGCCGTGAATGATTAATGTCTGTTGCTACTACTTTGACATTTTCTTCTAAATTAGAAACTAATTCCTAGAAGAAAACCTGCCCACCTGCCTTTGTTTCCTATCAGATCAGGCCACCCCAGGGAACCCACGGGCTTGGTGAGGGATTTGTCAGGGGCGTCAAAACGTTCCTGGAAAAGTGTGTCCTTTCCCTTCAATCGGAAAATACAGCCGAACAAAGGCTAAATAAGCTTCAGTTTACTAGAACGTCTACTTTTTGAGCTCGGGCTAAACATTCGTTTTATAAGAATTTGTGGCTGGAGTGTTCTTAATTAAAATTGTAACTGAGAAAGAAGGTCATTCATTTTGAAGTTAATCATCACGAAAGCAATTTAAATTTTGTCGCTGATAGTAAGAAGTGTCAGTATTTTTAGGTGAAGTTAACCAATGCTGTCGAATTCTTTTTCAGGAAAAACGTAACCAAAACAATTAGGTTGCATGTTGTGTATATGCATGTCACTTTTCAGGAGCTCAGGATGATGAGCACCTGTACCTAGTACGTTTTGCTCACTTTGTCTTACGCACTATAAATGCGCTTTCTTCGTCAATAATCGTAAGAAACGGAGTTTTTGATATTAGATTTAGTCAAGTCAACACTAATGCGTTCACAAAACTCCCCGTCTTCATTTGCCGGAAAACGAAGGAAAATACTTTTTGTCTACACAAGCGTTTTCGTATCCTTTTCTCCACTAATACGTGTTTATTTGTTAGTGGGTATCTTTTCATAGGTATTCGACGATTTCCCGCAATGAAACAATCAAGAATGCCATCAGTGTTTTAAAAAGTCTCCGTTTTCATTCGTCCACATACAACAGCGTTTTGAAGAGGTTCCGGCTTCGAAACCTGACTTTTCGAAAGTCTCCTTTTTTGTCAACGTTTTAATTATTTTAGGGACGGACCATTATTTTTTTGGAGGGGGGGGGATGAAAATTTTTTCGAGACAAACAATTTTTTTGTGTTGTCTGTGCAAACAATTTTTTTCCGGCTGCATCTTCCTGCAAACAATTTTTTGGTGTGTTTGTTGTTGTTGTTGTTGTTATTATTATTATTATTATTATTATTATTATTATTATTATCATTATTATCATCATTATTTATATACGGTTAAAATTCATCAGGCAATCTTATGTAGTAAAAATATCAATCTAAACATTACTGCCTAAAACTGCTTTCCATGAATGCGGTGTCTCTATGTCTCTAACTTATAAAAGCATAACTGCGCCATGGCTTGTTTTGTTTCCTAAAAAAATTGAAAATCTCACATCAAAGTACCCTGAAACATTAGAATGTGAACGTAATTGCCAGTAATAATATAGAACTGCACCAGCGGCCTTTTCTCCCCTGATCCTAGAGAGGATTGAGGAGCCAAATGAAACAGCGCTTGCTTACACTTGCGCTTTATTTTGTAGTTTATTTAAGACTGGATCTAATTTGCCTTCTTCATGCGAGTGGAAAACAGGAGACTGCTTGCTGTTTAAGCGATGATTGATTGAAAGTCATCATCAAACCAGCGTAGGACCCTGTTGAAAGAGGGTGCTAATAGGGGACCCCAATTGTCAGTTAACTACTAATTTTTCGGCCAAATGTCAGTTAACTGCTAATTTTTCGGCCAATTGTCAGTTAACTACTAATTGTAGTTAGCTATTAACTTTTCTTTTCTTACATCGATAATTATTGCATCATAACCCAAATTTTTCCTCACTTCAGTAGGTCAATCATCCTTGGGGGTGGACCTTACTCAAATCAATAAATAAATTACAACCTCCAGACATGAAAATAATTATTTCAAAAATAAAATAAGCAATCAAATCAGAAATTTTACCCATAATGAAAGAGAAAGACATTCCGAACTGTTGCGAAAGATGAGAAAGTTTTTTTGTTTAGTTGTTTAGTCTGCTCAGAGGGTCTGTCATTCTGACCCGTAATCAATTATTGACGTGATCTAAATCAGGCCAAATGAGGTCAACCAACGTTCGCCTGCTGGACATTCAATTATCTAATCGGATCAGCTTCAAGTCAAACGCACCAAGTCCAAACTTTACCGCTTGTTGTAAAATTCCCATAAAATCTGTCAAATGTTTACATACTACGTCCATTGAATTGTGTTTCGCCAAGTCAATCGGCACGCGACCTCTGTGTCGTTTAAATGCCGACCCTTTGTCATCGTCTCGATAAAAACTTAGAATAACTTATTCTAAGTTTTTATCGAGATGACCATAGCCTGCGTGGCAGGCGCGGAAAGGGGAGGGAAAAGGGTTGTAATTATTCGCGAGCGCGAACAACGAGCGCGGAGCGCGAGAGGAATGGAGAGGGCGTGCTCACTACCAGGCCATTGTTTCAGGCGTATTTTACTTTCGCCAAAATCGTGATTGGTCCGAATTACTTAATATATTCCTTGTTAACAATCAAACAGTCTGTTATGTGTAAAAAACGTTTGTTTTTCAATATATTTAAAGGTAATACTATTGGACCCTGCCTTTCTAGGACTGTTTGTAGGGATCGAGAAAGATCGAGATCCTGTCAAATGCAACGCATGCTCAGTTGACCAGAAAATTGTGCCAGCATGGTTTAGTAGAAATGCACTGATTTCTATGGAACCGCTCGTTAGAATTCGTTAAATTTGGTAGAATAATAGTTAAGAACACGCATAACTCGCCTGTACGCAAAAACTGAAATCCGACAGAGGACATGTTCAGAAGACGTTGAAACACAAAACACAAAATTACAGAAGATCTCTCTGTCAAGATTTCACCAGACCAGTGTCAATAGGGCAGTATTTTTCTGAGTTTCCTAGAGACAAATGATCGAAAAAATCTAACGACTGGATTTTCTGAAAATAAATCAGACCCATTATTTAATGCTGGTTTAGTACCACGTATGTTGCCATGCAAACGGTACTTAGTCCAATAAAACATATCAAAATGTAATCTTTTTTAGCTGATTTGGATCTTGCCAATTTTGGCCGCCCAATTGTCAGTGGTTTGAAACTAACGACCGAATAACGTGTAGGTACAAGAAAACTGTGTTCGGCCACCTTAAGTACACGAAATTCGTGTTTCTCAATTTACAGTCAACATAGTTATAAAATGGGGTTGGAAGGCCTGCATGACTCCCTTCCTCTCCCTTCCTCTCCCTTCCTCTCGCTTCCTCCGCGCTCGCGAATAATTTCTCGCCTTTTCACCCCTTTTCAATCGTATTCAATATAATTAATAAAATGTATGTTAACTGTTGACTTTTACTTTATCAGTTAACTACTAATTTTTTGGCCAAATATCAGTTAACTACTATTTTTTTGGCCAATTGTCAGTTAACTACTAACCCCATTAGCACCCTCTTGAAAAGCCAGTGCGACAATTAGTGAATACATGCAACCCAGGAATTTAAGTTAATCTTTTCTCTTATAGTTAGAGTTTCATTGCACTTCGAAGAGTTCTTGATTAGTAATGTTAATTGGACTCAGTGGAGGACAATTCAGGGATTAATTGGGCGAGTTACTTTAAATCAGCCGAGCGCGTAGCGCGAGGACGATTTGAAATTACAAGCACGATTACCCCTGAATTGTACAATACGACGTCCAGTTAATCCTATCTATAACAAAATGCGAGATTAGAAAATCTATGTGCCTTTCAGGGATATATTTTTAATTATCAGTTCTGCAAGCAGGGGAGAAACAGCTATAAAAAGAAAACATTTCAGTGCACCTGATTGAAGCGTGCGCAACGTAGTTTTCCGATTACAGCTATCCAATTACAAAAAGGTCTTGTTATAGAAACGATTAATACAATAACCTAACTTTAACATTTAATGCTTTCAAGGTCCTCAGAAGAGATTATTTTTAATAAAGGGGTTAGTTACTGATTTTAAGAAACTATCAGTGGTAATTTGTTGGTGGAAAAGTAAAAAACAGAAATTGGGGTTTATCAACCAAGTCGATTGGTAAATTAGCCAGCTGCGTTCGTCTCTCCTCAAGTGGGATTTCGTCATAACGACTGTGATTTTACAGAGCGTGTTTGAACGTACCTATCGATCATCGGTATACCTTCAGGTAAGCATAGCTACTTTGCTTCCATTGCTAATAATCTGGTAGCTAATAAAGTAATCACCGAAGAATTTACTATAGCTTAGTGGAAAATAAAATGCGTTCCGATGCCAACAAGAAATTCTGAAGAATTTACAGGCGGCCGATAGTCTCTCCCCCCGCCTTCCCTTTTCCTCAGGAAAACACAAAATGTAGTAGTTCTTGGCTTCCGGTGACCTGTTATGGACAATTTGCACTTCCGGTATGTAAGGAATTAAGTAACACTAGCCTGTGTAAACGCTGACCCTTATCAAACCAAATGTCCTCAAAAACAGCGACATAAACATTTAAACGCTTACCTTTACTTAACTTCCATACGCAGCAATACCCAAAACAATGGAATTAGACTCCTCTCTAGCATCTAACATCTGAAGTCAACGAGCTGTTAGTGGAACCCTTTTCGGGCTTCCAGGCACAACATCTAATACCTGGTAATTGTTAATAACACAGCTAGTACGAATGAGAATCTCACTTCACTTCTTCACATAAATGTTTTATATTCAATTTTAATTTCAGGAAAACTTCAAGAGTTGACAGAAAAAGGGGTGGAAAACATATATAGCCACTATGAAGAAGACATGCACATGTCTCTCCAGGATTTCAAACGAGAGGTCACTAGGTGGCGTCATCTGTGGCGGTTGGGTGAAGATGATAATCTCCAAACCTTGGTCGAAGCGCTGGACTACACCAATGCAGAATTGTAACCAGGAATTTACGTAGCCGTGAAGACGCTTCTGACAAATCCTTTGTCAACTTGCTTCGCAGAACGTAACTTCAGTGGCAGGAAGAGACTCAAAACGCCACTTCGGAGCATAATGTCTGAGGAGAGATTGTCTTCATGAGGGGTCCTTCATGTACATAAACACAAGGAAGTCGACGTTGACCAAGTTATCTTACAGTTTTCTGGGAAGAAGGATCGAAGACTATTCCTGTGCTTATAAACATTGCAACTTGTAACACCCCATAGGTCATTTTACATAGTACCAGAAGCTCCTTATTCGGTTCGTAGCGCACTGATCGCCTAAAACATTTGTAAGAAGCTTAAGGGTGAAACTTAATGAAACATGGGCAGAACTATCTTATTGTAGGTACATTGTGCACTACTTGAATAAAGCAACGAAAAAAGTGTGTGACGCGCAATAAAAAGAGCATTCAATTGCAGAAGACTGAGATACGACGTCCTTGCACAGCTGATAAGGACCCAAGCACTAGTCATGAAATGAAATATATATACTACGATCCGTGGAAGTGCTTTGGCGGGGGGGGGGGGGGGAGTAATTTCTCCCTGCTGAATTTGGAAAAATGTGTGTACCTCTGAAAAAATTCTGGCTACGCCCCTGGACAGTACAGACGGGTGAAAACGGAGCCTTTGGAATACGTACTGACGGCCGATTTTTTTTAGTTGTTGAAGTCGGCTGGACAGTACTTTAGAACGCGTAAAAATAAATCCTTTTTTCCAATAAGAACAATCAAAAAAGGCTTCAATGTGTGGACGAAAAATAAATATGGCGCTGATGGATATTGTAATATCTATGCACGGTTTCATCTCTCTTAAAGGCTCCGAGACCACAGTTTTTCTCTCGATAGATTTAATCGATTGCCTACGTTTTATGAAAAAGCTGTTATGAATTCTTTACTATTACGTTTATGCGGTATTTTAAGAAAATGCCCACCATAAAGGTTGAGTCCAGTTGAAAGTATGACACTCAGGAGGCCCACTTAGCTGAAATTCGACTAACTGCCACAAAGTTCATGTAGAGTTACGAGGGCCGATTTTTTTTAAAGTGGAGTGTTTTCCACGAGAATTAGCTATAATGAAAGAAACATCAAAGAAAGAAAAAAGAAAGGAGAATTTGGTTTTCCCATATTTTCGGACAGTCAAGCCGTCCTTCTTCGGGGGCCGATTAAATGAAAATACGAAAAGTCGTCAGAATATGTAGCAAGGCATTTGAATGACAAGCCAATGGGGATGATGTTTAACGAGATAATAAAAATAGACAAGTGTGAAAAATTAAAAGTCATTTTCTCTGTTTATACCGTGTGGTCGCATGGTTCTGGCATTCTTTATATAAAATGGTTCACGAGCTCTATGTGGATTCTTTTTTAGAATTAATGAGTTCGAGTGGTACTGTTGGAGGTTTTGTGTTGTATGGCTCTATGGTGCTCCCAACATCTGTCATGTTATATGTGCGTTTTATCTGTCTGATGTATACTGTTGACTTGGGGTGTTTTTGCATTTGCGACATTGGATCATGTAGATGAGGTTTTTGCGATGCAAATGTGATTGTCTTTTTGATGCAATGAATTTGGCCTGTGTTTTTGAATGTACATGATGACAAAGTGAAACCGTCTTGAATGAAAGGGCAGGTTGTACATTTCTTTGAGTTGCATTGTTTGTTTGTTGGCGGGATTTTTTCTTCCTATGTATGTTGGACTTTCGCCTTTACGAGGAAACCGCCGAGGTTGCGTGGGCGTCTGTGTGCAATGAAAAGAATTCAGAAAAAAAAACTTTTTGCATCGGCTTTAAGACTGACTAGGAGAAAGTGTTTAGATAGGACCTTGTTAAGGTTTGGAGAGGCTGGATTGTAGGTGACTACGAAAGGGATGCCTTACTTGTATTCCTGTTTTGAGATGTTTGGTTTTAGAGCTTGGCCTCGCGAAACTTGTTTAGCTTTGTTGATCTCACGTTGAATAAGTTGTAACCCCTTTTCTTTAAATGTTTGGCGAGTTCATGATAGCGTTTGTTGAATGTGGTGTGTATGGTCTGAACAAATGTCGTGGAATCCAAGACTGTACGGAATGGATCTTTTAGTATGATATGGGTGGCAAGATGAGCTGAGGAGGTACTGGTGGGTGTTAGTTGGTGTTTAATAAATAGAGGTCTGTTGAAATTTTACCGTCTTTGATGGATACGGTAGTGTTAAGGAAAGTACAGTGGTATCCCGATTTTTCGAATCCTCGATTTTCGAACCATGACACATTTCCCTTGGATTTGCTTTAGTCAAACACAGTAATTTAACCCCCGATTTTTTGAACCCTAGATTTTTCGAAACTCCCAATTTTTCGAACCAATTCTTGCCTCCCATGGTAGAAATTTATAAGAAATTTACCTTCGATTTCTCGAACCCGCACAAAATTTTTAAATTACTACTCAGAAGCTTTCATTTGAATGGTCACACGTCTCAGACTAAAGGTACAACCACCTTTCATTACACAGTAAACAGTACCAAGGAAAGTACTGCTCAGTACCTTTCATTTGAATGACCACTCATTCGGCCTGGCTTTCCTGTGGGTGCTGTTTATTGTGTGTATACGGTGGTTCTAACTTTCGATTCTTGAGTAAAATCCTAAAGTGTGACCAGTCAAATGTATTTCTGTTTGTTTTCCCGGTTGTTATAAAACGATACCTCGTAAATCAAGCGTGATTTCGTGCCACCTTAGATTTTTCGAACTCCCGATTTTTCGAACCAATTTCCGTTTCCCTAGGACAACCACATAAATAGGAGGTTCGCAAAATCGGGATTCCACTGTAACTGAAGTTGATGAAGGAAATTTGATTGTCGGGTGTAAATTGTTTTAATAGTCAATAAGTTATTTAAGTTCATCCTTATTCTCTGTCCAAATCATACAAATGTCATCAAGGTAACGCCACCAGACATAGGGTTTCATTTTAGCTCCCTCTTAACATGTCTGAAAATGAGTGACCCTCATTTACGGGGGGGCGGGGGGGGAGGGATTTCTGAAGTGGGTAACTCATTCTCTGACAATAACAAAAGTCTGGAAACAAATATGTGTTGTAGACAAGATTTTCTTTCGTGCAATAGTGATGGGCTCCTGTGTGTAAACGTCCTTTAAGTGCCTCCTTCTGGTATTTTTATCTTTTGGCCTCCTTCCTATTCTTAGGCTATCATAATTTGACACTAACTCTTTGACATGATTGTTCTGTCATTACATCCCAATTTTCTGGCCCTCGCCTTGAAATCCGTTCTCTCTCTTCTTTCTTTTTCAATTTTTTTCTTTTGCCACCACCTACCGCACCCATAAACTTCCTCTTAATCAACCTGTCCCTACTGGAGTGAGGTTGAATGGAACACAACATCCAAGATGGCGACGTGGATCAGTAAACCGTGGATCGAGCAAGCTTTGATGAGTAGAAGCGAACAAAATTTACCGAAACTTGCCCGAGCTCAGATATTAAAGGTACGTGTTATGAAACGTTATACTCCAAAAGGTAGTAACGGTTTCGTACCCTGGGATATTTTGTACCATTAAGAGTTGGTTTACGCTCAGCGTGCGTCTGTCGAGTTGGGATGTGCGCGGGAAATTTGGACAGCGAGAATGCTCTCCAAACTGAGGGCTTTACCTCGGTGTAAGAACCTGTGAAACTCACGGATGACGTAAAACAAAGGAAACAAAAACATTTTAAACAATACCGTACGGCAAAACAAAAGCTAACAACAGGTTCTTACACCGAGGTAAACTCAAATTGAGTAATCTCCAAGCCTCTCAACACAGGCAATCCAGGCTCACGCCTCGAGAAAGCGAAGAATTTATTATGATAAGTCGGGACGTGACCTTCGAGAGAAACCGGTATTGGGTTACAAGCGGCCGTTTACAATTTGAGACTTTGTATGGGGAATAAAATATTGTCGATTTCTAACGTTTAATAAAACTAAATTTCAACATTTTTCAGTGAAATGAATAAACCTAACTTATTTCTTGCATCTTTGTGCGTTTTTTTAGGCGTATTTCATCGTTTTGGGCTTTCTTTGACATGACTGTTACTATCTTCATAAGACTTCGTCTCCGTCTTGTCTTGGAAGGTCACGTACAGACTGACCATAAATAATAATAATTAATTAATTTTTTCTTCACTTTCTCAAGGCGTGAGCTTGGGCTGCCTGTGCTCTCAAGTGCATCTGTAACTCCATAAATACACAGCGAAAAGCATGTGCCAATTCTTTTCTAACGTAGCTCAAAGAAATGGGATTTAACTCGGTGTTACAACATGACAAGATTTTCTTTGTTTTGTTAGCTATTGTTTTGCTGTACGCTATTTTTTAAAATGCTTTGTTCTTCTTGTAAACCGAACAAAATTAATGTGATAACAAATGGATTGAATTCGGAGCTATGTATTGGGGCACAGTGTTTGAACCTGGCAGTCGGCAATAGGGGGGTACTCCTGTATATAACCTACATGTATATAAGTATCTGCCATGGATTAGGGTATGGTTTTTGAGCTCCTCAGGCCTTAAATAGGGTATCCATTTTGCCCCTTTTTGGTATTGTGATCCAGGTGTGTTTCTTGGATGGGTTCCTTTTTTTTGTATTAGCTAATATTGCTGTATGTTCACGACCAGCTAAACAATTTCATTAAAACTGAAGTACTAAAACTGGTCTATTGAAACTGAGCTACCCATTTAAGTATTAACAAAGCGCTTAATAAAAGAAAAGAAATGAAGACGACCTGTTTACACAATTCTTAGTTATCATTTTCCCTTGAATAGGGTGTCATTTTTTGGGTTTGAGCCTTTAAATGGGCTTCAATTTTGCAATTTTTTATCCTTCCTTCCTTACTTACTTACTTACTTACTTACTTACTTACTTCCTTCCTTACCTACTTACTTAGGCCTCTTTACACCATGTGGCGCATAAGGTCCCCACTAAATCCCTCCAACGTTCCCTGTCTTGTGCAATTCTCCATCTTTCTGTTGCCCATGTATGGATTGTTGCACCCTCTATCCTTAACAGAGGGTCCAAAATAGGCTTTTTTGATCCCACATCCTACCACTATTTTTTGCTTCATCCTACCATCCCACCATCCTGCCCCACTCTTATCCTGATTCCATCTAGAGCCAAACTGAGGAGCCACTCGTTTTGGAAAAATGTAAATGTAACCCACCATTCAACTTCGGGAAGGTTTCATTTATACTGTAACTTTCTACTGTAACTGTAGGGGGTGGATTAGAATTATGTCCATGGGGAGTAACAATGCTCCAAGTCCCTACATGCTTCAAATCCAGCTACAAGGGTGATTTGTTTGCCTGCTTTAGGCTGAGAAAAAAGAGAATGTTACAGCTTTTCGACGACTTTATGAAACAAAATGACTATTAAACCTAACAGGACGGCCAAACTGAGATGTTACACGTAAAGAAAATTGCCATCGTGTGGAACTTGCAGGATCCCTAAGCTGCCTCCCTCCTCCACATGACCTTCATCTGTCATACTCAGTCCCTTCTTCTTTGGTTACACTTTGCTGTCCGTGACCGAGAAATGCCGGACCCACCAAAGGGAATTTGGGGTATTAAAAACAACTCCATATTTTATGCCTTTAACAACTGATGTAAGCTTGCTCTTCCAGAAACAAGCTCATTTTCGGGACTGTCTAAGACACCATTTTCAATCCACATCCCACCATCAATTTTAAAACTATCCCACACCTCAATGCCTGTGGAAATGGGAACCACTAAAGTATTTTCATCCCATATCCCGCCATTAAAATTTCTAATATCCTGCATCCTGCCTCCATTGTATTTCCCATTCTGCATCCCGCCTAAACCTCTATATAGGTTCAGGGTTTAAGAACCTTTGTTGCACACACCTATTCCAAATTGATGGGGGTATTCCCCCCAGGTGTTTGACATCTGCCGACCACTAACTCCAGACTGCAGCAGTAACCAGTATTAAAAATAGGTTTACTATTAGTAAATACTGTTTTATGTTTGGTTTTGCTTTACAGTTTGAGGAAACATCCAGCAAAAACATTGCACTTATCAGTGACAAGAAACTCTACGTCAAAGCTGTTTTCTCACAAGTTGCCCTTGAAGAGTTCAGAAGGTGAATACGTTATATACTCAGTTTACTGCATTATCAAGAAGGAACTCGTTCTAGATGTGGTCTTCCCCTTATGTGTCAATAAACCTAAAAAATCAAAATCTCCAAAGGGAACACCAAGGCATTTGATCTTAGGTTTCTGAGGTTTAGATGTTTTCTTGTAGGCATAACCATCTGTTTTAGCCATAACCATCTGTAACAAGAAAACCAAATATTATTAAGCCTGTAGTTTCCTTTCCCTTTGGCCTTCGTTTTCACTTCCTACTTTGCTAAATTGATTTTATTATTATTTTTGTTTTAGTTTTGTGTTCCTCTGTGGTGAGTAAATAAAAGTTTAACCTTGAAACTTTTCCATGTCCTGAGCCAGAAAAGTGTTTAAAGATGCTTCAGACAAAAATTTGAACGTGGTTAAGGGGTGTGTAGATTGAAAGGCTTCAGGCTTGTCCCTAACAGCCGGCAGAATTAACCGGCTACTTGGGTCGTTTGAGCCGGCTACTTTTGTGATCTATATATATATTTTTAAAGACAAATTATTTGTTCCTTTATTGGCACAGATATATGAAAATGAAACTTTTTTCCCATTGCAGTTTATTGACTTAAAAATAATCTGGTTGGCACAGAGATACACGATTATTAGCTCATTACGTTAAGTTCTGGGAATTACATGTAGAAAACCACTCAATGTATGAGTTTATACCAATAAAATTCAAAAGTTACGATTTTTTTGGAACTGACATTATTGGAAATTTGTGCTCAAAATCAAGGAAATTCCGTTTCTGGGACTTAAAATGTAAAAATTTCCTGGGGGGCATGCCCCCAGACCCCCCTAAAAGGGATCACCTTCGGTGCTCGTTAATCACTATCCGGCTACTTAGGAATTTTTGCCAGCTACGTGAAAAGCTGTGGACAACCCTGGGCTTGTTTTGATCCAAGAATACATTTTTTCTGCAGAGATAATCCTGGCCTTTCAATGGCTGAAATTCAAGGCGGGCTGATCTTTATCAAGAAGTATTCATTGCAATCTACTGTGGAAAATGAGTTGGTGAGCTGCACACTTTGCTGTCCCTAGGTGTAAAGACAGCTTGATTGACTCCCACAGACCTTGCTTAATTTATTCTACCAGAATTCATGATCATCATTGTAATCAATAGGAATATACCGACAGGCGTTGTCATAAACTATTGCTAAAACATGTACAGAGGAACCCTGCCTTACAATTGCCCTGTTGATAATCTACTTTTTTTTCATTGTACTTTGTAACTGGTTTCAAATCTGTGCTGCCTTTCTTTGTTGTTTTTCTCTTTGCATCAACTTCGTTTTTGTGTGCTATGGTAATTTGACTGCTTTATTACAAAACCAATTTCTGTGGCCCATTGGTGGTTGTATGGGTCTACGGGAACCCATACAACCTGTTCTGTTCCCATTTGGTTGTATGGGAACCAGTCCAGTCCAAAATTTATCCAGTGATAGTTCACCTCTCAACAGGACTTGCGACCATTTATCCCCTGGTTTGACTTACAATACATTAGAGTTGTTATATTACGTCTGCATTACCAGCTGGCCTGTAACTAGGGGAATATTGGAAGAGGTGTGACTGCATGTAAGCAGAGGAACCAAGGGAGCTTAGTAGTAAAAGCATAAACTAATAGTTTGCATTTACTTGATATTCAGGATGGTGCAGAGTTTTTGCTTAAGATAGACCAGTTCAAGTTTGCAGGAGGAGAGGGAAACACGCAGTTTGGTACCAACGTTACAGACAGTTCTACGTATCCTCCATTGCAGCCCAGATTACAGGAACTATGGAGGTTATCACAGGTCAGGGTATTGCTTCATGGTCAACAGTTACAAACGGGTGGCAGTATTCCTGACTTCAAAGAAACTGAAAGAACCTTGCTAGAGAACCATGAAAATGCTTTCATTTCTGAGAATTCAGAGAAGAAATTGGCTGAAATTCCAGGTAATTAAATAATTACTAGTCTGGAAATAGAAACCTTTTTGATGTTTCTTTAAAGTTACATGTATTTGTGTGGCAACAGGTAATTACAGTGGAAAAGGGAGCTGATCATTTTAACAACGAGCTTTATTTTTGTGGCTACACTAGCCTTGGGTCATCAAAGGTGTTTGTGTTCTTCCCTGCTTTCAAAAATGAATATTATACATTGTACATGTAACTTTATGGAAACTAAAAGAAATAGAAAATGACTGATGTAAGCTCACATACAGTAACCTGATGCAAACACTTGAGGAAGTTTGAACATTCATGACTGATGTAAGCTCACATACAGTAACCTGATGCAAACACTTGAGGAAGTTTGAACATTCAGGACTGATGTAAGCTCACAATAAATACAGTAACCTGATACAAACACTTGAGGAAGTTTGAACATTCATGACTGATGTAAGCTCACATACAGTAACCTGATACAAACACTTGAGGAAGTTTGAACATTCATGACTGATGTAAGCTCACGTAACCTGATACAAACACTTGAGGAAGTTTGAACATTCAGGACTGATGTAAGCTCACAATAAATACAGTAACCTGATACAAACACTTGAGGAAGTTTTAACATTCATGACTGATGTAAGCTCACATACAGTAACCTGATACAAACACTTGAGGAAGTTTGAATATTCATGACTGATGTAAGCTCACAATAAATACAGTAACCTGATACAAACACTTGAGGAAGTTTGAACATTCATGACTGATGTAAGCTCACATACAGTAACCTGATACAAACACTTGAGGAAGTTTGAACATTCATGACTGATGTAAGCTCACATACAGTAACCTGATGCAAACACTTGAGGAAGTTTGAACATTCAGGACTGATGTAAGCTCACAATAAATACAGTAACCTGATACAAACACTTGAGGAAGTTTGAACATTCATGACTGATGTAAGCTCACATACAGTAACCTGATACAAACACTTGAGGAAGTTTGAATATTCATGACTGATGTAAGCTCACATACAGTAACCTGATGCAAACACTTGAGGAAGTTTGAATATTCAGGACTGATGTAAGCTCACATACAGTAACCTGATACAAACACTTGAGGAAGTTTGAATATTCATGACTGATGTAAGCTCACATACAGTAACCTGATACAAACACTTGAGGAAGTTTGAACATTCAGGACTGATGTAAGCTCACATACAGTAACCTGATACAAACACTTGAGGAAGTTTGAACATTCATGACTGATGTAAGCTCACGTAACCTGATACAAACACTTGAGGAAGTTTGAACATTCAGGACTGATGAAAGCTCACAATAAATACAGTAACCTGATACAAACACTTGAGGAAGTTTGAACATTCATGACTGATGTAATCTCACATACAGTAACCTGATGCAAACACTTGAAGAAGTTTGAACATTCATGACTGATGTAAGCTCACATACAGTAACCTGATACAAACACTTGAGGAAGTTTGAACATTCATGACTGATGTAAGCTAACATACAGTGACCTGATACAAACACTTGAGGAAGTTTGAACATTCATGACTTTGTAAGCAAATGCATTTTGAAACCCTCGACTTCAATTCAGGTTGCTGTTACTATCTTCATACTGTTGTATGGTGACATGGCAATTATAATCATATTCTCAAGCAGAGGGGCAAAAAAAGCTAGTTTTAATAGTTTTCTTTTCGTGGATTTTCTTATATGTAATTATGGAAAATGATAATTTGAACAACCTTTTGGGGAATTATTTTTGATTGAAGTGGGTTTTTTTCTATTTTTTAGTCATTCTAGGAAAATTTAGGCTTAATTGTGTTCAGTTTATTTTAAGTAACTTAATTGTTGAGTAATCAATTAATTAATTAATTAATTAATTTGTTGACTGCTATCTAAATTCTTTCAGAATGGAAGCCAAGTTATTGTCCACCGCCAAGTAGTGACATGCAAAGTGAGATCTCGTCATTTAATAACAGAGCATCAATTGGTGAAGTACAAGTACAAACATGTCTTTCATCAATGGATGTAGACTGTGAACAGTCTTTGACTACGTTAGAAAGAAACCTCTCACAGACCATGCCCACGAGGAAGGAAAGGCACTGTTTGCCATCTCCATCTGGCTCAGAAGAAAGAGACTTCAAGCAGACCTTGACTCGGAGGAAACAAAAGGGTAGTTTACAATCTAGCTTGAGTGGTAAGGGTACTCAAGATAACACTAAATCGAAAGAAAGTTTGGGTGAGCCAAGGGTTTGTTTAACAGGTCAAACTGATCGACAACCTGAAAGCTCTATGAAAAATGAAGATATTACGCCACGCATTCATACACCAGAGAAACAAAAGAAAGGAAGAGCTCTGCCAAGTGACTGCAAGACTGCATCACAGCAAGCTGAAAGCTCTTGGTCAACCAAAGAAAGTGAGAATAGTCTGGCAAGCATCCATACACCAGACAAACAGAAACAAGGAGAGGGAGCTCTAACAAGAGATGACAAGAATGCTGCATATACGGAAAGTAGTGGAAAATCGGGTTTAAGCAAGTCTGATATTTCAAGGTCTAGATCAGTAGTGTCTCCTAACACAAGAGGGAATTTAGTGACTGATTCTTTGCCAAGAATATCTGTATCAAGTGACCAACAAACAAACTTAAACTATCCAACAGAACAGGACTTGGCTAAAATTAAAATTGAAAGTGATCTCAGGATAACGAACATTTGTGTTCAGCCATTGCAGCATACAGCTACATGTATAAACTGTGTTGCAGCCTCCTTGAGCCAGGATGAAGATTATGCGATCAAAAAAAAAGTAAACAATGACTGCAACTCCAAATTTGATTCATCACAAGAAGAAAGCACTGTTGCAGTGATAAGCAGTGATTATGTTTCTTCTTCTCAAATGGATGTGGTTACAATTCAACCTTTAAAGGGATTACATGTAACTACTGAAGAGCATTGTTTATCATCAAGCGAAACGTCACAGTCAAAAACAAACAGCGATGAGTCATACTCGGTTCTCCAAGGAAGGTCATCCCTTGCTGAGAAGTCCCAAGATGTTAGTATTGTTCCATCCAGTGAGAATAGCGAAGAGTTTGAATTTGAACAACCACTTCCAAATGTTGTTACACCTGGAAGAACTGCCAAACGAATTCATTGCTCTTTATCAGAATCACAACTTGAAAATTTATTTGAAGCTAGCATCTCGTTTGATGATGTGACCACACCCTCGTGTTTCGAAGATGCACCTGTTGCAAAACACAAAGGTGACCCTCTGAATAAACAAAGGGAGTGCTCACTTTGTACTGAAAAACTGGAAAACAAGAAATCAAGCTCGGATGTGTCAAGTGTGCAGAATATTGCTGACAATCAACCTTGCGTACTGTCAGGTCAGGATTTGGCAAGGCAGAAGTCAGTTCATGAAAACGAAAGTAAAGAGGAGAATGTTACAGTAATGGACAAAAGTTTAAAAGATTTGGAAGATCATGAAAAGAGTGTGATTAATCGTACTCCCATTAAAACAACAACAACAGACTTTGATGTACTTTTTAGCCAAAACACGTGGAGTTTCTCTCAGTCGTCAGATTTAATTGAAATTGACAGGCGTACGTCCGTAAAACGGAAAAGATCTGTCATGGATGAAAGTCACGTTCATTTCATATGCGCATCAGATGAGACGAAACAAGCAAACGAAGCTCAGTTAATGGACAGTCCTGTGAGTCCAGGTAAGACTCCCCCCCCCCCCACAACCTAAATAAGTATCATGCATCTATGGTACCCTACACCATAAAATCCCAGTGGCAAGCCCAGTGTGCTTGTGCAGCTTTGTGCTTTGTTTGCTAAGCACAAGATATCGTGGCAGTGAATTATTATTTTAGTCGGTTTGGTGTAACTTTACGTTTAAAAGAACTAATATGCTTACATTTATATCTAGGAGAGATATAACTAGATTGTATAGTGGCTAAACTGGTGAGCCTATTATAACCGCGATTTTACATCATGTCGTTTGGTATGTTTGTGGGCGACGTGCATCCAAGCAATTAGGTCTTACGCTGAAAAACTGAATTGCCTGATTACAAGCTTGTAGCCGCACTCTTAATTTCATGTACACTAATGACAATTTACTTTCTGCAAAATTGGTGAATTTTAAAGCTGCATTCTCCCATTATAGTGCAATCCTGGTTTCGTTCAGAATCGCAAAATTACCTATAAATAGTTTTAAGGCACTCAAGCTAAGATTACTACACTAAAGGAGAAGTATCCGGATTCATAAAAGTTTCCGGATTTATCACATCTTGAGTGTACGGATTCGTCAAGTGTTTACATTACAGGTTCCTAATAGTTTACACTATACTACGAATCCGGAGATATGTGATTGCTTCACAGAGCGATCGTAAACTAAAATGTGAAAAATATAGTTCAGATTCTGACAAAAAGTGTAAATTAGGCAAAGCAGAGGAAAACTGCTCTCGCTCATATTCTTCCACTGGGAACAAAAATAAAAAGTTGGAATTAAGCTTATATTAAGAAACAACAACAAACTTAGATTCGTCACACATTTGGCGATCCAGTTCGTCAACCAACATGCTTAATGTAGTCAAATTAATTTAGTTGCTATGGTACGGTAAGTACTTATATCGGGAAAACGTGCTAATAAAATGCACGATATCAAGACGCGAAGACTGTAAAACTCTTTGGATTCACTGAAAAAAAAACCGTTTACACTATAAAAAATCTCGGATTTGAAAGTATTTGGATACAAAGTATTCACCTTTTTATCGGATGCGAAGTATCCGGATTCGTGACACAATCCAGGTAGTTTCGATCCCGGATTCGTCCTTTTGTGTGTGTAAACGTGAAAACGAATCCAGAACCAACAGACTCCGGATTCGTCATGCACGAATCCGGTAACTTTGCTGTTGTGTAAACTTAGGCCAAGGTTCAGTTGTAACTTTCCTCCCCTTTACACCACACCTCACACATGCGCACACCTGATAACCAGCAATCAGTTAACACATTTTCAGAATTTTACGTTATTGCAATGTGGTGTATGAGCAGTTTGCGTCATTTTTCTCTATCTTTAAGACAGCACATCACAGTCAGTGAAGTCCAGCAGGCATTCTGGTTCATCACAAAGCCAGCTTAGTAATCACTCGGTAAGGAGTCAAATTTGCTGTTGAATGTAATCATATCTGATCAACCAGAACAACTGCAAATAATCATGAGTCAATACGAATCCAAACCAAAAACGTGCAACATGTAGTTGTGTTTCAAGCGGAGGACTTCCTGTGGGGGGTAGGGTACTCCCCAATCAGCTCAGTGTAAGCTATATAGTCATTTAGGGCTCTAAAGAGTGGTTTGCTTGGTTTAAAGTCACCTATTCACACCTGTCGAATGGACTATAGAGTTTGACTATTTCGTATGTTTTCTCTACCGGTCTGTGAGGGGGGGGGGGGGGAGGGTTTTGTTTTTCTGTTTCGGTCTGCAAAGAGGAACGATTTTATGGATTACGTGTAAACCTGAAATTGGATACGTTGGATCAGTCGCCATTGGTTTTGCTGAGGTTTAACGTGTGCTCTGTGTGAGAACACGCGAGTGTGTTTGTACTTCAGAAGGCGACAGTTACTTCTAGGGAGACTACAAGCGATTAACTGACTACAAACAACTAACAAAAGCTAACAATATTTCCTGTATTTCAAACATACTAGCACGCACTAAAGGTTAGTGTGAAATGCTGATTGATTAGGTTCATTTCTAGGGACGTTCACTGGGTTCTTTTGGTTACTTGTGGTTTCAAAATAACCACGTTTCGTCATAATCGGATGGGTTACAGCTTTTCGATATAAAGTTGTTAGTTTTAATGTCGTCTTTCAGTTTTGAGTTTAGTCTTAGCCATAGCCACTCGTTTCTGTACATATTTCTCAACCATATCTTTCTCAAGAATTTACAGGTGATTGAGAGCAGACTAGCTGCTAGAGCCCTCCATTGTCTGACAGTGTATTTGCTATTTGTCATTATTTATTTTGTGTTCACTTCACAGCCCGGTATTTACCTGGCCAAGCCTGTAGACCTTTATTCACAACAGGATCCTCTAATTCTTGATACTTCCGCAGAATCCATAGGTAAATTCTTGTTTAGCATGCAACCTGAGCCATATGCGATGGAAGAAACCTTTCGCTCCAAATGTTTTGGAAAGACTGTCATTCGTAGTTATTATATGGCTTTAGTCTGGATAAATCAAAATATATACTGTGTTTGGCTCCTACATGTCAGTACCAAGAGGCTACTGGCTTATATCCTGTGAATGGAGAAGTTGCACGAGAGATGGAAAACAAATGTTTTACCTTGAGTTTAAAGTTCGCACAATGTTTTGTAAATGCGCTAATGCGGAATATGATATTAGCATTTTGTGAGCCCAAAAACAACTCAATTTCGTGGCTGTTGTCACAGGCTTACCATCCTCTGTTTGTGTTGCGGACCTGTGCTAGCTGAATGTTATTAATGGCCGCTTCGGTTGTGTACAAAGTATTTTGTGAATACGATAATTAAGGCTTTTTGAACGGAAGAAAGTCAAATAAAAACGCTTTGAAACATGAACACTGTGTAAATGTATGTTACCGTGTGCTTGGTTTGTCGATTTAAAGGACCAATATCCGGTTACTGCGCATGCTCCAAACTTTGATTTCCTGACAGGATGTCGCGAATTCAAAAGACGCGAGAAGTGATATAGAACCTTCAAAAATCCGTTTGCATCGTGCTCAGTTTAGTTCAATATTACCCTAAAGCTTCTCCCAGTTATAGATTAATGATATATAGCTTTCGTTAAGTTTCAATTTGTGTGCGATCGGGATTTTTTTGGCGTTGTTTTCAATGCCGTTGGACGGAGGACCGAGAGGAGCGCTATAGCGCTAAGCGCTATGGCGCCAGTCGAAGGCTTCTTTCTCCCGGCAGCCTCCATAAAAGCTCAGAAAATCTTGAAAGGAATAAGAAGAAATGGAACTAGCAGCATACCAGAATATGTATAAAGAAAGCAACCCATGAGACATGGAAACGACCGAAGGGATCAGTGGTGTCTGTATTCGACCGACACAGCCATAAACTGATGGGTTGGAAGGCCTGCACGCTGCACGAGTTCTACCTGCACTTGTACGCCGCGCCTTGTCTTGGTCTTTTGACCCATTTTGCTTCTCGTTTTTTTGTAGCGGGTTTAGAACGGAGGATTTTTAAATGTTGACTGAATCGAGCCGTTACAACTTAGGCGTCGCATTCTCGAGGTCATATCGAGGTCATATAAACTGGTGGATTCTTGTGGCTTTCGTCGTTTGTTATTCTCCGTTGGTTTGCCTTCTGATCGTTTGTTAAGCGACTCAATATGGTTTTTATGCCGCTCTTGCATAATAGGTACGTTGAATTTGGCTCATTTAGAAAATTTATGGGTTTTTCCGCCTCTCCTTTTCGACAATAAAGGATATTCACTTGCAGTGTGACGAGTTTCCCTGCTGATGTTAGAGATTGGCGGACCCCCGGGCTTGGCTTATTGTTTTTAATTCTGTTGCAGGATTTTGTGTTTCGCATCACGCTCGGTTAAATCTTTGTGTACAATCAGGGGCACCCAACGAGAAAATTTTAGCAAAATACTTGAAATATTATTTCCTGCTTTATAAGATTGCTTCAGAGGTTTATAAAGGCATATTTGTGAAAGCTAATACGGATTGATCTGTTCGGATTTTTTAGCTGAATATTTAGGCCGCAGAAAATGTTAGGAAACAGAATCCTATCCGCGAATTTTCGAGCTGCTGATGGCTCGCCGAAAATGCTAGCTGACCTTATTTTGCACTCTAAACGACATATTTGTCCCTCCAAAAACAATAGGAACTAATAAGTCCTCTTGTTACGAAAGTCCGACGTGATGTTTCGCCAAAGAAATCTCTAGCTTTCACTGTAATTAAATCCGAAAATCTTCGGTGATTTATATTTTGTGTTTCGCATCATGAATTGCGATCTATAGACCCTTTTTGTCAAGAAATTTAAGTTGTAGCTTCCTTGGAGCTATAAAACGCGAGCAAATATTTTTAAAAATGGCGGATGTTAACAGCGAATCACCGCCGCGGGGTAATCTTGTCACCTCCATGTGACAGTTCTATTGTTTTTTTGAAAGATAACAGTTGACGTTCACGCGTGCGCATTATCGGGATAGTGTCCCTTTAAAGCTCCGGGAGGCGGTTTTAGAAACTTGAAGTTTGACCCACTCTGTAAATATATATATACTCACAAGGCATGCAGCTTCAAGAACCTCAAATTTCCGACCGGCTTGGGATTTCGCCAAAATTAATACACTTAACCTTGTACCTTTGACAAAAGAATCCCGGTTTCCGAAAGAACAGTCTTTGTAGTTTGATTTGGCCTGATTTCACTCATTCGAGTCCGCGAACTGACCCTTAAAATCCAGCACATTAACTTTCGAATCTGATGGGAAATTTGTTTCTGCCAATGATCTGCACAAGTTGCCTACTCAAAGGCATCTCAGGAATGCAGTTTTCGATGCAAATTTGAACTCGCGAGTCCCAAGCGGCCTGTTTGGCACACGCGCGTGCTGCCACACATCGCAGCGCAACAATATGATGATAAAAACAAATTTAAATAGTCGGAAATAAATTTTACTATTTCCTACAATTTGCACGTGTTTCTCGTGTATTCACAAAATCCTTTGTACACCACCGAAGCGGCCATTAATATTCAGCTAGCACAGGTCCACAACACAAACAGAGGATGGTAAGCCTGTGTTGTAGCTAACAGATTAAGTAGCCTACCTTTGTTATTGTTTTTACTAGAGACTGCGTTTCTTCTTTTTCCTTAGAAAGCACCAACGGTGTAATAGATAATAACAGTGGCTTGTTAATAACCCCAAGTCGTGAAGATGATGTCCAGGAGGACGAGACGAGTCCTAGTATACTTGATCGCTCGATGGAAGAACCTTGTACTTTGTCCACTCCGACATTCTCTCTTCCATCGTACCAGGTACGTTTTTTCCGTGTTGAGTGACTGCTTGCTTTTACCTTATTTGGCCATTCTTTCCTAAAATCAAGCCTCGAGTCCCACAAATTCGAGTCTGTGGATGAAACACTTGAACGTGGCCATTGAATAAAATCTGATCAGTAATGCTTTGCTATGGTACTATAAATGGTACTATTGGCTGTATATTATGCTTTGCATAGGGCTTAAGAAGCGAAGTGGTGTATCACACGTTTGAACGGAAGATCCAATCGGTGGTTCGAGGCTTGGTTGGATTCCGCATCGCCTTGTTTGCTTGCAGAGGAAACTTCACATCAGTCTCTCTCTCTCTCTCTCTCTCTCTCTCTCTCTCTCTCTCTCTCTCTCTCTCCAGAAGAAAAGTCGGGCACTTTTGTAACTTTTGTCTCTCTTGATGATAGCTATGCTTAGATCTTTGCAGAAAAAACTAAATAAAATCATGGGAATACCTACTGCTGTAAACCCACTGCATGCAAGTAGTCAGTTAATACCACACAAATCTGCATGTATTAGGCTCTGATGTGTCCTCGAGAGGTTACGAAAGTGCCCTATGTTGTGGTAACTGTTTGTTTAAAAGCAATAAAATCCATTTCTGTGCTAAATTGTAGCTATTGCCTTACCATTTATGCGCCAAACGATTCTCTCAATTACCACAGCAATTTAAATCTGAGTTATTTTGGCTCACAAAAATCTGCCGTGTATGTGTTTGACTTTTCATGTCCATGAAAAGAATCACGATTCGGAAAAAGCCCACTTTTTACATAACGAATTTGAACAAATGAGTTTGACAATTTTAGTCGGTCAGTCGCGCTATAATTTTAGGGGAAGTTGAAGCTATCTTTTGCCAATGCAACAAAGAAAACTTGGAGTGAATCGGATAAATCCTGATTTTTTTATGGAGATTTCAAGTTACTAATGTCAAAAAAGCGGCGATGTTACAAAAGTTCCCTATTTGCTAGAAGTTCCAGAAGGTGGTTTCACAATAATTTCTTGAGAGATTGTGAAGTTTAATGCAATCAAATTAAACTTTAGTATGAGAGAAATTGTTGACCAAAAATTGAACTTTGTCCTAAAAAAGGAAGAGGAGTTAGAGCTGTGGAAATGTATTTATTCTACGTTGGCGCTTTTCGTGGTAATGGCGGTAAGGGTGTATGGCTGCAGGAACTGTATATACGACTCAATGCATCGCTGAATTATAGTAAAAACGAGTAATACTAATTGTGTAATATACAACTGACTGCCTGTGAGCTATTCTGTTGCTTAGAAACATTTCCAAAGCAATGCACAAAACGGTGAAGTTTTATACAGTACCCGAGACAACCATCGTTTTGTCGTACAAGATAGAGGGCGTAGCTCCGAGACAACTTTAAATAAAGTATTGCAGAGGAGTGCATTTAGTAGTAAAATTATTTATGAAGAACGTGTACCTTTTACTTCAAGTAAAAAGAAGATGAACAAAAGAATGATAAACAAGATGATGATGATTGAGTATCACCCACTACACTTGTAGTGCAAGCCTTCATGCGGTCTGATTTGTAGCGCAAAGTTAGGACAACCTTTTGAAATATTTACTGGTCTGCAGGAAACTTTGGACATACTTCTCTAATTTCATTTGACTTTTTTAATGTTTTTAACTTACCCTTGATTGATATCTTTGTATATTATTGCGCTTAATTAGCTAGAGGTTCCAAATGGGGTCTTAATGTAAGTGGCTTTAATTTTTTTAACTATTTATGTACATTGTAGTGGTGAACGGTATTTTCAAGTTATTTCGCGCCATTTAATATAATCTGTTCAAATAAACGGCAGTAACAGTTAAAAGTTGCTAAAAATTCCACTTTTAACTGTTACAGGGTCCATTCTTAATCCTATTCAGCTTGGGCTTTTTTTGTTCCAGAGCTTGGAGGAGGCACAAAATGCCGCCTTCTTAACTCCAAGAAAGTTTAAGCTACGACAACGAAACTTCGACAGCACGTCCAAAAATCTTTCTTTTGAAGTCCGTAACATGACCTGATGACGTCACATGATGTGGGTAATACGTCATTATTGCCAAAATGGCGGCCATCTTGAATCCGTCGTCTAAGATTTCATGTTCTTGTCAAAACCTCTGAAAACCACCAAAAGTGGCCTAAAAGTAATTCAAATCAATAAATGAATGATCAAAACGATCTTAAAATGTAACATATAGCACAATTAAGTTTAAAATTTTCCTTTTCTCCCCCTTTAGCTGAAGCTTTTTTCGAGGGAAGTCGTGACCCTCGGACGCACGGGAAAAGTCATACCCCCAGCGTGGTACAATGGGAGAAGGGGGGGTGATGGAACCTCTCTTGGGTTTCTTATATGCTATCATGTTTTGAAAAGATTTTGCCTTTAGTCTGTGATGTGCTCTACAAGATGAGATATATTTTATGGGTGGTGGCGTTGCTGGGGGCCTGTGACGCCACCATCTAGTATTGTAGAAGTTCTCATAAAAAGGCGGAAATTGACATTTTTAATGCTACACAAGTAGAATATGACATAATTAAGCACTTTGCTTCTTTATCTTTTATCACCTGACAACACGCATTTTTACTCAAAAATGGCTTGACCACCTGCTACTTATGACGTCATATCTCGTAACCGTAGAAAACGATTCTCACCAAACTTAGGTCAAAATGTGTCTAAGGTATATGCGTACAGCTACTGAAAATGGCAGGTGCTGACGAAGAATCATATTACAAAAATTCAAGAAAAACCTTGTGGGGGCTACCAACCCCCACCCCCCCTCCACTCATCCCTTGTACGACCGAGGTTAAGAATTGTGAGGACAAAAATTGAATCCAACTCCGAGAGTATTAAAGCCTTGACAAGAAAATGTCGAGGGGGATGTAGGTGTCCCAAAACGTTTCCTTTGAGGTCCAATAACAACATTTGATGACGTCACCTGACGTAATTCCTTGCTTTTTCCAAAACCTTGAGAAACCATTAACATTGGACAATAACCATTGAAAAGCAACATAAGAAGACTCAAATGGTGTAAAAATGTAAAAGTTAGCGAAGTGGAAATAAAATTTTTCATTTAGAACAGTAAGACTTAAAATTGTGAAAAAGCACCTGTCAAAATATGGTTGCCATGGCAACACCAAATTGGATGGACAAAGACATGTCACACCAAATTGTTTCTAGATAAATTTTAGGGAAAGTAACACAGTTTTGTGGCTTTTGCTTGCATATTAAAAAGCTTTTAGCGTTCAAATTGAGCGTGGGCACTTTGTTCTCCCCAACTCCCAAGCTAAATAGGGCTTAAAGCCATAAGCTGTAAGACTGTTACCCGATCTATACTGTTACATAGGCGACCAAGAAAAGTCCTTGCCTATTTAGCTACACGCAGGGTAGGGAAGTGATTAGTTACAAATTACTAAGGAAAGTCACTTAAGAACCTTATAGGAGCCACTTAACTTGTTAGCTGGCCATAAGTTCCAAGAAGTCTTTTATCCTTCATCTTTTGAATTAATAGGTTGCTGAGATGAAAAGCGTCGTTGAGATTGGATAAACGTCTATTTTATGCCACATGAACGCTGACGTTCCATAGCAATTTGTGGGCCTACGCAGTAAGAGCGCAAGGTGAACACTGCCTTACCCGAACGCGGGATAGAATAAAATTACAAGTACATTTATTGATTTTCTCCTGAGGATTTTGAAAACCAATTTGCAACGTTTCTTGACTATAATAACTTAAAATTCTAATAAGAAAAATTTGATTTACATAAAAAATGAAAAAAAAAACTAACGTGCACATAAATCAAATTGCGAGGCATCTTGTGCGAGGGTAACCCTGCACTTGGGACCTGCGGCTAATTATGACGCCAGGTGTTAAGGCTGTGAATACTACACCTCAAGGTAAACAAGCTCTGGAAGTACACAGGAACTAGACCGTTCAAACATTTTTATACATAAACGTCGCATGTCTTAGATACAGTTGGTGTGAAATACAAAACAGGTAGACGTTTGTGTTATTTCTTTTCCGACCTATCACCGGCCCGTAACAATCACAAATCTTAAATTTCACTTCTTGGTCTTGCCTTTTCTTAAGTGTTGTATTATTTTTCATGGCATGTCAGAAGGCTTTCTCCCTTCCACAGAATCCACTGACACCTAGTGATACCTAAACCAGCTCGCTTGTTCTTTGTGTTTACTAATTATATGATGTTCTTTTAATTCTTGTAACAACCCAAACCCTTTTAATTTTCCTTATTTTCAGGTTTGATTTTTGTGTAACAACACCACATTTGTTGGACCAAGACGGTTCTTTTCTCATCTAAAATGACCGTTCATTGCATCTTGCTTTTAGAGCAAAAAATTGACTGAAAGATAGTTTAAATTGTGGGTTTATGTGTTCGTTGAGTTCCAACAGATGTCGTAGTCGCAGTTTCAACTAAATGCAGTATGCCAGTCATTTCAGGTTATCCGACCTGGAAAAAGATTGGAATTTTTTTTTGTCCGGAAAAGGGATAGAGCTCCTTAGTAGGTATAATGTACATGAATTCTGCCTGCATGAAAAAAACATTTTGTCATATTTTTGACAGGTTAGGCTTGGCAAAAATTTAAAAAAAAAATGGTTGGTAAATAGTGCGGACAAACGTGTGGAATTTTGCCGCTTAAATTCCGTACGGACGCTGAAGGTGATCCAGCTTGTTTTGTTAAGAAATCGTAAACAGAAGGTTGTAACTATGTATTTAACGAAATCAACAAAGAGATTTGACTATTGGAACAATCCCCATTTTTCTAGGTTGATTAAAGAGGTGACTGTGCGACACTGTCCCTACACTCGTTACTAAAGTTCCCTGTTTCTGCGTTACAAAAGTTCCTTGCCGTTACCAAAGTTCCCTGTCGTTACAAAAGTTCCCCATTAATCGTTACAAAAGTTCCCTTTTTTCGTTACAAAAGTTCCCGACGTTACAAAAGTTCCCTTTTTTCGTTACGAAAGTTCCCTTTTTTCGTTACAAAAGTGCCCTTTCCTCTGGCTCTCTCTCTCTCTCTCTCTCTCTCTCTCTCTCTCTCTCTCTCTCTCTCTCTCTCTGCTGATGGTAACCCGCATCCACCCCAGGGGGGGGGGGGGGGGTTCATTCATTGTTTCATTTGACAGAAATTGGATTAAGCTCCGCCCGTGTGGCGCCACCTTCCAAACTAAGCTCAAACGGTTGAATCTGTGGCTGAATTCCTTAACAGTTAAAAAGGGAACTTTACAGAGTAGTATTTCCAATACATGAACATACAATCTCTCAGTCGGGAGCTTGAAAAATCGAGTATGTTCACGTTAATTTGCTGTTATTCTTAAGAAAAGGACGTAAGATTCATGCTAAATGTATTATACAACATTCAGTTGAGAAAATTCTTTATTCTTAATTCTTACCAATAATCTTTTTTAGGTTCCTGCCTGCAAGAGGGCAACTCCATCGGATGTTACCTCTCCTAAACATGATGAGCAGTGTAACGTTAAGGTAACGGTTCCAGTGCAGTTATGCTGGCTATTCTCAATACCTTGTCTTAGTTCAGAGTCTCCGGTGTTGTTGTCGGGCCCTGTGCACTCATAATGCAGTGAACCAATTAGAACTGCAAACGGAAGCTTGCATTCGGTGCCAAAGGCAGAAAAAACGCGCACGTAAAGTGACCAGCGATCATTCGAAATCTGGGCAGAACTTCCTCAGTTGTGATTGGCAGAAGGGAAAATGGACGTGTTAGGTCTGTCCTTACTGCAAGCACAAAAGCAATCGATAATCGTACTGTGTGAGCGCCCTTGATGATGCAATATGTAAAAGGTGTATAAGTTTGCAGTCATTATGTTTCACTATATTATTGCTGCGTAGCTTGAAACTTTTACGTAATCTAATTTTTGCCGTTTTTCCTCGATCCGCGAAAAGAAAAAGAGCCTACAGAACAAAACCTTCACAAACAATTCCCTGCAAAATGTTATTCCCTTCATTCAAACAATAAACTATGCCTTTTGTACACCGCAAACTTGCCTTATTGGAACGACAGTGGACTTAATTAAAACTTTTAGCATGGCTTTTTACTAGAAAAGCAGCAACCCGAGCGGCAATAGAATATGGTAGACAGTATACCGAGAGTGTATACCTAATGGTTTAAGCATTAAAGTTAACAATATTATGTTCCGCTGCTTGAATCGAAAATCGGAAAAATTAGTTCTCAGCATACAATGTCAGTCGTCCCGAATCACAAAAGTTTGTTTCCACAAAAAATGAAACATCGCCATTGCGCAAATAAACTTCCGCAAGAAATTCGTGCTAACCTACACCAAAGACATCGTACGTCTTATGTTCGGGTAGGACATACCGCAGAGAAAGACTAACAATGCCAAATACATGAACTGTTTTGACACGTTATGTTTAAGTTGGGTTTGTTGTGAGAATTAATGTTCGAGTCATCCCTGACCTATCTTTTGTCATATCCGATATTTTTTGTTTATTTTCTTTAGCTCCTTTCCAGTGCTACATGGCGCCAAGAAGCTGAAACTTGTAAGGAGCCTTGCACTAACAAGAAGAAGCGAAAACCTCGCCGCAGAAAATTCAATTGGTTTTCAGATGCATATTGAGTGACATGTGCCAATCTATTTCAATTCAGCGATTACAATTCAGTTCAGCCTGTTTGTCTCGCGCTTGTTTAAATAAACTGACTACAAAAGGTATGTTGAGTTTCAAGGAAAGATGGATGTTGTGGTATCTCTCGTCGTCTTTGCAGCCAAAACTAGATACCCTTCAATCAGAACAAGATTGAGTACGAGTACGACTTTCAACCCAGTCACGTGACCAGAGTCCTTAATCCTTCTTGTTGCTAACCAGTAGAGAAGACGTCTCTAAAAACAAGGTTTATATTGGTGGGGTACGTGATAATCCAGGGCGCGCGCACTAGGTTTGACAATTCACTTAATCTTGTACTGTGGATTATAAACGTCCCTACAGTCAACAGACACATGTTAGTGGATTTGAGGTGTAACTAACCTACCAGAGTGGTAACAATGTTCACATTCAGTCTAAAGTAGAGGAAGCGGTATTTCTTAAAATAAAATTATTTTTAGTAAATGGTCTGAAAGGAAGAGTCGTACAATAAGTAGATTGTTCATAGTCGTCCGGGTGAGTGTAGTCCTGCAAAGGACTGTTGGTGACCTTGACTGACGTTTTGACAAGCTGAGCGAAAGTCATCATCAGAGTCAAGTGAATAGTGTCTTGTCAGTCGATGGTGTTAGGGGTCTCGTTATTGACCTGATCGCTCAATAGCCCTTATGCATGTTTATGCCGGACTAGATAATTTCATCACCAAGCCTCGCTTTCATCGTAGAAACTTGTATATTTTACCACGAAAAAAATCCCAAAGCAGCAAAAATGAAAAGAATATTCACGTGCAACGTGCCAGAGGATGAGAATAATTTAGTGCAAACGAGGCTTGGTGGTGAATTTTGGGCAAGTGACGTAATCATGCCTAAGGCCCATTAAGTCGTGATGTCAGTAAATCCATGATGTTATCGGCTGTGAAGGCTCTAGACCGTGAGTGATGCGTTTTGATCCGTCTTTTGTTATTGTAAAGTCCATCAGTTTATTGTTAGTAAAATTTTTAGGTTTGTTCAGTGATTTTGTTTGTTTTGTTTTGTTGATTTCGTAATTAAGTTGTTCGTAAAATGCAGGTGGCTGCTTCTCTGTTTTTCTACTGAAGGAGAGAGGTGAAAAAGAGTGAGTGTTTTAAGGAGAATTTTCACTATTAAAATGGCACCTCTTTATTGTCCTTCATTCATGGCATGCTTTTGACTTGAACTTCCCGTAAAAATTTTTTCTTTTAAGTCTTCTAAGACCAAGTTGCCACTTCAGTAGTTTTTATGATTTTTATAGAACTTCAAACAAATTTCATGAGAAACAAGGACACACTGATATTTTTTTGTTAGTTTTTTTACCCTTTAGTGGTTGATTGACAACTTGGGAATGTCTTGTGTTGTCTTGTGTTCTTTTATAGGGACTACTAGTTGTTCACATAGATGAATACCTGAATTTCAATATTCATTATGTAAGAAGATAAGCAAGCAAATTGCGGTTATAAGTAGGTTGAGAAAGTTGCTAAGTGTCAAAACTAAACTTGCGCTGTATAAGGCCTATATACTACCTCACTTCACTTATCGCTCCACCGTGTGGATGCACTGCGGCAAAACAGCAGCTGCCAAACTCGAGAAACTAAATGAGCGTGCCATGAGATCTATTTTTAACGATAACACTAGTACGTATAATGCATTGCTAGAAACAGCAAACATGCCCACTCTGCATAATAGAAGGGTGCAAGATATGGGTATACTTATATGGAACAACACCGAGTCCGCTTAGCACTCTCCTGATGCTAAGAAGCAACACTTAACCTGCGAGGTAAACTAAAGTTAGCCCAACCAAGAGTAAACACCACAAAGTATGGTCTAAACACTTTCAGGTACTACAGGCCAAAAACCTGGAACTCCTTGACTGACGAATTATTAAAGAACTTCTACCATTAAAAACTTTGTAACACAAATCAGAAAGATGACCTTTGACACATGTAACTTTTATATTTGTAGCACCTAATAGTTCAGATAGTCGTTTTATTTCCTCTTTCTATTTTCAGATCTGTTACCATGTAAATAGTTTTTGCAATTATCTTACATCTTTTTCAGCCATGTAAATAGTTTTACAATGATTCTTTTATTTTCTTTTAGCTAATTTGGTATGGTTTTTTTAATTTTGTTTTTTCCAAACTCGACGCATTAGCTACTAAAGCTAGGGACCTAGCAAGCTCCAGGATTCGAGTATAAATAAAGAATGATGATAATGATGATTTCTAGTATGACTTTGAAAAGCCCGAAAACACATTTGCATCAATGGAAGCTTATAACGTAATGGTCCAGTTTTGTTGAAAATGCTGTTCTACAGCACGAAAACCATTCACAAGTGTCTTTGGAAGACAAGGATAAAAAAATCCCAACTTGAAAAGTCGGGCCGACGTTTTCAAGTTCTTCCTTTTCCTTTCTGTAAAAGGGCAAAAAACAATCTCGTAGTCAGAGTTCTCAGGCTTCTTGTTCAGCGGGTGGTCACCGGGAGAGACCCTGGGGTAATGGAATTGTTACCGCAGGAATCCTTGGTTAACGATTCTTAGTTTTGTTATAGTGAACAGCCAATCGACAGCCAATAAAAAAGCTTTTTTTACAATAACTGAGCAAATTCTCGCGCGCTGATTGGCTAATTTTTATCGTCAATAAGAGTACAGACGGATGAAACACGTAAAGCTGACGCAATCAGCAAAAGTTTTATCAAACTTTTTAGTGCTGCGTTCTTGATGAGGCGAGAATTGTACCACAAATCTAGTAGTCGTCAATGAGGAAATCATCTAAAATTTATGGGTTTAAAAACTGAAGAAACCATTGCAACCTTAGAGCGAAAAGATGAGGATGTTTATTGTGGATTCAGACCTGAAAATCGGCGGTGAGCGGGAATTTGTGCTGTCGATGAAATTAAGCTGAACCGTGTTTTAACGGATTATTTTGTGAACAGTTTTCACTGGATTAAAGGTTAGTTGAGCAATTCTTACTAAAGTTTTAATTTACGAGCCTGTGATTCTCCGAATTACAGCGATGAAATTCAGATTCTGCGGCAATCGCATCTTCCATTGACTCTAGATAGCATTTCTTCCCTTCGTTTGAAAATCAGTTTGGGCTTTTTGTTATTGTAAAAAACAAATTGACGTCAGTTTTTTATGCGTCTGTCCTCTTATTGATGATAAATTTCGTCATAACATTGTCAAAGTGTTGTAGATTACCCCAGAGTCTCTCTCGGCGACCACCCGCTGACCAAGAAGCCTGAAAACTCGGTACGAGATTGGGCAAAAAAAAAATCAAACTAATTGTAGCTCTTTCTTTCTTTGAAAATTCGCTTGGTATTGTTTCCCTGGTGGTGGAGAAGCAATCCATGTAAAAGCAAGCTACTTGCATTTTAATTGAGGTCACTTGTAACCGAACAACCAAGATAAACTCCATGAAATTGCCCCTATAAATGAATTTCATTTCGTCCCTTCCCCCTTGAGTGCCGTGTATAAAGCTCTGCGTTGCTTCGGGCGCTTTTCAGTCGACCGAACATTCCAATTTGGAATTTCGAACAATTCAGGCGGTGAGTGCAATGGCATTTTACTGTGTACTGTTACCCAGCATTACAACATAGAGGGCAAAATTACTGATTGCTGATTGGTTGAGACAGGGTGCATTTTTTCTTAATTTTCTTTCCAACGAGGGCAAAATTACCGACTCCTGATTGGGCAAGCGCCAAAAATATTCGCATTTGATTGGCTAAGCGCGAGAGCGCGCCTTTTGCATTTTGTAAGCGTCTTGAAACGAAAAGCAGATTTTGAATTGGATTTTGAGTTGTTCAACACAAGAATATAGTTTCAGAGTTTAAATTTAACCGAGTTGGTTGGCAAAAATGGTATGGAAATCGGGTGATAGTTCGAAGAGAAATTCCAGAAGATGAACCTGAACGTTTTACGGGAAACAGCAAATGGTTATTTGTTCTAAAACTACCGAAAACCTTGGTTAATTCAGCGAGAGAGAGGTCGCTTCGCAACCCAGGTAAGCTTAAATAAATTTAATACTTAGTTTGAGTTTTGAGTGTGAGTTTGTCAATGAACTAGAATTGTAATTATCTCAAAAGATGAACATATGCATAAAAGACAATTTTTTTTTTGTTCTGGACGCTGAGTAGCAGTTTAATAAACTGCTTGTGTGGAGAATTGTTTATTCTGAGTGCCGGCGGCGGATTGTGTTTCGACGTGCAATGAAAAGTTTTCAGAAAATTTTGCCTTCTGTGTTATAAACAAGTAATCGCATTGAGCCCTCGTAGAATTAAGGATAAATTTTCACTTGTATTTTCAAAGTTTTCACAATTTTGTGAAAACTTTGAAAATACGCGTGAAAATTTATCCTTAATTCCACTCGGCCTCATGCGATTACATATACAAAAACAAACCCGTTCCAATTCACGAGTTTTCGGTTCCTACCATATGACACAGTTGAATGGAAAACTGAGCTCGGCTAGGGATGCACTAATGCAACGGAATTTCAGGGTTTTCCGATGATCCGGGAAGATAGGACGACCTCGCGAGGTACACCCAAATTCCCACACGTTTTTCCAGAAAATTTCGGTTCCATTCGATTCTTTAGCCGGAAGTTACGGAAATTCTGTTCGAATGAAAACTAGTGAATTGCGCTCGAATTCCAAGTGCACTTCGTCTTCTCTCTGGGTTGGTTAAAAATGGCTAGGTCTAAGACGAAGAAAACTCAATTTGAGGTGTGAACACGAGAGGTGAGTGTGAAACGCGCCCGTTTCTTTTTCCTATATGAAGTGTGTACGAGGAATTAAAAACGCAATCAGACATAAGATGAAATGACCTGTCATTTAACTTACCGTACAGCATGAAATTTCTACGGGCTTTATTTTGCACATGACACTTATTTGGACCTTGCGGGATGACATGTTTGGGAGTAACTCGGTGACTGTTAGTTTTCTATAGGGATTTAAAGGGAAAGTATTCCGCCAAAATATTGAAATTTAGTGACCTAATTTCCATGTTATATTGCCGAATTGGATAGAAAGATTCTACAGAACAAAACGGAACAAGTAGCTTGGGGATTAAATGCAGGATTACAGCTGAGAATACGATTTATCAGCCGGAATACCGACTCAGTAGCTCTCAGTGAATACTGTTGCTTCGAATCCAGTGAAGTGATTAGTACCAAGAGTTATTGATTTATAACATAAAAGCAATCGTAAATACAACTGGATTTCTTCACTAAGTGCAAAACTGTAATGGCGTTGTAAAAGCCGGTCAGAGTTTCTGACGTGTCAACAAAGTTTTGCGAGCCCTGTTGTTAATTACTAAAAGGAATCAGATTGGAATTTTTTGGGGGGGTCAGAAACACTAAAATTACAAAAATTAAAACGCACCAAAAATTATTGCCATCAAGTCCCTTTTCTCAGCACGAAACGCCATGAATTTTAACGCCCCAACAAGGTCATTATTCATTCTCATTTGGTTAGAATATTGAGCTACAATTTATTACCGGTCGTCACTTTTAGTTCTATCTCTTCTATCTCCATCTTTCCTTCGGCTGAGCGACATCGGGTATTTAAAGAGATTTTCATTGTGAAAACCAACGCGATTATATTCTCTATTCCTGGATCTTTAACAGCTTACTACTAAATTAATATTCAAATGGATCTCGTGCAGACTATAAAATAAGGATCAATGTTATTAAATATAATAGGTTCCGGAGATTTGATTGAAAGAGCCTGACCATATGAAAAGTGATTAATTTCTACCCACCACATTAAAACTATAAACCCTCTCAAATGTATAATGAAAATGGTAGTTGTTTGACCACACATAGAAAAACAACGACTATGTTTCCTTTCATTACAGAAAAAGACTTTTTTTAAAGCAATTTATATGCAAATGTTAGTTAATAATACATTTAGAATATTTTCACTTGATATTCGCATGTTAACTCCCTATGTTTAAAGGTCTTTTCAGTAGGCTTGAGTAATACTGCACTTTCCTGATCTTGAAAGCGAGTCAGTACCCGCGAACATCTAACTTTTTCAATGAAACGCAACAGATACATGAATAGCCTATCTTCAAATTCAAATTGGCTGAATTGCCAGGTCCCTATCCAATGAAAATGTATGAGGTTACAGCTGTTGTGGAGCAAATAATATCTACGTTGGCCGCGCTATCTATATCAAGAGTATTGACGTTTACTCTTAGAAGTAATTAGAAGAGACGATCTGCATCTACTTCAAGAAAAACAAGCACGAGTGAAAATGGCCTCGGCAGATAGACACGACGCTTTAACTCACCGAGAGACAAGTAAAATCATCACTGAGTGCGTTATTTTCTCACTGATGTTTCTAACTGCGTTGATTGGAAATGTGCTAGTTTGTCTCGCTTTCTACAAAAATCCAACACTTCGTCGCAGTCTTAACAACTACTTTATCATATCCCTGGCTGTCTCGGACATCTTAATGGCGTTGCTCGTAGAGACATTAACATTGGGTGCTTTTATCACAGAGAGGTGGCCATTCAGTGATACCCTTTGTCAATATCATGGCGTCTGCATGTTCATTTTAGGAGTAGTTTCTTTACAAACCTTGATGCTTATATCGGTCAACCGTTATTTCAAGATGGTAAAGTCGGGCATCTTGTACAAGAAAATCTTCAGGAAAAAGACGGTTCTTTGGATGGTGGCAGCTGCATGGATCCTTGCTACTGTTCCCCTCCCGATCTTCTTACTCAGCGGTAATCGTTTCTATTTCAACTCTGACAGAACCATTTGTTACCCTGATTCTAGTTTGAGGGGTTCGCGTATCTTTCTTCTCTGTATTTACGCCATCTTCATCGCGATTCCATCTTGTATCATAGTTTTCTGTTACTATAAGGTTTTCAAAACAATTCGTGTGCACAATCGCGAATTCTGTTGTGAGCGAGAACAGCGACATCGCGTTGCGAAGTTTTAAGCGCGAGTCTCGCTTAACAAAGATGCTCTTCGTTACATTAGTGGGCTTCGAATTGTGCTGGATACCTTTATATATCTTGGAAATGATGGACTTGTTTCACGAGGATCTTGACGCACCGAGAGCAGTTTATGTTATGACTACCTTTACAGTTTCAGCGAGCTCCTCCATAAACCCAATGATTTACGCTGTTATGAACAAAGATTTTCGAGACACCTTCAAAAACCTACTTCTTTGTCGTTAGGAGTTCGCATCGATGTCCACTAAAAAATTTCCGCGGAAGGTAACCATGGAAGTAGTGTATTCTTTGTTACTCTCTGATTTCTTAAAAATACAGATGCAACACTCAAACGTGCGTAACACCACGCTCAGAACAGGGATGGTTTGTGCGAGAGTCTCCATCCAGCGCGGGAACGCTTAGCGCGGCAGGCGCCAAAACCAAAACGGCTTGAAAACAAGCCTGTAATTCTTTTTGTGTATGTGTGTTTCTTGTTGTTCTTGTTTTCTGTTATTGGAAATGCAAACATACATTTTGGGTTTATTTGGGATTTAGCTAGTTTAGATAAAGTGGTGAACGGAAAAGTTAATAGGGACTGAACCCCTAAAAACGACTGCGTGGGAGGCTACTCATACACCGACAAGTACGCTGAACAAACTGTCACAACTAAAGACAGCTCAACACATTCCATCTTGCAAATTGGAATTTTCCGAGGGATTTCCCACGATATCTTGGCAAATAACAATTTTTTGCACAACTTAATAAACCAAACTTAATCTTAAATTCTTTTGTTTCGAGCCATCTTATGGCAGCTGAACTATAATTCTATATATAATGGCTGTGGTCGCACTCGTTGGTAGTTCAGCGTTCTATTGTAATTCAATCCCTACTTAACACGGTTGAAATTTTTATCAAAAATTTTGAATAAGAAAGGAAACGCGACAATTGTACGCGAGCCGCGCTTTTAACTTTTACATTCAGTGTTATTCAGATGATTGAGCAAATTGAAAGACATTTTATCACGCTCAATAGCAGGGTTGATCGGTGAGTGTGGTTGTAGTCACATTTGAGTGTTTCTTCAGTTTTAAAGAGGCTATGTCACGGGAATTTTCACGTTTTTGGTGAAAATTTTCATTGCGTTCGATTATAGGAGAACGAAACCTTAATCCCGGCCGGAGTGAATCGAGATTTTCTCTGAAGTGGATGGACGGACACCAATTTCGCCCTCCCGAGGATTATTGCAGGGGCATAACCTCGGCCGGGAACTGGTGTATACTTTGACTCGCTTTCATGAAACTAACTGACCTCGCTTTTCACGTCCAAAGGCGTCTGTGTTGTGTAGAAGCTCGTTTCGAGTGAGTGAAGTTACAGTCTCGAAAAGGCAACCTGTCATCTTTCGACCAGGGAGTTATTGTAAATCCTTGATCGAGAAGTATGCACGACTCCTTGGTACATATGTCAGAGGGTCTGAATGGGGGTACCTCGATAACACTTAACACTTAATTTTTGGCCTCTGCAACATAAAACAGTTAAATTTTAGGCATTTTAACGCTAACAGTAAAAAATTCACTGTAACAGTAAATTCCATCCAGAAAGAAACAAAATCGGCTCCAAAATTGTCGGAAAGCAGTCCGAAGATCATTCGAACGTTTCCGATCATTTCCGAAGATTTCCGAGGAGAATTCCGAAAATGTTTCGTCTATATACCAAGAGCAAACAGTTCATTCATCACTTAAACAAGGAAAAGACGTTAGCAAACGTGACGTAATTGATATATTCATATGTGAAAGATATTTCTTTTACAGGTTAAAGACAGAATTTTTCTCAGTAAGAGAAATCCTTGTAATTCACTAATTTATATCATAACATGGGATATTATTTACCATTAAATGCTCAATAAAAATGACAGATGTAATTCCTTCCTTGCTAAATTTACAGGTATATGACGTAACTGAACCACGAGCTTTTCAGTGCCAGTTTCCTTTATGCCCTCGAGTATGAAAACTCTTTTCAGATATATTGCAAGCTTCAATCTGTCCAATCTGGCTCGAGGGTCAACTCTTTGTAAATTTGTTGAGTTGTGAATTATTGGTATTTAGAAACTCAGTAAAAGCTGAATCAGTGTTTTTGTAGAGCTTACACTTAGACATAATAATTTACCTTGCAAACTTTTTTAATTAATCATTTTCATGTCCGGTCGAAAGCTCATGGATGTGTGCATACAGATGTTTCTTGACGGATGCCACGCTGGATTGCTTTGCAAGGTCAAACGTGACCCTACTTCTGTGCCTTTCGAAAGCAGAACCCTCTCCGCTTCTATAGAAGCTCACTAGAACTTTAACAACACCGGATGCCGCCATGTTGTTTTTGGCTTTTGACCGATTTGATCTCGAGTTCCAACCTCGTCGACCCCAGTTCGCACGCGACTCTGACCAAATGAACGCGGGCTCTTGGTACGCTATTGGTCTCCAGGTTTCCCCAAAATACTGATGCGCATGGGTAGAAAAAAGAGACTACTGCCCCTTTAAAACGCCCCTTTGAGCATAGGCTCAAAGTTAGGGCAGCACGGCGATTGAGTGATTTTATTAGCGATTTCAGCAGAGCAGAAAAGTATTTACAATGCTAAAAGACTATGACTTTTTTTTTACCGAAAAACCTTCTAAACACTAAACAGTATTTTCTCCGAAAACAGTAAGCATTAAAATATTGACCAATTTAACAGGAAACACTAAAATTTGTGGGCAAATAACACTAAACCCCATTCAGACCCTCATGTCAACCTACACTTCGCCGTTTAGTTGGGAAACCTTCTCGCCTTCGATGAAGAACCACTCAGCATACAACATTCAAATTTATATTCCGTGAAAGAAACGCGCTATTTAAATTTACTTGATACTTGAATCATTTCTTTCTTGAACAATGCCTTGGCGAGTCACTCTCGAAGTTTTGTGTATATGTCCACGCGGCGACTTTTAAATTTAGAAATCGCGTTGTCTGCTTATTTCGGAAATCGACCATCCTCGGAGACCCAGGGGCAGATAGTCGGGGTGAGAGACACTGATAAAACGGGCGAAATCGGTGCGAGCGAAAGTTTACAAGACGGGCGGGAGAACCCCTGAGCGATTACCTTTAACGGACTAGTTCAAGAGCCCATTTGCGTTCTTGCTTCAGATTGAGCACAAATTCTGAGGCATTGTATTTTTTGTGCCCAATCAGCGATCAGCTTATTTCACCGTTCCTTTCGTGAGGTCTTATACAGGGTGTAACTTTGCTAAACCTTTTACCCAGATCTCAAACACTCGTGCGTACTGAAATCAACTTCCTGTTTCGCTCGTTCGATAGGCCTACCATCGAAGAAGGTTTTCGTAAAAGGGAACCCAAAAAGCCGAGAAATCGAGAAATTTGGAAAGGGTACTCAAAGAAAAAGAAAACAACAAGTACGATAATCAGATTGAGGTAATGTGAAAAGTTCACACCTTAGGTGTGAACTTTTAGAAGCGTGCAGTTTGGAGCAAACGCAAAGACGTATTGTGGATCGCACGTAAATCCTAATTGCACGCTTCTAAAAGTTCACAAGTAATTTGGACTTTTTCAGTGTAGCACTTATTTTATTTGATATTGCTTGAGGATGATTCTAAACTAGAATCGAAACACTGAAATCCTCTATTATACGTTCCTTGCATCTATTACATGCTTCGCATGTCTGTCGCAGGAAACTCCTGTGCGCATGTAAGATCATAGGGATTCATCCACGCTCCGTTCCCATCTGTGGCTTGGTAGCTCAGATTGTAGAGCGGTGGACTAGTTACCCGGCGAAGGTCGTGGGTTCGAGTCCCACCTGAGCCTCTGAAAAGTTTCTTTTTCAGTGGACTTTTTCAGTGTAGCACTTATCATTTATTTGATATTGCTTGAGGATGATTCTAAACTAGTATTCTAACAAGACATTGAAAAGGACCGCACTCACAGTAAACTAGTGTAACAAAGAAAATATTACTCGTTCCGAGTTGGACTTGTCAGCCTGATTTTATTTACAGCTAACACTTATTTAAAGAACAAACAAGAAAATGTCACAAAATGCAGTTGCTAAATTACAGTTAACTTATAAACTAATAAACCAAGAAATGGATAGACCGCGACTGATCATGAAAGAAGCAATTAAAGAGGCATATTTTGTACAGTTCTCTTCAAGTTTGTTCCTTTTTTGAAATTAGAAGTACAAATAGGACTGTTAGATCTTGTTGTACTTCTCCTGAAAAATTACTCAAACATTACATATAGTCAAAATAAATATTAAATAAATTACAAATAGACAAGTAAGGGATTTTCCTCTGAGAGTAGCTAAGAACAATTCAGAGAAATTTTAAGAAAGGAGAGAGGACACAGCTTTCTTTTTCAAATCCCAGCTGCTGGGACACAAACTAAAAGGCTATTTACAAAGCGTACAGCGTTTGTTCCCGTTACTACCCAATATCAAATCCAGGCAGTGGTCAAAACAAATTTAAGCCACCAAACGGTTATATCCAATGGAGAGGCGATAACGGCAAAAAATAGCCTGCGTAGCTGGCGGTTTTGTTGCCGCTCGCTCGCTCGCACACGCTCCCCAACAACAGCGCCAGTTACGCTTCACCGCGGTCAAACGAGAAAAATAAGAAAACTACTTCAAAGGGAATTATTTTCACTGTTTAAAGTTTGATACTGTACCAGTATACTGTTGATTTACTAAAATATTTCGAACTCTACTAAAAAAGTTCTAAGTGTTTGAAAACGGGAAACGGACTTGTCGACGCCATTTCTAGGTGCGGAACATTTAAACCTTTCACTTAAATAGCAAAGAAAGTTGTTTATTTGAGAGGAATGAAAATATATTTACACTCACCAACTAATATATATATCCTTGCTCATGTTTTGACTGCATCGTGGGTACGAATCAAAACGAAAAAACTGCCTCAGACGTTTGACCGTGGTGGACAGCTACGCAGGCTTTTGTATATCAAAGGGCTTGATCCCGCTTTCATGTAGACGCCAACTTCAAATTACTTATTACCGAGGTGTCCATTGTCAATCAGACTATCACGTGCTGACAAGTCGTTGCATTTGTTCATCAGGGTAGGGTAGTAGGCTTTTGGTGACGTTATCATCCCCTCCTGGCTCAATTTTGTTTGAGAAGTTAGAAATACCTTTGAGTTCCAGGTACTTACAGATCATTGCATGATAACTGCAACCCAAAACATCAGTTTAAGTTTTCAAATGGCGATAATTGAGTAAACACGGTACAGTTTTTGGCTAATCTTTATCTCCAAAGTCTCCATATACGGAGGTATTTACATTCACTTAGCTTTCAAATGGCAAATTAAACTTAGAAATCGATATCTATCGACTTATATTGAAGAAAAAATGTATTTACATTAGAAGTTAGCGCATCCATCCCGGCTGAGCACTTAGCTAAAGCGTTAAGGTAACTACACACCTTCTCCTCGGTAGTTTCAATCACGCAATTCAATTCAATTGATCAAACTTGTTGTTAAACCAACCACCAAGCAGAGCCTGAGGGTCAGATCCTGAAACCCTTTGATTTCAGAGGTGTTTCTTCTCTCGTCGCTTTGCGACTAGTATTTGGTATTGTCGCCTCGCGTCTCAATTTTGTTTGAAAAGAAAAAAGAAAAACCTCCGGGACCAGGCTACAGAGAGGCAGACTGTAAACACTTGGCCACGCCACCTCTCCCTTCCATATTTTATACACTTTGATAGACTACTGCTACTTTGAATACTTTCGAGTCACGAGATAACGGCGACGTCATCAAACGAGTTAAGAAAAAGTTCATACCGAACTTAACTCTGGATATGTTGATCTATAAATTAAAAATGAATTTATGTCGAATTTCATTTAAGCTACAAACTTAATTATCATGCTAAATGACGGTGCAGTTACTATTGCCTCCATAATCCTGGTTCTGACAACAGTTTCCCATCTTTGAACAGCAAATGTTGATGCAGTTTTCTTGGAGAGAAACTCGGCTTAGAAATGGCGCTTAGAAATAGAATATTGAAAAATATTAAATGTTGAGAAAACGAATTTTGAAAGAAAATCCGCTCAGTAACAATTTCGAGTTACACGAAATTCAGTAAGAACTCGGATTTTTTCCCGAGTCGCCTGTGTCATTATCTGAATAGAACATCTCTCTCACGAAATTTGGCGCGCAAGGCCTTTTGGGTGAAGGTGGGCCTTTAAGAAAGAAATGAAAGAAGGTAAAATTTTTGTATACACCACCAGAAATGCCACCCCCAGGAGGGAGCACTTGGGCTCGTTTGCTGCCTGTTTTGGTGTCTATTTATTGTTTTTCACGTTGCCATGTTCCTACCAATAGCGTGGCTCCACCACTCTCCGTAAACCAAGTGCAACCTACAATTCCTTGATTTGCTCTGACGAAGGGCTAACGCTCGTGACGTCAGCTTTCAATCTCTTTACGGTGGCCTATTTACCTTATCAACTCAGTTGATAAATCCAAAATTTTGTGTTTTACGCCCCCACTGATGCAGCACCACAGTTTCTTGTTTAGAAACTAACCTCCTTGTTCATTCTTACATGCACCGTTTAATATAACTTTGAAGAAAACTAAAAAAACTTAACAGGAGCAAAATAAGACCCCATCTCTGCTCCCACCCGCAGCGGTCCCCTCGAATGGGGACTCTTAGGAATGATGACTGTCATTCGCACTTAAATAGAATGGGATCTAATCCTTGTGCAAAGCGCATGCGAGGAGCAGCCTCGTTTTGGTGTCAACGTACTTTATCGTCTTGCCGCATCATCCAAAGCTGTATTTACCCAATTATCCTATTAATCCTATCGCATTAACGAATTTCTGGTATTTTTATCTTTATATATGGATCGACTGTTTTCTAGAAGAAGTTGCAGATCAGTTACCCCTAAGGGAAATGGTCAAAACTATTGTACTCAGACAGGACCCAGCATTCCGCAAAAGGAAAGGTGGTCTCTTCGTGTACCCCCTCCCCCCACCTTAAAAGATGGTGTCTTGTTTGTATAGCCCCCACTTGATCAGGAGTAGAAACTGAGGAAAAGATTCAAACCTTGCTGTGCCATTTGTTCAGCAATGCAAGCTTCATGCACACCTATTATAAAAGTCCGAACTCAAATTTTCAGGCCAGTAAATGTTGTCCATTTGGCCAATCAGACAGGTGTTGCCTTGCATAGCCCTCCCTACCCCTAAACAAGGTGGGTCCTCATCGAGTACACTTGTTATGACCGCTTCCCTAAAAGCACTAACAGGGCCTCCGAGCTAAAGACGTTGAAGTTGCAATTCGGCAGAGCTCACTTGGTTTGTAGTCTTGCTGAACAATACTGCCAACCGCTGGCGAAATCCTTGGATCCGCATGGAATAAATGATTGGATTGGCTAGCGAGTTCGCCAAGAAAAACATTACCACAAACATTTTTATGTGAAAGTCCCAACTTAAGGAAAGGATTAAAATTTGAAAAATTATTACAGGTAGCAATGTCAGTATAGATGCTATTGTAACAATAAAAAGCGTAACGGTCAGCTTTCGTTCCCTAATACTCACAGTGCTTTGCAGGGTACTTGAATGAACGTTGCATCGGATTTTCATGAAAATGGTAACATAAGATAAGCAAATAACAAAAAGAGAAATAAAATAATATGGTAAATATAGAGTGGAATTAACTAATATTTGCAAGTCTCTATCAATAGTTTGCGTTTCGTATAGTACAATTTGAATGGATTCCCTGATTACAGCCGTTAACCAAACGACTGCGATTATGACTACATAAACTCGTTTGTTCATTGTCATATGTTGGAGAGGGCGTAACGCACCATGCATTCGCTCTAGAGAAATAGCAGCGAGATTGGCAAGGGACGCCATGGAGAATAAATGTAGCAGTGCAAATTTCAAATGATCTACCCAACCAAAACCTTCATAGTACTCCCAGACATCGCAGTCTTCACCAATTACTCGTTCAATCTGTAGAGGACCCGAGATTGCCCCAGCTAGGAGATCGACTATCGCCAGGTTCCGGATAGGTAGGTATGCATTTCGGCGCTTCAGCTGCTGCTCAGTCACAAATACAATAAAGGTGATGATATTAAGGATGACTATGGCCAGACACTCAATAGTAAGGACAACAAGCCATGGAACGCACTCTGACGCAGGGTGGCGGAAAGACGATCCGTCGCTGGTATTAGAAATACTGTTGTTGGTATTGATAGCCATAGCCGCTGCAGTTGATATCTGTTAGAAACCAAATCACCTGAAAAAATGAAAAGAAAAGTAAACTCGTTAAGGTTGCACTGGAAATACGACACGATACGGGTTAAACGTACACGGGAAATATCTGATCCATCAACTAAGCAATCGGTCCATTCCGTTTAACTGTTTCCCTAAAAAAAATTCCAACTGTTTATGTCAGGAACAGTTAATATCCATTGCCCGAAAATTTAGCAACCATATCAACTGAGTAATTTTTCGTGGAAATCTTGTTCTAACCAAACTAAACGGAAAACGTTTTTTTTTTTCTGGTTGGCCATGGCTGACAAACACAGTCATCCGAATCCAAACCATTGAACTGTTTGATGCCAATGGCACACGTTGTAAGGCAGACAAGAGGTTTGAGTATATTGTAACAAAGAATACGTCAACCTTCATTCGTTTCCAGCAGTTGAGCTTGGTGATTCATGTAAACATGCGTCATATTCTAACCTCACAATCTATGAAATATTTTTCCAGAGAGCCCCAGATCAAACCTTGTCCTCACGCAATACCCTCAAACGAAAAACTTTTGCGGGACGTACCAGGACATGTATCAATCGGCGTCTCCCAGGTTTAAAATTGTACTTTTTTCTTGCACATTATAGCGTTGCTCACAGCAGATCATGCGAAAATTTTAAACAAATAATTAAGACGGATTCCGCTCAACGTTCGAGCAATAAGTGCAAAAAATATTTACTAAAAAAACACTCATAGCACGGCAACATTTTCAATGCTATTTGAAACATCTCACTTTAATTCACTTCTCAAAGTGACCCCGCGAATAATTCTCAAGCATCCTCGAGAAAATTAATGTCAAATCTCGTAAACATATGCTAAAAACAGGCGCCATTTTGTTTTGAACTGACTTGAAGCGCCTTTTTAATTGAAATATGGATAACTTCAAATCCAATTTTCTCTCGCGGGGTCAGCTTGGGAGCAAAAGTAACGATAAGCTCTTCTTATCTGTTCTCAAAATGTGACAGTGCTGCAAGTATTTTTTTGGTAACTTAATTTTTGCACTTACTGCTCGAATTAACGTTGAGCGGAAGTCGTCTTAATTGTGTACATGGAAGAAAGCAAACGATAGCAAGCGGTTTCTTTTAAAAGCCCGGCTAATTGCTGATTAACAGTTTTGATTCGTAGAACTTAGCTCCAACTTTTTCACACGTTCTTTCTTAAGAATGACTGTTTTGCCAATTTTTTATTAATTATGAAGTCAAGGAAACTTGGATTTTTATATTTTCCTTTAAGATTAGATAATTGTCGCGCGTAAGACTAGGGGCTGTGGCGGAGTCACGTGATATGTCAACCGAGTATGACGTGCCAAAAAAAGCTCTGAAAATGCTCAAGAGGCTACGGAGGACAACTTTGAACAACTCAGACTTCTCGTTGTTTGCTGATAGTTGACAGCGTCATGACGTCGTTTATGGCAAGTTGCAGCAGTTAGAAGAGGGAATCAATACTTCGTTTAAAGATGTCGGGGAAATGAGAGAAAGTCTTGATTTTGCAGAGGTAAAGTCGCACACGAGCCAAGGAGGCCAGAGCTTATCCCGGTTTCGGTAGCATGAAGCAACTGAGAGTATTGCTACTCCCCCCTGGACGGGTTGCTAGTCCATCCAATCCCCAGCAGTATCTCGCCGGTACCCATTTAAACACCTGGATGGAGAGAGACATTGCAGGGTAAAGTTTCTTGTCTAAGGAAACCATACGATGGCAGGGACTGGGCGTAGAAGAAGAGGTTAAATTTTTAAAGCAAAATTTGAAGGATAAAAGCATACCAAAGCAGAAAAGGTCGACGACTTGGAAAACAGTTTGAAGCGAAACAACGTGGTGTTCTGGAACATACCAGAAGGGGCTGAGAACAAAAAAGTTCCCGCAAAATAAAATTACCGCAAAATTTTTTTTCCGCAAAAATTAACTCCACTGTAGAAATTATATACAAAAATACTGGTTTGAAGGAGAAAAAAAGTGCTACAGTTAACTCGGTGGATAATACACAAAGTGGTAAACTAGTTATTGGTGATTCAATGTAATAGAGTGACATTGATTAATCTGTTTTACATTTGCTTGTTATTTCCGTCTTTCTTTTTCATGTGCTCAAATAAAAACTTAAAACTATTTGAACGCGACTTCCGGAAGATCGCAACAATCAATTCCCAGCAAGAAAAACCAGTCTTTTCCAATCGCAAAAATTAGTTCCCGCAAAACACAAAAAAATCGCCAATCCGCAAAATTAAACTCCCGCAAAAATTTAGTGACACACGGTAGATCGAAATATAGGAGTCATGTGAGCTCTCCGCGCCAACATTAAAGACCCATTGGCACTTTCCATAATGTAACGCGGTCGTAAATGAATTTCGTGGACCACGAAAATACTCAGCCATCGCGACATATATAGTATATATTCTACGTGATTTTTCGCCTTGTGATGTGGCAGAAGCCATTTTTGGTCGCGATTGGAACTTTTCCGTGGAGCGATTCCGCCAAAGGCTCGAGGGTGGCCGGCAAGAAACTGCAACCTTCGGGTTTGGCTCACAAATTCGGTCTTTCATGTAAATGAAATAAGTCTGTTAGGTCGTCTATAAGTGCCCCTGTATTTTACAATTCATTCTCGAATCGTTTTGTCATCTCTTTTTAGTGTACTCGTTTACTGTGAGGTGAGTTTTTCAACACTGATACGTGATTAATCGACCAGAACAAAGTATTGTCTGCACGTCAAAATATAGGTGAAGTACAAAAATTCTCGGTTCGCTGGCGGCTTCGTTTTGTTCTGCATTGAAATAAAACTTTCGGCGAAAGTTGAAGGAGGTTTCCGCGTCTCTGGCCGTCGAAATTTTTTCGATGTGAGTTTCGAAAGTGGCAAAAAACAGCGTCCGCCGGCGGTGCTCATTTGAAATTATGCCCGATGCAAATTAGATGCAACGGACAGAAAAGAGCCGACTGGAAGTATGTTTTTTATACAGAAAACTTCACGGCTCGCTCGAGGTTTCAATTTCGTTCGTATCGATCTCAAACTTTCGGTGAAAGTAGGAACAATTTTCCTGCGTCTTCGGCGTTATTATATTTCTTTTAAATGAGATTTTTGGAGGCGAAGAAAATGTCCTCGGCGAGTGCTACACGAAGGTGGGTTGAGCGACCCAAAACAAAGTCCGCAATAGTGTTTGAGGGGCTTTTGATATCTGATAGGGCTGCTTGTTGAGACTCAAAAATTACTTACGACCGACATTTCAAACTCAGTGTTCATTTCTTCCTCGAGATGAGAGGCTGTAATTTTTCCTCTCGAGAGATCGCGGCCCATGTCCGGTCGAATCAAAATAAACAATGCGCAGTGCATCACGGTAAGTGCCAATGGGTCTTTAAGGATGTTCAAAGTTAAGGTGGCTCCCTATAGTTTCTACAAAAGTGACTATACGAACTGGCAAGAGTTACAAAAGAAACCCTAGTTCTGTTGTCTTGCAATCTTTGTTCCTGAGATTTGCCAGTAAGATTACCAACATAATTACACTTATTTTTCAGTTTTTGCTTCTGAGGCATAGGCCGTTGTCATGGCAACAAAACGTCTAACGAGTGACGGATATTTCCCATTAATTCATCTTTATTCTTTAATATTTTGATTTTCCCTCGGTGAAATTTTTTAAAACTTTCCTATCTTTTGAAAATGATTTTTACCAACTTTTTGTAGGGGAAAAATTATGGGGTCGTTCAGACGGTTTCACCGATATCACGTGATTTCTCATTTTTGACCATTAAACTGAATTGCTCTGACAGAATTTTTCCAAAAAATAGTATGTGGAAGGTAGCGTTAGTATCTCAAAATGTGCAAAATTTTAAAACAATTCACAGAAGGAAACGCGAGAAAATTGACTGTTTAACTTTTGGCTATGCTGACGTCATAAAATGTCAGGAAAATCTTACAATTTCATGTGAGCGCGCGCAGGTTACTACAGCTCACATCATAAGCACGCGCGCGGTCATGAAACTATAGGGAGCCACCTTAAAGAGCTGGTGAGGCCCATACATGTTGCTTTGTTAATGTACACTGCCAAGCAATTCATTCTCCGTATAAACGTTACAACAAGGCTCAAAGATAATCCGTATCAAGAAGTGAAGATCTTTATTTCTAATGATGTATATATTGAAAACGGTGAGAGATGAGGGAAAACATTAAGTAAAGGCACTTAGAAAGCATTCGTGCTCGAGAGGCTGTAGAGTATGCATTTATACCATGTAATGTTCCTGTACGGCGATACTGGTGCGAAACTATCCTGAGGGGGTAGTAACGATACGATGGTACCTGAGGCTGCCGAATTAAGGCGGCAGAGCGGAGCACCATGGGTAAGGAAATTTGGTAACTTATCGATCCGAGAAATTTTGGTTCTGACGTCAGCGTAAATCCGTACGCCCGTACAGACTCTGGTGAAGGGGGAGGGGAGTTCCAAGACAACCCGGTGGGGGGAGGAGGAGAATGCCATCTTTTCTTTGGCGGGAAATCGCGCGACGCAGCGTTTTTCGCATGACCATCGTCGCTTTTTAAAAGGAGGCTTCTTTAAAAGCTTAAGCTTATTTAGCAAAACGATTGTTCGAGAGTACTGGTTTTATACTTGAGGAAAAAACATCTAATATCTATAAATGGAAAGAGAAGTTCAAAACAATACCCAGTCGTCTTTTTGGTGGAAGGCGAAAAGTTCAAGTTACGAAATTTGCCTTCGACTTCATCGTTGTCACGGTGTTCTGCTGCGAACTACGTAGGTCGGCACATCGCTTGAGTTAACAGCATTTTGCAGCGGTCGGGAACGCCAAATTAAACATAGCAGAGCTAGTGCTTTCTGGTTTTTTCTGTCACAACCATGGTTTTTGCGGCGGTCTAAACACATTTTCCCAGGAAAGACACCCGCTTGTTTATCTCGATCGAGCTGTGATCAATTAACAGTCGTATAAGTCACGGTATTGAAATTAACGCTATTTTCGTTGTCGTGTTAGCTTTAATAGCTCAACGCGCGAGTGTGTAGGTCTCGCATTCTATCAAGAAAGAGTACATCGATAATTCCAAAAGTACTTCGTTTAATACACTGGATACACTGAGAGTTCGTGTAGGCACTTCTGAGGGTCAGATTAAACTTCAATTCAGAGATCGTAAACAATGTATTATAAAAGATCGAAATATGGTAATGTAAGAAATCCGTTTTTAATCTTCACTTTGCATATACTACAGAGCAGGATTCAGAATTCAGTGAGGTGAAAATAATCGAAATTAACATCGTGGAAATTAAAAAGCTTCACTTCATTCCGTGCGATTTACTGAGATAATTCCGCAATTTTTTCAAATTCCCAACAATCTCATAGAGCGTTAATTTTCTTTAATAACGTTAACATATTAGCCGACACAAATGACAAACATGTCCACCATTTTTTCTTCGCTGTATTAACAATCGCTCTTATTTCTTCGATTTGATGTGAGAAAAATCATCACAGTTATCAGTCCTACAACATGTGAAGCAAGTAAACATAAGTTTATCCTTCTTCAGTAAGTACGTTCATGATTTCAATTTCGTTTGCTTTGCGTATTTCTGTAGTACACAAGCAGACATTGTTAGTCAGCTACGTGCTTCATCAACTGAACATAAGTTTACCCCGTCAACTTACTGTTTAAATAAAAAAAAAAACGGCTTCCAAAAAGCAAAAGTTAAAGATAACCTTTAATATCTATTTTGTACGAGGCAAACAACAAACACTGGGTTGACTATCGAACACTTTTCACTAACATTTAAGTTTTACTTACCTCAGAAACTTGCTTGCCTTCTCCTACAGAAATCAGCCTGTAAAATCTCGCGATATGGTTTGAATTTCCCTGACTGCGTGCCAAGACAGGATAAAGGTATATTTTGAAAGTTTCTTGCTAGTTTCGTACTAGCTTTCACTGCAAATAAAGACACAAAAAGGGACGATTAACACGCGATATATTGCTGAAATGACGTTGGCTAGGAGACGAGATATTCTGATAATAAAAACACCCCAACAAACAGGGATGGGGAGTTGGGGGAAATGATTTGTGAAAGAGAAATTAGCCGTTTTATCAAGTAGAAACAGTTAACAATTAAAGAAACAAGATTATTTCGTGAAGTCAAACCCTGAGCAGTGAATGTAATATGATTTAGTTTACCTTTTGAATCTGTGACTAAACAGTCAGTTGAGTAGTACCTCTCCCTGGAGCGGTTCAGTTTACAACTCCTAACTTAAAGCCTTCTGCAACTGGATGGCAAAGAAGAGCGCGACCATTAGCTAGACTCGCAGATGTTATACGATAATTACTTCTCGAATTTCGAAAAAAATTGTTGTAGGTATAACAGTCATAACAAGACAATTAATGACTGACCCTAAGGGAAACAGTCTGTTTTGCATCTGTGAAAGACAAAACTTACTGTTTGCATAGCTAGAGGCAATTTATTGCTTATCCACGTCAGTTTTATCAATCATCTAACCCTTTTAATTGAAAACTGGTAAAAGTTATTATCTTATGACATTGTCAAAGGCGTTAAATTTATTTTACCAAGCTGGCAAAGCTGCGGAGTGCATCATGAGCAACAATGGTTTGGGAATTTTTGTCATTTCGATAGCTGGTAGTTCCAGATAACTTGAGAAAAGTTTTAAAGTATTATTATTATTTTTTTTTTAAAGGGAAACAATTTTTATTACAAAATGACTAACTATTAACATAATCTAATGAAAAATCTTATGTACATTTAACATTAAAAATGGTACAAAGTTAATACATTCTTATCTTACAAGCTACTCGTATTTAAAAATATGTTTTAAAATAGTTGTTCAAAAATAGGCGCTTTGTAATGAAAAGCTTAAGAGATATAACAAATACTGTAAAAGTCATGTATATATATAAAAAATAGAAAAAGAAGCAATTATTTGATCAGAGCCAATCCTCTTTCTACTGCAAAGTCCGTGTCCTGTAAATTCGAGTAGATTCTCCTTGTTGCCCGTGATCCTCTAAGGCATAAAAGGGCTGATCTCAAGATTGCGAAGGAAACCTTATTATTATTATTATCATCATCATCATTGTTATTATTATTATTATTATTATTATTATTATTATTATTATTATTATTATTATTATTATTATTATTATCATCATCATCATCATCATTATTATCATTTATTATTATTATTATTATTACTTGTGATTTACGCCAGTTTTAGCGTCAAGGCGTTACCGGAAAAAACCGCACGTGGTTAGATAGATTCAGCAACAAAAAACACATTTACTTTTATAGTTTTACCTTGAACACGAAAAAGCTAAACAGAGGTCTTTTTTCATACCCTCTGATAGTATTGAAGATTGATATTCGAAATGTCACTGTGTAGCACGTAAGTAATTTTGAATTTTTTCCGGAATCATCAGCAAGGGTTTTTTTAAAACGTTTAGCAGTAAAAAGTAATCGGCCGTTTCGACCACACTTAAAATTATTAATTATTTGTGTCATCAGCGCTTGCAAACGTTTAATTCTTGTAAGACATCGTCTTGCGTGAAGATGCCCTGGAAAAACGTCGGAACGGAATACCAAATAAAAAGGGAAGTCGTGAATAAAAAGAGAGTGTCCAAGACTCAAGGCCGTTTTACAATCACGAAATTAATTTCAAATGATCTTCTACTCAAGATGAAAGTTGCTATCACATAAGGTGGGAGGAACTTTCGTCGCCCAGAAACCAAATTAAGCGTATTTTTCTAACAATCTCGTTTGGGTTTGTTCCTTTCCTTGTTTGGTAATTTTAAGGTTTGCTCTCTGTTTCTTATTTTGTACTCGGATATCGTACTTTTCGATACTTCAGATAAACATGTTCCGGGACTCGTTGTAGAAACATATTTTCCAGATTTCAGGTGCAAACTGGAAATCAAACTGTTGAAACGTTAATAGTCGTATTTCCAAACTTGCCAGGTTATGGTTACATTGTCCTGATAAAACTCGCTCCAACACTTTTGGGTTGATAACGGTGAATACTTTTTCCACTAGATGATCATACAGTGAACCTAAGTTTGGCGCCTGCTGAAAACTGCGCTGACCACCGTATCTAGCTCAAAACAGTCTTCTTTAGTGGGGGGAAAGCATCTAACCATTCAAAAAAAACTGTTGGTCTGAGTGGAACACGGCCAAAACTACCGTTTTAACTTTGCTTGCTACTTTTTTGTCCCTTCTGTTTACAAGCCTGATAAAGAAACTGTTTTTAAGTGCCACTTGCTAAGCAAGAAATTGTAGTAATGAAGTACGTAAATTGGTTAAAAAGAAGAAGGAAAACTCCAATAACAGGTAATACCATTAGACAATGCCTTGGGAACTCCTCTTAATTTCTTAAAACAGGGATCCTCATGAATACTCTACCTTGGATAAACAAGATGCTATGTTGAATCTCATACAAGCCAGCTTCCCGATCAGAGACACTGGTGTGGCTAGCTTTCAAGAAATTGTTGTTCTTAAATAGCTGAAAACAGATCAGCCTTAGACGGACAAATGGATTTCAAACATGACGGTGGGGAAACCTGACCTAATACCTAATACCGCTTTTATGGCCAGCAAAATGATGTCTCCCATTTCACTCTTCTCCTAAGTAACACTGATGAAACAGGAGAAGTCTAAGTAACTCAGTTAAAGGCTGATTTAATGCATTTCCCTGTGAAGTTTTAATTACAATGTAAAATTTAGGAATTTATAAAAAAAAGTTGCATTTCGACTATTTTCTGTTGTTACGAAAAGTTCAAATTTCGACGTGAAAAAAGTTTTTGTACAGTGAACCGCGAGTGTCTACGGTAACTAAAGCCTTTGGAATGGAATAGATTTTGATTTTTCGTCAGGGTTTGGAGCAAACTAAATTATTGGTTTTATAGCCGAGTGTCCTCTCTGCATCAGAATAAATTATAGAGCTTGCCAATTTACAGATCAATGTAATGGCTTAGTGCGGTATGTGTACAATGCAAAATTTATGAATTGTCTACTCTTTGTACGTGTAAGATTGTAGTTGTCTGACTTTAATACCTTAATCGTCTTATAGCCGAACAGTATTAACTTCCATTAACGTAAATAATGTATATCATTAATAAGCAAAAGGGTACTTAGCGAGAAAAAAGCAAAACAATGGAAAAAGTTGTTTTTAGTTCATATTTTTCATCTTGTTTTGCATAGCCTTTACAACCTTCGTTGTTTGCACCTTTCCAGAAATCGTTTCCTAGCTCCCAGAAAACAAAAAGCACCAATTTTCCCATGATATGACCCAGGTTTACGACACATATGGACATAAACGTGAAAAAATATTGGCTAAAACGGACAAATAAGTTGCTAAAAAGAGCTTATTCGATGGATATTTAGCCTGTGTGCATTAACATATCATTTTCCTGTTTTTCTTGACGCAGAAATTAATAGCAGACATCAAGGCGCAGGGTAATAGAATGATTTTGGTGGTGTGACGTCGTCCCTACAGGTTTTAAATTGTCTAATAGCTCAATATAATATTTCCGAACCGTAAATTTATTTCCTAAAAACCGAATAAAAGGAGACACAAAAAGAAGACACAAACATCCAAGTAGGAAGGTGTGAAAAACAGACGAGAATTTTAATTTCAATTTAAAAAAGCCAGATAAAAGAACTAAAATAATGGTTTCAGAGATGCAGCAGCTGGCAAATTACGCGCAACCAATTTGCTCCGCATGTTTTCAGTCAGGTGTGTACACTCACTCACTCAACCTCTTCATACCGAGTGGCACATAAGGTGTTTAAGAGCCGATGTCTGCAACTATCGAGAATCGGGCGTCAGTCGTGAAATTTCGAATTTCTTTTTATTCTGTCCAAGAAACCTCTATAGTGAAGTGTTATCAAAAATAACATTAACAGTTTCAACAGCTTTTTATTTTTTTAGAAATCGGGCAAAGTTTAAAAATACGGCATATCGGCCACCTTCGAATAGTGAAATTCAGTTGGCGGAAAATTACACATTTTTATCTCGCTCGTGCGTTAAAACGCGTTGTCGTCTGTTGATGAAACACGAACATAATATAAACACACTTTTAAAAATCTCTTTATAACACAGTAGTTTTCTTTGGATAAGCTGTTGAAGTAAGAATGTTTCGGCCGTTAGAAGAAAACCAGTTTCAGGTATTTAAAAAAATAGCAAATTTCACCCAACTTCCACACTACAGAAACCCAATTGGTACGTGGATTTTGGACATGAAATAACAACAGGTTTGAAGAAAAACCTTTGTAAATTACTGTGTTAAAATATTTCTGGCGGCACTGAAAAATTACCCCGTCGAGAGACCAAAATGTAAAGGGTAGTTTGACACGAATCGCCGACTGAATTTATGACACAAACGGCCGCCGACTGCCTACGCAAAGCAAACGAAAGCCGTTTTCACTGGCAGAAATGCCGGAGAAACCTTCGAAAAATTACTTAAGGGGCTTGCAGAATAATTTTACATAGTGTTTGCTGAAGTTAAGGGGCTGTTTACATGGCGCCATATGTTTTCTGTATTCAGTTTACATGCAAAATGTTGTACTTGGCCCTAGTGCTAGGATCCTTCTAGCACTAGGATCTTCCTAGCTGAGAGATAGGAAGATCCTAGCGCTAGGAAGATCCTAGCACCATGTAAACTGCCTTCGCTCGGAAGATCCTAGTACTAGGGACAGAAACACAAATATGGCGGCAGCCGGGCGTTCAGCTGCTAAAGACCGACAGTTTTATTTGATTTCCAGCAACCACCCCGACCGAAATTTTTGCATGTAAACCAAACGAAAATTTGTTTCCCCTTCTAGGATCTTCCTAGTGCTAGGATCTTCCTCCCTCCATGTAAACAGCCCCTAAGTGTTGTTTTTGAACACACACGCAACCGCTTGTTTTAGTACACGGTTCGGTCGATCGAAACCGCAACATATGCATAACATTAATCTTACCGTGTTTTTAAAATTCTCCATTATCTGTCTGATTAAAATAATCCTCTACTACATCGTTGTGATTGGTACTGTAATAGCTGTAGCTTGCTGGACATATGATAGCGTTGTTTTCCCGAAATTTGTCATCACTTAGCCGCAAACAAACTGACAAAAGTAACATTCCGGAACAGTAGCAGGAGAGTCTCAATGAGGTTAACCGTTAGCCGTAAAACGGCCAAAAATTTAGCCGTTAGGCGTAAAAATTGCCAAATTCTAACCATTAGTCGTAAGAAAAGTTAACCGTAAAATTTATCCTATCTACGATTTGTCATTTTGGAAGTGTCAAAATCTTAGACTCTTATGTGTTTTGTCTTGTGGCTAATGCGGTTACGACGGTTACATATTCTGTCCTGGTACCGAAAACAAAGACATTTGGCTCAGGTCCAGCAGAGTCATATTCCGCGAACCGGAAGTGTCTGCTTTTCGGGCGTGGGATGAGTTGACAGACAACTCTTTGTTAAACTATTCTTAGGATCTTCAGTTTCTTCATTCAGTGTGTGGGCGATGGCTGTCTTGAAAGGCGTAATTAGTTTATATCGAGCTGGGGAGGAGAAGCCAATTGAAAGATATAAGGCAAGAATAGGCCATTTCCGAATTGTTTTGTGTCTCCTTTTCAAAGCGAGCCTCGTGCAAAACCTTAAATACGAAAATGAGTTTTATCTGCATATGAATGAAAACTCATTTCCATATGAAAGGCTATGCGCCAAAACTCGCTTTGAAAAAGAGGTACAAGTCAACTCGGAAATGGACTATTAAAATCGAGAAGAACACCGCTCTATTTCAGCATTTAAAAGAAATCTCATCGATTTTCTTGGTCTTAACGACGAAGCCAAGTTTCCGGGCTAGGGTCATTTGACCTGAACTCTACCCCCTTGTGAAAATCAGCGGGAAAACGGAAAATAACTCTATATCAACCAGCGATAGTGACATAGAGCCCCCCCAGGGGGGGGGGGGGGGGCATTCAACAAAGTTTTATATGGGGACGCTCCGCCCCGAGGTCCAACCCCTTACCCTTTTATATACCCTTTTTGACAAAAAAGGTACCCCTTTCGTATACCTTCCATTGAAAAATGGTACCCCTTTTCACATACCTACTTAAGAACACTGCATCCCTTTTCTAAACCCTTGGAAGGAAGTCTTCTTGTCGTTTTCATGTAGCGTTTAATAAGTTAAAATGACACAGACATAAGGTTCGTCTACTCGAAATATTTTAATTAAAGGCCCTTTTAAATACCTAAATGACAGATTTCTCTACCCTTTCATATACTTCAGCTTGTGAAATCCCTGCCCTTTCATATACTTGAAGCCATGAAAAAGGTGCCCCTTTCGGGCGAAGCCTCCCTGTATAGACTATTATGGGGGATACCTCCCCCCCCCCCGGGGGAACAGAGCTTGATTCGGAGGAACTGGTCATTAGTAAGCCAATGATAACAAGGTCTGGAAGACACATCAAGGTGTGGACACGGTCTGATGTTTGAGCGTAAAAAGGCAAGTAAGTCAAGTAAAGTTATAAACGTTATTGAAGCGTCGTAAGCCAGCTAGCAAAGTTGCTATTTTAACCGTCTTAACAGGCATATATCTCATACAATTAAATATACTTTTGATGTAGGTTTATTGTATGGCATCGTTGTTCCTTGTTTACCGTACATGCTGTTTCATATACATTATATTTCTACAAGTATAGTAATACTACTCGGGAGAGAGGGGGGGGGGGGGCATTTAAGGGACGTTTGGGTGGGGTTGTGCCGCCGAGGCTTTCAAACCCTGACCCTGTTTAAGACAAAATCTGTTCATTTCAATACCCTGTTTAAGACAAGCGACCTTTATACTTTGCTTGTGCTCTGCGTTTTTGTCCGCCTTGTTTTTCATTTCTCATGCAAGAAATATTTTTTTATATAAATGACATCCTAGGATGAGATTTGAGAAAATTGCTGTACCCACATGTAAGGTTCAAGGCTTCCGGTCCAGAAAGACACCCTGTTCAAGACGCTAAATAGTGAAATTGCATACCCTGTTTAAGACGCAAGACCCTAAAAACCATGCCCTGTTGAGCGGCACATACCCGTTTAGGCCAAATAATGGAGTGCCCCCCCGGGTTACTACTGCTGTAGTAGTATGCTATATATGTCCATTACAATTCTTATAACACCGTAATTACTTTGTTTATATATTTTTTATCCCGGAATTGACCTAAGAAGTAAACGACCGGTCGTAAAAGTGTTTTACACTTTGAAAGTTAACTATTAACTTTTTTAAACAATGGAAATTAATTTTTAACATTTCTATTAACCGTAACGGAAAGAAATTAACCCGCAGCCGTAAAATGGCCAAAATTTTAACCGTTATCTGTAAAAAGACCAAAATTTTAGCCGTTAACCGTAAAAGCCATCACCCCATTGAGACCCTCTAGCAGAATATGTTACAGGAGCAAGATTGCGTGACGCATGACCTGGGCAGAGTCAATAGGGGTAATCGCATATTATAGGTATTACTTTTTTTAGGTGTAAGCATAAAGTTCTACAGAAATACTTTTTAAAATCACCTTTTGATGGAAAAAAGCTTTCATGCATTGATATCGCGTCGCTAAAAATGTCTACAGTCGCCTCGTGTATTGTAAAATCTTTATCAGCGACGACATTGCAGTCGGACAGTGAATCCCAGCTATTACTCCCTCGCGCAGGTAGGAGGATTACTGTTAGGCATTACAAATCCTAGAGCGCTGTTTTTTGGGGGGGCCATTTTTTAAAATTAAATCGGAGTATTTATTTCATGCATTTTGAGACAGAAGAGTCTCACTTAAAAATAACAGTGTGCCTACGACATCCGTCATCGGTATTTGTTCGGGACTAGGTGGCGCTGCAATAACTCGCGGTGTTCGATCCCCACAGAAGTGGCTGCCCACAAGGGAAAATCCTCAGCCCCAGAGGCTCAATGTGGATTAAAAAGGGCGTATTCAGCCCATGTTATGAGCGCCATGAATATGCTTGTACAAGAATGCTCGCGTATTTGTTTAAATGGTTTTTTTGAAAAAAGATTCTTTATCTGTGTGATCAGTGTCCGTCAAAGTTCAACACCTTAGGCTGCGGGCACTCTCTTTTTCCGCTCAGGGATAGTCGAGGAAAACGAACAAGGGAGCCGGCGCCTCTGGTGTTGAAACGTGACGCCAACCTTGTTCCCAGGGCTTTTGCCATTTTTTTTATTTGGTTAAAAAAGGGAAAAAGTCCTGAGAATGAGGTTGACGTGACGCGCGTGTGGAGCCCGTGCGAAAATCGCCGACCGCCGCAAGCGATTTTTACGTGCACTCGCGTGTTGTTTTGGCTGGACTAGTCCTTAGAGGAAAGAGTAGACCGAGCAGTCTCTCTTTCTGCTCAGGGATAGTCGAGAGAAACGAACAAGGGAGAGAGTGAGCACGAAAATCACCTGCACAAAAATGGCGTTGAAATGTGACGCGCGTGTCAATCCGCCTAGCATTGAGCCCGGTCTAGTACACTAGCGTACACTAGCGCATAGCATATATATATATATATATATATATATATATATATATATATATATATATATAGTACGACGCTAAATTTTGGCGTGCTGTCATTGGTTGAAATCGAGCACGTGACGTGATAGTGTCTTTCCTCAGCGGGCTGCTATCAGAGCATAGTGCCCGTTTTGGGCAATTTGCGCTCAAAATTTAGCGTTGTACAATAAAAACAATAGAGTCCTTCTGTTTCAGGCCCTATGTGTGATAAGCTCCCTCGGAAGTTTGATGTTCAATCTTCATATAAGCCCTCGAACTGCGTTCTCGGCTAATATTTGTTTTGAACATCAAATTTCCTCGGGCAACCTATTACACGGTAGTGCCTTCGACAGAAGAACTCCGATTGTTTTTAAAAATAGCGGCTCCACATGCGAGTCACATTTGAACGCTGGAGGCGATTTCGCGCTCGTCAGCTCGCTTGCTGGTTTTCCTCGACTGACAAGACTATCCCTGAGCGAAAAGAGAGACTGCTCGTAGTCTAAGTTGTTGAAATTTAATGGATACTGATCACGCAAATAGAAAATCTTTTTTTTCCGAAATGGTTTTTATCTAGGAAATAATTCATGGAAATGAGAAAATCGCAAGAACATAATAACTGACCCTATTCACAATGTCTACGGAGGGGTAGCTAGTGGAATTTCACAAGGCCAAAACTATTTTAACGAAACCCCCAGCACCCGACTTTAATTAACATTTTTTTCTCAAAAAGACTTCTTCAACGCGTAAGACGGGGTTTTCACGAGAGCACACAAGGAGTGAGAGGTTGGCTGGGGGAATGAGAAAATTTTTTGCGGTTCGCGTTCGTGCACTCATGTATCGGCTAAAACACTAAATTAATATAAAGTTCTGAACTGACCCCAAAAAACATGTTTTACTTACTATTACGTATATTAAAGGCGGCTTGAGTTTTTTGGGCACGAGCTAATAAACCATGTAAGATTTGGGAACGGTCGGGCACAGTTTTCTGTTTTTGTTTCTGCTTTTTTTTTAGATCACGGTAGTAACGGTTTTCTATTAGTAAAGTATGGTTTAGCAGCGGTCTTCTGTGTCAACTTTGTCGAAAATACAACAAACCCGCATAAGTATGCCTTTAATAAGCCTCTCCCTCACCCTCTCCCCCACGAACATGAAAGAACCCCAGAGTAACCGCGTAAACAAATTGCGGATAATTTATTATCAACGAAAGTCACTTATACAAATACATACGCAAGCCTACTTGTGCAAGTATATTTGTGGTGCTCATAGCATGGGTTGAATCCGCCTTTTTAAATCCATATTGAGCCTTTGGGGCTGAGGATGTTCCCTTGCGGGCAGCCACCATGGCCACTTCTGCGGGGACGAACACCGCGAGTTACTGCACCGCCATCTAGTCCCAGACAAAAACCGTTGTCGTGGGAACACTGTTATTTTTAAGTGAGACCCCTTCTGTCTCAAAAATGCCTGAAATAAAAATGTTGATTTATTATTATAGTTTTTTTTTAAATGTCCAAATTGCTCTTGGATTTGCAATGTCTAAAAGGAAACCTACCTGCTCGAGTAAGTAATAGCTTAGATTCACTGTCCAGTGGATTTCGGCAATGTCGGCAATGTCGACTCGTTGCCGATTTTACACGAGGTGATTTTAGACATTTTCGCTACACTCGCCGATTGCCACACATTCAGCATTCGCCAGGTTAAATGAACTGGGACCACAGGGTCCACCAACGAGGACGTTCTGACGAGGACTATCATCGTGATGTTTGAATACGGTAGCCACAAGATGCCACGCAATGAAATGTCAAAAAAAAAACAGCGACACGATATCAAGGCATAAAAACTTTTTCGTTTCAAACATGAATTGAAAAACTAGTATTTCTAGAACTTATACGCTTATACCTCAAAAAGCTAACATCTAAAAATTCGATTAGATCGATTGACCTTCGCCCATGTCATGCGTCACGCAATCTTGTTCTTGCAACACTGGTACTGTTCTAGAATGTTGGTTTGTCAATTTGTTTGCGGCTAAGTGATGACAAATCTAGGGAAAACAACGTTCTCTCATGTCCAGCAAGCTACAGCTATTACAGTAGCAAACACAACGATGGAGTAGAGGATTATTTTAATCACACAGATAATGGAGAATTTTAAAAACACGATGAGATTAGGGGATTATGAGGGGAGGAGGGTAATACGACTCCCCTAAAAACGACTGCGTGGGAGGCTACGTGTGTTCCGGAAAAACTGCAATACAGTGTACATTTGAAATCTTGCTTACTTTTCCTGTTTTCTCTATGACTCATTACAATGATGTCCATCAATGTCTTTCATGTCACTTTAGCTGCTCCCCGGGAGCTGTTCATCACCGGGGTTCATCATTACTTGCACGTGAAAGCCCTTTTGCTTTAGAGCGCGCTTGATTTCATTAGCTCGGATTCTGCTCGTCTTGAATGTGACCTCCACGGGAACATTTATTCCTCCTCCGACACGCCAACGACCTCCAGGATCATTGAAAGGTTCTCCAGTGACTTTGCTGCAAAAGGTAAGCAAAAAAAGCAAAGCATGAATTAGCAAGCGTATGCAAACTGAGGCGGCTTAATTAGCGAATTTAATTCACCTCCAAGTTGAACCTTGTGAAAAATAGAGTCATATTTAATTAGTTATCACATGCATACCAGGAAATGTTAGTGCGTAGTGCCCAGAGAACAGCTACGACCTCCTTTTGAATATGTCCCAGTTGACCTCTCTTGGGGTCAGTAAGCTTGAATGCTCTGCCTTTGTCGCCGATTTTCCTCTCAGCAAGGAACGTTTCACCAATCGCCACGTCAAACGAACATTCCTGATAATGTTTGGATACGCATTGTACGACGACAGTCGTTTCATCCAGTCTTGTATTTTTTTTGGTTGGAAATTTTGATGCCAGGTATTTTTTGGGTCTAAAATTTCAGGCTTGTGTACTTTTTTGGGTTTGCAATATGAAGCTCCGTCGGACCCCCCCCCCCCCCGTCATGTATACTTCGAGTACCCCCCTAGGATGTTAAATAACTGAATCCGGTGCGGATCCAAATTTATCTATCACGTACAAAGCCTCAGTGGTAATTTTCAAGAGGCTAAATTTCAACTGTTATAAATTTCTGATGATAAAAGTAAATCAAAGATTTTAATACCTTTTGCCCAATTAGGGCTTCGACAGACTAGAGCGATAGTCGTCGACAACTATTTTATAGTTGTCAATCGTAAAAAGTTGTCCATAACAAAAACACAGTATGTGTGAAGCAATATATCAATAACAAAATCTAAAACAAATAGTTATCGATAACAAAATAATTTTCTTCTTCAAAAGGAAAACTAATTTAGCTATCGATAACAAACGCGGTGGCTTTATCGTCGACATCTTGCTCTTCCTAGTCTTCGAGACAGTCGACAACTAAGCCATACTGAACCACGTTTTGTGCGCCCGCGTTCCTTCGCGGACAGGAAGAGGATGAAAGCGGACACACGGCTGGAAAACGAGCATAAGTAGATGATTGCCAGGTAACTAGCGTTTCTGGCATGCCCAGGAACTCTAATTATTAAGCTCTTGCATAAAAATTGAAAGTTATCGATAAGAATCTAAGCTTTTTTCTTCTTTGTGTCCCTTTCTATTTTAGTTTAAACTCATTTGATATTTCACGTCAAAAAGACAAGAGAGAAGCGTTTCTTGGATTCCAAGAACACCTGAACCTGTTTGTTTTTTTAAATGATTCTTTTGAGTAGAAAACAATCTTCTAACACGAAAGATGTTCAACATTTTGGCAAATTTTACAAATTTCCATTTGGAAGACAAATAAAAAGGAAAACAAAAACTTTATTGAACATGTCAACTGTATTAAGCAACCAGCGCAAAAAGCGTCTTTCTCATACGATGCCAGGATTAGAGAAGAGAAAAACGAGGAGAGGGAAAACGATCTCCTTTCCCTATGTTTATTTGTTTGTTTGCACGGTTTAAACCTTCCGCACAGACTCAACCATTAATTATACATTCAACTACTTTCATTTCATCATCATAATCACATGAGCTTTAATCAACAACGCACACGCAACTATTTCATTGTACGGAATTAACACAGTTGTTTTTTTTCTCTCTCTCTCACTCAAGTCAGGCAGGTGTGGCGGAAAAAGGCAAACTGCGACCGAGAAAATGTTAATGTCACTGCAGTCTTACAGTACCTTGTCACAAAATGTCAATCAACTTGCGAAAAGCCCGTGCACGTCTTTGCGGCCTTCCTGTGAAAAGTAAACTGCTCCACAGCGACAACCTCAACCAATCAAACGATGATACATCACGGCAGGTGCGCACGTGAACGCTAATGATTATAGCTATATATAAACTGCAACACTCGTTAGTGATTCACATACACTCTGAAAACGGCCAAAAGTGTTGCGTTTTACCAAAGAAATTGAATTTAACGAAAATGTCTGGACGCGGTAAAGCAGCCAAAGGGGGGAAAAGTTCGAGCAAAACAAGGTCTATGCGAGCCGGTTTGCAGTTTCCTGTTGGACGAATCCACCGCTTTCTTCGAAAAGGTTGGTGAAGCAAAATATTTGAACAATATGTTGTTAAATTGTCCCATGAAAGTAGTTTGACCAGTAAGCTGCAACTTGTGTCAGCTATCTGCCGAACAGAAAACTGGCTGTTCAAATTTTCTTTACTCGTTGCGTACAAGTTATTTTACCTTCTGCAACCTTTTTATGTCTTTGCTCTCATGGACACGAGAGAATGATCACAAAATGTTTGGAGCGGACCGTTCCTCGTATTACTTGACGCTAACCAATTGAGATTGTCGATCACATCTTGTAGGACAACTCTTTTTTAAGAAGTGGGATAGCATTTTTAAAACTCCTATTCTCAACCGTTTCGTATTTTTCACCATCGCAGGAAATTACGCTGAGCGCGTTGGAGCGGGAGCACCCGTTTATCTTGCTGCAGTGTTGGAATACCTCACCGCCGAAGTATTAGAACTGGCAGGAAATGCTGCTAGAGACAACAAGAAATCCCGTATTATCCCGCGTCATTTGCAGCTTGCCGTGCGAAACGACGAAGAACTTAATCAGCTTTTACAACACGTGACCTTTGCTGAGGGTGGTGTGCTCCCGAATATCCAAGCTGTGCTCCTTCCCAAGAAAACTGCATCAAAATCTGGCGGCTCGAAGATGGGAAACTCCAGTCAGAGCCAGGAATACTGAGACAACGGTAACTGCACCAGTTTTGACAACAGAGATTTTGAACTTCACATAACTTACACCTCATAATTTAAGTTTATACTTCAGCTATAAACACGAATTAGTAACATAGACAATGTTTGCCAAGATTCTGTATAGCTTGATTAAAATACGTTTGGTGACCTCGTATCTTTCCTCGAATTAAATTCAATTGATCGCGGACGAGATAAAAACGACTAGGACCTAGCAAAATCAGCAGTAACAGTCAAGTAGAGTGTATTAACGATTATATTATATATTTATTTATTTGTTTCTATTTATAGTTTTATTTTTCCGATATTTGCCATTGGAGTGATTTTACCAAAAAAACTTAAAGATTATACTTGTTATCTAAATGTTTTGACTATTTTGTGGCTTGTGAAATCACATTGCCTATAATCATTAAAGGAAACCTTTTGTAATAATTTACTTTTGTGTAAATATTTGCTGTTTTGTAAATAAAATTTTGACCCTACCAACGCGCCACGAGTGATGTTCAATTACACGGTTTACTTAATTTATGTCTCCTTCCCCAGTTGCAATTAATACGACTTAGTGAATATACTCTAGTCAATTTTTTGGTCAACAGTCGAGCTTTGTTTGCAAAGAGCGCTGAAAGAAATGTTAACCAGCCAAGTGTTGGGATAAATTATGGCCACGCGAGATGGCCGATTTATTGAATAAATCATACATAGTCAAATAAGATTAATTAGCAACGATTCTTTCGTTCGTTAAGCTCTAGCAAAGGTGAGGGCACGAGAAAAAAGGCCACAAGCCTCCTGAAGGAAGGCCCGCCCCACCTGAAGACTGTTTACCGAAAAAATAGACCTGGGAGGGGAAAAAGTAAACTGCCACAGCACCTGCGTGTGAACTTAACTCATGACTAAGCTACTTTTGTTGATAGACTAGGTGTACGAATATAATTAAGAAATGCGTTAGATTTCCATCGTCCTAACTGGCGAATCTGTGTGTCGGTAAAACCTTTGGCAGCAGCCCAAGTAGCTGCGCCTATTCGAAAACTGTGATTTATACAAAGCAGGATCAAGATTACAAAAACGAAGTGCTCTACTGAGTTGCTCAACAAAAAAGTGTCGTTTAATGGGCGCCCAGTCCGGCCAACAAAATAAAGGACCATGGACGGTTCCTCTAGCAGAAATGAAATCTAATATTGTTTTAACGGGACAACATGACTGTTCTTTATGGATATAAATAACAAAGGGGCGCCCGGTAGCACTATGTTTGTACTTAGAAATCGTGAGTTGCAGGGCAGCGACCTGCCCGTGGCTATTGACTAATTGTTCTAGTTGTGGAAGCATAATAAGATTACTATAATCATTACTGTTAATTGTAATCTCACCAATACGTAAAAAAACGCAAAATAGGCTAAAGAGCACATGGCTGACAACATGTTTAATTGATATGCGGACTCAGTTGTGTGCTTAAATGAGCCAAGGAGTCGCGTCAATATCGGTAATGTAATTGGAAGACGGACATCGTGTGACGGAGCTAACTTGCGGTAACCCTTAACAATTTGTCGAATGATTGCAGTTTCTGTTGGATCGTTTACTCCTGCTAGCTTGTGAGAATAACCAATAGCTGATAAATAACTGGTAACAGTCGAGCAAGCGTAATTAAGTGAATAAAGATGTGACACAAATAGTGCTATAACAGCTGGTGTGAAAGGTAAAACTAATATTGTGTCACCTAAAGAGGACTGTGCCCAGTTTGTAAATAGTTTCCAGGATCGTTTGTAAACTTCCGTAGAACCCTTCAGTTAAGGAGGCTTGCAACAGTTTTTTTTGACCTTGGAGTGCATCTTTTGAAATCAAAATTTCGCATAGAAGATAAACTTCAATTTCCTTGATACTACACCACCTTTTCATAATATATGAGCAAAGATTATTTTCTCACTGGTTTCCTAGCAACAGCTGACACCATAGCAACAGTAATGGACAACCCCTCATTTTAAATAATGTCGAATATCTCGAAAACTAGTCAGACACTTTATGACGAAACTTGAACTATTTGAACTACTCAACCTACACAACTTGTATGCAAAGTTAGAGAAAAATCTGTAGAGCGTTTTCAAGTAAAACATGATTCATTTTTAACGGGCTGATTTTGGTCATTGCTGCAATTTTCTCCAATATTTCAAGAAAGATAAAACTTAACACTTTCTCTTTCCAGTTGAAAGATCTTTTATGATAGCAAAACATTCTTAATGTACCCTGAGCTTCCTACGTGGCTGCGATTTTAAGATATTTATATTTAAAAACTGCGAAAATGCAGCACAAATCAGCCAAAAAGTTCGTAATTTGCATAAATAGAAATATTTCTAAACTGCTCTTACAGAAATTTCTTGTAAATCGATTGCCGTTAGAATAATAATTCTTTTGATGTTCCAGTTAGTTTTAGGCTGAATAAACATTTCTGTTATTAGATAAGAAGGCTGAATCTCGGTCAAGGTTCAGTCGTTATTAACTTTCAACGAGCAACAGTTTTATTTTTTTTTCCTGGTCTATTTCACGGTTGTTCAGGGGCAATGAATATTTATACACGCTGAGTAGTATAACCGGAATTAAATGAATACCGGCAAATTGTGTCACATGAGACAACGAAAAACATCCAAAAGCTTCACTTCGCTCAGGTTTTGGCTGTTTCGTTGTCTCATGATCCACAATTTTTGCCAGTATTCATTTAATTAACAATTATCCTGCGAAATCGCGCGGAATATCACCTGATACTTAGCCGACGAGGCCGTAGGCCGAGTTGGCTAAATCAGGGGATATTCCGCAAGATTGAGCAGAATAATTGTTTTATTATTCAACAAATTCTCATCAACTACCATTTTCATAACGAGAAAAACTATGGTTCTATGATGAAAACGCTAAAAGCTAGCAACACGTAATAAAAATCAAAACAGAACTTCAAGAAATCGAAGTTTACTACCGTTCACTTAAAAAAAGACTTATTTACAAACTCATGTTTGGAAATGAGAAGACAGAGTAAAAAATACTGCTACCTTACCGAGAGTAAGTCCTCTTCCTGTGAATTAAAGTCTTTTCAACTTTACAACTTTCCGTGAGCAAGCGTGCTGCTTCGTTCGTAATACCATTTTCTTGGTTGAGTTCTCACTACGAAAATTCCAAGTCAACCTCTGGATATCTTTGTGAGCTGAAGCAAATACTTGTTGACTTTTTGAGAGCATTTAATCGTGGAAAGGTTCTTCCAGGGAGGTAAAATTTCCGGAGAACACTGCTAAAACTGCCTCGCTTTTCAAAATGTCCGCCAAACAAGCAATGAAAGAAACCTGCAGTGCACTTCCACGTATATCGCACGTATATCGCAGGATATCCGTCATGTAGGATGACAGATATTGAGGGCTTCCTTACCATATATGGGCATAGTGACAATTTTTTGAATAATAAGAGAGATAACCCACGCTATTTCCAATCCGATTAGAGATTTGTGTATCTTTGGTATATAAATCCAATTTGAGATCGATGGCTGCTGCAAGATTCAACAACAATGTAAGCAACTGTCAGGTTACAAAGCCTACCGCCTGAGTTACGTGAGATAATTTACAAACAGTTCCTCACCATTAAACTGAGAGAGCGAGAGGCTTTGGGTTGGGACCTGGTTCACGATGAGCTTTCAATACAACCTTTCTGTCCTGAAAGGCAGCGGCTTGTGCATATTCTGGTGTGTATAGCCTATGGGCACTGTTGTCGGGGAGGGTGTTGTTACCCTTGTTATGAACAAGAAGGAATCTTGCATGAACTAACCATCTCTGTCCTGCTTTGTGATATAACCCTATTCAAATACTGCACTGATATACGAGGAGTGGAAGAAGAAAGTCTTGACCACATTTTCCCAAGTTGTGTTAACAGGCGCGTGACTTCGCGGTCCAGTGAAGCCGTAATCAATATACACAGACATGATTACATTAGATCGAAATCAAAATATTCATTGCCAGGAGACTCGGATCTTTTGAGACCTCTTTTGAAGACAAATTGAGAAGAATTGTCCTCTAGCAGGTATTCAGCAAGGCGTTTAGGGGCCCACACACGAAAGTCATCTCCATTCTTTGTTTCTAAAGTTAAAATAGCTGAATTCCCAAATTTACCTCTCCGGTGTGAAACATTTTTAATTTTTGTACACAGCGTTTGAAATATCCCGCCATTTTAAAATTTCTTTTCTTTGAAAGCTTTCCTCTGTTGGCCAGTCTTGTGAGATCGCTTGTTGACCTGTACAGACATCCATAGTAAGATACATTGAAGATACATTCGTTTAATAGTGTGCACTTTTCTGCTCGAGGTGAAATTCTGTGAAGCGGAACCGTTGCGTGACATTTTTCTCAGAAAGAGACAGGAAGTCTATATTTCTCGTTCCCAAGCCTTTGACGAGCAGTAAAAAACATGGCGGGTGACTTGCCAACCTCGTCCCCAGGGTCTTCTCGCTTTTCAATATGGCGGCGGCTCGGGAGAAGACCCTGGCACACAGCAGAATCACGTGACCAAAATTTCCAACGAGGATGGAAATGTATTCAAAATGGCGGCTAAGGCGAAGTGAGTGAGAAGATCTGGGTACGAGATTACGGCTGAGGTCTAGATAAACAAAATGGCGGAAAAGGCTGAAGGTTGGTTCAAACATGCGTGAAGAAAAAGAGAAAAACAAAGACAAGTTATACTTATACGGGCTTTAGGAACACGGCAAAGTGTTAGAGGTCTTGTTTTGGCCGTTCATTTAATATGGTTTGTGCGTACAGTATAAAGCTCGCCGAACTCATAGATCACGCGCAAAATAGAAAATCATCAGGGTAATTTATTAAGCTGAAGTCTTACATCTTCCCCTGACCACTTGATTTTAAATGTTGATCAAGTGAAATTATTCGCTTACGAATACACTCGAACGAACGTGTATTTTTTTGTTCATGAGTATAGGCGGCTTTTGGCATAATTTATCTTACGGTAAATTGTTGCAAATTATTTATTTATTTATCTATTTATGCTCAACCAGTCTATTTATTTTTTACTTGCTGATCCTAGCGAACTTGGTTTGGTAAATGTAACTCTTATGACTGTTTGTTTATGACTCTTATGACTGTTTATGGATTGATCCATACCAAAGATCTTTGGCATAGTATACCCTAGCATGGACTGCACATCTATTTGCCACTTTCTTTTTATTTTCAAAGATTTATATGTTCAAGTAACAAAGTTTGTATGTAATCTTAAGTTACTTTACTCTGCTTGCTATCCCATAGCAATCTGTTTCTTGAGCTTTTCAATTCATGGGTAACACTTCTCATTATCCTGTTCAACCACTGGAGATAAAAAAAAATGCTCATGTTTATTTATTAGGAGTGATTACATAAGTCTTTGAACATTTTTAACATTTCGTCATCTTTAGAGCTTATAATAAAATACCGGTAAGGGCTGGTATGCTTGAGATGAGGGACGAATCATTGTTCATCATCATCATAAGATTTATTTAGAAGTTACAGCATCCCATTTATTGCAAGTGCTCTTCCAGAGAGCCATGTTGCAATTGCATAGTCAAACAGTTAGTGGTGTTTAATCCAGCAAATCCCAGGTGTGGCTTTAAAGGGAACAGTGGTCATGTTGGCATTGTTGGATTTATTTAGTCCCATTCCTGTCTACATATTTGCTTGTTCAATTGCAGATCTCCTAGGATTTGTCACTTTCAATACTGCTTTCTGTGCTTGAGCTGTCCAGTTTACAAATATTTCCTCGTGATACTTTATGTGCATGTTTTTTTGAGTTAGAAATATCGTTTGTATTTATTTATTATTTACTGTTAATATTGTTAGAAATATCATTGTAGACGAGTGTCCAATACTAACACACTTGTGTTATTAATAACTGATTGGGCTAATGATAAGGTATGATATCAACAACAATTTACTTTTGGAAAAAGTTATGTGTGTAATCTTGGCTGTTAGAATTTAGTGAAATAAGAGCCTGTAAAGAATGGGCAAATAAAGCATTTGAACAGTGGATAGATACAGTCCTCTTTGTTTGTTCAACCAGTGCTGGGGATAATATTCCTTTATAGGTTTTAAGAAATTTCCTCCTTGAGTACTTCAATGAATTGAGTTATTTGGGTGAAGTTTGGAACTGTTTAAAAATGGAAATCAATGGGAAATGGGGGTTCAAGAAGAAAAGGAGAAAAAATGACTATTTTAATGAAGTTCTTTAATGAGAATTTAAAATTAACATTGAGTAAAGGAATAACAAAATAACATGCTATCAACCTTGGGTGCTCTTATGTTGATATCACATTTTTGTTGATGTTTGAAAAATAAAAGGAAGCATGATCAAACCAAGTGCCGTACATACATGTATATCTGTTAGAGGCAACATTATCCCTGCTAAGAAGGACAATTTATTTTTCCAGTGGCCATTTAATGTATTTGACTGGCAATAAATTGAATATGGTGACAGAAAATTCAAGTAACAGGGAGGTGAGAATAATGACAAGTCATGAAGTTATAACCTGATAATATCAATGAGTGCAAGGTCAAATTCCATGCCTGTTTGGCAAAAAATGCTAACCTGAAAAAAAGTATGCTGTGAATTATGAAAAATTAGAAAACATTTTGTTGCAAATTCCAGGTCCCTTACATTCTTCACACCATCAATCCCCTACCCCTTGGTAATTAGACACTAAAAGGGGGATGGGTTATGGTAACTTACACAGGAAATCCCTTCCACAAAATTAGAATAGTAATTCACTAGCCCTGGCAGTTGGACACTCACGATGTCTAGTTCTCAACTCCACCTTCAAGCAACAACACAGAAGCAGTCTACCATTCAAAAGATTACAGCAAATATGTTACAGTCCCTTTTTGGGATTAGCAAGCTTGGAAGCATGGTTTACTCCTAAGCAATTGGCTGCCTTATCGTGTTATGATCACTAAAACTTCACTGACAAGTTACCAATAATTTTTGAAAATGTAATCCTGGCTAGCTGTCCTGATACCAAGGAGAATCAGGATTGTAAACCCAAATTAGGCCCTGCCTTGAAAATCCAAGCAAGCTCATGAACACAGCTCAGTTCTGTCCCATTGCCCACATCACTATCATATATTTAAGATTCAGGTTTATATTACCCCAGTTAAGTCATGCCTTGAAAATGCCAGTAGTTAGCTGCATGAGTCCCCGTAAGCAGAAACAGTCTCATGGTGTGGAAGGACTAAAAACACCCTCTAAATTCATTCAATTCACTTCTACAAGTGTGAACTTGGAACAGTCTCAACCATTCTGAGTAACTTAATAATTAAAGCAACGTTGTAGAATCACGTACATGTAGCCGTCCAATGTGTATAAAGCTATTTATCCCTGCGATGGAAATCCTCAAATTACCTAAATTGCCTATGCAAGCAACTTGTTCTCCGCACTTGAAATTATTTATTAATATCAGCAGCTATAGCAACAGCATCTGTAAATTTAGCTTCTACAAATTTATCAAAGAATGGAATGCCCTAAGCAGCAGCTGACTCATTTAAGTTATTTTATATAATTTTATTTGATTTACACCGGTTTTTCATTTTTATTAGATTCCTTAATTGCACAGCAAATTCGCAGCGATAGGACAATTTTGCGAATGAATCTAACATGTATAAATAAAACAATACATACATAAGACATACAAGTGCCTTACAAGTTTTCAGAAGTTTTCAATGACCATGGAAACACAAATAATTAGTGCGCGATTATGCTTTATTTATGACAAAAATCGGAGCAAGTACATTACCATTAAGTATTTCACAGTCCACTACGCCACATTATATCCAGCGACTGCCATTCCAAAACTCTAAAGTATCGTGCACATTGACGATTGGTAAGGTTCTCACGTGGATCACCAGCCGATCGCGATAGAGGAACTTTTAACCCGAATAATCTACGAATCTTGGGTTTGGTACTTCAGATCTTCCTCATACGGAACAGCTGCAGATTTGTAAATTGTCAAACAGAAAAACTGTTCAGCTTTCACATCACAGAGACCTAGAAATAGCAATGTTTGGGTTCCAGGAAGAACCCACAAAGATCCGCCATCTTTGCTTTTCAGGAAGACGTAAACCAATCAGAACACATGTAAGAATGGCGCCAATCAGCGACCGTTTTAGGTCGCTATGTGCCAGGGTCTTCTCCCGAGCCGCCGCCATATTGAAAAGCGAGAAGACCCTGGGGACGAGGTTGGGTGACTTGCAATTTAGAACAAAGGAGACTAATGTCGCGCATGCGCACAATTCTATTTGAAATGGCTTGAATTTCATTCGAAACGCGGGAAAAGAGGAGACGGCGGCGGTCGTGCTGACAGCTTTGATTTCATTGAATGTTTATCCTGTGTTCTGGGGCAAAGGACGCCGTAAGAATGTATAGTTGTTGAATAACTTCCAAATTTAGGTCATCATCTCAGCTTTTCCGTCAAGATAATTCATCGTGAGGAAAATCGCAGCAAGGGATTGCAAATCTGAGAAATGAGACGAGTCAGAAAAGGCGACGGTGAATTGAAAACTCGTGATAAGCAGACGAAAGTTTTGGCTTCCTGTCTTTGTTCTTCGTCATCATAACAGACTTCAACGCAAGACCAAGTACTGTTTAACAATAAAGTAAGTTGAACGTGAATGGAAATGCGTAATGTTTGTCGCATTGAAGGATAATTTGTGCTTGAAAGGGGCAGAAAGACAAATTCCTTGACAAGAGGGAGGTAAAAAGTGGCGTCCGCCTCGTAAACTATATGTTTTGGGGTTGTGAATGATTTCTGACGTTAAAAAAACGGAACATATATCCGAGACAAAAGTAAAAATCGATATGATAAAGGAATTATATGATTGTTGCTGCTTAAGCGAAAATATTGTGCCCAGACGCAAGCAGTTAACAGCGCAACTGCAATAGAAAAGCTCAATTTTATTCCAAACAAATATTTTGCTTCAAGTATCCGAGACTTTTGTCGTGGGTTTTGGTACACGAAATCCCTTTTGCTGGTAACAGTTTATTAATTAAGGAGGCGACTTTTCAAGAAAAGATATTGATAAAAGTGGCAGGGCTCAACAGGGAGTCGTCAAGGAGTGTATCACTGTCAACGATATACGATGAAAATGACGCTACGGTCGCACCTCAGTCTACTTTGCTTCGTTCACTCATTTGGCTACTTTGATTTCTAAAAACTCCAGCCATGAAACAGTATGAATTATCGTTTCTTATCAGGGTTTTTTTTAATTGTATTGCCACGATTTGTAAAAAGGAAACCCAACAAGATGACGCGCCAGCAGAAAACTGGGAAAAAAATAACTCGAATCTTGTCGCCAGATAGGTATTGTTTGGGCTATATATCCTACAATAGGGCTTGGTACAGCGATCGCTTTCAACCGAGAATAGAATAATAAGGTAAGAGTAAGTTAGGCTAAACAGTGTTAACTTTAAAGTGGCAAGGCGTGCGGAAAGGAACGGGGAAAGCGAGGCTACAAGAACATCAAAATACGTTCCGTGAGATGAAAGAAACAAGGACAAGAGCTGCAGCTGTTATCAATAAAAGCACGCGGAATGAGAAATTTAAACTTAAAGTGATCGGTACTTCACCAAAAACTACGAATTAGTTATAATACTGAAGAAAACTACCCAATTAGTGATGTTCTGGGACCTGTTTAAAGTTTATTACGGAACAATACATAGAAATTTCACCTCCATGTCTTTTAAACAGACCTATTCATAATGTGTCGAATTTGCTCTTTACATGTTAAGCTTAAAGTACATTGTGAGTTGTATTAATTTTAATGATTGTACACTGTGTTTAATACTAAACAAAATTCATATAAATACATTTCCAATTAGAAAAGTTTAATTCCAGACATAAAATGTACACATAGCATCTACTAAAAATAGAAAATATCATGTTTGAAAAGCAGCACACACAGATCTAGAAAGAACAAATAAATTATTTGTCCTACTCTTTACTTTTCTTGACTTTTAAAAGGAACATAATTAAAAAATTATTTACCTTTAAAACCCAGCAAAATAACCAGTAACAGTTCTCTTGTGTTTAATTTACACTGTAAAATTTACCTGTGCTTGAAGTAATGAAACATTTGGTTCTCTTTTATTTACAAAAAAAATACACATAACCTATCTAGAAGATCACTAAAATTGTAGAAAAGCCGCTCTTTCTTTTCTTACCTAAAATACTAATAACTATATTTGTAACATGAACTCTCAGTATGAAAAAGAATACATGCACATGATTTTGGTTTGTCTTTCTTGGGAATATGTGTGAATTCACACAAAGCCCAACAACTCCAAGCTGGCTTGATAGCCCAGTTGGTAAGAGTTCTGCACTGCTATCATAAATAAATAAATAAATAAATAAACACTTTATTTCAGTAGGGTGCATAATTACAGTCAAACTGTAGTCTCCCTCATGGCCCTACGAAACGTCCAGGTCAAATTGGAATTTGGAAATGTTGGTTTTTATGGAGGGAGGAAAACCGGAGTACCCGGAGAAAACCCTCGGAGCAAGGACGAGAACCAACAACAAACTCAACCCACATAAATTATGACACCGGGACCGGGAAACGAACCCGGGCCACACTGGTGGAAGGCGAGTGCTCTCACCACTGCGCCATCCCTGCTCCCCCATTGGGTTTACATGTATATCCCAACCAAGCCTGTATTTTTTCAGACTATTTTTGCAGTTGCCTAAGTTGCACACACAGCTGCCATGGTCTTCCATTTCGTTAAACTCCTAATCTGCTAAAATGAAAACCTAGAGTATGTGGGACCAGTTAGGGACTCGTCAGTTTTCTAAAGGAGCAGGGGGAGGGCAATGAAATGTTATGGACCGAAAATCTATTTTGACCCCTCAGAGGACTGGTTGTTTTGGATGACCATAAGACAAGTCAAGTTCCTTTATTTCCTTTAACAAACTTAGGAGGACAACAAGGACAAAGTTACAAGTTAAAAGTTAAAGTTAAGAGTTGCCAAGTTTTACTTGCCATTTCTAACCACTTGCAATGTATTTTGTGGAGTCAGCTTCTTGAAAACTTACTGACAAGACAACAACTATGTGAAAATCCTTTGGTTCACAAACGTTTTCTAAGAATATAAATCAACAGCCCAAACATAAGCTCATGAACTTATATTCAAGGTTACTGGGTGCTGGTCTTCTTTAAAATCTCCTCCTGAAAGAAAAGGTTTCAAGACTGGTAAGACTGATGGAAAACTATGATAGGTGCTAACTGTGTACATAACCTAAGGCTTCCTGTTGCCATTAAAATTAGACTCCTTTATTTAAAATTTTAAAGGGTAGCTCTTTCAGAAGTCAAGGCATTTGCTATCAATAGGAGCCCTTATAGTGTTAAAGCATAATTATGCATCGTAATTGTCCAATCAGGATAAAGCAAGACTTTCTTGGGATAAAGCTATTAGTATTACTCGATTCATAAGTGAGGTGCGAAGTAACAGTCGAGTTGCTTTTTGATGCTTCATGTTGTGTGTGAGCGTGTGAATTAAGATACTGATTTTTAGATGCTCGCAGACCACTTCATTTAGAACTAATACCAGGATTCTACTGCCCTGAATAAAATTATACAACATAACCACCTTTCTGTCAAAATCTAAGGTAGTTTTAGATTATGCAAGGCAAAAATTGACGGGAAAAACACTTTACTGGTGACAAACAAATGAAATCACACAAAACTGAGTTAATTCCAACAAGGAATCCTTTGGTGTAAATAAGGCAACAAGAGGCCCATTGGCTAATGAGACAAGACTCTTGCTTTACAAATTTTAACGGCCAAAAAGTCAATGTTTGTAAACATCAAATGTCCTCTTTATGTCCTTAAAATTCTTCAAGCAAAATTATTTTGCATTTCCACTTTCACAAATGGCCTTTTGGGTCGTTATAAAAAAACTTAAACAGTCCATCGGATGACTACAGAATGAAAAACTTCTAAATGAAGATCAAACGGAAAACCGAGCGGGTCCTTGTAAATTTTATTAGCTGAAAGTGTGAACTGAAATGATATTGTACAAGTTTATTTTAATGTTATTTTAGCTGAGATAATTCCCGTTTGCCTGCATTGTTAATCAACTAGTGATTAACTGCAGGTCTTCTAAAGTAGTTTCATGGTTTTTGCACCTCTTTGACTCTGAGATTACTTGACCGCTGAGTGACCGCCACGGCCCCTTCAAACAAGGAAAGTTCACTGATCGATTGATGTGTAGCAAAAGCTAACAAAAACTTGCAAGCGAACACTAATTTTTAAAATTGTGAGTAGGATAGCTTACCTGCTTCGGTAAAAACGGCAGCTGTAAGACTTCGAATACCCCTGTCCTCTCAGTTTTTGAATCCCTCCTGATTTTATTATGACATCTAATCTTGTCTCCCTCACTTCATGGAACCATATATTTTCTTGCGGTGTGAAGGAAAATTTTCCTGCTCACAAATGCAAAAGCCCGTGCTAAACACTTGTTTTCCGCTTTAAAATACCTTAAACCAATTTCTTTACGCCACTGAGAAGTTAGAAAAGCGCCTGGAATTGCCATATGTACCAAAAAGGTTGAGAATAAGTGATCAAGCAATGAAAACTACGTCTTTTACTCAGGCCGCCATCTTTGTTTATTTCACTGGCGCGCACGTTTCAGGAATCTGGGTACTAGGAAAATGATTAACCAATCAGACAAAAGTCTCCTTTGTTGCAATTTAGTGTTTGGGCAACCTCGTCCCCAGGGTCTTCTCGCTTTTCAAAATGGCGGCGGCTAGGGAGAAGACCCTGGCACACAGCAGATCACGTGTCTCCAACGAGGATGGAGATGTATTCAAAATGGCGGCTACGGCGAAAAGGGTGAGAAGAACTGGGTACGAGATGCTAAGGTGAAGATAAACAAAATGGGGGAAAAAGCTGAAGTTCAGTTCAAGAAAAATAGGAAAAACAGACACGTTTTGCATGTAAGAGTCTTAGGAATACGGCAAAGTGTTAGAGGTCTTGTTTTTGCTGTTCATTGTTTCTTTTTTGTTATTTTAAAGTTAGGAGTAATGGGTTTGAGCGTACTCTACTGCGGAACTCCGTACCGCTATTTGATTCAAATTATGTTGCTCAAGTGAACATATTATATTTTTGTTTCATGGGGCTTTAGGCAATAAATTCTCTTGTCGTTACATTGTTACAAATCTGTCCTTCTTAAATATTGTTACAAGTCCGTCTTTCTTAGCATTATATGCTTCACCTTAAGACTTTGAATATATCAGGCTCAGATTAAGCTTGAAATATAAATATTATGGAGTGAGCTTAGGCCTTTAATAGAAAATGACTCATTTATTTATTTATTTATTTATTTACTTATTTATTTAAGCTTATTTACAGTGCAACCTCGATTTAACGAAGTGAAAGGGAATGGGAAAAGAGCAGTGTTGTATGGACTGGTTAAACTAAGTTTTGATCTGGCGTATTCCAGGTGCTGCTTTGGAGGCAGTGATAATCATTCTGGCTTTCTTCAATTTATTTGTGCCCATTCCTTGTGCTACAGTTTTACTTGTACAGTTGCAGATCCCCAGGCATTGTCGCTTTCAATATTGTTTTCTACACTTTAGTTTCAGTAAGTCTCATTAAATACTAGAACTGAGAAGATTGTGAGACTGTAAATAATGGAGAAATAAAGCATTTTAACAGTGGATAGATAAAGTCCTCTTTGCATGTCAGACCAGTTCTGGGGATAATATTCCCAGGTTAGAAAAATTCTCTGCTTAACAACTTCAATCAATTGAGTTATCTGGGTGTAGTTTGAAAGTGTTTGAAAAATTTAAATCAATGGGAAAGAGAGGATTTCAGGGAAAAAAAAGGAGAGAAAAAGATTTCATGAAGTTTTGAAATTGGAATTTGTAGTTAGGCCTTTTAGGCCCCAGTAGTGACAAACAAACATCTAATTTCTCCTTACAATATCAACATCTCCTTACAACATACAGGCCCTGAGAATAAAGGACATGATCACCAAAAATAAAATGTCCGGATGTTTATGTGAATTCTCTCAAGTAGTACCATAAGACATTTACGGAGAGTAGTGAGGAGAACATGCTTGTTGATATCAGGGCTTAAAGGTAAGAACAAGGAAAGGAATATCATAATTGACTGCTATCAACCTGGGGTGCTCTTATGTGAATATCAGTTTTTGATGGTCTCTTAAATTGATTTCCCATCTCATGTCTCTACTTTGAAACTATTCTCATGTCAATCTAAGCCAAATAAAAAGGTTTTGCACATCCAATTAGAACACCACAAAAATCCACTAAAAGTTACAACAGAGGTTCAAAGAAATAACGAGTCATCCTAAAAAGTGGGATTTGTAACTTAAGGTTATGTGCTGATCAATTCGAATCTTCAACATCCCCGGGCATACCTCAGACATTTGGCTACATGTATTTTCCTTGCCCGAGGAGTAGGGAATTTAATGCAAAGTTCCTGTGTGTATCACTCAGTCAGGTGTACGATAATTCTATCAGTTGTGTATTACCCCATCAGTTGTGCGTTACTTGGTCACTTGTGTAACCTTTCTGTCAGTTGCATGTTGCAAGTTGCAGTTGGAAGTTGTGCATCACTTGGTCAGTTGTGCATTTTTCTGCCAGTTCTGTGTCATTCAGTGGGTTGCATGATAACGCTGTCAGTTATGTATTACTCGGTCAGTTGTGTACTTCCCCATCAGTTGTGCATTACTCGGTCAGTTGTGTACTTCTCTGTCAGTTGTGCATTACTCGATCAGTTGTGTATTACCCAGTCAGTTGTCTCAGACTCGGTCAGTTGTGTTGTACTCAGTCAGTTGGACAGTAATTCCGTCAGTTGTTTATTACTCCGTCAGTTGTGTACTATTCCATCACTTGTGTATTACTCCCTCAGGTGAGTTCAATCCTCTCTTTCCCATTTCTATTTTTGAAACACTTTCAAACTTCACCCAGCTGCAGGTTACTCAATTGATTGAAGCTGTTAAGCAGAAAAATTTTTCAAACCTGGGAATATTATCCCTAGAACTCTTAAAATGCTTTATTTTTCCATTGTTTACAATCTCACAATCTCCTCAGTTCTAGTGTTTAATGTGACTCACTGAAGCTAAAGTGTAGAAAACAATATTGAAAGTGACAAAGCCCTGGAGATCTACAACTGTACAAGCAAAACTGTAGCACAAAGAATGGGCACAAATAAATTCGACAAAGTCAAAAATGATTATCACTGCCTCCAAAGCAGCACCTGGAATATGCCAGATCAAAAATTAATGAGTCATATCCATAAATGAGTCATTTCCACTGAACTCACAGAGATGTAAGCCATGTAGAATAAATATTTTGTAGCACTAGTTTTATTTAAGGCCTAAGCTCATTCCATAAGATTTATATTTTAAGCTTAATCTGAGCCTGATATATAATTTTAAGAAGGACGGATTTATAACAATATTTAAGAAGGACGGATTTGTAACACGGTGTAACGATAAGACAATTTATTGCCTAAAGCCTCAGAATCAAAAATATAATATGTTTATTTGAGCAACATTGAATCAAATAGCGGTACGGAGTTCCGCAGTAGAGTACGCTCAAACCCATTACTCCTAACTTTAAAATAACAAAAAAGAAACAATGAACAGCAAAAACAAGACCTCTAACACTTTGCCGTATTCCTAAGACTCTTACATGCAAAACGTGTCTGATTTTCCTATTTTTCTTGAACTGAACTTCAGCTTTTTCCGCCATTTTGTTTATCTTCACCTTAGCATCTCGTACCCAGTTCTTCTCACCCTTTTCGCCGTAGCCGCCATTTTGAATACATCTCCATCCTCGTTGGAGACACGTGATCTGCTGTGTGCCAGGGTCTTCTCCCTAGCCGCCGCCATTTTGAAAAGCGAGAAGACCCTGGGGACGAGGTTGGTGTTTGGGCTGAAAAAACGAACCAGACAGAATTTACCCCAAAAACAATACGCTCAGTTAACGCGCTGTAAGATTTTTTGCCACCACAGAAGATCTCGAAGTAATGTGAAGAGTAAAAAAACGAGAAATAACAAGATTTGATCCCAACATTCGATCGATCGTAAGATGTGTTATTCCTTGAACAAGGGACTCAATCGAACCCGTTTAAGTATTGTCTGCTTCTTACATGGCTTCAAAGACTTGATATGTTATCTGTCTAACCTCTTTCTGTCAAACGGATGTAGAAAGTTCCATGAAAATAAAGCAAATCGCGTGGAAAAGCACAAGCATTTTTGGCTTCAGAAGCTGTTGGCTATAATTTAAGTCTCTAATTATGCTGACGTCATCCCACTGCCCAAAAGCGCATGCGTAAACATCCAATTATTGCGACATTTAGGTGAAGGACAGAAAAAGGGTACCATAAGAAATTGAAGAAGAAAGGTGTGTGTAATATATAATGAAAGTGATAAATATATATTAGTTCACTCACTGGTGAAGCCTTAGTGGGGTGATAGTTGGCCACTATCTGAAGCATGTTTGAGGGCTTGTGCAGGCGGTGAATTACGAGGTATAGGGGAACTCCTTCCAGTGGGAGAGTACCCTACGGGTGAGCCCGCCTCGGCCCTACTGGTAACAGGGGGTGCTCAGAAATCCCTCGGGATTTCAAACCTCGCTCCCAGAGGTAAAATGTGGAATTGACAAAAGCCTTGTCAGCGGTGAAAGTCCTAGCCGAGGCTAGGCAAGAACAGCCACCGAGCACCCCCCGACAAGGGTTTTGTCATTTCTTGTGACCTGTCACGAAATGTCATGCGTGACTGTCGCGTTCGCGGTCACGCAATGTCACGCCTCTTGTCACATAAGGTCACGCGTGACTATCACGCATTTTTCGTTTTTTATAAGAAAAAGGGTTTCATTTTCAACTTTATGAGGAAAAAATCGTTTTATGAGACCACATCTAGTCCTGAAGTGGGGTAGCCATCTTTGTCACGAGTTGGTAACAATATTTTTGAACACACTCACGAGTAATAAATCTTATTTGTTTAATTTCAGGGGGTGTGAGAAGCTCAACTAGTTGATAACAAATAGCTTGCAAGACTGCAATCATGTTTTTTCTGCGTATATTATTCTTCGAAGATTTTACAACCGAGAGAATGTTTCTTCATATTTTTTACAAATAGACTGTGGAACCTCCATGCAATGGTCAATAATGATATTATCTATTATTTTCAATTTATCAAGGAAAACTTGTTCGTCAAAAGTTTCACCTCTGAGGTAGAAGCGAATCTCATCAAGGACTTTTTGGTATTCGATCCGGGCAAAATTTGCTTGTTCTGTCTTTTTATCGTATTTCTTTAGGCCAGCGACTGCTTTTAAAATAAGACCAACACCAGTTAAAGTTGCCATGACAACAGGGTTCAATGTAATTCCGCCGGCAACTGCAGCGCTGATAATTAATTTGCCAGCGGAAAGATTGCAAATAAAGTTTTTTCTTCGATAACTCTTGTAAAGCTTTTGATAACCGTAATTTTTCTTATGATAATAAGCATATAGATCTTTCAGAATTCTAACTTCGCTTTCTAAAAGGGTTTATTAATGTGGTTGAATTCGAAAATGTCCCGCATTGTGATATATAATAAATGAAAAAAATGTTTATTGCACTCTATATTCAATCAACAGTGAGAGTTCTTCATCTTTTACAACTGAACCCAGTTCCACAGCCATATGACCAAACGACAGTACTAAATTAATATTTATTGTCTGTAATTGAGTTGTTTGGGTTGAATTGTAGGTGGTTGATTGAGTTAAATGGAAACTGTGCTTTACTTTTCAAGAAATAGGCGTATATTGACTTTTGAGCTTGGAATAGAGCACTTTTATAGTTATTATGTGGCTATGATTTGGAATGATTATTTTGTCACAACCATTTAATAAAGATATGTTTCCATTTTTCGTATTTAAAATTCCATTTATGTAATGAACGGAACCACGCAAACGATGTCCGTTTAAACACAAATCTGTTTCCATTTTCATTTGTCCATTTTCAATAACAAAGGCGGTGTCATAAACACTTGGATCAACGTTTGAAATTGTTTCTTTAACACCATAAACAATTAGATGTCCAATTTTTATGAATGATGAATCACGGACCGTACCGTGCAGGTCGAGATATATGTATTGCGGGGGTGAGCTACCCCATCTATGAAAGTGGATAACTGTTTTGGTGTACTTCTCGATTGTTTTGGTTGAATGATTAGAAATTGAAATCGTCGTGGCTTGTGGTGTTACACTCACCTCATTCATTTCTGGTGGAAACCATTCCACAACCATCGTGTAGTAACCGACCGGAAGTGGATGGAGGTTAAAACCGAGGCGCGACCGGTACTGGTTCGGTGAGTCTTTTTCAAACAGGAGTTTGAGAAAGTAAGCTTTTTTATTTACTTGATGTGGAGACTCGGGAAAATCGTTGATGCCCAAAACATCGATGTTGTTTGCACTAGACGATTCATCAGCATCTTCCATCAAGTATCTGAAGGCGTCCTTTTTATTTGTCGAGTTAGTGATATGGGATTCATGAATTGTTTGACTGACAAGATCTGACAAAGATGTTATTTCACTTTGCATAAAATCAACATTAACTGCAGATTTCAGATCTTTGCCATCGGTGTGTAAGTTGACAATTGTATTATTATTTAAGTTCACGTCTCCAGTCATACTGTTAGTGCCATCAACTTTGAGAAACTTTTTTTGTATTATGTCATCAATTCTGTAGTTAACAAACTCGACACATGCGGCGTCTCTTGGGTTTGATGGAAGATCAAGATTGATAATCGAATTATTTTCATATCAATATCAGCTGCTTTATCCAGTTTTTTTACAAGCTGATTATCGACATACTTTTTGTTTGTGGCTTGATCTACCTGTTCTGGGTCTTTTACGTTGTAGAGTGTATTATTATTCATATCAATGCTTGCTTCCATTTTCCCGCCTTCCTTTTTTGAAAAAAAGATATTTCTCGTGTCCTGATAGTTTATTACCTTTGACAGATCACCTTGGACAGGATAAGGGTTGCTTTTTAATCGCAAAATATCGTACTTATTTTGCATGTCAATATCAGCAGAACCGTTGGCACTACCCTCAGGCCCAGGATCACCTTTGTCGCCTTTTGGACCCTGGGGTCCTTGTGGCCCTTTCTGGCCTTGGGGACCAATCGGACCTTGTGGTCCCGCGGGGCCTATATCACCCTTCGACCGAGGAGGACCCACCGTTTCACTTGTTGTTTGGCTTGTTTCACCTATTTGGCTGTTAATGTACCCCATTATATATCTTCGTCAAAATTTTTCTTCATTATTTTTTTAGGTTTATCATAGTAAAGGAAAGAATATTTTTTATCTGTGGCGCGATCTAACGCGACATGATCAACACCTATCTCTTCCGCAATCCTCTTGTTTTCTCGTGGAAGAAATCTGAAAATACAAAAATGGCTGCAGTTATCACGGATGTTTTTCGGCACCTTGTAGAAGGTTTGAGTGAGGTAAATAACGCAACAGTTTCTGTGCCGCCCGTTGATAAAATAATTAATGATGCTGTTTTGGTTGCTTTCACAAACAAGATCATCAAAGACAACAATTTTTTGGTTGTCCACCGGAAGCTCTTCGAGTGGAATGATTTCATCACCGGGAGCCTCGATGACCTCGTAACCAACCTTGGGGTTGATTTTTTCAGCGAAGTACTGCAAAAGAGACTGGTATTTGTTCTGGTGCAGGTTCTTTGAAAAAAGGAAAATTTTATCATACTCTAACAACTCATAAAGCATATGCAGTAATGTGTTTGTTTTGCCAGAATTACTGGGTCCACAAATCAGCATCCGGAAAACATCGGTGGGCGTGCAAGGGTCACCTTGCTTGTACTTACTCTCGGAAAAAGCTGGGTCGTAATTTGGTATCTTAATTTTTTTTGGTTTCTATATAATCACGCTGAAAATATGTCAGTACGAAAGTGGAATCAGCTGGCTGAAGAAAAGTCGGCGGTCGATCAGCAAACACAAGACATTCACCGAAAATTTAGAATGAACAAAATAAGCAAAGAGTTTGGTCAGCTTTCAGGGGAGGAGATTTTTAAACCAATCACAAAAAGGCTTGATGAAAAGAGCAGCACCACAACGCAAGAGGTGGAAGAAAGTCCCGATTATGCAATGGATGAATTTGACGAAATCAACCCGTTTGGTGATGAATTCAGACCGGATGCACCAACACCAGCACCATCACCAGAACCATCACCACCACCAACACCACCACCACCAACATCACCACCACCCCCATATGAAGATGTTGACGATGATGATTTTCCACCACCACCCCCGCCACTCAAAGAAAAATCCACACGTAATGAGTGGGGGATGCCAGGACCGGTTGAGCCTGAATATCACCATGAATCAACCCTGTTGCAAACGGTCAATCAGCTGATCACGAAATACGGAAATGACCCCAATTACATAGTAAAAAGTAAAAATCTCCATTACATGGTAGAACCGTGGAGGAGCTCAAAAAAATAAGAGTTGGGATCTATGAAAAAAGAAGGGCAGCCCAACCTCTTTCGAAACGGTTACAGGAGGGGAAGCAGAGACTAAAGTCCACTCCCCCACGCAAAAGAGAAATTCCTCCAACCTCTCTGGAAACATCTCTGAAAGAAGCTGTTGAGAGCCGAAGACCTTCTCTCGACCCACCTTCAGACGGTGACGAGGACTTCTTCCCTGAAGAACAGAACTGGGAAACCGAAGGAAGCGGCATAGCTGATGAAGCTGAAAAATTGATCGACCAACTTCACTTGTGCTTAGGATCGATAAAAGCAGGAATCAGCTCAATAAAACTAAAAAATCAGGTATTGTCTCTGCTTGATTCACTAGTTGGACTCGGCGCAATCGACAAAAACAAAAGAAAAAAATTATTCGTAATTATATAGACCAATGATGACCTTAAATCTTCTGCTTGACTCGAGCCTCGCAAAACTACAAAGAACCGGAGCCGCTCAGGTTTCACACGATTTCACAATTAATTTTCAACCTCCGATTAAGTTAGATTCAGGAAACTATAAAGCCTCGCTTAACAAACCTATCACTATGAGTTACTCATGGTACAACATCGATGACACTTTTGACAACAACAAAATTCGCTGGAGAAAGAAGTCTGAAGAGTGGCAGACCTTGACATTCCCGAACGGAATGTATGATTACAAAGACATCAACAGTTTTCTTCAGACCCAAACCGGTAAAGTAGACCCGAAAGACAAAGACAGTGATTTCATTTTCACTCTCTATTTCGATATGACAATTTTCCGGGTTGTCATTTTGATGCATGAAAATTATGAGCTTGACCTTTCTCAAGGAGCTTTCGCTGAATTGCTTGGTTATGAGAAAAAGATCTTGACAGGAGAAAAAAATTATGTCGGAACAATCGTCCCGAATATCACAAGAAGTGTTGATTGGGTGTTTCTGCACTGCGATCTGATCACAAGGCGAGCAAACGATGTTCCAAGCGTTGTGTTATACAGTTTCTCAACAACAGGGCTTCAGGTTAGCTATCCATTTCAAAAAGAGCCTTATCGGCTTGAGTGGCATCCTGTGAATAAAAGCGAGATTAATGCAATAAGGATTTGGGTGACAGACGGAAGAAACAATCTCCTGGATCTCAACGGGATAGACGTTGCGGTTAGCATAATGATGGAAAAAGAGTCAGGATTTTGTTGGCATAAATATACAACCATGAATCACCCGAGCGAGTGGGCAAGATTTTTTGACAAAAACGCCGGAAGGTATTGATATAGACACAAGGGGTCGGGTGTGATCTGTGACACCCTTATGGCCATCGGCAAAGCATTTAAAGGCACTGTAAAGAACGTGGCAAAGACAGCTGCCGAAAAAGCCACAAAAACAATCGCTGAAAAAGCGGGGCAGAAAGTTGGTGAACTTGCTGTCGAAAAAGGTTCAAAACAAATACGAAAACTACTGCAAGAGCGAAAGCAAAAACCGGTGTCGCAGGATGCAAAAAAGAAACTTGCAAACATTTCGCAAAACCGAGTGCCAAAAAAATCAGATGGCGCCCTTGTGAAATTAAATCGAATTTTGGCAAACGAAATTTAATCGCAGAATTTTTTTCTCTTAATTTCTCAAACTCATTAATTATTCATATTGTTATCAGCCTACCAGAACGGCCCATTCTGGTCAGGTGGATGAGTTTAGAAACCCAATGAAAAACGAGTTGAAAACCACATGCGTTTAGAAACGATTTCAAACCCGTGTGTAAATTGTTTCTTAATCTGCATATTCAAAAGGCAAGACGAAAACATGGACATCAACAAATTTATTTATTCACACATTTCAAAGTTCATATATTAAATAAAGCTTATTTGCTATTAACGTTGAATGTGACGTTGCAGTTATTAAAGTCACCAAAACAAAAAGCTGTATCCTTCTCTAAATTAAATTCCTTCTCAATAGGCATGACCTTGTCATTTGGTTCATTTTTATCCTGGCTCGCACACTTCGGCCCTAAAATAGCGCTTACTTTAGAAATAACTTTCTCCTCTGGTTTTTCGTACTTAAGAAGAGCATCTGACTTGTGCCCAGTTCTATCGCGGATTAGTTTACTATCAACCCCTGCATTAAACAGAGTAGAGGCACATGTAACCCGTAGGGAGTGGGAGGTCTTCCGTTTCAGCCCTGCGGCTTTGCACATAGTTGGCAAAATTTGATTTAACGTATTAACACCCACAGGCGATTTATCGAATGAAAATTTTTTTGCATTCGGCCTAAAATAGAAGGCTTCCATATCTTTACCAATGCATTCAACTAGACCGACATACAAACGATACATGTCAACTAGACAGGGGTCGTGCTTTTCACCAACCTCGTGACAAATATGTCTTACAACACGTGGCTCATACTTGAGATCCAGTAAGCCCCCATGGAACGTCTTCGAGACGTTCTCCTCAAACCGAATATAGTTATCGCCAATTTCAAAATTATTTAAACTAATACTCCTATGCTCGCTAGCACGGAGGCCAAATAACTTCCCGTTATAAAAATAAACGGTATTCAATAACGACTTAGATTGGTGATTTCCTAACAACCCTAATGTCCAAAATTTCCTTTCGTCCTCTTCATTGACAGGTTGCTTTTCTTCTTTCTTGTTCGCAATTCCAATCCCAAGTCTTGTCCCTTCCTTCATTTCCACGTCAAGAACACGACGCAAGATAGAGAACCTACAAGAAAATAAACATAACCTTGAATTCAGCTGGACTATAACAATATGAGAGCAAATTATGACAATGAAAGCAACACTACTGCACCTTTTGTCTGATGCATCGAGGAGATTGAAATCCAAGTTTGCATTCTTTTCCTCCATGAATCGACGTATTCCGCACACAATCTGATATATGGTTCTGGGTGGGTATCTTTCCTTTGATGGTTTAGCAACTTCTTGGATAAACTTTGCCAGCCAATAATTGAGGCTTAAAGCATCCATTTCAAGCAACGGAAATTCCAAGGACTGAACTTTGTGCAGATCGTAATTTTTAAATAGACCGCCTGGTTCCAACGTTGCTACTTTAGGAACTCGGACTTTTTGCCATTGTTCAAAAATTCCAACCGCCCATTTGTTTTTATATTGGGTAGACTTCGGAATAGCGCTGGCCACACACTTTTCTTCTTGTTCAAAAGTTTTGGCAGCTCTAAATCTGTACTCTGCCATTTCTGCCATTTGGCTTGTGAATTCAAAGCAACGTGTTTGCTTCGAACTGACAAACAACAAGACTGAAAAACGTTGCATTAAATGCAAGAATAATTTCACACACTAGCACGTCGGCGACGGGATCTCAATCAACGCCTCAAAGTGTTGATTACGATCCACAAATAGAATATTTGAATCGAGAAAACTCATTAAAATGATAAGTGCTTCTAATTTTTTTTGGTGGAGAAGTAATTTCAAAAACTCGTGCTTCGGGTTTCATCAGGTTTCCAAACACTCGAAAACAATAAAACCACTCGGCCTACGGCCTCGTGGTTTCAAATGTTTTCTCGTGTTTGGAAACCTGATGAAACCCTCGCACTCGTTTTTGAAATAGTACATAAACGATTGTTCACATGTTCAGAACTCAACCATACCTCGAGAAGACTACGTCCAAGTGAATTTGGACACCCCGCTCACCTTCCCTGGGAATAACCAAACTCAAAACAAGTAGGGCCACAAATTTACCGTAAGAGACCGGGACAATTTTTATGACTGGTACAACGCTTATTTCCGCGTCGATTTTAAGTTTGAAGCTGTAGCAAACGGAGCCAACATTGGCGCTGACACCCAATCGGCTCCGATCAACGGTTCTTTCTCATTGATCAAAAGTTTGAACCTTAAATCAGCGGGAAAAACTCTGTACGAGGCGAACGATATCCACAAGGTTATTTTCATCAAAAACCTGCTTGACTTTTCGGACGATTTTTCGAGAAGCGTGGCAAAAAACCAGTTTTGGTATCTTGACTCTGACACCACCACAGTGACTAATGGCAATGCGACGAACGTCGGAATGCGGGCAAGGGCGCTTCTATCACATGAAGGCGAGACAGTTCAGCCATTATCCCTTTGAACCAATACTCCTTCTTCCAAGGTCTTTCCGACAGGCTGCTGCCCCCGATGCAACTTGAGTTTGAAATTGTTCTGCAAGACGACAGAGAAATGATTTTCCAAAACGATGGAACAGCTCGAAGGATTGTTGTCCGTAAATTGGAGTTGTGGGTCCCACAATTACAGTTAACTGGTAAAGGGCAGACCCTGGCCAATGAAAATTTCTTGCAGCCAACCCAATGGAAATACTTGAAAGAAGTTTTGCATCTGAGCAGCTCCCGAAGGGATGCGAATGGTACGTGGTTGATTACACCTGGGGTAAAAAACCCCAAGCATGTCTTTGTATTCCTTCAACAAACTCGGAAACAAAATGCTTACACGCAAAACCCTTACCTCTTTGACACATTTGATATCGATGGTGATAACTCGGCAAGATTAGCCACTTGCCGCCTTCAGTACGGCACAAGCTTTTACCCTGAGCTTGATTACGACCATGACTTTAAAATAAGAATTTTGAATGATTTAATCAATTTCAGATACAGAAAGAACGACTATATCACCGGCGTTCAGCTGCAGCTCGCCAACTTTCAGAAGTTATACCCAATTATCTACTTTGATCTACGAAATACCAAAGAAAGTGTGACAGGCGACCCCAAAAAGCTCGAATTCCATTACAGACTGAACGAAGCCGCTAACGCTCAAGATTACACAATCTTCGCCGTGGTTTTGAATGAAGAAGAATTTGTGCTGAAGCAAATTGGCAATGAGCTTGTCGCCATCTAGACAAATAAAAAAATTCTGAATATAATATACACGCACGATGAGCACAACTTATCATCCATATAAAATCGCACTGACTGATGGTCAGAAAAAGAAACTTCAAAAAAAGTTTATGTTTCGAAGACAGCTGTTACTCTGAGAGTTAAACCAGGCCAAATTGGGCGCGTTGACGAACTCATTCTCACTGCTACTCAAATATCGCGACTGAAGAAAACCGCAGCGGCAGGGATAGGGGTTGAGCTAAAATTAAGCCAGACCCAGATTCAAAATACTGCACAGCGTGGTGGGAATTTGTTTTCTGCTGTGCTTGGTTTGGCACGACCTTTGATAAAGCCAGCCCTTGGGGCATTAGCAAGTGCAGGTTTGAGTTTCGGCGCTGAAAAGGTGCTGAAAAAGATATTCGGAAAGGGTTTTGGGCCGAAGGAAATTGAGCTTTATAAACTTGTCCAGCAAATGACTCCTACTCAGAAACAGGCGGCGGAACAATATCTTGTTGGAAAAGGTTCTGCAATAGGAGGCGCCGCACAGTACGGCGGCTTCCTTGGCATGTTAGCGTCTATCGGAGTACCTTTGGCTATCAGTTTAGTCAAAAAAATACTCGGAAAAAGCCTGCAAACTCAACCACCACGCCCACGTCCACGACGATCACCCCTACCCCCACCTCCAAAGGGAGGAGGAATGCAAATGCGACCCCCACCTTTCTTTGGAACTTGGGATGATTATTTGAAAAAAAAAAAAAAGTTTAAAGATTCACCTCTATCCAACATAGACCTCAGAAAATCGTGCGATTATTTGCGCATCCCCATCAAAGGTATTTTTAGCAGAAACGAAACAAAACCCCTGTTCCATTCCCTATGCATTATCAACTTGGATGATTTTGGAAGTTTGGGAACTCATTGGGTGTGTTGTTGGCATGCCAAAAATGGCACGTACGAGTATTTTGATTCATTTGGGCTTCCGCCACCTTTGGAATGGGAAAAAGAAATGTCAATGCACGGAATCAAACATTTGTTCAGAAATGATAACCAAACTCAATGGAAACAAAGTGTGAGATGTGGTTACTACTGCCTTCTCTTTTTAAACGAAAGAAAGAAAGGCACCAGTTTCGTCGATATTTTGAAAATGTTCACCGATGATGTCCTTCAAAACGAACACATCGTAAAGAATTATTTTTCATAAGATATATACAATGGAAGTGTACTGTGTGAAAGAAAAGCGGCACACCCCCAATGTGAAAGGAAGTGAAAAGGTTGTAATCACAAAGAACAATCGAAAACTCATAAAGGTAAAATGTGCTAGTTGCGGAATAACAAAAACACGTTTTATGCCGGGAAACTAGGTGAACCCTCCCGCGCGGAGGGCGGTAGTGTGCTTGGCAACATTGCCATGACGGTGGGTGATCTAGCTATTAAAAAAGGGATCCCATTTCTTGCGAAAAAAGGATTTGAGGCTGGACGTTATTATGCGTCTGAAGCTTTGCGAAACCCCAATCTGCAAAAGAAAGCAATAAATTATATGCTAGACAAAACCCGCCCAGTTTTTCAAAAAGTTGGAAGTGAAATGCTCAATCAAATTTCAACCAAAGTTCGGCCAAACAGACGCCACAAAACGGACAGACCGGATTTAGATGGGGCTGGGTTTGACATCCATTCAGCGATAGGAAAACGTCCCAAACCAAAACGGGGTTGGACATTACCGGGGCATAATTATACCGGGCCATATAATCCCCTTGAACAGCAGGTGAACTACGATCCAGAAACGGGTCAGATTCGGGAAATATATCAACCACCAATAGGGGCAACAGACGCAATCGCAATGCAACATGACGTGGACTATGGTGTTTGTTCGAACCGAAGCAAAAACTACGGTGAAAATGAAAAAAATTGCAAACACAAAGCGGACAAAAAAATTGTGAAGGCTCTCGACGCAGTTCCGTTGAAACAAAGGCAGTGGGGTCATGCGGCTGCGAGGAACACAATTAATTTGAAACAAAAATTGGGGTTGGGTTTGAAGTAGTGCTCCACCACTTTTCAAACTCCTGTTTTGCGCGCCGCCTGCTTGCAAAGGTTTTAGGAAGGTGATGAGAAATAGATTCCATAATTTCTTTTTTGTGGGGCCAGCATTCAGAAGGTACCATTTCAAAATAATTGTGTAGAAAACAGGGGTAGTTCACTGACTTGCCGGTTATCTCCTGAAATTGAGCAATAACCTTACCCAGAAAAGCGACCTCGCTGGAAGAAAACATTTTGTCAATGTTCCATTTCCGAAAAACATTTTTTAAATGAACATTAGTTGTAGGAGGCGCAGTGGAACTTCTTCTCCGATTTTCTTCTTGGAACTGTTCATCATCATCACATTCAAACACTCTACCACATTTTTGACATTCACGACAGAACTCGTTCACCACATAAACTAGTTGCTCCTTGCATGAAGGACAACGATTAATCCAATTTGATAATGGGCATTAGTGTAATTCATTTGTTTTTTGCAATATTTCTTGCATCATTTTTGACGAGATTTTCACACCTTGCAAACAACCAAATGGGTCGTCCATTTTTGTATTGTATGGTATACAATGAGCGCGCGCATTTTCAATAGGTTGTCAAAAATTTATTACAGCCCGCAAGGGTATTGGAAAGGGTTTGCAGCGATTAAGAAATTAGCCCAGGCAGCGAAAGTCTCGGAAGATGTGGCTCGAAACTGGTTGATGAAGCAAGCTCTTTGGCAGGTTTATTTACCAGCCCCACGGTACATTCCAAGACCGAAATTTGATGTTCCTGTTCCAAACAAAGTTCACCAAGCCGATCTTCTGTATTTCCCACACGATCGCCCACCACGCTCCCGTAAAACTTTTAAATATGCCCTCACAGTGGTAGATGTGGCCTCTCGATACAAAGAGGCCGAACCGTTGACCACAAAAGAGGCCAAAGAAGTCGCAGCTGCTCTGGAACGGATTTATAGTCGTGGTCCTTTGAAGTGGCCGAAACTGCTTCAGGTTGATCCTGGTCGTGAGTTTATGGGCGCTGTGAATCAACTGCTTTCGAAACATAATGTCGAGGTTAGACGCGGCCGTGTGGATATTCACCGTGATCAAGCTATCGTTGAAAGATTCAACCGCACCCTGGCTGAACGACTGTTTGGACACCAATATGGGGTTGAAATGCGCCTCCCAGACGACAAAAGATAGACTGAATGGGTGGCCCGACTGCCCGCTGTTATTTCAGCTTTGAATAAAGAAGTCATTCGACTGACCGGTCAGAAACCCGTTGAGGCCATCAAAGAGAAAACTGTTCCATCCAAACCCTCGTCCCCCTATTTGAGTCCCGTTGGTGTAAACGAAAAGAAGCTCCCCTCCGGTTTAAGTGTTCGCTATCTCTATCAACCCGGTGAACTTGAAGGTGGCCGGCGAAGAGCTACCGACTCAATCTGGTCTCTGAAAGCTTACGAGATTGAAAAGATTATGGTAAAAAACCAAAAATGCACCGGTTCTCTATTATTTGTTTGACGGACCAAAACGCAGGTTTGTCCGTGAAGAGTTTTTGGTTGTCCCTCCAGATACATAGCTACCACCGGCAATCTAATCATGAAACTCGATCGGTTCCGTGTGAATGCCGTCTTCCAGTACCCAGCGTTTGTCGTAGTAAGCGCTCAGCCCCAGCTTCTGCTGTTCGTGCGTAACCATCCTCCCGTTGTTCATGCGAAAACCAATGTTCGTTGCCATGTCCTTGCTGCCGTCCAAAGCTGACCTGAAACGCTGCCACGTGATCTCGTTCTGTTTCTTTGACATCCCTTTCGTGCTGGACTTATTTTTTTCGCCCTCAGGTTCATCGACGAAATAACATTTTGAGCAGAGTGCAATCATTCTGCTGCCTTCACACTCGAGTTTAAAGAGCCCAGGGTCCGACTGCTCCACTTGTCCCAAGCTAACCACTCTTGCTTTTTTGCCTCAATTTCTGTTTGCAGCTCTGGTTTGACGATGTCTTCCAACTTTTCTGCGCTGATTGCCATTTAATTGCTGTCTGTGTCCATCTGAATCAATTGGAAATCTCTTCTGTCAAAATACCTGTCAAGAAAGTCATAATAGAATTCAAGCATTCGAAGCTTTGCCAGTTGATATACAGCTATTCCTACCTAAATGGTCTTCTGACTGTGATCCGAGGCTTTCGGCTTTCCAGCTCATACGCCTGCCCGATCTCGTCAAGATCACTGAAATATGCGCTTTGCAAGGCTCTGTCGACTACCTTCTCGTCTTTGGTGTAAATGATGTTTGTTTGCCGCTCCAAGGCTTCGATGAGCTTCCCGTACCCGCTATTTCCTAACAGCTTGAACACCTCGGCCAGCAGCGCCTTGCTTTTTTTCACGTCTCCAGTCCGGCGCGCCTCCGTCACCTGCTCCACGAACCAAGTGAATATCTTAGTTGGTTGGTAGTCAATCGTCCGATAAACATTTGTGATCACTGCTCTATGCTCAAGATACCATCTAAGTAGAGGAGCGTATAATAATATCTTCTTTGCGGACAATGCTCCCGTGAGTTTTCTCCCGTCTCCGAGCTTTCGCCCCGTGCGCTTCAGGTAATCAAGCATATGCTGCGTCACAGCTTCAATTGGTACCTCTTTGTTGTAGAAGAATGGGCACATCTCCTCGAACATTGGGCGCAAGGGCTCAGGGATCTCTATATCGACTTCGGCAAATCCGAACCATTTTTCTTCTTTGAGCCTTTGTGTTAGTATGGGAGCGGCGGCTTGGTAGTCATAATACACGACCCTTCCCTTTCCGCAAGGCATGTCTCTGAGCATGGTTGACACGTACAAAGCATTGGCGTCGTAACCCAGGATATTTTTGCAAAGACGCGGTTCCGCTATTCGATGAGACCTTATCTTCGTGACTCCAACTTCGTGGTATCTTGTGAAAACGAGGCTCGGGCCTCCGACAACAGCTTCCTTCAGCATCTCATACGCTTCTTTGCCCGGGCTGTAAAGCTCCGCGTCCCGCTCAACACATCCGCGGAGCAAGTAAACTCACACCTGGTATGCTGACAGCGTCTTTCAGAATATCGATACCCTTATCAGTGTAGAAAGCACGCATCCTTTCCAGAGCCTCGAGGCCGGGAGCCACATCGAGATAATTGTAGTAACGCAGCCAGTCTGCGAAGGTACACATGCCCTTTTCTTTGAACAGACGCTGACACCCCTCCCATTCCTCCCGCGTGAGAACGTAGTCGCCCTTCAGCTTCGAATACCACTCCTCATATTTCGGAAGCCCGCGAAAACCAAGTTTTTCAGGAGTGTCAAGCCACTCGTACGGAAACCACGATTTTACAGTGTCGCATTCGTAGGCTTTCACCCATTTCTCGTAGCTGGTCCCCGGACCTAAGCAGTTCATGTTGTCGAGAAAGCGAAAGCTGTTCGTCAGAATAAACATGATCTTGTTTCCATTTTTCGCCACTCTGACTTTACCGGTTGTATCAGCTAGGCGCTCCGCGAAACGCTCTCTGATCAGGTTCAGATCGTATCGCCCGAAATTGAACCCGAGAACCAGCACCTGATCACACCATTCTTCGATTTTGAGGCGCTGCGCTTTTGGAAGCATCTTCACGTCGTCGGGCATGCACCCGGCTCGTACTTTGGACCGAATGTTTTTCCCACGCCGCTCCAGTTCTTCCATGAACTTGAGGACCAACTCCGCTGGGTTTTTTTCACAGATGTGTGTGGGCTCACGATCCAGGGTGTCCCCGACGCTCACCGAGATTGGTACGTGTGCGTTTTCGATTTGTCGGCTCCTTTCGCTGACTCTTGTGTCCGTATGCTTTGAAGTCATACAAGATCGCGTGTGGAAAGCTTTGCGTTTGGGGCCGTGGCAGCTCCACATCTATTTCCCCTACTTCACACGCCCATGCCTCGATTACGTGGTAGCCAGCAGCTCGGAGCGCTTTTGTGCGTTTTACAGTTGCTTTGAACCGGTCTTCTCGTGTTTGGTCATTGGGAGCAATGATTTTATCACGATCATTCGGGAAACATTTTCGGCATTCATGCCAGTGACAGCCGTGGTATTGAAATACAGTCCTCGTTTTGGGGTCGTATCCGTCAACAGGTGCGCGCTCAACCCACCGCTCGCCGCCGTGCCCGCATGCCGCATGGTGAATGTGAATTTTCCGCCGCGCCGCTTCTTGTTCGAGCCAGCGAAGAGATTCTGGAGAGGCTGTATGTTTTGGAAAGAAGGTTTTCTCGAAAGCTGTCTGCGGTGCTTCGACTCTTTCGGCCGGGCAATCAATCATCGTCTTCCCTTGGGCGCACCTTTCGGTATGCCGTTGAAGGTTGCAAGCTTGAGTGAATCTTGCACGGCAGTGAAACACATACATACGTTCTTGCAAGCTTCGAAATATCCTTGATGACGAACGCGTGCCCGTCGTAAATTCCGATTGTCAAAATGTTCGTCAACTTGGCTGGGGGGTTTCGTCTAAGGTGACATACCACTTCACCCTCCACGCGCACAGGCTCAAAGACAAGCATACCGAGCCAGTCCGAGAAAGCTGCTCCCTGATTCAGGTGTCTTTCAACCCGATCAAGTTCATCGAGCGATGTTTTCGGGCTGTCGTTTGGAGCAGATCTGAGTTTAAAGAAACCCTTTGCAAGCTCTCGTGCTGCTGTTGTACTTCGATCTGGTCTTGCACCACGGTGTACCGCAATGCAGCGCCAGCGACACAAGTTGTCCTGGTAGGTGTCAAGTGCTACCATTGGACCCGCGCGCCCACGCGCAAAGTCACGCAGCCAGTCTACCAACGGCCTGTGCCCAACAGTGGCTGACGGTCGAGCACGGCCTTTACATCAACATCAGAATAACCCCTAAACACCCATTTTGTGTTTGGTCTTTCGATGTTATCAATGTTCAGGCGCGCCTCCTCCTTTTCTCTCAACCAATTTTCTGCTTCAACATACCTGTTTATCCAAGGTGAGCCTCCTGAGTTTTTATGACACAGGATAATAGTCCCGTCTTCGATGTTTTCCAACCAATAAGAATAGTTGTGTCGCAAGTAGGCTGCTGTTCTGACCTTCTCCCTTATCTTTCCCATAAACTGTTCTGTAAGGTTATTTTCAAGTCCTTGACTTTTTCTCCAGAAGATGTAACGACAGCCTTCCTTTTCTACACCTTCCTCTTCCTCACCTCTTTTAAACAAATTTGCAAGCATGCCCTCATTACTCTTTTCTTGATTCTTTATTGGTTGGATAGGATCAAACTCTTTCAGTATTGTCTGCCTTTTTATTCCTCTTCTTTGACCAGTCCGGGATCGTTATCAATTTTGATAACTCAGAGCAAAACAAACCATTAGCCAATCGCCTCTCAAATTTTTGTGCACGTGACGCTATTTGCGAGGCATCGGCCATAAATTCAATATGGCGGACGAATGCGAGACACTAAGTGAAAACATGGGTTTGGTGGGGGGTGCTCATTCTCGCGGGCTCATAATCCTGGTTTCTGTATAAGACTTTGAGTGGGTGCAATTCCTGTATTTAGCTGCTTCTTGCGAGACGATTTCGGAAAGGCTGAGAAGTAGTTACATTGTACCTTCTTCAAGTGAATTTCATGTTTATGTCACAGGAATATAAAAAGAACATTATTTGAGAATGGTATTACGTATTAGACGTCTCTTCCCTCCGAACGCGGCAAGCTGCCGGAGCGCGGAGACGCAGCTGTATTCGCAGGCTAAGAAATTATTTCCAAAAGCTGTTACATGAATTTCGAATACTTCATTGACCCAGCTCGATATCCTGTTAGTAGAGTCTCCTTCGATCTAGAAAAATCGGAGGAAGATTGAAGGAGACTTTGCTCGCAGGATACGACGTCAAATTTTCTCAAGCAACGACTGTTCTGAGGGAAATGACAAGTGAAGGAAGACAACGATTATTCTATTAACAAAGCGTTTATTCATTCATTTGATTACATTTTATTTTCGCAGTGTTCGCTCTGTTCTTGCTTCATTTTCTTTGCCGTGTTCATGGCAGGGAAGGTGAACGTTCATCAGTCTGTAGTAAAAACGAAATAATCACCATGAACAAATATTGCTTTCACAAACGACGATACAGCTTATACTTGTGCTTGTATATTGAAGTATTCTATTGCACGGGAGGTGATTGAGGCTGCAATTGTTCATGTATTTAAGACTTAATTTGCATGTGCGGAAGTTTGTTTAGAACGAAAGATATAAGCTTAGCTCTAAAGAAGCTACAACTTTCAATTTCTTGACGAAAAAGGTCTATAGCTACACTCCGTGATGCGCAACACAACATTCTGCAACAGAATTAAACACAATAAGCCGCGGCCGGGCCGGCTAAACTTTAGAATACCCGGGCACATATTTGCATGTCATTGAATATTAAACAATTGTTTCTTTTGTATTCATATGGCTCGTTCTTCAAAGCATTGAAAGATATGTAGATAAGTGGCCAGGTATTCTAAAGTCGCTCCGAGAGCAGCTCATTAAAACCACATTTAGTCGCTTAACAGACGATCAGATTTGGTCAAATTTAACTAAGAATAACACACAGGCACTAAGCCACAAGATATCAGAAAAAGACAGATATGAACTCGAGATCACAGTCTTAAAGATGCGACGCCTAACCTTATAAACTGCTCAATTCAGTCATCATTCAAACATCCTCCAAACTAAACCCACTACAAAAATATAAGAAGCAAAATTGGTCGAAAGATCGAGATATATCAGACGCGGCTTACAAAGACGTGAAGTAGGAGTCGTGCAGGTCCTCTAATACCATTTTATAGCCGTAAGCTTAAGCTTTAAAGCTTAAATTTGTCACAGAAATTCAAACGCATCTGCGTAACAATGTCTGAGGATTACCACAAAAATCTATTTAACGAAGCATCTTAGACACGACGGATCAAGCGACGCAGTCAATAGGATCACAAAATGGCGGTTAGTGATGCAATCGGACTGCAAATCAAAATACCCCAGTGCACTTTTTAAATAAATCGTGCACAACGATAAACAAACGACAAATCGAAAGGAATAAGGTTAAAGATTACGACATAATTTTTGTGGATGCCACAAAAATCTTTAAGCAACTCAAATTTAACGGCAAAGTGGAAAAACATACCTGATTTGGACGCAGAATCTGTAGTGCTCTTTCTCTTTGCGAGTAAAATTTGCTTCTTCATCGTCTGCGTTCATCCGCCATCTTTGACACACGTGGAGTTCATTCCTTCCCTGGCTTTCTCGAATAGAACTATTGGTATATAACCCGAGTATTGCCGAACAAATAACGAATAAAGCTGACCAAGTACGAACATCCCCGATTTCTGAAATGGCCGCCATGTTGTGACGTAACATGGTTATCAAAATTGATAACGATCCCGGACTGTTGACGAGGGGGAGCTTTTGGGGGGTACTTTCGCGCAAGCAGAGGTTTGGGTAGGCGCTCTTCCAGGGGAATGCGCTCATCGAGTATGTTTTGTACAACCTCGCGGAGAGGACCCGCTGCAGGGGCGTTTTCCGCTAGCAATTGCATCAAATACTGCTCATCTTCCGGCGACATTTCCGCAAGAAGTTTTTGTAAAAATTCTTCAGTGCCTTGTTGGGTAACGCTTGCCATCTTGGTATATACCTGTGCAGATATTTCCTCAATATTCTAGAGCTGACGTGATTTTCCGTGACACATCCGCGCTGGTACTACCTCCCCCCCATCCTGCTTGCTTCGCTTTGTGCGCTGGGTGGTTTAAAAGAGGTATTTGTCGACGGGGCCATCAATACACAATCCACCGAAGTAGTATAACCGGAATTAAATGAATACTGGCAAAAATTGGGGAGCATGAGACAGTGGGAGGGGAGCTATATAGGGTGTTATACCTAATATAATTGAGTACGTGTGGCGATATTACCTTATTTTTCTTTTGACCTTTTTATAACTGTTTTATATATTTTTCTTTAACACTCCGCGTTTTCCACACTCCGCATTTTCTACACTCCGCGTTTTCCACACTCCGCATTTTCTACACTCCGCATTTTCCACACTCCGCAATTTCTACACTCCGCGTTTTCCACGCTCCGCACTCCGCGTTTTCCACTTAACCTCTTAAGGAAAGCTTTTAACCCATTATCACAAGATTTAATAGATTTGCTGACGATAAGAAAGTCATCTAAAAGGTGCAATATTCCCGGTATCTGCAATTTAGTACGAGCTATCCATTCTAGAGCGGAGCTGAAAAACTCAAAAATTTTACAAGAACTGGAGAGCCCCATGGCAAGATTTCTATCAACGTAAAATTTATTGCGCCAACAAATCCCAAGCAAGTTGTAATCCGAGGGGCTGACCGGAATAAGACGAAATGCGTTTTTTTATATCAGTGTTCGCAAGCGCACAGCCCCTGCCTGTGCGCCTAACTAATCTAATCGCATCGTCGATGTTAGCATAGTGAACACTGGATGCAATTTTCGGAATATGTGAATTGATTGAACGCCCCTCTGGAAAAGACAAGTGATGAATTAAGCGAAACTCCCCCGGTACTTTTTTAGGAATTAAACCTAGAGGCGAGATATGAAATACTGAAAAAGGCTGATTGTCAAATGGACCGACTATTCTACCTAGTTGAATCTCTTTCTCTAATTTTTCGTCAACGGCCTTAGGATTAGTAATCGCTGATAAGAGATTTGTGAATGAAAAATTTCCGGGGGGATTACTTCATAGTAATAGGCTAATGGGGATGTGCCACTGGATGGGGTCGCATTTTCACGACTGGATTGACTGTAATGGGGTTGCATTTTCAATAGGATCTAATAGAGTTACTAGAATGGGGTCGCACATTTGCGGGATTTCACGGGTAAGCAAATTCCGGTAAGTAGGGATTTGGTGTATATTGCCCAAAAGTGACTAACATGGGGTCTATAATTGGCTACAGAATAGACTATAATGGGGTAGGGGCTCGGAGAGGCCAGCGGCACATACCCAGCAAAAATTGACCCAAGTACCCCCCCTGGGGAAAAATTACTCCAAGGTCCAACATAATCAATAGAAAAACCAAAACGGAAGCCGTCAATTAAGTATTGTCTAGATCTAAAAGGGTATCCATCAAGATATGCCTGCAATTTATCGACTTTGATTGGTGTTGACAGTGGACGAGACAGGGCGGGACGGAGTGACTGATTTGCTAGATCCAGCTGTTGTTGTTGTGGTATTTTGCGACATGTTTGAGGTTTGACTTGTTGTTCGCCTGGGAAAAGCACATTTGTTTGCTGGGTGCTGGGATCCACATTTGAAACATTCGTGATTGAAGTTGCAGCCGGAACATTTTTCCCCTCTGTGAAATTTCCAACAATAGCCGGACGGAAAGGGCTGTTTTAAATTCTTGTTGTGTGCGCATGTGCGGCCGACGAAACAACAGGAGCCGGTTTTTGCATGTGGTGCGCCTGTAACCACAGTTGCCAATGGATTTGGTCCCAGGGGAGAAGTGTTTTTTGCCTCAAAAAACGAAAATTTTCATCATAATAACGCCAATGAACGTTTTTGGCCGCCAGGTCCCGCACTGTCTCGCTATATTTCATTAAAGCTGGTGCGTTGTTTGGGAATCGCACCGTGTAAATAGCGACAAAAGTCTGAAATGCAGTTATCCATTGATCAATTGTGGTAATCCTTTTGTTTTTTAGGCGGGCTCGAGACTAATGACCGGCCGATCGGCGGAGTGCGTTGTTTGCACGGCAAAATTGTACTTAGAATCGGTCGGAGATGTTCTGTGCAACAGAGTTCCCAAATCAATGTATTCGTTTGCCCAAATTTTAGATTGAATCTTATCCGAAATTCTAGAGGCGAGCGGGACAGCAATTTGGTGATGAATAATCTCAGGGCGATCATCAGCCTCGGCCAGAGGTTGCGTTACTAAAGGACTAGAATTAGAACTGCAGTCAAAGCTCTCTTTGCGACCACTCTCGTAAGCGACCAGCTCTAGTTATGACTAGTCAAGACCACAATTGTGAAAGCCCGTTTCAATTGTCACTTAAGCTCTGTAATTGAGAGCTCTCGTAAGCGACCATTCCCGTAAGCGACCGCGACCACTTTTGTAAATTACCAACTGGTCTTTTCCTTTGTTTTTAAGTTCTCGTAAGCGACCACTCAGTCAACACTTACATAAAAGCGCTAATGGCTCGTTGATTTGTACATACACGAACCTCTTTTGTGATAGGCAATTAGAAAACTATTTAATAATGTTAATACAATACTATCGGTAACCAACACCACATTCCAAGCTTTCTGCTAAAAGCTCTCGTAAGCGACCACCCTCTTTTGTTTTATTACGTGGTCGCTTACGAGAGCCCATTCTCGTAAGCGACCAGCTCTAGTTGCGACCACTTTTCTGAATTCCCGAGGTGGTCGCTTACGAGAGCTTCCACTGTAGAATTACTTTTATCTAGTAGAGGTGGATGTTTCTCACCCGTTATGTCCTGAATCACAGCTGCTACTGACCCCTGTACAGAAGCAGCTGGATTAGAGTCCTCCTTTTCTTTCTCTGCTGGAACCTACGACAAAATCCCTGCTACTTTGAGGCCCTCTACAACTGCGCTGGAGACAATCGCAGCAATATCCTGTAACGTTGCGGTTGCCTGCGTCGCTCCTTCACTGGCGATGGGAAGTCGTACCAGTTGGCTAGGGTGATTCGGGTTGGTATTACTCTCCACCCTCGAAGCCGCAGTTGGCGAAGCTGATTTCGCCCGTTTTGGTTTGGGCGCACCTTTAGCCGATTTGGCTGCACGTTTTTGGGGGCGTAGCCCTGGCACAGAAGACACATCGGGCGCAAGACGGGATTTTCCTCGGGTCATCATATTGTCTAGCAAACAAGACAGGGGAGGGATTTGTGTAGCGTGTAGCGTATATGTACGGGATACACTTGGGATAAGAAGACTGTGTAATCAAATGCAGGCAACTGAGTATTTCACAACTTTAACCCAGCAGGTCCGTACACCCCAAACTGTAATAAGGGTAATAAGCACAACAAAAAGCACTATTTGTACTAACGAAAACAAGGTAAACTTCAAAATACGATAAAAACGGCAACATGTTTGGCAAGCCCACTAAATGGAAGCCGCCGCTAGGAACATGTTAAAGAGCCGCAAAGGCTGAGAACGTTATTGCTCTCGAAAGATAAATAAGTACACATGTACTCACATTAGAAATAGAGGGTGTAAAGCGGACCTAATTTAAGCTGGAGGCGTGGCTAGTTGAGCCGCCGTTGATGTCAACTTGTGCAAAAAGGCGCTTAATAGCGCACAAAATGGCCTCTCTGTAACTCCTATAGAGAGCATATTGCCCTTTGTTATTGAGGTACACACCATCCTTACACAGTACTGGAATGTTTGGCTTCCAAAGCGTTAGCTTACATTTCGTTAATTAAACAATCAAATTTGTTCCTGCATTTTTAGCACTTTAAAGCGACTGAGGAGGTCGCTCAGTCGCTCAGTCGCTTTAAAAATGCAAGAACAAATTTGATTGTTTATTTAACGAAATGCTATACAGTAACTATACATCAAGCAATTAAGACCGTGCTTGAATGTACAATCAGATTCCATCCCTGCTAAAGTTTTTGTCTAGCTTAACTCCGTTTATGTAAATTTATCTGATGGAACTCTTTTTAACTCGCACTGTATTCATTAAAATCATTCCTTGATAACGGCGTCATGAAGTCGCCGAAACGTTGGAACTTTATCTCGTTCGTTTTTACTTGTTTATGCATCTCCAAATCATTATTAATTGTAAAAAATTTAGAAGGCAAAATGACTTTGTAACTGTCCAGTAAATACAGTTTGACTCAGACTGTTTCTTTATAAATTTACGTTTGCTGGCATTATTGAACCCCCTCCCCACCCCCACCCCCAGGCAATAAAATGAAGATGAAAGTTTAGGACCCCAAAAGTTGGTCGTTGGTCGGAAAAGTGGTTGCGATAACAAGGTGGCTGGGTTAACGGGATTTCCACTCAAATAAAACCGTGCTGTGAAGAAACTACCTTTCGTAATTTCTCAAACGTTGGATTGCTAGAAGTAAATAATAACAAACCAAACAGAAATTTAACAATTTATCTGGCAAACCCGCTAAATTCAAGCTTTCTTTGAATTATTTGCTATATGGTAATACAGTCAAAACTCCTGTAAGCGGACCCGGCCCTCGCGAAGCAAAAAAAGTGTCCGCCGGCTGCTTACGTAAGCGGCCACTGGCAGTATAAGGGTTAAGTGGCCGCATACGGGGGCTTCCACCGCTTACATTAAACGTTGTCAATGCTGAAAACATAGAGTACCGCCTGTTAGATGATTGTTTGTTTTATTGTCATACAATACCGATCATGGCAAAAAAACTGTACTGTATTACTAGGACTTACCCTTGGATGTGGTGTCCGCTCATAATTGCACTCAGTGTGAGATCATACTGTGACGAATAGCGGTGTGAAGTTTATTACGGCTACATGAATTGGATTTTTTCCTTTACTGCGTCCGCTTATGGGAGCTTAGAAACAAGAGAAACGTTTTCAAAAATCGTTCCCCTCGAAAGTGTCCGCGGCCGCTTACGCGAATGGCCGCGGGAAAGTGTTTTACTGGGAGTTCAAACGGGGTTTGGTCAAGGCGGTCGCAGGTATAAGTAGAGCTGTCCGCGTCCGTTAAGACAGCTTCGACTGTAGTACATGTTTTTTTCTTACAACAATTTGCATTCATATCTTCTGTGTATATAATTATAAAAGTTTTGGTTTAACGTAACAACAGATTATGTCTTGGGTTAACGTTACAACAAAGTTCAAACTTCCGCGTGCAAAGTGAAACGCACAGCAGGTGTCGAAAGTGGGCGGCGCTCGGTCCCTTATATAGTGGGCCTTCCCAAAAACTTCCCGATTCTTATTTTAAAAACGCAAAGATTGACAGAAAATGACTTCTTCTCCGAAAGAGTTAGATAACTAGCCCGTCAACCTGATTGGTTCTTTCAACGCCTTAATTGTATGGGGATTGAGTGGGATGCAACTTCTGGGAAAAGTCGGGCAAGTTTGTTCAAAGAACTTGGAATAAAATACAAGCTGTCAGTTGTATCTTCTGTTTATTGTTTTTCTTTTAAGTGATCTAATAGGAGACCTGCCCCTGGCAAGAAGTCCGAACAGTTGAAAGGTTTGACAATATTATAAGGACGAAACAAAAAAGTCGCTCCATACAAAGTGCTGCTGGCATCATCTGATATTCTTCATCTGGGCAATTCATGTAACCAAATGTCAAAATTTGAAAAATATTGAACATTCGGAGATATTCCACGGTTTGTTTTCAGCGTTGTCGGCCCCGCCCCCCGCAGACATTTTAGGTCTCTGTCAACAAATTAATGTTTTCTAGTGAGCGGCATTTCTAGTAGAAAGCACTGCGAGTCGCTAGTTGAAATTTCGCCCGTAACCTATCGGCCTCCAGTTGTCTGAAGTATGCAGAATCCTCGTCGCGCTGAAGATTTTCTTGGAATTCCTTGACGTTATGCTCCAGCTTATGACGTAACTCTCTTCGCATTTGGCGCACCACCTGAGGTGGAGAGAAGTTGAGAGAAGACGATAAATAAGGTAGAAAAAGTAATTACTGCAAGACGTTTTTGATGATGTAAGAAGAGGAGGGAAAGGAGAACTAGCCCTGCCCCTCCCTTCTCTAGATAAATGGACACAATGTAACTGTTTTGATTGGTTCAAGTTTCAAACTCATTAAAATGAGCGCTGTTAGTTGTATGATGAGTCGTTTTGAGGCTCACACGTTAATGGTTACAAAGTTGATACTTATTTCAGTTGCCAAAATTAAAATTAAAATTAAGCGCGCATCTAGGAACATCTACTTCTATTTTTAAGACTCGTTTAAAAAACATTTCTTTTTAGTAGTAAATACTGTTGTCTGTATACCGTATTTTCTCGATTAAACGCCGGGGGCGTTTATTTAAAACTCGGCCTCGCAGACCCGGCGTTCATTCGAACCCGGCGTTTATTTATTAAATGCATTTTTCAGTATAGTAGATGTATTAAACCAAGAACCAAATTTCAACAAAAACGTTTAAAAACGGTGAAACAATGTCACTAACTTTGTCTCATCTAAGTGAATCTGGTAAGTTATTTATCCAAAAAAAAAAAAGCATCACTGACAGAAACAGTGATTGAACTCTTCTCAACGTTACGTTTCTCCGTGCATGAAACACGGAGAAAGTGTATCGGTAACTGCTCGACAGCAAACGTACTGTGCAAGCAATTTAGAGCAAGGTGGTGGCGAGGTTCCTTCTCCATCAGTTCTGAGAAAGGCAAAATTATGGAACGATTCAATTGCAAGGAACCGCTGGAGAAACGCTGGAGAGACCCTCGAGATAAAAAGTTACCATGACTTAAAAGAGATTGGCACGATACCTGATGCGTCGTTTGTTTCATCTGTTTTAGTGAGAAGTACTTTTGTAAAAGGTAGTTTGGTTTGAATATTAGTGTATAAATTCAAATATAATGGTAGAAAGAGAACTAGTATGCAGTCACGACACATAATCCTGATTTATACCCATCTCGAATAAACGCCGGGACCTCAAATAAACGGCGGTACCCCGAATAAACACCGGGGGCGTTTATTTTAAACTCGGCCCTGTAGACCCGGCGTTTAATCGAGAAAATACGGTGTTATTAGTTTTAATAATTATTGTAAGCGCATTGAGATTTGTTTTAAATGCGCCACAAGAACCATTATTATTATTATTATTATTATTATTATTATTATTATTATTATTATTATTATTAATGGCATGATCATCTCACCAAACTCAACATACAGTTCGTGCAAAGGTGACTTGTAGCTCTTCAGTGGTCAGCATCAAGACAACTTAAGAACTGTATGTCATAGACCGTCATATCGTGAGAATATCTTACCTTTTCTTGAGCTTTTTCGCGTACTTCCATTTCAAACCTCTCTCGGGCAATACCTTCTGCTAGCATGGCAAACTGGTCACGATAACTGAGGTATATCAAGGAAAATAAGAATACTAACAAGGCAATACCTCATAAATAAATAATAAAATGAATACATCACTTCATTTAAGTGTCACCATATTTAGCACTGCAGTTCGAATTGGGTACACTGGAAACCTCAGAAACACTATAAACTGAACATAAACGTTTTTCTAAAAAACACAGCCGGTGAGAGGCTTACCAGTTAGCAATTTACATAGCGTGAATGAGGGTTTGAACACAGGACCACCGTGAAACAAATCTGAGCGGTCAGAGAAGAGGACTTGAACTCGGCCGGACCTCCCGATTACAAGTGCAGCGTCCACGCGGCCTCTCTAAATAAATAGCAAAGGGTTCTCTAGTGACTGTCATAAAACCAAGGGCAAGCTGTAATATCCAGGTAATCGCACCGTTCTCAATAAAGAAATTTGGATTTATCAGAGTAAATTGGCCACCTTAAAGAAATTCAAAAGCTGACGTTTCGAGCGTTAGCCTTTCATCAGAGTGATTCGCTCTGACGAAACGCTCAAAACGTCAGCTTTTGAATTTCTTTACGGTGGTCAATTTACCTTATCAACTCAGTTGATAAATCCAAAATTCTGTGTTTCACTTCCCCACCGACGCAGCACCACAGTTTCTTAAGAAATCAACTCCTTTACTCATTCGTTCTCAATAAATACAATAATTTGAAGCAATAAGCGCGGGAAAACACGCGTAAACCAAGGCCAAGCACGATGAGTTTTGGTTTTGTTTTTGAGTCGTTACGTAAAAACTCCAGCAGGTTTCTCCTGATTTACTGAACCTTTAAAGCTTATTTCTAAGAAAACCAAACGTTTTCTTCAATTATGTCGATGGTTTGAAATGCAGTGACCAAACCCTTAAAATGGTATATCATCATACATGGTAGGAGGGGAGAAAGTGCGCTGCGCTAGTCGGGTGGGACCCAATTTCATTAACAACAATCCAATTACAGAGTAAAAAAATAACAACTTTCACAAGCACTTGACAAACAAGTGGTAAAGATTTAATTATTTGACAGTCATGGGGATTCGAAACTTTTCAGTTTAAAGTGCACCTAACCCCAAAATATTTTTTTCGTTCAAAACACAGTGCGCGTTTTTTTTTTTTTTTTTTTTTACCAAATCTTGACTTTTTATAGGCTGTAAAAGTTACGGAATCTAGCCATCATCTGTCACACGACCGAGCTAGTGAGGGGCATGGGTCTATTCCTGGTGTGACGTCACAAATTGATTTGCATCGCGGTAAGTCTTTGTAAACATGCATGCAATGCAGTTTGTGACGTCACATCAGGAATATACCCACACCCATTCTGACTCCGTTATGTACCAAATGATGCTTAGCTTTTTATGAGTTTCGAATCCCATAAAAAAAGTCAAACACTGCAAATAATGGCTACATGTTTATGAAATAGGTGCATTAGCGGAAAAAAATATTTTGGGGTTAGGTTCACCTTAAAATATAGCCATTTGCTGCATCACAAATAAACCTCGTAAACCTTACTATTAACTGACTGAACCATATTCTTGTCAAAAGATACAAGTTTTCCAGCGACTCAATTTCGTTTTGCTGTCTCTGCGCTAGAGCTTCTCTCTTTTCTTTCGCGTACTCCCTTAGTTCTCGTATACGTTGTTTTTGTATTTCCAAACCATCATCAAACAACCTCTTGAAGATCTGCAGAACACAAAAATAACAGTCAATGTTACTGTATAATACGTAGTTAACCAACAAGCGTCGAGCCCATTGGCCTGGTTCAATTTATCTCTATCTCACGGTTCGAGGTTGTCACCTTACTCTTTTTGGATTGTCTACGAGCAGAACACCTCGAAGTAGAGTCTAAATTTCTTCAGCGTTTGGAAAAGAACAAATTAACACTTGGAATTACAAGGACTGTGTACTCTTGAAAAAGGTTTTGATTTACAGAGAATTGGCAGAATTGCGTTCCATTGACAAAGTTTTGTGGTTTTCTTAGAATTGGAAGAGTGCTTCGTATAGCGTCAAAAAATGTGGAAGCCTGGCTAACAAATTTGTAGCCCTCCAGTCCAAGATCTGAATGGAATTAAGGAAATCAGGACAACCCTGGCAATAGCAATCTCAAACCACATACGGTATATGGCTAGAAACAACGAATTATACGGTACAAAGGGAGACGAAAACGAGCACGATGAAGGATCAAACATTATAATGAATCATAACATTGACGAAGAAACGGCTTTCGCAGGTTCAGTTAACACTAAAACAACAGCTATTATGCACAAATAAGTTGAATCCCCTCTTCAAATTTCTTTCTAAAACCCAATTTTTCCTTATCTTTCTATTTCTCAAAGTTCTTATCTCTCACCTGTTCTTCACGAGTGCGACGTTTCAACATCCTAGCCCGCATGCGCAGTTCGTATTCATCGTAGTATCGTCGTGCACGCGCAGAGACCTGCCGTTTTTCTCTCAGTTTAGCTCTCACTGTCCGCTGCTGCTGTTGCCGTTCCTGTTTCTCTCGCTGAAATAACAACGACGAATATACATTTTACTAAATGAAAACGGTAAAGACTTTTATTCACCACAAAAAGGGGCAAATATCAAGAACTGGTCTATTGTACCAGCCCAATTCACACATGAACAGTTAAACAGCAGCCTTCTGTTGTCCGTGACCCTCTGGTCAACTTGCCGAAACCAAGCGGAACATAACGTGGATAATCGGAGATTTTCATCGTGACAAAATAGATTTTTTTACATTGGGAAATTCAGCAGATAGGGTGAGAGCAGTGGCGCCCAGCCAGCACCTCGACATCGCGCGTCAAAGAAGTGTAATTACTATGGGAATCAGTACCTGTCATAAGCTGCTGATGGATAACGTGACCCGGTGAAATTTGTTTGTTTTTGCAAAGAACGTTTTCCGTCTTGTTCAGATAGACAGATCATTTAATAAAAATCACATCTTGCAGACCTAAGACTGAATTACACCTTTAGAATCACGTCTAATTGTCGCCTTTTTCATTAGGTGAATGTCGGCAGAAAAAACAGAAGGTCCAAACAGAAGATTGTCTGTTACATAGAATAGCCTTACCATTCTCAGATTATGTTCCAAATCTTTTTTTAGTATCCCCACCAAAGTCTCCTGTCGCCGCTCGGCCTCTTCGATCATTCTCTGAGTCTTTGTTCTCTTGGCTTCACTGCCAGACTTGAGAATAGAGTTTAGATGCCGCGCCTGCTTCTGCCACAGACTGTGGGCGGTCTGGGGCGAGACATGCAGAAAAGGAAACTCTTCCATCATTGCGGGGAGTAATGAATCCGGGTGATCTGGGGAAAATACGTCAGTATTTAAGGTCCAGTAGCGACAAGGCCGATTAACTAATCCAAATAACCAATGTTTTTGTTATCGTTTGAGATTAGTCTAAGTCACAAATGAGCCAGGGCCCTCGCTTGTCCCTGTTGCTGGTTAGCTTTAGGAAATAGATTGGTGTAAAATGTGATCATTAAATTCATGGCATCTGTTACTGGGCAAAGGCGTGCTAGTTAGCGGCTGGTGCGCGAGACTATCAACCTGAAATATAACAAAAAGTCAGAGATGGGAGAATAAAGTTGAAAATGCTTCCAGTTACTTTGCGTTACAGCTTAGAGATAAACCTCCTTTTGATGAATTTGATTTTGTTTCACCTACATTTTAATTGTGAGCAAACTAACCTGGACTGTCACTTGTTCTTCTACTCAGCACAGGACTCGCTGAGGCGCTTCTCTTTCTCCCTTTCATTGTAGATGCAGTCTTTCTCACTAGCCGGGATTTCCTGACCTGTGACCGATAAACAGCCTCCAGCCTTCCACGCTTTTGTACGGGACTCTTCTTTTTCGGTCTCTTCGGAGCGCTTGGGGATACCTAAGAATGAGTAGTGACAACTAGTCAGATGTTTTTACGTGAACAATGAAGAACATAATTATGCATTTGTTGTATTTTATGTGTTCGTTATTTCATGTTAGCAAATGTATAAAAAAACTTAACCTTAGAAGTTTGAAGCAGACCTCTACGGAACTTCATATTTGTGAAATGGGTCCATTGCATAACTTGGTCAAATAATACAAAGCAAAAAAGATGTCAGCCATTCAGATGTTAATTTTGCTGTTTCAAGATGCCCCAATGCACCACTTGCCATCCAGCATAGTGGATTTTGCACCATGTTACCAAGTCATGCAAAGGGCCCATTGAGCAAATTACTGGCAGGAACGTGCGGTTCACCGGCATTTTTCGTTTCTGTTGTGCAGCCCTCTCTTTTTCTTGCTCCTGTTGTATTTCTCTCAACTGGTCGCGGTAAGTTTTGCGCATGTCTTTCGTATGCCGTTTCCGCTGTTCCTCAGCCTCCTCGTAAAGCAGGCGTCTTAGTCGGTCCATTCTTCCGGAAACTGGAAACGTTTCCACCGTGTCACGAAACGTTACGCCGCGGCGTGAAGGACGTTCGGTAGAGGAATATTCTTCTTCCATCGATTCTTTGTAAGCGCGAGAAATCCTTGGAGTCTTGCTGCTTCTTCCAGCGCGACTTGTCTGTCGAGTTGTTGATTCCCCTCCTGTCATACTCGCACCAGCAGTAGTAGGCATCGTTCTTCCATAATCTGATGAAGCAAGGCACACGTTTGCATTTAGCTGATAGGTAACCAGCGAACAGTCAAAGAAGGGTGCAACTCCGGTGGAAACCCCGTTAATGCCGGCGACCATCGTCGGGACAAAGAAATGTCGTATTTACGCGGAAGGGGAAAATGAATGCATATGCTTTTTTTGGGCCTAAACAATTAGTGGCCGTTATTACGAGATGATTGGCTGGGTGGTCAGCGGCAAGCGGGCTTCAGGTGCAGGCTACCTGCTTGCAGATGCAAGGGACAAAAGAGCACAACACCTTCGCTGCAACTTTATAATTCATTTTCTTGCTCCACCAGATTTTTCCTTACTTATAGTTGACAGGGCATTATTAGAAATCTAACATTAATAAACAAACAGAAAATAAGTTGTGTGATATACGAGCAGAGTTGAGGTGAGCATGGTAGCGCACATCAAAAGGGAAATCAGAATGCCGTGCCTGAGGAAGTTTGGTCTTTACAGAACTACTTATCATAAAATATTAGTTTTTAGGTCAGGGGAGATTTACCTTGCAAATTCGTCGATAATTTGGAGAAAGGGATGTAGTAAATACATGATATTTCCTGTTAATCTGACAACTCTCCCACTAGTGTTGCTATTAGCGAGACTCAGCGGTATTGAGTTATGGTGCGTTTGGCCAACGACAAGAAACGGCCTGTTATCGCAAGATGCTAACGGAATGTTCGTGTTTTGTGATTTAGAAACTATTACAGTAGGTGTTTACTGCAAGAGTATGATTTTCCTCGGGTTCAACAAATGGGGCACAACATTTCACGTATCGTTCATATCTTCATTCCCTCGAATAACCCACGACCTGCTCCCGTCTTGTCTGGCCTCGTAGTGCATATGGTGAATAAAATCCCATTGGGAACCAAGAAATTTTCTCTACCGAGTATTGTCCACATTTCGCTATTATGGCAACGCTCATTACGAAATTGGTGGGTTCTTTTGAGTTAACTCTCTAAATTCGCAGTTGTATAGCCAGTACTGCGCGGCACAACATTTCAAATTCCCTTCATATCTTCATTGCCCGATTTACCATCAAAATAACCCAGGACCTGCTACTCTGTGGCCATCGGTGATCAAAATCCGGGGCTCGTGGGTTCGAATCCCACCACCACCTTTACCTCACGTGGTTCACATTTTCAAACTGGGGTAACGCTCAGTAGGAAATTAATGAGTTCTCTCCAGCACTAAAACATACACTACAAAGTTAACGCAATGATTTTTCAGTTGTATTACCAAAGCAAGTCGCTTACCAACAGCACTATCACTGTTCTGTGCTAACTCATCGTCTTCCGGTTCCCTGTCACTATCACTTCCGCTCTCATGAGCTTCCGGTCTGGTGTACTTTGCTAAAAGGTCTGAAGCTGCTAACTGACGCGTTACAACAGGAGGTTCAAGGTCTGTGAGTCTAGTCTGTGGTCTGTCAGATGCAGACAGCCTATCTGGCAATGTTGATGCTAATGGCTGTATAGAGCAAAAAAAAAAAAAAGGACTTCTAAAGTCTAGCAGGGGTGGTCTTCTTTCGTTTGATTGCTCTGGAAGCATGCGTCAAAAAATTGCCAAGAAACCACTTTTATCAACATACTGTTTTCGAAAGATCAATATCTAATAACACAATTATATTCCTTGCCCTCGGTTTTATCGACGTTCATAGTTGCCTAGGGACTTCGCCAAGTATTAGCCAACAGAAACCCAAAATTTTCAACTGGTATCGCCAAATTCTTCAGTTACAGTGGAAACCTCATTTTACGAACCCCGTTATAAAAAACACATTTTCCCAGTCCCTTGGCAGTGTCCCTCCAGCACTTCCTGGGCCTACTCTTTAACCCGTCCACTCGCTTGTGTCTTGCCAAAAACGCACACAATTTTAACCATTTAACACTGGTTAAGTCTACTTACATGTTGGTGCAAATTGATTTTGGAAGAACACAGAATTTACACTTACTCTTTGTATTCACTGTGCACATTTAAAAACAAAAATAAGATATTCACGAATTAGCCATATTTACATGTTATTTTTATCTTTAAAATTTGACACGTTCAAGAATGAAGAACGTTTGATTGAAATAACGGTGTGAATTTCATTCACGAAGAGATAGACCATTTTAAACTCAAAATTCTACCCTCAAGAAACGTAAATATCCCCACCCCACCCCTCCCCCCCCCAAAAAAAAAGAAAAAGAAAAACAATACAGTGACATCAAGTGACCTGTCCTCTCCTTAAACTTTTAAGTCTGTCTGCCAACTTGTCAGCTTGTTCCATCATATGTTCACCATGAGGCCTGTAACCTGTGGATGGCTCTGCTGATGACACTGGTAATGAAACTGAAAATAGTATGATCTTAAAAAAGGAGGTCACTCCAGAAACCGTATATTTTTTGTATTCACCAAGAAACAGGCCACACGGAGTTGAGTTACTGACCGTTGTTTGAGCTTCCATAGTGCATCCGATCCCAGTGAAAACCCTCTCCAAAGAAGCAAAAATTCATCATCGTGCGCCGCCATTTTGGATAGCGCTTAGGAGCCTGGCCGCATACTCGTGACGTCAATTCGTCCAAATTGAAAAATGGCGCGAAGTTCAAACGCAGCTGGCCAATAGCCCTTTTCACAGTTAACTTTTCTCATTTGCATTACAATGTGTTTGAACGTGGATGTGAGGCAATTTCGGGCAATTTTGTAGTTTCTGCCCGAAATTGCCTCACATCCAATTCAAATACATTGTAATGCAAATGAAAAAAGTTTAAAACTGTGAAAAGGGCTATTTCAAGAGCACAGCTTTTCGGCTGCTCTCATTTCTTTTTCGCGGTGCCGTTGTGAACTGAAAAGGGAGCTTAAGCAGCCTCCACGGCAACGCCAAGGAAAACGTCACTATAAAAATGACTTCCAAATATTTCAAACTTGTTCGCGATAGTTTCCACTCGTTCAATCTATCATTCCGCCCAACTTGTCAGCTCCAAGATGTTTGTTTCTATTTCAATTTCCGACACGATGGCCGCGCTCCAACCGTATTGTTTCGAACCAGAAAGTGCCGGTAATTCCGAGGACGAGGAAAGTCGAGATGATTAAACGAAGGAACGGTTAAAAGGTACATTTTCGTGCACTTGTGAAAGATGTGAAGTGATGCCGACTCCGAGAGAATGCGTTTGCTGTCGAGAGCAGCCAGAGTCGGAAAACAAAGATAGAAGGTGCACTTCGAACGAGTAAGAGTAGTACTTATGAAAGAAGAAATTTGGTGAAATATGCAAGTATTTCTTACATCACAGAATACGAGGACTTCTCTCGTGTGCTTAAATCCTTCTTCGGGTATTTCCACCCAGGAGTTGGTTACAAAGCAGTCAGCATGAAAATGCTCTTTACAAACGTAGACATTTTCCAGTTTTTCAGGAAAGCCAAATCGCTTCTCATGGCGAAGCTGGCGAGCCACTGCTTTGCTAGGTCTGGATTTCACCTCTTTCCTTATCTATTTCGGCAGTGTGGGACTGTGTAAGCAAACACGACGGCGACGGTTGATGAGAACTTCACACAACAAAGGTTTAATTAGCAAAACAATGACTCTGTACGTGTGATACAGATTTGAGCTTGGCGCCAATTTCAGTTAGGCTCCTAAACGCTCGATGACGAATTTTTTGCTTCTTTGGAGAGGAATTTCACTGGGATCGGATGCACTATAGAAGCTCAAACACCGGTCAGTAACTTAACTCAGTGTGGTCGTTTTATTGGTGAGTACAAAAAATACACACTTTCTGGAGTGACCTCCTCCTTTAAAACTGAACACCATCTGAAGCAAACACCAACGTTGTGGTGGGTCAGTTGTTTATTGAGACCGGGCTTGTAGGGCACCGTCTTCTAGCAATACGGAATTTTCGTCGTGACAGGTTGTTCAAGGTCACTGGATGATTGATTGGTATGTTAATGATATATGGGGGTGGGGACGGCAAAGGGCTGATATTTTGACCGTGGTTTTCTTTGGAACAGGGAAACATTAGAAAGAGTTTTTCAGTCGATCAAAATTACATGCTTTGAAAAATGGTGGCCCGACCGGTTGTTGCACGCAACAATTTTCAAAATACGCCATTAAAAAAGTGAAAACAAATGGAAAAGCTCTGGAGAGCTCGATTCAAATGGATTGGACATTGAAGAGCTCAAAGCTGCTCAGAGGAACGAATTGTTCCAGGACAGAATATACCATTTTCCTCAAAGAGGCAGGCTTATCCGAATGTCGGCGACTGTTAAATGAGGCGTATATATTGGGCCTTGAGCAAACCAGACGTTGAAACATATATTACACAATTGGAGCAGGCAATACTCGGAGAAAGTGCTCATTGCAAACACAGTGCACACGTAGTGTTCCGCGGAAGTTTTGCGATTCTTATTGCCCCAACAAACGACAGTCAGCGCGTGGAGTACTCGTGATTACACGAAAGAAAACCCATGTTTAAGTAAATAAACACAAAGGGATAACGTTCAAGCTTCTGCTCAGGAGAAATGCCTGCTTACGTTGTAGCACTCGTCAACTGTAATTGAAAGACATTCAATGATTCACGACTGTTAAACAGAAAGAAAAGCCATGTCATATAGGTTTCATGCCAATCTTCTGTATCCAGTTGGAATTGAATTCTACAGATGTTGATATTTGTGGAGGGGAAAAACAGAGAACTTGGTTATTTGTGTTGCTCACCTGCAGTAGAGGTAGCTGTTGTTGCTTTAGCCATTCTGTCTCTTAAGGACGCAGCGCCTACAAAGCCATCTGTGATCACAGCAGAAGTGATCGGTCTGATGACAGGAGGACCTGAAATACACCCCTCACATGTCGTCACACGTTTAGAATGGCACAACAGACGCACAAAACACAACTGGCGCCAAGCTTGGGAAACACATATGAGAAATTGACCCTAAGAAAGGGTGGGGGACTTCTTTGGGAGAGAAGAGAAACAGCTTTTTAGGGAGGGGGGCTTATTATTTTTATACATGTAAAATAAATTTCCGAGAAAACTGAAAACAACTTTACCAAACTTCTATTGCACCACTAAAACAGAACAAGAACTGAGTGAAGTAACACAAGTGCAACATCATGTACATCATCTTCCCTCCCCCCAATACCCCCCCCTCTCTTTCTACGTCCCGGGAGGGGGGCTTTACAAAAAATTAAATGGTATTCCTATGCTCAGGTTAAGGCATTCACACTGCCAAAATTTACTGTCTTCAGGAAATCTGACTTCTAACACTGATTGTGGTGTCCCTACAAAGTTAAATCACGCTTAAGTCATCCTAAATTGCAATTTAGCCCCTTTCCCTAGAATGGTGGCACTCCCTTTCTACAAAGTCGAGCAGGTGCCTCATCTGGTTTTCCCACTCACTCACATGATAAGCTTGCCAACTCCACAGTTATCCCCTCGACCCTTTTGCTGGCTTCAGTCTTCCCAAGTCCTTCACTCACTTGCATGATAAGCTCCCCAACTTGACTATTTAGATAGGAACTGCTAACAGTGCAGTAAACCCTTACCACTGGTCTCTAAGATAAGGAAGGAGGCTTCTTAGAGAGAGGGACGTACTTTGCTTTAACAGTATCTGCAAGCTAGTGATGGATTGCATGTAATTTTTATCAGCTATTAGTAGTAAACTCTTACGTGATGATCCAAACCCTGATAAAAACACTGAGTCAGTCAGTGTTGATGTGGTTCCAGACACACCAACAGGGGGAGGGTGAGTAGTGATACTTCTTGGAATTGCAGCTGAAGGATACGCAGCAGTAACTGATAAGAGAACACAACGCCAAGATTAACTGTCTAATAAATCTACTCTATGATACATGTAAACATGCAAAATTGGCTTTACTGTTGACAAAATCACAAGCCCTGGTGACAGGTGATTGCTAGATACAGTCTTACCGAGAACAGATTTTGGTGACTTTCTGTTTTCTCTTTACCAAATCACTTGTTTGAGAAGACAGTTTCACCAGGATCTAGATGACATCTCCATGTTTGTCCAAACACTCTCCACTATATGCCATTTTCAAGTCTCTTTTTTGGTGATGGATATCCTCATAAGACATGCTCTCTTGTGTTTGACAAACTTAACTCATGCCTAATGTGAACAGTTCAGTTTTAACCCACCTGTCAGGGGGTAGGTGAGAGCCCCAGGAGCAGTCTGGATCAGTCTGTCATGTTGTGTGGGAACCGCTGTCCTTATGCCAGACCCTGTCGCTGCCACAGCAGGCTCTGACCTTGACAGGCCGCTTATCTGACCTGCTACATCAACAGTGGCAGCCATGCTTACCTCTGCCGCAGACTGAAATTCTTTAAAACAAAATAATGTTAAATGATCCTTGTAACACTAAACTATTATCTTGTAGTTATAAATGTACAATTTTGCAAATTATGTCCTAGGAATTTCATTCTTTGTAAAGGTAACAACATCAGCCTGTCTCAATAAAATGAGACAGGCTGTCTCATTTTATTTTCTGTCTCAATAAAATGAATTGTACATGTATCATACCTGGCACTCTCACTTGTGGCTGTGTGTGATGAAAGTGATGATGATAGTGATGATACACAGGAGTTGATCTTCCACTGCCATTCTGTGAACCACCATCTGCACCCTCAGCTGTTGTTGTCTGCTCTTTTGGTCGGACACCCAGTGCATCAAACCCTCCTGGCTCTCCACTGACAGAGTCCTTCACAGGCTCTAAGGGTGATATCTGCTCAGGCCATGCAGCAGATGCTGAGGATGCAGACAGGAAACTGGAAGAAGGCTTCACAGGGCTCTTGTGGGAAGATTGGATAGAGCAAAATAAAAATATGATTTCCCCCACTCCAATCCTAAAACATAAAGTCTTTATAGCCAGTAAATTGTAAAAAGGCACTAGGTAGATAGGTAAGGGGTTCATCCTCTAAATGTACAGAAAACAACCACTTAAATAATATAGATGCACTTACCAAAGGCTTGGAGGGATTGATAATTGCATGTATCGTATTCCAAGTAAAAGCTCTATTAAGCCCCTCCCTTTCATTTCAGGTCCAAAGGGGGGTCTCAGGGTTTCAGCCAGAGCGCGAAGTTGCAACATTCTCGTGCTTTGGTGATGATCTGTCCCTTAAAATTGGCAGCTGTGCCAGAATTGTCCACCACAATAAAAATTTCCAGTGTGTTAAATTCAAATGTTGTTTTGAACTTTCCTTTACATTTTCCCATCTTTGCATTAATTGAATATAATTTAATGATTAATCTTACTGTTCCAAGCCAACTTAAGGACGGTGCCTCCTTTTGTTACTGTGCATACGTTCTACGCATCTCGGGTCATTCGGATTTCTTAGGGAATTTGCCCACTAATACAACAACATTTTTGCACGGTTTATGACTATGTGGAAAAAGCAGATCTTAGCAAGGGCTATCAGAATCCAAAAAGAAAATGGGGGGTTTTACCACGCATTTTTCAGAAATAATTGCGCTTAAATTTAGAAAGAAAGTGCCATAGTGATACATTCTTTGTATTTTAACACTTTTTTAGAATTATGGTTGCTTGATTATCTCTGAAAAATGCGTGGTTACCCACATTTTTCGTTTTGGATTCCAATAACCCTAGATAAGATCTACTCTTTCCCCATAGTTATAACCTTTGCAAAAATACATCGCTATTAGGAGGCACCGTCCTTAAGCAGCTTAAAAAAATGCTTTATAGTAATAACTACTAGGAAGAAACACACAGACTCAGTATGGCGTAATGGGGGGACACATCCCTTGCGGTTTGGCATGACAAGCGACTTCCATATGCTTGTCCATTTAAGCCTCACAAGTCCTCCCAGCGCTACAAGCTGTGGGATGGAACAAGAGTATTGGCAGGTCTGAATAAACAATCAGGTGACCTTAGATGCCTCACTTATCTCCCCAGCACTGTATGCTGACACCACATGAAGAGCCAGTGCTGGATCAGACAAGAGTATTGGCAGGTGCACAAATAAATCAATAGAACAAACAAAAAACAAAGCTTGGGGGAAGTCGCCACCGAACCTTAACCGAACAAAGCACGAGAGGGAAAGTGTCCTCAATTTATTGAAACTGAAACCTAGACAAAAACATACAAGAAGAGGAGGGAGGGTGGGAAAAAACTTTACACTGTATTTGACTTACTAGTGATACAAATGCTTGCCACAAGAAAATTGAACTTTGAACAGAGTCCCTGGGCTTTTATAGCCAGACATAGAGCAACAAGTGCAGCCAATAGAAAAATACATACTAAACTGTAGCTAGACAGCACGCAGTAAAACTACATCAATGAATGGAACATTCACGGCCTTAGGCCAACCAAAACTAGCAAAAGAAAACTAACCAGACAGAGTTGCAACACTGGAAAATAACAAGCGAATGTTCAGAATGCTAGGAAAGGTAAAGTTCATTGATGCCCCTAGACCAACCACGGTGCATGAGCGTTGTCACGTTCCATTAACTGCATTTTACAGTACATGTTGTAAAACTTTCTCAAATAAAGTTATTTTCCATAAAATATTAAAAAACTCAGATTAAATCGATTTGTCATTGAAGACGTTGAAGAATACTCCACAGACGTGTCACAAAAATCTTGTAAAATGATACCATTCTTAGGCGAAATGTGTGAGAGAACACACGTCGTTGAGAAATGAAAATCAAGCTATGTTTTGTCATTTTTGTCCCTGGGGTAAAAAGAAAAACCCTTTTGCAAGTGATAAGGGCTGTTCAAATTTTAAACAACAACTCTAACCAGTAGGTAGGTAGGTACTTTATTAAAATACTTTGCAGCTCATAGAGCTGAATTGCGTATTCTACATTCTATGATACAAATTTACAAAATTAAAAATTAAAAATTTATAATATCTAAAATCTAATAATAATAATAATAATTATAAAGGCATTCATCATCGCATGAAAACCAAAATGCCACCATGGAAGCGCAATTGCGGCAGACCTTCAGCGAGGATTGTGTCCCCCAATAAATTATTGGGGGACACAAAGGCCTTGAAGGGACAAATTGTCTCCTACGGCCCGAGAGCTGGCGCAAACCCTGGGGTCTAATAGAAAGGGGGGTTTACACCACAAACTATATAAATGGAACAAGAAATTAAAAAAAAAGACATTATTATTTGGTCACAATATTAATTTTTATACCCCAGTGCAACAATGCTTCTGGAAATTTCAGAGCAAGTAACTGATGGAAATAAAATGTGGATGTTATGTTAAAGTATCAATGTCATAAGTTCCTTTCAGTTTGTTGTCGTCAGTTTTTGTTGTCAATGCAACCAGCAATTCTGACCTCCAAATGATGAGGGGGTGGGGGTTTACAAAATATAAAGAGATGATTTATTAAAGAGGAAGAGCTTGTGTTCATACCTGATCTTTAGTACCCAAGGGATCTCCAAGCTCTGTAGGTGTCAAAGTGTACTGCGTCAACTCATCTTCTACAGAAGTGGCATCACGACTAAGTAAGGATGACTCTGGCTTCCTAAAAGGATATACAAATTAACATAGGTGCCCACTTAGTAAGCACCAAGAACAAACTCAGTTGACCTTTCACTCATATTTCCCCCAAGCCCTTCAATTTCAAAATGTTACCTTGCAAGGCTGCCAAATCTAGACCCAGATCCTGTCCCTTGAGAATGAGGTGCATCAGGTGACATTTTCCTCACAGAACTTTCCACAGATCTTCTGCTATTTACACCACCACCTCCTACATCACTGCTGATAACACTGCTGCTTTCTGAAGAAACAGCAGTTGCAGAAGATGTGGCAGTTGTTGAGTCTGGAAGATAATCCTTTGCCTCTCTCCTCTTGGCAGCCTTTGAGGTATTTCTGTCTGAGGTGGTCTCTCCAAGCCTAATCAGCTCAGCTGTTGAGTCACTGACGACATCAACTCTAGAGTCACTCAACTAGTGGGCCAAGAAATGGTCATTAGTGCTTTAGTTAGAAACTAAAGCAGAGGATTTAAAGTGCATCTACAGTCAAAGCTCTCCTTGCGACCACTCTCGTACGCGACCAGCTCTAGTTACGACCAACATTGTGAACCCCATTTGAATTGTTACTTAAACTCTGTAATGAAAAGCTCTCGTAAGCAACCGCTCCCGTAAGTGACCGCGACCACTTTTGTGAATTACCCACGGGCTTTTTCCTTTGTTTTTAAGTTCTCGTTAGCGACCACTCGGTCAAGACTTTAATAAAGGCACTTGGTTCTTGTTCAAATTTAGAGTAATACATCACACAAGTGCTAATGGTACTTTGACTTGCACCTATGCGGACCTCTTCTTTGATAGGCAATAAAAAACTATACAATATTACTACTACAAAACTATTAGTAACCATTAACACAGGCCAAGCTTTACGCTGAAAGCTCTTGTAAGCGACCACTCTCTATTGTTTCATCATGTGGTCGCTCACAAGAGCCCATTCTCGTAAGCGATCAGCTCTAGTTGCGACCACTTTTCTGAATTCCCGAGGTAGTCGCTTACGAGAGCTTCAACTGTACCATGTATACTAAGATACACAGCTCAGTTGGTGAGAGCTCTGTAGCATACAGTAATGTGTTCAAACCCCTTTCAAATCTCGATTTTTTTTTAGCTTTCTTTTTGCAGCTAGTTTAGTTGTGTATACAACTGTGATGGTCTTCCTTCTATGTTATCCCACAGTTCACATATATATTTTCATATATATTCTTTCATACATGTATGTTCTTGTTTACCTTTGAGGTATCAGCATCAAATCCAGTAGAATTTCCAGCAGCTGCTGGCCTTCTCAAACTCCTGCTAGGATCTTCACTTCCTTGACTTGCACTTGGCTGCTGAACTTCCTCTCTTAACTGGCTTGGCCTAAAATATAACAAAGATGTTTTCTCCAAAACAGCAAGGGATGGATGCCTAGACTGTAGAGGCTTATCAATGTCAATGCTAATAAGGTAATAATAACAATATTATTATAATCCTAAATTTGTGTTGGAAGCAGCTATACATGGTGTAAGTACATGTATGAACATTGCAGTGCCTCTGGATAGAATGCTAAGTCCATAATGTTAACCACAAAAATTACAACAATTGACTACTTAGAGAGGATAATGCATTAAGTTTATAACAGAAATGTACTTTATCTTATGTTGATAACATTACTACATAATTTATGGCATAGTCATACCTTTTAAGTCCTGTTCTTGGTCCATACAGAGGTTGATAGGAAGGGCCAAACTCCTCTTTTAGCACGCCAGAAATGATGTCATGTTCTGATGTCAACAGATTAGAGTCGTGCTCATCATCAGAACCTGTTAATAATGCCAAAGAAAAAAAAACACAAGGACATTGTACAGTGTTGGTACACCATCAATTTTGAAACGAGATATTACATTGTATACAGATCTAGATGTTAAGAAATCCACTGAGGGCAGGGAAAGGAAATTGCAAATACTGTTCCAGCACAAATGAGAAAAATGTAAAAATTGAACTGACATCAAGTACCAAAACAGGGTTTACAACAACAAATTTTGACAAGAGCATTGTGAGACAAGTTGTAGAATACATGCAATGTTTCTCACAACGTGAAATCACGCCAAGACTAGTAGAAGAAGCATGGTAGATCAGTTGTCTATGTTTCACAACACTGCAAGATAAGTTGCAGCATTAAACACACAGGGTGTATTCTGCATCTTGTGTCATAATGCTTTTGTCACTGTTGCATCACAAGTTGAAATAAAAATTCCCCAATGTAACAGTGCCTTTAAGAAGCAGTGACATACCATACCTTCATCATCAACACACTCCATAAAGTACTCAAGCAAGCCAGCAAAAATTTCCAGTAAGTTTCGTATTGGAACCTTGTCACCCTCCACAATGCCTTTTCCAGAGATGTGTGATAGATCCACATTAAGGACATCTGTAGCAACTAAGTCAATCACTGTTTGGCAGTTAATGATATGTTGTTCCAATGAAATGGGATTCTCTATTATGCCTGTGGGGAAATAAATGTTCAAACTGACTCCATCCGCACTAAGTCATTTTTTTGTTTAAGATACATCATTCAATCTCACAGGATATAAATTATTTTCGAAGCCAGGAAAGTCATACCCTGGTAAAAATTCTGCCCAGGATCCTAATAAGATCCTAATAGGATCCTAACAGGATCCTGTAGGATCTTAACCAGGATCCTGATAAGATCCTATCTAAGATCCTGTTGGATCCTGTAGGATCCTATAGGATCTTGTTAGGGTCCGATAGGATCCTGTTTAAGATCCTATATGGAGGATCCTACAGGATCCTAAACAAGATCCTACAGGATCCTAAAGAAGATCCTACAGGATCCTAAACAGGATCCTGGACAATCTTAAGCAGGATCCTGAAAGACTTTACAGGATCCTGAGTAGGATCCTAAACAACATGGTGCCATTTAGGATCCTGGGAAGGATCCTGTGTGAACTTACAGGATCCTATAGGATCCTGTATAGGATTTCTACCAGGGTAGAACAAAAAAAGAGAACATGGATCAAAAAAGAACACGTTCCCCCGAGCCAGAATCAGACCTGCCTCTCCCCAGTTTAGTGGTCATCGTGCCTGACTAGTAACCGGGGAGACGTGGGTTCGATTCCGGCTTAGAGCAACATATTCTTCTTTTCATATGAGGTGTGTGTCAAAAGTCAAACTACACAGTTGTGTACTGTCAGTTATTTGTATTTGTTCTATGACTTTCCTGGCTTCGAAAATATATCCTGTGATATTGTGCTAATCCCGTGTGGGGATTTAGGAGCCATCAAACACCCATATGCCTCGAAAAGAAAAATGTCCCTTGGAATCTCCTTGGAATCTCCTACTCACTTCGTAAGGTGGCCACATTGCCAGCGTGGTTGTTCCGATGGTGTAGTGGTCATCATGCCCGGCTAGTAACCGGGGAGATGTGGGTTCGATTCTGGCTAGGGGTAACATGTTCTTCTTTTCATTTGAGGTGTGTGTCGAAAGTCAAACTACACAGTTGTGTACTGTCAGTTATTTGTATTTGTCACCGTTCAATCCTTCCCAACTTAAATCATTACTAAGTTTACTGCAAATGATCCTTTCCATGTCCACTCTCTAATAAATGCCTGAACACCCCTCTCTAATAAACGACTCTTTATATCTAATAAATGCTCCTGTCTAGTAAACGCCTTTTGTGAAGAGCAGGTTGAATCAGACAAGCTAATCTCATGAAATCATCCTAATATTCATTCCAATATTGATGAAGACAATGAAATTGAACGTAATAAACGATGATTTGGTGCTACAGATATCAAGAACTACGTTGTCATGCTAAGTTTTTCACTTTCATTGGATAGCAGCCTTTGAATTTAAGGAAAGTTGAACCTTTGTTTTTAATTAGTAGTATTTTGGGAAAACATAATAAACACCTCTCTCTATCTAATGCCCTGTATCTAATAAACGTCCCTAGAAAATCCTGAAAATTTTATTAACGCACTGAGTGTTTATTAGATCATTAACGGTTACACAATAATCTACATGTATCTTATTCTTCTAACATGACACAAGTGACCAGTACAAATTGAGGTCAACTATGACTAACAGATAATTATAAGTGCATGCAAAAAATTGTGAAATGTTATGAAGAGATGGACATTAAAGAAGATGGAAATTGAGGAACAGATGAAACAATTGTTTACTAACTTTATTAATTTGAATTCTAAAATATAGCCTCACCTCATCACAACCCCATTAACATGACCAGTTTTGTTGGAATTGCCAAAAAAATTTCTATTTTGTTGATTTACTGTGTTTAACATAAAAGCAGACTTTTGATTAGTTTAAAACAATCAAAAGTTCTGCAAAGCATCCTATTTGGCCTGAGAAACACTGCCAAAAGCAGGTGTCTTTGGGCAGTAAGTGCACTATCAACCTTACCAGGCAAGTCGTCACCTAGCAGACCTTTGTAGACTCCAACAAAAAAGTTGTCGCTGCATTCCTCAAGTTTGGAGACTTTGCCAGGAAGGTTACATTTGTCCAGCAATTCATTTGCTATGGCAATAAATGCTGAAAATAGACATAGTTATTAGACAGAAAACAGGTTCATTTTCTGCAATGAGCAATAGATTTAAGGTGGCCCCGATACTATGTATTTGCGTGAGGGGTAACTGTTTTGAAATCAAATTTTTAGCTGCTCAACATCATTCGATTGCTGAGATATTTTAGACGCTGAAAAAGGAATACTGGAAGTTTATCAAAAGCGTACCTTTATTGAGATCGATACGAACATATGGAAATTTTCAGCAATTTTCTTGAATGTGGCTGTCAAAGAAACTGCTTATTATCGAGAAAATGAAAAGACGTTTTTCCTTTACATTACATTGAACAGGTACTGAAACCTCAAAGATTTCAGGGACCAAGTTTCAGATAAATAGGCACCACACAACCTTTATAGCAAACGGTGATTAAAATTGTTACCAGAGTATTATGTACATGCATTTAGTCATAATTACTATGAAAAGGATTAAAGCAATGTGTTCAAAGAATTACACTTACTAGAACAAATGTAAATATGTCTTGTAACTTATGTATCAGAGTCAAAGCGATAAGGAAAGGTTTTGTCGACATTATACAGTGAAGCGGGAACACGCCTTGCCGGTTAAATTTATGGCAACCACGTTGCTTTCCAGGTTCGCCCAATTTTTTTCTCTTTTTGTCTTATTCGTACATGTAAAACCGTCGTGAGCACCCATAAAACAGTCGATAACAAAGCTCCTGACCAGATTTTGCTGTATTCTGACAATACGCTTTTCAGAAATGAGGCAGCAAATTCGGGTCACTCGTGAGCTGCTCAACCAAACTGCTCTGGAAACGTTTTTGTTGAAAAAAGAAATCAATATCACACATGCTGTTTCGGAATTCTACACGGGACGATTTGTCACATCTGCCCCTTGGGAGTCCACCTTGTGGAAAAATTTGAATAAAGGGATAAATTAATTCAAGTGGATTAGTCTAACAAATTATTGTTCCAAGGTCTGTCTATCTCTTACTCATTACATCATTAGAGTTGGAACATTCGTCTATTTTTATGTTTTTTTTCTTTTGTTGTTTTTTGTCATTTACATGTACGCAAGGTTTTTTAATAGCCTTATAAAGGTTTCCTATTATTAGAATGGACAAATTGTATTCTGGAGTTTCTGAATAATAACACCTGAATTATTCCGCAAGGTGGACTCCCAAGGGGCAGATGTGACAAATTGTCCCGTGCAGAATTCCAAAACAGCATGTGTGATATTGATTTCTTTTTTTCAACAAAAACGTTTCCAGAGTAGTTTGATTGAGCAGCTTGCGAGTGACCCGAATTTGCTGCCTCATTTCTGAAAAGCGTATTGTCAGAATACTGCAAAATCATGTCAGGAGCTTTGTTATCGACTGTTTTATGGGTGCTCACGACGGTTTTACGAAATAAAACAAAAAGAGCAAAAAATTGAGTGAAACCTGGAAAGCAATGTGGTTGCCATAATTTTTACCGGCAAGGCGTGCTCTCACTTCACCGTTTAACATCGACAAAACCTTTCCTCATCGCTTTGTCTCTGATCATAAGTTACAAGACATATTTACCTTTGTTCTAGTAAGTGCGATTCTTTGTTGCTTTTATCCTTTTCGTAGTAATTATGGCTAAATGCGTGTACATAATATTCTGGTAACAATTTTAATCACCGAAGATCATCGCAGTGAAGCTGTTTCAACTTAAGCAGTTGAAAAGAAGAAACCTGAAAAAATTCAGGCTTGAACGGGAATCGAACCCATGACTTCTGCGACACCGGCACAGAGGTGTCGCAGAGGTCATGGGTTTCAGGTTTCTTCTTTTCAACTGCTTAAGTTGAAACAACTTCACTGCGATGATCTGCATATAATTTTATCTTTATCCGCAGTTCAAATATATGATTATTTCATATATTTATATTCAATTTTAATCACCGTTTGCCATAAAGGTTGTGTGGTGCTGATTTATCTGAAACTTGGACCCTGAAATCTTTGAGATTTCAGCACCTGTTCAGTGTAATATGAAGGAAAAACGTCTTTTCATTTTCCCGATAATAAGCAGTTTCTTTGACAGCCACGTTCAAGAAAATTGCTGAAAATTTCCGTATATTTTTATCGATCTCAATAAAAGTATGCTTTTGATAAACTTCCAGTATTCCTTTTTCAGCGTCTAAAATATCTCAGCAATCGAATGCTGTTGAGCAGCCCCAAATTTGATTTCAAAACAGTTACCCCTCATGCAATTAAATAGTATCGGGCCACCTTAAGTTGAAAGAGTTCGAGATAAAATGATTTCATTCAATTGACACTGTGCTCAAGGCTTGTCTGTGTATCATCCAACCAGTTTGTTGATAACAGCGTACATGTGGCCTCTGGTCCAGCCAGCCTGTGTTCCTGCCAATTTCCTCTCATGAATGATATAATTCTCCAGGAGAAAAAATAATATAAATATATGGGTCTTTCTTTGCTTTCATTATATTGACTTGTGGTTTTACTGTTGCTAGTACACTAAACGGGGCCGTAGCTAGCATGAGGCAAGACAAGTTGGCTACATTTTATAACAAATTGAAAAATAATCCCCAGAAAGCATTTGCCCCTGGATAAAATAAAAAAAAATAACCTAGGCAGGGTGAATGAAAAACGTCTTAAAAATGACTCCAGTGGCTTGCACTGCAATCAACTTCATTTGCGTCAGGCTGTGTGACACCAATCCTGTGCGCACTGCCATGGGTGGCAGCTGATCTGAAGGATCATGGCTTGAACAAACAAAACATTTAGAGTATCAGCGTCTCATGTTTTCTTGAGCGACTGAGCTGCTTTGTGACACTTTTTGGATTATAATTTTGCCTTGGTACTCTGTCTTGGAAGAACAGGGACAGGGTCACGTAAGGGTTTGAAACTTAAAATATATATCAAAACAAGATTGCAAAGCTGGTGGTGGTCAAGACTTTCATTTTTGTGATAGCTCCTAAAAGACCCATTTGGCTGGCATAAGAAAGCCATTTCACATTTTGTCATTTAGTTTCCGTACAAGGTCTTCGTCTAGAACATCCATGCTTTTTATCAGTGAGATCGAATTTAACAGTGAAAGTAACTCCTTAGTCCTCCAAGAAATGGTGATACATTTCGAAGCAAAGTGAAGTTGTTATATTAGGCCCAGTTCAGACGCCGTGCCTCTCATGTGCCGTACCAAAGAGTACGTAGTTTTTTGGCAGTTGTACGATGCCCAAATGAGTTTTTTTCGACAGATCTCAATTAGACAAGCCAAAATCTCGGAGTACGGCAAAGCTTGCCGCTTAATACGACCTAGGAGCGAAAATGTATTTGGTACGGCACATGAGAGGTACGGCGTCTGATCTGGGCCTTAGTGTTTAAACTTGTATAATTATTAAGCTTAATGCAAATGCGTCTCTTGCTTTACTTTTTTTGCTTGTTTCCAAAAACAAACGAGCCAGATGAGTCATAATAGTAGAAACTCAGTGCCCTATATTCTATAGTGTAGCCTACACCTACAATATCTAGTAGCAATCGCTCATTTGCAATCCAGTATTCTTCTCATAAAGTCCAAATAATCACAATCACTCCAGTATAAAATTGTCTTTCCTTCGACTCTCTTATAAATTGGACACAAAGAACAACAAGGAAGGATAATACTGAATTCTAACCTTCGTCATCCAAAGAATCCAAAGATCCATCCTCACAATCCATTCTCTAAAGTACTCAATCTTTTCTCGAGGCTTTCTTCTTCAAAACACCGAAGCCATCTTCTTTTGAACTTTCACTCAAGTCAAACGCGCAACTCGATTGGCTTACATAAATTCATTCCCAGATCACTTTCGAGCAACCGAACTTCATGAAGCTTTATGCCCCAGTCTTCTCGCCATCCTTTCTCATTTCGTTTTCTTCCCTTTCTTTTCTCTTCTTTTTTCTTTTCTTTGCTGTTTCTTTCTTTCCTTCTTTCCTTCTTTCTTTCTTTCTTTCTTTCTTTCTTTCTTTCTTTCTTTCTTTCTTTCTTTCTTTCAAGCTGCTAAGAGAAAATACACTAGAACTAATGGCATAATAGGCACGACGATACTTGATATTTTTACCTGTTTATAATTTAAAACTGTTATAGTTTATTAGTTATACTTCACAGCTTTCAAACATCATCATCATCATCATCATCGTCATCATCATCATCATCGTCATCATCATCATCATCATCACCATCATCGTCATCATTCCTGTACGTTCCCTCGGGAGCATAGAGCCATCACTATTTCCTTCCACCATTCTCAGTCCTGGGCGATTTGTTTGGCCTGCTCCCGGGACATGCGAATGGTCTTCAGAACTGAGACGAGGGTTCTCCACCATGTTGTAACTGGGTGCCGGCCTGCGCTGACCTACCCGTCTTATGTAGCGTTCTCACATTCCATGCCCGATTCTTGTTTAGATCTTGGGAAGGATAAGATTTTTCTGTGAGTCAGCTCCCTGACAGGTTCCGCTGGCCCACGTCATGTGGTCTTCCCTGGTTTGTTTTCTTCGAGAAGGCACAACACCGAGGCGAAGGCTCTTATACATGTTGACGTTTATTCTTATCAGCCCATCGTGTATTGGTACTTAATATATATATATTTAATATTCTAACCGTTTATTTCCACTTTCACGCAGCTTTTGTAACCTCTGGAGAAGATAAGTCCTTGGCTAGGCAAAATCGTGGGTTCTTCTCGGGTGAATACCGTTGAACTGCTCCTTCGAAATTGTTTGATCTTTTTACTCGCGCAGATTCTGTTCATTCCTATAATACTAGATCTGCATCAGCTGGTACATTCTACATAAAACATTCAGAACTAAAACAACAGAGCCACTCGTTTTCACACATCGGATGTAAAACATGGAACGGACTCCCAGAACATCTCCGAACGAAAAACAAAACCTCCTTCAAAAAATGTCTTCTGCAAACTATACTGCAGCTTTTAGAACACGAGGAGAATTATGTTGATGTTCACACCTTAATTAAAAAAATACCAAGCTTTCGTTCGATCACTACTAACCGTAATTATAATATATTAAGAATTAATAGACATCCATGCATCCTTATTTATTTATATATATATTTATTTGTAATTTCTTTCTTTTTTCACATATGTATATATTTTTTATGTTAATTACTTGACTTGCTTTCTGCAATTTCTTTATTTATATATGTATATTTGTCACTTGACTTCTTTCGTTCTATATTAATGTAAACACTACCCGCCCAGACTAGCTACTGCTATTGCGGGATAGTGTAGTCCTTTTTATTTTACTTATAAAATTGAATAATAAACTTTGAAACTTTGAAACTCTGAAACTTTGTTTGATCAGCTTTGCATCTTCAAGCCCTACGTTGGACGGAGTAGGGCAGGAATTGGGCTACATTCGATAGCCCTTTGACGCTTCTAAAATTTTGAGAATGGATGACTTTACAGCTGAGGGAGTAAAAAACATAAAATGGGACGCTTGTGGAAAGAACAAACGGGACATAGACATCCTCCAAAGTGGGTCTTTCTCAGTACCACGTGGTTTATTCGGCCGGCGTTTGCCTCTATTAGGACTAATTTCTGTTTTTAAAGCTTAAGAACTCCGAGGAAGATCGAATGAAAGCCAAGCCAATTATTTAGTTTGTAAAGCGAGCTATCTTAATAGATAAATTACCAAATCAATTTTGTTTGAGTTATTTAGACGGAGGCGTATCCTCTGTTGGTCATAATAACATTATTTTAAAGCGTGATCAAGGCGGTCAGCTTTCTGGCAGGAGTAGTACCAGGAATACCTGGAAAGGGTCTAACAATTGCTAGACATAGTAGAGAGTTGCGAAATTTTGAAAAATGACAGTGTGCAATCAGTGCATTTGAACACAGGGACACCTTTTAAGTTGAATTTATAATCAGTGAATATATAATATTCCCGAATGAAACAGTGGTTATCAATAAACTTCAGTTCCTTTGTCAGTTAAGTTGCCTGACATTGTTCGTCTTAGTTCTAAATTCATAACCACAAAGACCCCAAATCGAGTGCTTTTTGTTTCAAAATTATCGCCCATCAACTTAATCAAGAAATTTCTCTGTCATTGTTTTTAGCTGTTGCTAAGTAAAAACTGATAAGCTGAATAACATCCGGTCGAACGGATGCAGATGTTTTATTGCGCACGGTCAAAACGTCTAACTTTTCACACGGTGAAGTGGAAAATATGAGGCTTTAACAGGAATATTTGTGGATTTTCCACTGTCGCGTTATTTTTACGACGACACAGACAAAAATTTCGTTGTCTTTATATGTGTGAATAAAATTAGAGACGTTGACACATACTCAACCCAAAAGGCTAAGTTTTCGGTTAAAGTGAAACTTTGGACGTTTTTCTTCCGTTTTCCAGTAATTTCTTTGCAAAATTATGGCGGGCACTGCAAAAAAGTCGTAGGTTTGACTGCTGTGAAGGCAGATCCCCAACAACGTCACCAGTTCGAAGGGTCTGGGGGGAGAATGTGGAGAATCCACACTACACCATAAACTTGTGCATATTTAACATTTATTCACCGAAGTGGAGGTGAATGGCAGATACTATCCCGAGTTTAAGTAGCCAATCAGAGTGCGCGAAAACCACTATCCACTGTTTTGGTATATACTAAATTAAAATGTTAAGTGGTTATTCGCGCGTCTTCTCTTCTTTTGCCGGATTATATGCGAACAAAACAAAACCTGTCGAGTAAGAATGCTCATTCATCTTGTGCAAATTTCGCTGAATAACATTTTTCTTCATTTACTCATACATAGGCCTTTAACGGTGTCGCGAACCGAACACCTTACATCATTCGCGTAAAAAGTTCATGTTGAATCCATGCCGTTCGTACATCCTCTGCAAATAAAGCCAATTTTGCGTCAGTTTGAAAATCCCTCTTCAGACACCTGCAGTACGCTTTCCTATTTGCAATCTTTTCAGGTGCGTAGTTATTCGCATTCTTAAGGGCTATGTCGTATAATGAAAAATCGTTCGCGAACACTTTCCACTTTATCTGTTTCAGGGCTGACTATTCATCTGCAGAATTATTGTTTGAAATTAAAAAAATCCTAAAAATTTACTACTACCATCCCTTAAATCACCCTTATGACTGAGTTAGAATCCATAACCTGTTAACTTGAAACAGCCTATGTTTGTGGACTGCAACAACTGTATGCATTTGCTGCACATGAACTCGCCCCCCAAAAGTCGACGTTTTCTAAATTGAAAGGCACGCACAGGAGAAACCATGCTTTTACTCATCAGTTTGCTTTCGTATTTAATAAGAGCTTCAACGGGAAGTTTTCACGGATAATATTTAGTTGTACACAATTTGAGACTAAAGAGTTATGCTACAGAGCAGTCAGAAATATTTACATTAGTAAAAACAACCTTTAGCAAGATCTAGAACAGTATAAATAGTTCCCGTTAGTGGACTAAAACATTAAAGAGACATTAATGGCAAAAACCCGATACTAATGTTCATAAGTTTCCGAAACGAACAGATGCTGTTGTTATGTAATGTTTAGTCACAAAGATTTGTCGGATCAGAAGGAAGGTTTTCTTTTCGTTAGGTCAGTGCAACATTGCCAGTGAATTTTGGAATTGAAACTGCTCATCTCGGGAGTTGATGACTTGTGTGCTCTAAAAAAGCAAAGCCATCTCGGAGAGTGGTAGGTACATTAATTAAAAGGAAAAATAACTGAAAAAGTGCACGCCGGATACAAGCCACCGATGACATTATGTCGCCTTACAAGACGATTAATTTTCAGTCAAACATTCGCTAATTTTTTTATATACTAAATGAAGTTTGCAATGTTTTAGTAAATATTGATGTTATTAGTTTCAATTGCCTTATAACTTTCACCATGCAAGTATAATAAATAAAAAAATAATGATACTGTTACCTATTAAAATGTCAAGAGAGTTTGAACTGTTCTTAACGTAACAGGAACAAATGAACTGCGTGCGTAGTTTATTTATTGGACAGATCAGTTCAGTTTTTCTAAATGGACATCAGTGTTGAAAAAACAAGAAAGAGTCCTCACTGCCGGCAAACGGAAGAGGTGCTTCTAGATGAGGCTGAAGTCGTTTATCTCATCGACCCGTTTCTTCTCCGTGTCTTGCACCTGGAAGAGTGAAGGATCCGTGGTGGGTTTGAACGTTTGCATCTTGATCTCTTCATAAGTTTGTGGGGGGTGTTCCTTCAGGTACTTGTTGCGATATCGCTTGTTGCATGCAAACCACAGATGAAAATACCCCATCATACACAGGAACACGACGATTAAAACCAGAATAATGATCATAAACGGCAGCGACATGGTGTGTGGCAGCATTGTGGTGGCTTACTTCTTGCTGTGTCGCTGAAATTGCTCTCTTTGAGACAAAAGATTTCGTGTTTGTGTGCTCCTAAGCAAGTATTAAAAACTGCTCTCTGCTCCAGATATCTCGAGATGTAAACTCGGTCGAGAGAAAAATATAACTGCATGAATACAATGGCCAATCTCTTTCCTGAATTTCGCAAACATGCAGCTGATTTCTTTGTTTCTCTTTTCAGATTTAGTGCAGACGTGAACAAAAAATGATGCGTCAAACTCAACAATGAAGAGGATATTGAAAATACAAGAGAAAGTAGACAAAGGAAAACCGAAGTTAAGAAGAAACAGAATCTAAACATGAATTTGATGTTTGCCGTGCTATAAAATCTACCTGGCAAAAAGTTACCTGAAAATAGCTGGAAAAAGTAACAGAGCCTGCACTGCTTATTTATCGATGTTAATAAATTGGTTTGCTTGCGCCATAGAGCTTTGTGTTCAATGTTTTGTGGTGTTTGATAGCCGAAGACTAGCTACGTAGTTCTGCTTGTGTTTCACTCGTGCCTTTGTTCTTCCATTCCATGATTTTCCCCTTATGACGTTTTTATCACTTTTTGCAAACATAAGATAGTTCGAGATCCTGTAAATACGACGTTCATAAAAAAGCAGCAGATATTATTCATGCCTTGCAGCGAACTCTGAAGCTGACATATTTTACTATGAAAATCGCGGCATAAGTTTTTCACCAGGCACTAGTTCAGTTAAGTATTTCCTTGTATTCCAGTGGAAAACGCATCAACCTGCCGGCCATACTGCAGACCAAAGATTTGCATATTAACGAAAGATAAAGCAAAATGCTTGATTTGAAAAATTAAAATCACATTTCGTATCATGCAAGTGCCAAGCGTGGTACGCCGAAACTTCCGCTGTCTTTTGCTGTAAATTTCCTCTTCTTTCGTCAGCTGTTCGTCTCAATGATAACTACTTGAGAAATCAAGGAAACACACATGAAGAGTTTTCCCCAGTTACTGGTCTGTTTAGGCCACCTCCCAGGTTGTTTTGGATACGATTAAAAAGCGGCTTTAGGGTAAGCGCCAAACTCGCCTGCCGCGTGAAAACGAGACGCAGGTATGGTTTAGCTTTGGGGCGACCAACAGAGCAAAAGGAATGACGAGTGCAGTGTTCTTTTCTTAAACGTACGAAGATCTTGGCGTGAGATTCCGCGTTAAGTTTAGACGTCAGTTCAGGGACCAAAGAAAAGCAACATATCGGTTACCATGGGCAACAGGAGGGTCTGAATGGAGTTTAGTGTTTAGTGTTATTTGCCCACAAATTTTTAGTGTTTGCTGTTAAATTGGCCAATATTTTAATGTTTACTGTTTTCGGAGAAGATACTGTTTAGTGTTTAGAAGGTTTTTCGTAAGAAAAAAAGTCATAGTCTTTTAGCATTGTAAATACTTTTCTGCTCTGCTGAAATCACTAATAAAATCACTCAATCGCCGTGCTGCCCTAACTTTGAGCCTATGCTCAAAGGGGCGTTTTAAAGGGGCAGTAGTCTCTTTTTTCTACCCATGCGCATCAGTGTTTTGGGGAAACCTGGAGACCAATAGCGTACCAAGAGCCCGCGTTCATTTGGTCAGAGTCGCGTGCGAACTGGGACGAGGTGCCGGACGAGGTTGGAACTGTCGTTGGAACTCGAGCTCAAATCGGTCAAAAGCCAAAAAACAACATGGCGGCATCCGGTGTTGTTAAAGTTCTAGTGAGCTTCTATAGAAGCGGAGAGGATTCTGCTTTCGAAAGGAACAGAAGTAGGGTCACGTTTGACCTTGCAAAGCAATCCAGCGTGGCAGCCTTCAAGAGACATCTGTATGCACACATCCATGAGCTTCTAACCGGACATGAAAATGATTAATTAAACAATTTTGCAAGGTAAATTATTATGTCTAAGTGTAAGCTCTACAAAAACACTGATTCAGCTTTTACTGAGTTTCTAAATACCAATAATTCACAACTTAACAAATTTACAAAGAGTTGACCCTCGAGCCAGATTGGACAGATTGAAGCTTGCAATATATCTGAGAAGAGTTTTCATACTCGAGGGCATAACGGAAACTGGCACTGAAAAGCTCGTGTTTCAGTTACGTCATATACCTGTAAATTTAGCAAGGAAGGAAATACATCTGTCATTTTTGTTGAGCATTTAATGGTAAATAATATCCCATGTTATGATATAAATTAGTGAATTACAAGGATTTCTCTTAATGAGAAAAATTCTGTCTTTACACTGTAAAAGAAATATCTTTCACATATGAACATATCGATTACGTCACGTTTGCTAACGTCTTTTCCTTGTTTAAGTGATGAATGAACTGTTTGCTCTGTTTGCTCATTTTCGGAATTCTCCTCGGAAAACTTCGGAAATGATCGGAAACGTTCGAATGATCTTCGGACTGCTTTCCGACAATTTTGGAGCCGATTTTGTTTCTTTCTGGATGAAATTTACTGTTACAGTGAATTTTTACTGTTAGCGTTAAAATGCCTAAAATTTAACTGTTTTATGTTGCAGAGGCCAAAAATTAAGTGTTAAGTGTTATCGAGGTACCCCCATTCAGACCCTTTAACAGGGGTTCTTCTTGCGTTTCGTGTTAGGCAATTTCTAGATTGTACTCGTGAAAATAGAATTTTGCTTCTCACGGTCCATCCTTTTTTATAATTATGCCACGCATTATGGTAGTAATGACTAAAACTGCAAGAAACATGCTATTAGGAAACAAAAATTTGCACTGAAAGGAGATTGTGCCATTGCGTACGGATATTGGGAAGCACCTTTCATGTAGTTCCCAAGCTTGAACCGTTTTAAGTGATTCTATATCCAAGTACAGTTTGTGGCGAAAATCCTTGGGCAGACCATTCAACACCAAGAGGGTGAAAAGAAAGAAAAATATAAAACAAACCACAGGCAGCCCAAGCTTACATTGAGAACTGCGCATAAATTAGACTGTTTTTTCCACGCTAAGCATCATAATCACATCGGCACGCTATGCATAATAATAACATCGGCAACATTTAAGAGTTTGTTTGGAAACGCTACAAAACGTCTCAAATTGCCACAAATCAGAAAGAAGTCGAAATAAAAATAATTTGCCTTAAGTCATTGTTGCATTGGTCATTATTTGAGGGCTTCCTGGGCTGGTTTGAAGCTTTTTAGGCAAGAAATTGAGGTTTTTATTTTTCATATTTGCTGAATCTTTAGAATTAATTAAAGTTTAATTAATTTTAAAGATTCAGCAAACATGAAAAATAAAAACCTCAATTTCTCGCCTAAAAGGCTTCAAACCAGCCCAGGGAGCCCTCAAATTGACCAATACAACAATGTAATAAGGCAAATCATTTTTATTTGGACTTTTTTCTGATTTGTGGCAATTTGAGACGTTTTGTAGCGTTTCCATACAAACTCTTAAATGCTGCCGAAGTCATCATTATGCATAACGTGCCGATGTCATTATTGTGCATAGCGTGGAAAAAACAGTCTAATTTATGCGCAGTTCTCAACGTTAGCTTGGGCTGACTGTGAACAAACAAGTAAACAAACAACTGAAAACAAAAATCAAAAGTGTATTTAGATTTTTTCTCACGACCATTGGAAGTCATTTCCTTTTTCAGTAAAAATAAAAAATCGCTACCATTTACACATTATTTAGAGATCTTGGAAAATCAGATCATGCTTCCAATTCTTTGATTGTCAAAAATCGATAATTCAGATTTTGTCAGGTGTATTTCACGTTTTGAATTGAATGTACGAAAGGTACACGGACCTGCAGCTGATCCTCAGAATTACTCATTTCGATCTCTGTCAACAACTATAAGCTTAACAAGTGAGCTTCATACGTACAACTCGTCTTCAGGTCATACCAGTCCTATAGCAATTTGTTAAAGGTTTACCAACTTCTTTCAGCCTCATCTCAACGAAACAATGTCTTATACAGACAGGTGACGTCATCTTTTACGTCCATTTTTGCAGAGCATTTATTTAAACGTCGCTTAAGTCCTATACCATCACAAGTAGCCCAAGCGTAATATAAGAGCTTGTATGGAAAATCGAACTGAATTCCCATCGATAAAGAAATAAGCCGTTTAATAATGTAGATAAAATGTCACCTGGTGTTGTATTTTATCTTTCTGTGAAGGTTTAGCGCCTTTGGAGAGGTTTTTAGTCTTCTACCCTAACAGTGTATAAAAGAAAGAAAAGTGTTTTCTCTTATACACTGTCAAGGTAGAACACTAAAAAAACTCTCCAAAGCCAATCTGTTCACAGATCTACTTTGTCGCAAGAACTTCGAGCGCGAAAGCGAAAGAACATAGGTTTTCAACGCGTACGAAGGCAACGGGTAGGTGGGTCGTTGCCGCACTCCGCACTGACGCTTCGCTTTCGCGTCACTATCTAAAACAACAATAACAATAAAGGCTGGAGACAGACAGAATGAAAGCTACCGGACAGGACTTCCCTGTAGTAGTTTTCCCACAGCAGCGATGTTTGGGGATTCCGGTATTGCTTGTGAATACAACTGCCCTACATCGCTCGCAGCGCTAAGGGCGTTCCGCTCGACCGAGGGAACACCTCAAGCGACAGGGACCACCAAGATACGACAACAAAGCTAGTTAAAAACGTAAAAACAAAAATATTATTTGAAAATACAATTTGTTGACACTTTATTTCACCGTATTACTACACTCTGAGTTGATACTTGTAACAAAAACCTGTAAATAATTACTGTGTAAATAATAATGAATATAAAAAATTATCTTTTTCTTGTAGTTCGTATTTATATTAAATCTCGGTAACAAAACTTAATAACGTAATCAGATATAAAATTTGTATACAACATCCTGGACTCAAACCTACGTTTGAAAACAATCACCATGAATTCAATTTTATGTGCCGTTACGTCAAAATTAGCAAATTTTTTAACAAGCTATACTGATAGCGTATTTTTCCCAGCTGCTAAAAAAGTTAGCACTCGAACTCAGAGAAATCCGACTTCTAGACTTTCATAAAGTAACTCAAGTCTCGGACTTAACAACATTTATTGTCACCTTATCGACACTTACTCAGAATTAACGATTCCTTTCCACCACTTCAAATTAATCAGTTTTTTAGAAAGCCTTCTGAGAACTTATCAATACAACTACCGAGTCTTCTCTGTCTACTTTTTTAAAGAAACACCAACAACATACAGTGTGTCGAGACACTGTTGTCATTGTCATGCTAACGTCAATCAAGCTCAACTGTACAAAGCCTTGGTGATTATGTTGGCCGTCTCAACAGCGCTCTCGTTCTGAAGGAAAGACTCGTGATCTCCGTCAACCCAACTTAGTGTCACGTGACCATCGCACACGTCACGCAGGTTGAAGTCGTCACCAAGACTTTTGCCCATCTCGTCCACAGTTTTGGCGCGAATCAGATGCACGTTGCTGCAGAGACGGGATGCCATCTTGTACTGCTCGCCCATGCGCAAAAGAGCCATAAAGGAGGCGAGGAACGTTTCAATAGCTTCCTTGCTCAGTGTGGGATTGGCTTCGGAGATGGCGCCTGCTGTCAGTTGAATCTGTTTGTCAGTGGATGGTTCTGCCTGAAGAGCTTTCAGGAGCTTTATCTTGTCAACAGGGGCGTATTGAGGCGCCAGAGTACATAAGCCCTCTGCCACAGCACTCGGTTCCCAGGACCCTCTCTCCACTGTGAGCCTGTTGCGGTGCCAGACTGTGTGGGCTTCCACATATGCATGGGAGCCATCCAGCAGTATCAAGCTTTCACCTTCGTTTGTCTTCTCCAGTTGCAGCGCCATTTCTATCGCCACACATGCTCCAAACGAATAGCCTGCCAGACGGTAAGGGCCCTGGGGAAGTATCTCCCGTATGCTCTTGATGTAGCTAGCTGATAGGGACTGGACCGAGTCTTTCGGCGCGGTGACGGTGTACTGTAGGCCGAAGACTGGGAACGAAAGATTACTGGCGAGGTTGCGCAGTGGTTCCACGGTGCCATTGATATTGTGAATCACGAACAGAGGTTTCTGGCCATTTTTAACTTCGTTCAAGGGAACTAACGAGTGCTTGCCAATGTCTGGAAGTTTCATGACCTCAGCACTCTTTCCTTTCTCGGTGCCTTTATCAGCGTCCTTCGGTGCTCCACAGCTGGTCAACTCTTGCATTTTGTTCACAGTCAACAGGCGGACATCTTTCATGCTCATCTGAATGTCAAAGTCGCGCTCCAGCGTTTGACGGACTTCAACTCCCATCAGAGAATCCAAGCCTGAAGAGAGGATAATTCATCATTAGTTCATGGAGTCTGCCCTCAAGTTATGTAACAAGGTTTTTAAATTTTAAGCCTGCAGATTAATCCCAAGGTATGATCATTTCACGAAAGCTAACGAAAATGAGTACTTTTCTGTGCCCTTATTAATACTGTTTATTATGAGGTGGTTATAACGTTCCAGTATCTCAGCACTTCAATTTTAATGATCTCTCAACGGTTACTGTTGTAATAAGTGGGAAAGTTTGATCTGCATTCCTGTGTACTTATATTCCGATAAATTCAATGTTGATCTTTCATGGGGTTAAAAGTAGCGAGCAAATGGTACTGACCACGAGAAATACCAGCTTCTCTTGACATCATGTTGTCAAATGCCATTCTAGTAGCAACTTAAAGCATTAACCAAGAGCCTGAAAATAAACTAACCGAGGTCAGCTAGCGTTGTGTCCGGGTTTAGAGTGGAAACGTCTTTTACTCCAAGAATATGCGCAACCGCTCCAACCAGGTCAGATCCAGAGGCTTTGTCTCCTTTGCTCGTTATCTTGGATGCCAGCACATATGAAGACATCACTAGGTGTGCCTGCGATAAGAACCTGTCCAGCACAGCCAAGCAGCTGCTCATGCGTTGTGGGAGAGTGCCACCAATGACAGTCTCGTTTGAGCCGCCCATCGTGTCCTGCAACATTAACAAACCACCTGTTAATTTGAGAGGTAGAAAGACTCAATGTAACTTCTGTAAACCAAGGAAAATTTAGCAACGTTACCTAGAATGAAAATTGTTACGATTCTAGCATTCGAGACTTCGCAATAATTTCGTACCTGAATGAGACCAACATCTCCAATTGCACCCCACTGAATGGCCACCCCAGGCAAACCACTTTTTACACGATCCTCACAGATCCTCTCCATAGCTGAATTAGCAAAACCGTAGTTGGCCTGACCCGCATTACCACGACCACTAGACACGGAAGAAAACACCACGAACCAGTGAAGATCCTTGGCGACAACCTCCTGTCTTGTCAACTCATCAAGATATATCGTACCATAGTACTTGGGTTTGCTGACAGCTTCAAAAGCTTCAATCGTCTGATTCTCAAACAAGCCATCCTTCAGGACCACTGCCAGATGGAAGATTCCTCCCAGGGGACCAAGTTCACGGGCCTTTTTCACTACACACTCAGTGCCTTCTTTTGTGCCCACGTCATCTGTTAGCGCCAGGACTTTGACACCCATTTCTTGCCATACCTTGACGCGACGAGCTTGGTAACCAGTGCGCACACCTGCAACAAAGCAACGTTGCCAACACATAAGACACAAATCACCATATAAAGTGTAATCAAACGCAAATAATATCTTCTGTTGCATTAACAAGTCTTTCCACTCACAACCAATGACAGGTCTTCTGGATACTCTGAAATCACGAAACTTACATGAACGTGAACGATCCTTTAAATAATCTTACCTCTCCGACTAGTAAGGACCAAATTTCTGGCACCTCTCTCCACCAACCAATGAGCTAGTTCCAGGCCAAAGCCGCCAAGGCCTCCAGTCACCACGTAACTCTTGCGAGGATCACACATGCTGCGCGCATGCGCCACGAGTTTCACCACTGACTTAGTCTCATCTTCTGGCCTGACCTGAATGACCACCTTACCAATGTGTTTTCCTTGGGCCATGAAACGGAACGCGGGCTCGATCTCATCACGATCAAATACTGTGGTTTTCAAAGGTCGTACAGCTCCTGTTAGATGACAACAAGAACCGTTAGTCAAATTCTTCAACTCTTTCGGTCGATTACCTTGTACGTTGCAGGCAATTTTTGCGTTTTCGCGATTTTATTAAAGCGCTAAATTAGAAATTCGTTTATCGATTAAAAAAAGTTAAATATATATACACGCAAAACATTTAGTGTCACGAAAAGTAGACCTTCCAACGAAATAAGGTAATTCAACGAACTTGAAATAGAACTGGGTGAAGAGCACGACCTATAACTACTAATAAGCAGGCAAGTCTAAGAAGGCAATTGATTTTAGCCCGTAGAAAACGCCTTACAACACGGTTTACGGTGAATGAAAACTGATCACAGTTTGCTAGCCCTGAATAACTTCTCACTTGTGGAAATTGAATGTGGATCATCCTCTGTTTTGATTAACTTCTCACTTGTGGAAATTGAATGTGATTCATCCTCTGTTTACCTGACTTGATCCCTTCTGTGAGAAGTTGAGACACCTGCACCCACTCTGGGTTGTCCTCCTCAAAGATGGCGTCCAACAAGATACCATGGAAAGACACGTTCTTGAGAAACAGAGCCATACCCAGTGGCGTGTTGTTTGAAAGATCATACTTTCCAATTTCCAGGAAGCGACCATGACGAGCCAGGCATCGGAGACTAGCTTGCAACTTCTCCTCAGCCAGAGAGTTGAGCACTACCTGTACCCCACGCCCATTTGTACCATGCATTACCTGGAAAAGACCAAATGTATTTTCAATTAATGCTGTATACTATAGTTTCACATTGCTTTTTTCAAGTCCGGTTGTGACTTTTAGGGGCTAATCTCATGATGAAACTGAATTCATCATCATTTCACTCAAGTGACTCTCTCCACGTTCAACAGCAGTTTCATTGTTTACTTTGAGGTAACTGTTATTAGTGATAACTTAGCCTAGAGAATTTGGCCATTTCATGGAAATCACCAGATAAATAAAGGAACAAGAATTGTTGAAAATCGTCAAAAAAGCATCTGAATAGCTAAATAAATAGTGGACAAATCTTTAGCAGAGGAATTGCAAAAGTGAGCTGTCGCACATACAAGTTAACAAACCTTCAGGTACTTCGAAGACTGAATGGTTCAAACAAAGTGTAGTAATTAGGCAGTGGTAGCAAAGACGATGTTTATCCCACAATAGCCCCTTACCCAGGGGCATTAATGGGTTAAATTTCTAAGGAAATGAAACTTGCGGAAGACTAGAATTAAGAATCCCAATGAAGGAATGCTGCTAGTAGCTAGAGACACCTGGCTCAGACACATTACCATTTGTTCAAATGACAGGTCCCTTGAGTTGCCAATGTTTTCAGGTTTCAGATCAGGGAAGGTGGTAATCAGATACTCCCTCTTCTCATTTGTTCCTACAGAGGTGAACACCTCACAGCTCATCTTGAGGCAGATGGAGATAGCTGCCTGGCCCACTCCACCTGAACCCGAGTGGATGAGGACGGACTCTCCAGGCCTGAGGTTGGCACGGACAATCAGGGCATAATATGCTGTAGAGTACACCACTGGGACGGAGGCTGCCTGCATTAAACTCCAATCTTCGGGTACCTTAAATGCAATGACAGATATGATGACTTTACTAGGTAACTAGGATGCAGGAAATGCCTCTATCATTTATGGAATGTAGTATAATCAAGTTTGGATAGAGTTATATTTACAAACGTACTTTGAACCTTTGCCACCTCAAACCATCCAACTCATTTGGCTGTTGCTGATAGAGAATTGTACATGTTTATGTACAAGGGCTAAATCTCAATGTTTTTACACTCTCCAACAATTTCTCATTTTCTGGATATTCAAGATAATACATTCTAGCCAAATCATGAATAACTTGAAGGCAACAAACAAGAATCACGAAATTTAAGTTGGAATGCTCTCAAAAAACGTTTCTAATAAAATCAGTCAGACTCCCTCAATCATCCTCTATTACCATGAGCAGAGGTGTTTGAAGGTAACTGTTACTTCTGCCTATCCTCTATCAGTGCTGCAGTACACACAAGCAGTGAATTACCTTCCAAGTAAACCGCTGATCTGCCATAACAGTGGTTGCCAGAGCTTGAGCTGGTAGCAATCCCATGATCCTCTCACCCTTTTGATTTTTTCCAGAAAATTCCATTCCCAGAATGCAATCCTGATGTGCCAGGTCTCCTGGGAGTGCATCAGGTGGCAGTTTGCCAGTAGCAAGCATGATGTCACGGAAGTTCAATGATGTGTAATTGACTGTGCACAATTCTGTGGTTCCATGAGTTCCTGGGGCATACTTCAGATGAGAAGCAATCCAACGTAACGATGACAGATCTCCACGTGTCAGCACATTTACATAAGCATGTTCAGTTTCTTCATTGGCACTTGGGGAGTCTTCCAACAGAATATGTCTGAATAATAGAACACAGTAATAACTGAGTATCAGGCAATAAAATATCCCGAGAATTTGTTGTTGCCTTATGTACCAACAGGCACGGACACCTGGCAAGTGATTAACTATCAATAAACAAATAGAATCTTGGGAAAAAGCTAAGTTGACCAATTTTTAAAATTTTATCAATAAGGTCCGTGTGAAACTGCCTTCCCAGGAAAAATTTCAATAACAGTGTTCCAGATAAGGGGCTCTCAGGTAAAAACGCTGGGCTTTTGAGCTGACAGATGAAATTTAATAAGAGAAACCTATGTCTACTGATTGCTTAAAAATTCCTTATTGACTCCCTTGTTGAAAGTAGATCTTTCGGGGGGGTGGGGGGGTGGGGAGGGGGGAGGATGGAGTTGTGAAAATGGTATTATGATTATCCATTTTAATGGCTTCAGGCCAAAAATTAAATTAAGGTTTTAATTATGAGCAGTATCATGGATCGTCATGCGCCATTGAAAGCGAAAAGTGTGAGGGATAGGCCCCAGGCCCCTTGATACAACGCAGAGGTGAAGAGGCGGTGTAGGAAAGCGGAGCGGAGATGGAGGAAGACGAGGTTGCCTGAGGACCTTGACATGTTGACAGTGCGGCATTGGCCAATGATATTGGTCAATTTTTCCATGGTAAGATCATCAATATCCGGGCTGATCTCGATGCTGCCGTCACAGAAGCTCAGAGTAGGGTACATCATGATGCAGTGTTTGAAGGTGATCAGAAACTCTCTGTTTTCACACCCCTTTCTGCCAATGAAGTGAGCAAGCTTATTCAGGGATCATCAAAGAAGAGCTGCACACTTGATCCTATGCCAACATGATTGACGAACTTCTGCCCTCTATTACCTGTATCCTGAACTCTTCTCTCTCTCTCGGTCATTTCCCTGGGGTGTGGAAGGCTGCACTTGTTGATACGAGACTAAAGAAATCTGGTCAAGCTGTTTCTCTGCCGAATTTGAGACCTGTTAGCAACCTTCAGTTTGTTTCTAAACTGACGGAGAGAGCAGTGTACGATCAGACAGCGGAACACTTATCTTGCTTGGGTCTGTATCTGCTACTTCAGTCAGCATATCTTGCAGGGCATAGTACAGAGACAGCTTTCCTTAATCTGACATCCATTGCGTGATGGGTCGAATTTGACCCATAAATAAAAAAATTCGCAAAAATTGGCGTTACTTCCGTTTTCCTACAAATTTGGAGTACAGGAAGTTGATAGATTTAGCCAACCACCTAGCGATTTTGGTCTAAGACACTTAAATGTGTCCTACATAACGAATTTTTTGGAGTGACACTCTGAGTGTTGAAAATGGCGTCCACTCCAAAGAGATTTTGAGTAGAATTTATCGATCCAGGTGACATCTCGATACGATTTAGAATTCCTATGAGGAGCCCGAAGGTTTTTCAAGTAACAAAGAGAGTTATTTGGGCCGGCAGCTCGAAAATCAGAGTGAAGAATGAAGGTAACTTGAAATGCGAAGATATGCTCTTCAGGTCGTCCTCCTACTTCAGAATTCTTGCCTATTTCATGAGATATGTCTATAAATTCCTATTTGAGAGTGAACAGTGCAATAATTTTGGAGGAATCCTTTTTTTGAGCGATTTTGGTTGAGCGAAGAGGGACGCGCAATTCAATCCCACGCTAAGAGGATTACATGGTTGCTATGGAGAAATGCTAATAGGTCAAATTCCTAGAATGGTTGAGATAAAAAATCATAACTAATTTCAGTTTTGTTCTTTTTTCAGCCAAATTTTCAGGACATTTTGCTGATATATAGAACACTTTTCTTTTTAACATCTAAATACATTTTGAAAGAATTACTTTTTTCCTCAAATATATGAATAATTTATGCTGTTTTATGTTAAGTAAGATTTTTTTTCAGAAATAGTTTGTGTTTTTATGATGAGATATATTTTTTCTGAGAAGCCCATTTTATCCCCTTTCAAATGAGATATTGTAGACCACATTGCTGTGAATACCTGTCGAGATATTAAATAAAACCTGAATTGTGGTCAATTTTGCCTTTTTTTTCATTGTGGGAAATGAGTTAAAAAAAATTAAGGTGCAAAATGATATCTTATTGGCTATGGGTTGTCAGCACATCACCCTTCTTGTACTTCTCGATTTGAGCACGGCATTCGACACCATTGACCACCAAGTGTTGTTGCGTCGTCTGGAGGTCACTTACAGCATTACAGGAACTGCTCTTCAATGGTTTCGATCATATTTGACTGGCAGGACTTAACGCGTGTACATAGATCAGACGTACTCTGATGCCTTCGCACTGCCTCATGGGGTACCTCAAGGCTCTTGTCTAGGCCCTCTTATTATTCACGATGTACGCAAGTAAACTCTTCGAGGTTGTCAAGAGTCATCTTCCAGAAGTCCATGCTCATGCAGACGACACCCAGATATATCTATCGTTCATGCCGGATTCCGCTGCAGGGGAGCAGGATGCTATCGCTGCTCTTCAAGATTGCATCACAAATATTAGGAGTTGGATGACTGCAGATAAGCTAAAACTGAACAATGATAAGACGGAATTTATGATTATAGGCACACGCGCTCAGCTAGATAAGGTAAATGTATCTGAAATTGTAGTCGGCCATACAAAAGTACCGGCTGTAACGACTGTTAGGAACCTCGGGGCATGGTTGGATGCAAATCTTACCAAGTCTGCGCATACAAATAAAATGTGCCAATCTGTTATTCATCATCTGCATAATATTGGATGTATTAAAAAGTATTTGAGTTACGATGACAGGAAATCCATAGTTCAAGCAGTTATAATGTCACGGATAGATTACTGCAATAGCCTCTTGGTTGGTGTTCCAGCCGTCCAGCAAAGTAAGCTACAACGTTTACAAAATGCAGCAGCTAGCCTAGTTAGCAATGTTGCAAAGTATGATCACATTACTCCTACACTTGTTAAGCTACATTGGCTCCCAGTACGGTTAAGGGTCATTTTCAAGATGGCAATGCTTGCTCATAAGTGTATCTATGGCAATGCGCCTGAGTACCTTAGGGAACTAGTCAAAGTTAAGAAGACATCCAGATATAATCTTAGATCGGACGGGGGTATGTTATTAGAGGACTACAGTGCACGATCAAAGAAGATACTAGGAGACAGGGCTTTTACACTCAAATTAAGAAAACCGTGAACACTGAAAATATTCCTGGAATGTGTGTTTTGACCAATCACATGCGAAACCTTGTAACCGCAGAAAACGAATGGGTTCTCAGTCACGGAATCGAGTTGTTTCGAGAGACGACAAGGTTTAATCTTCACCAGTTTATCTTACAGAAATTGGAAGTGCTATTCTTTTCTATCGGAGAGCCCCACGCACTAGGTAAGCGAAAATAGGTTTGAGCGCTTTTGCCGAATAAAATTTTTCGACAAACTGACGCAACGATCATTGTTTTCGACATTTCAAATAAAACCAACTCAAGTGGCAGTTATTTCACCTTGAAGTAAAAACTGCATTATTCTCTCCAAATTCGCCCCTTGACAGCACGGCTGACTCGATTTATTTAGGCCGAATCATCCGTGCCTTCGAGCCGGGCTTGCATCATATAACATGCAGTTGCACATTTTGAAAATGACATATTTTCAAATTCATCAACGGTCAGGCTGTTGAAGAATAATGAACGCTGCTTTTGACAGTCCGCGGTCGTTGCTACAATGCAGCCGCAACAAGCCAAAGACCACTCACACATTTTTTGCTCCCGTAGCGTATGTGGCTCTCAGATAAAAAGAAATAACAATTTAAATTCTTGTAAGTTAAGATGAAGGTCTTTCAAAACAAATGGAGAACCAACTCGATTCCGTGCGTGAGAAACCCACTTGTTTTCTGCAGTTACAAGGTCTCGCATGTGATTGGTCAAAACACAATAAACATTCCAGAAATATTTTCAGTGTTCAAGGTTTTCTTCGCTTGAGTGTAAAACAGCAGCACCCAAAATCTGGAACATTTTACTGGACGATATTAGAATGCAGGACAATTATAACATTTTTAAGGGACAGTTAAAGACTCACTATTTTAGACTTGTATAATATAATTTTTAACTCTATATAGGTGTACGTAAATTTTACTCTTTTTAATTAATTTTAATGACAGAAACATACACATTTCCTTTTCGTTATATTTGTAATGTGCATTTGATCATGTATGTATGTTGATTTGCGCAATATTAAGTAATAAATATTATTATTATTATTATTATTATTATTATTATTATTATTATTATTATTATTATTATTATTAAGCAAGTTCATTTGAAAAGATAAACAAGATTACATACTAACCTGTAAGATCCATATTTGTTATCTTTGAACACATTCATGACCAAGTCCAACCTCTTTAGTGCATCAAACTGTTTCAACACTTTTTCCTTCTGCTCAGGGCTGGCAAGGAGACAGCGAATCCTCTCGCCACCCATTTCCTGTCGAAGACAATTTGTCATGCCAATGATTCCTGTGGGAGATGTAGTGAAAGAACAAAGCCAGATTAGAGACTTGTCATCCTTGGCAAGGGCACTTTGAAGCTGAGGCACGAACTCAAATGATTCATCCATGTCAATAAATGTTGGCTCTTCTTTGGTGCTGTTAGTGAGTCTGCATAGAAGTAGACTTGACACAGAGCCAATTTTTTGTAGTGACACAACACTGAGACCACAAGCTTCCAAAAACTTCATCCACTGCTCGTCTGTCAGGAAATATTTCTGTTCTTGTCCACTGGCAGTGGAGCCATTTTTGCCAAAGATTGCCCTTGCAACATCTAGACTGGCTGTAACTTCATGTAACAGGACAAATCCGTCAGGGTTGAGAGCTGACTTGATGTTCTCCAAAGCACCACTAAGATCAGATGTCATGTGGATAAGATTTGAGGCAATAACAAGGTCACTCTTGTTCACACCACCTGAAGGCTTCTTGGAAACATCCCAAGTGGTGACCTCCACACTATCATCAGAAGTAGCTTCTGTAATCGCAGCCAAGAGCTCATCAGTTTTGTCAGTTGCTGTGTACTTCAGCTGCACCATAGGATGGAGACTGACTAAAGGCACAGCATGTGAAAACACTTTTCCTTCTGCAGCACCCACTTCACAGATTTTCAAGTTTGTGCCAGTTTTGTTTTCGATGACTGTGTCCAGCATGACCTTCAGGAAAGGACCCTCTTGAATGGCATGGAAGAAATTCTCTTTGCTTACTCCACCCAGGCTTGATTTTTTGGGAGTTGGCTCATCAACATAAGGAACAAATGTGAATTTTTCAAGGACAGGAATCTGGCCATCTTGTCTCTTGGGTGCCACTGTGGCATGAAGTCCTAAAGGTGAAGAATGAGGATACAAGGTACATTAAATTTATCTGATGAGGAGGAAGCAGGTAGGCCTTCTCCAATAACAGGCTTAACATGTGTCCATGAAGGCAGACAAAAAGCCGACATTCGATTTCAAACCTAAAATGCAATGTAGTTTTGGCAGTTAAGGCTTTTGGTTTCTAAACTCAAGTGCAGCTTATCTTCAAGTACAACTATTTCACCAGTGTAAACAATCAGTAAAGAAAACACATGGTTACATGAACTGCTTTCAATACTAACCTCGGAGTTCAACACCTCCCGCAACAACCATGTCCATCTTGGAATCAACTTTCACCTCGCAGGAACCTTGCTTTGCAATCTCCAAATGGATGGAAGGATCAATGCGCAACGAGCGTACTCTAGTAGGCAGCCTTAGTCCCCGTCCAGGAAGCCTCAAGACTGACAGTTGAAGCATAGTGTCCAGGAATGACACCCACTCACCTGTCCACTTTAGCTCACCTTTTGTTCCTATAAACCATAACAAGATATTGGGTAAGGAAAACATTTCTTCTTCTTGGAGCATAGACAATATGTTTGTTTGCCAAATTCAGAAGTTACCTTTTCAGTGACGGAACTGTAGATGGAAACAATTGCCATTCGAAAAAGACTCCCCCCTCCCCCCCAAAAAGAACTTTGACAAAAGATGAAAGGTACTTGTCTTAGGTGGATGAAATGACTTTTGAAGGGTGTATTGGAGGTCAGATGAATCAGGGCTTCAAGCTTTCCTGTCTTTGCTATATCATTTTTAGAAATATCGTGTTTGGAAATACTGACATACCTGAGCTGTTTGCTCCTAGGATTCCTTGGAAGGTGGGCCCATAGTCATAACCTCGCAGCCTCAGCTCTTTGTAAATACAATCTGCTGTCAGGTGAACTTCTTCTTCAACAGGTGGAGCATCCTTTAAGTCTTCACTCAACACAGGTAAATCTGGAATGAACAGCTTTCCAGACACTGCCAGGCTTTCTCCCTCAGACACATCAAACTTGTTTGAAGCTGGCATAAGGTGTACTGTCAGGGTGACTGTACCAGTCTTGGGTAGAATTGTGGCCCTGTGGATAGTTACATCTTCAAATGCAACTGGTGTATGCTCTAAGAGAATTCCTGCAGACTTGGCGAGAGTCTTCCATGCCAAGACCAAATAACCGGTAGCAGGGAAAAGTAGACGCCCATCAATGCAGTGACCTTCAAGGTACTTGTCAGCTGAAGATGGTGACATGTCAATCTCAAAGTTGCATGACGTTGCTGTTCCACCGCTGCTACTGAACTGGAAATCAGCAGATGTAGGCACATCCCACTCCTGGGAGTGGTCCCAACTTATGTGGGGAGCAATAGAAGGGGTTGAAACATGAACTGGGAAAGCTGGCTTTGTGGTTGTGATTAAAGTTGGATCAAAGTCGATGCCACTTGCATATAGTTTGCCAAGGCCAGTCAAGAAGAATTCAAGGTTGTTTGGATGCTTTCTTTTCATCAGTGGGATGTTGATAGTCTGTGCATTGAGGGATCGCTTGAGAATGGCTTGAAGAAGGCAGTGAGGAGCAATTTCAATCACAACAGCATCATTAGGAACCTTTGCAAGGGCTTCCTGGAAAAGAACTGGGCTGACCAAGTTGTTCACATGGTAATCTGCAGATGAGTACATTGCCAGTTCAGTATCCCATTTTTCTTCTGGAATGGAGGTGCTGATCCATCGTGGTGACCTCTTCTTAGGAACAATGAACTTCACAAGAGATTCTTTGAGGGTTGGTGCAATGAGAGCCATGTATTTTGAATGAAATGCAACTCCTGAAGTGTTGACTTCCTTTGCAAAGATTTCTTCTTCCTTCAACTGTTGCACAAATTTGTTCACAACATCAGCATCACCAGAGATGGTGACAGTGTCCTCAGCATTGTGACAGGCTGGGCGCACACCTTCAGGGCACCTCTTCTTAGCTTCTTCCCATGTTAGACCCACTGCAGCCATAGCTCCAGGGGGGAGTTTGGCTTCCTGGACACATCGACCTATTATCAATAAGTATACAGTACAGGGTTTTCAGGGAGTGCTGCAATTCACAAAAGCACTGAACTGAACTAACTCAGCCAGTCTAATTCACTATGTAATGTAACCACCTTTGAAATTTAAACCCTACATTGATATGATAACTTAAACAATGCCTGATGAATAAAGAACTTAAAAGGTGATTTTCTTCTGATAAGTCATAATTAAGTCATAAGTCATAATTTCTGTGTATTTATTCCATTCATAACTCTAGCTTTGCCAAACATTTTGGTATTAAAAAAAAAATTCTGGACAATGATGTGGATGAAAAACCGTCAATGTATGTATGCACATGTGTAATTTACCAAGTTTGGCACAAATGAACAGTAGGGAATAAGTTAACAAGTCTCTAGGACCATACCTCTCCAGTAAGCAGCCAAGATGACTTCCTCAGCAGTAAAACTGCCATCAGCATATGCACAGCCAAGCTCTCCAACACTGTGACCAACTATTCCATCAGGGGTTATTCCTGAACACAAGGCAAGAATACCAGTCAGAAACACTGTGATGAGATCTATGAAAGGCCAGTTTTGGAGAGTTTCTTCTCAAACTTATCAATGTTTCACCAAGTTAAAAAGGTTTGGTGAGCCAGTCTTAATTAGCATAGTTTTTATGATGAAACAACATCACAGTCCATTCTTAGATCCAATGCCCACAGTGGATATAATTTATGTGATATTTCATATTTTTCATTTCCATCTGGCTTAGATTTTGATGATTAAGGATTTTGTTTGTTTTGTTTGTCTGAGATGATATATCAAACACATCAGGATACCCAAGCTCTTGCATTTCATCCCAAAAACTCCACTGTGTTTTTTTAACATTGGAAATACTGGAGTTGAGGCAGATAGATGGTTGAACCATGTATGACAAAAACTTACCCAAACCTTTTAAGCAGTCCACCAATGCAATCTGAATGGACGCCAACCCCACAAATGAGTTTATGGTGTTGCTGTAGGTGTCGCCATCACTCTCCATTATAATCTTCACCAGGTCAAGCCCAAACTCCTTCAGGATCTCAGCAGTCTTGTGAATTGAGTTGCAGAACGTTGGAATCTGCATCAGTTTCTCTCCCATGCCAGTCCACTGCGTTCCCATGCCAGAGAATACATACCACACAGGGCGTGGGTTTGACTGAACCTTCACAACTTCTTCAATGTTGTTTTCACTGTTGATGATTATATAACCTCTGTAAGGAAAGGTGTTGAGTGGTGCTGCTGAAATTTCTGTCAACAAGGAAATGAGATCTTTACTTTCAATATTCTCTTTAGCAAACTGCAGCAGTTTCTTGACACCTTCCTCTGTTCGTCCTGATGCAGGGACCACAACTGGCAGAGCAGGCTGCACGGGTGCTTGAGGTGAAGGCATGTCTGGAGACTTGAGGATCACGTGTACATTGGATCCACCAAATCCAAATGAGTTAATGCCAACAACACCACCTTTCCAGGGCAAAGGTTCTGTCACGACCTGTGGAATGATATTTCAGTCAGCATGAATAAAACGCCCGTGTATAAGCCGCACCCCCAATTCAGGAAGCTCAAAATTGGAAAATAAATATTAGACCAGTAAGGTTGAAGTTCCATTGAGGTTCTAATAGAAAACAAAGGAGTTGGGTTTCAAAACACTAACACTGCAGTTGCTAAAACTTGCCATACCTTCTTTTTCTAGTGAATAAACAATATGTCAAACATAAAACTAAAGGCAACTTGTTAGTTCCATTTTTTCCGCATCATCTCTTCAAAACATGCGGAAATGAAATGCATATGCAAGTGAAATGAACAGGTAACAGCTTAGGAGCCAAGCTTTTACCTGTAGAGAGGTCTGGGCACCGAACACACAACGTAAATCCCCCATTTTCCTCGCAAGTACTCATGAATAATGTCATATTTCTGTTGTGTAGAGGAGGAAAGATCAGCCTTAAAGTGACTGGCCACAGGCAATATAATAATGTAAAGCTGTCTGCAGAGGAATAAAGATTCCCTGTCGTTTGAAGTCAAGCTGTTCAGGTAGAGAGAAGATAAATAGTTTGAAACAGCTCTTGGAAAAGTACAAGATCTGGCAGTGAACTTCAGATTTTGAACCCAAATTGTTCTCCAGAGTCATTACCCTGTTTTTGTTGACTTGAATTTTGAATCACACAGGATCTTTGATACCAAGTCTGAGCATGAATTCCTGAAGCATGTCCATTCAGAAAGTTTGCGACCCCAAGGTGTTGTTTGTTTCTATAAAGTACAAGGTACAACCTTGCAGTATGACCAAGGCACAACCAAGGTACAGCCCTGCTGTACAAGGTGCAGGTTCAAGCTTTTCAGTCTGTGGATTAAGTCCTATGGTATGACCAACCAAATGAAAGCTATCGAGCAGCAGTTCTCTAAGGTGCTGTCAATTTTTCAATTGAAGGGGTGCCTGGAATAAAGCCCCAAGTGACTTCTCATGAACTGCTAAATTCTCCTTCCAATTTTCCTTGTGTATGTTTGTCAATCAAAGGGAGAATTTGACATTAGATCAGGAGTCACTAAGGGCCTTTTTCCACCCATCCCTTCAATTTTTCTCAAATGGAAATTTTAAAAACATTTTTAGATAAAATTGTTTGACATAAAAAAATTAACCCTTTCACTCACAGGGTCAAACCTTTGCGTCATTAAAATTATTCAATTCAAAGCTTCATTTCCAAGTGAGCGCAGTGGAAATTGAGCAGGTGCTAACTTTTGGGTCAGTAGATGGAGTCTACCTGTGTGACCATTCAAACAATTGTTGTTGAGTAGTACTCTCCAGCAGTAAAGTTTATCATACTGTGAAAGAAGGTTCTAACTTTTGAGCCAAAGGATGTAATCCCCCAGTATGCCCATTCAGCTGAAACCTAATATTGCTGAATGAGCTATACTTCCATGTGGTTTGAAGTGTCTGTTTTTTAACATATTGAAAGGTGAAATTTGGATCTTTTTAAAGATCATTCACTTTAGGAGCGAGAGATGTAAGGACCACAAGGCAACCTCAAACTTTTCAAAGAATTAACTTAGTACAAACAAGGGAATGGCACATCACCTTGAGTCTTCCATCCAGAAGAGCAGGAATGTCAGGGTTAGGTGTGTTGAAGTGCAAGTTAGGTGGGATCACACCATTCTGCATGGCAAGCAAGACTTTTGTCACTCCGCAGAGACCTGATGCGGGTTCAGGATGTCCCATATTAGACTTTACAGAGCCAATTAGTAAGGGACCCTTTCCTGGGGCACGGCCATTGCAGAAAACATTGGTGATCGCATTCAGCTCCTCGGGGTCACCAGCTTTTGTACCAGTGCCATGAGCTTCTACATATGTGACTTCTGAAGGACTGATCCTTGCTTCGGCATATACTTGATCCAGCAGCTGTCTTTGAACTGCACCACTGGGATATGTAACACCTGAAAAAAAACATGCACACCACAGAAAGAGATTAACTTGAAATCAAAACCAAAAGTATGCTCCTTGGTGAGAAGTTAGATCATTCACTTGCCCTTTAAATTCAAAGCAACATTTCTTACAAAAGGTTTAAATTTAAGCCAGAAAATGGATGATTGTCAAAACTAATTTAAAAGATTGGGTCTACCGTTTCTCAGCATACATGTGCAACATTTAAGATAATTTTGCAGACTTGAATAATTTGCATTAGATTAGAAATTTTAGTAATTAAAACATTTTTATGGAAACAAAGTTTAAACAAACCCTCTAATTGGCAAACAATTAAATGCCACAAAACAATGCTAACATTGAGAAAACATTTTGCCTCAAGAGTTCTTTCTCACCATCACACCACTAGTCAGTACGGCTGTAAACAGATTTAATAACTATCCCTTACCCTGCATCTTGTACCCATCCGAGTTGTTCTTGGAGTTGACAACATGAGCATAGATCCTCTTGGCGGCGGATCTCTTTGTCAAGTAGATGACCACAGCACCCTCTGAACGGCAATACCCATTTCCACTGGCATCAAAGGACTTGCATGCACCATCAGGGGAAAGCATGTTCAGCCGTAAAAAGTCTACAGAAGTGTTTGGTTTCAATGTCAGACTTACGCCACCAACAATGGCAGCATCACAACTTCCTGATCTGATTGCCTGGACGGCACAGTCCATGGCAAGCAGTGATGAGGAACAAGCGGTGTCTATAGCAAAGCTTGGTCCCTTAAAGTCAAACGTGAAAGAAATGCGATTTGCAAACATGGCACGACAACAGCCAGTCATGCCATAGCCAACAATGTCTTCAGTATTTGCACTGAAAGCCTCTCCAGCTTCGGAGCCACTGGCACCAATAAAGACACCAGTCCTGGAATTACGAATTTTCTGTGGATCAACACCTGCATCAATCAAAGCTTCATAGGTGATTTCAAGTAAGATTCTTAATTGGGGATCCATTCTATGGGCTTGCTTAGCATGAACACCAAAGAAGGTTGCATCAAAGTGCTTGATATCTTTGAGTTTCCCACTTCGTTTAGGCAGGCCATGAAGTCCAGGCATCCAGCGTCGATCATCCTCTGTAACCAAGTCCTCCTTTTTCATCAGATGCGACCAAAATTCCTCAGCATTATCGGACTCTGGAAGCCTGCAAGCTACGCCTGCCACCACAATGTCATCTGTAAGTTGTTGGACCATAGTAGCCTGGTTATCTGTCCTGAAAGACAAGTCAAGAGTATATATACAAACTTTACCTTTTCTTACTAGAAAGCACTATCATTCTAAACAAAATTATTACATGAACAGTAACAATTTTGTATTGCTATCACCAACAATAAGAAACCACATGATCTCTTAATTTGTTAAAGTATCGTGGATCACTTTTTCTCATTTATAAATTTACTTTCATACAAGAAAGTCTCCATGGAGGCAAGATGGTGTAGTAGTGTGTCAGACTTCAATCGAAAGTTTGGAGGGTAGGTCTCCGCATCATGTTGTGTTGTTTTCTTTTTGAGCTATAAAGCTCAATGAAGCAGGACATCATTTGTCATTTTGCAGCTGTAAATATTGGCGCACTGTGTAAGGAATTGTTTAATACTTCACTCTCATTCATCCGTTTTGTTTCAAGTAAAAGATTATTTTATGGTCTCCAGTGAAAATCTCATGCAATAAAAATTAATAAGATATGGCACTTTTTTACGGACAAAATATCAAATGTAAATACATTACTGTTATATTGTATATATCAATGTCATGCTGTATAATTTATAAAAAAATTATATCAATGTCATGTTGTATACATCAATGTTATGTTTGTATATATCAATGTCAATTTGTATACATCAATGTTATATTTGTGTATATCAATGTCATGTTGTATACATCAATGTTATATCAAAGGCTTATACATCAGTTTTGTACGCTGTAAATCGTACAAAACTGACGCGGAAATGATTTTTGCGAACAGGAAGTTATATCATTTCATAGACCCAGCTACCTCGCAATCAAAGATCTTCCTGCGGTGTTGGTTCTGAGTTGCAGGATGGCGGACGCTGGTAATTATAATAGCAGATCTGTCCAAGATTTCGTTTGGAGCGTACTTAATGCCCTAATGAGCTTGCAATCCAATGCAGAAAATGCGGATAGAAGTAGGGAAACGACCAATAGTGACAGGTTTACCTCCGTTGAGAGCGAAATAAATTCAAGGTTCCAGATTCCCAGGCGATGGGCCGGGGAAGTGCTGCCAAGTACAGCTACCAGAATTGTTAACAAAAATTATGTTCTAATTACAAGCTCCCCCAGATATAAGCCCCCTCCATTTATCCTTGTTTCTTTAACATAAGTACTGTTACAAAACAAAATACAACTTCAAATTGAAAATTAGGAAAGTATCATGCAAGTAGAATGTGGCACAATACGTTTAATCATACTGATGATCCAAATAGTATTGAACTAAGTTTGTTCCAAATAAAGGTATTAAACTAAATTCCTGATTTATTGTGACACTGCAAATTCTAAAGACGTAATATATTAAGTAAATTACCCGAAACAATTCTTTTTATACCTGCTTATATTAAAGCACCCCGTTTAGAAGCCCACCAAAAACTCCTTACGAAATTGTATAACCCTGGGCTTATAACCGGGATTTTACGGTATGGTAACAGCGAAATTTAGAACTAACGTAAATAGCCGCCAAAGCTTCTAGGACAGTCAAGACACATCAAGCAACAACGAATAAAATGTAAGCATTCTTTTATTTATGTTTTCATTTCAACTTGTTCGTTTATATTTTTAGTGTGCTGCGAGTGAAATCCTCCTGCACACATACCGCCCATTTGGGCTGCCTGCGTTAGACTGAAGATAAAAGCCCTTGAGTGGAAAAGGTACATGACGTGTTCTTCTTGTGGGACACAAAAAGAGAGGAAATAGATCAGTTTATTTTAGAAGCAAACAGGCACAATCTACAACCAGTGACATAAGTCATTGAAACACCCTCCCCTCCTACCCCTATAAGTCGTTGAAACACCCTACCCTCCTACCCCTATTCAATGTTGCATAGTGTTGTGAGCGCTTCTCTTCATCTATTTGGTTGAAACTATTTTACAACATTGCCTTGTGGGAGAGGGAGGGAGACACGATTGTACCGACAGTGTTTCAACAAAGTGACACTGATTGTAGCCTGCGTCGCAGACGTAATATAACGCTGGTATATTTACAAGGTTAAATTTCGTCTGCGATGCAGGCTAGCACAATCCGACTGTAACAATATCACCTTCATCCTGTATTTGATTGACACGTAATTTTATACCCGACAACTGATCTTTATATTTAACCACATTCCCATGTGATTACCAGAGCACATCGATAAGTAAATGAAAGGACCTGAATACACGACATCAAGCGAGTCTCTTAGTTTATTTCCATTCCTATTAAACAAAGTTTATTACACCGACCATAAAATTTATGGCTGTATTATCAGAGAAGGAAACAAATGAAACTGGGACAAAGATTCAATCTCTGACAGCCGCACGGACTTTAAACCGACTGAGACATTTCAATACAGAGAACCGCCTCTCATCTCCTACAGGAGAGGAAAATCTCTTATAGACATAATTGCCAGAGCTTAACTTTAAAGGTCAGAGACCTATTACATCAAGAAACAGCGGGAGTCGTGTTTACCTCTGGGGTACCTCCTGCCACAAGTTTGGACCGAACCACAGTTCTGTCTTGGATTGAAATCAGACAGCAGAACAATTCTGGTAGCTGTACTTGGCAGCACTTCCCTGGCCCATCGCCTGGGAATCTGGAACCTTGAATTTATTTCGCTCTCAACGGAGGTAAATCTGTCACTATTCCCTTCTTCTATCTGCATTTTCTGTATTGGATTGCAAGCTCGTTACGGCATTAAGTACGCTCCGAACGAAATCTTGGACAGATCTGCTATTATAATTACCAGCGTCCGCCATCCTGCAACTCAGAACCAACACCGTGGGAAGATTTTTGATTGCGAGGTAGCTGGGTCTATAAAATGATATAACTTCCTGTTCGCAAAAATCATTTCCGCTTCCTGTTCACGACCGTCACGGATGGATGCGTACCTCTTTTAGTTTTATCGAACATGTTTTAGTTTTATCAAACATGATCACGACGGTCAGGGATGGATGGACAACGGACTCTCAAACAAAACTTATGATGTTTGATCTTGATGCCACATTGCAAGAAAGATGTATAACAGACAACATCGATTTGTGACATTTAAAACTCGATTTACAGCGTACAAAACTGATGTATAAGCCTTTGATATAACATTGACGTATACAACATGACATTGATATACACAAACATAACATTGATGTATACAACACGACATTGATATATACAACATGACATTGATATATACAGACATAACATTGATGTATACAACATGACATTGATATATACGAACATAACATTGATGTATTTACATTTGATATTTTGTCCGTAAAAAAGCGCCATAATAAGATTTAAGTCCAGATAAGATTAAATCCCCTCTCAGAGATACTTGAAAAGTTAAGACCCCACATGACTATGACAGACCCCAAGAGATTGAATTAGCTTTCAACTCGTGTGCTCCAACAATGAAATTAATCCTACTTCTGCAGGAAAACACTGTTATGCATCAGGCGAATTTAGAAAATGTTTACAATCCTTGAAGGTGTATATTTGCTTCACTGGCACCGATGGAAAAGCGCAGGTTTGATCGTGTATTAAAGTTTCTCAAAATTTCACTTCCTTTGTTCATAAATTCTGAGCATAAGAATATCACCAATGTTCCCAAAATTAAATTATATCTTTGTTCGTGTCCTTTGAATAACAAAACAGTCTACTCAATGGAATTAAAAAGTTAATTAACACTTCAGTTGTTCTTTGATCAAATAATTAAGAAAATGTCACTTGAATTAACTAAACGTACGACGAAATCTAAAATGTTACAAACGACGCGTTACAAACACATTTGTTTTGTACATACTTGAGACTGTTTTTTATGGCTGTGTGTCGAGGTTGAAGGCGGATTGCCACCTGTGAGAGCCGAGAGCGTAATGAACAACAACAGCTCGCAAACGAGAAGAACCTCCGAAAGCATCTTCCTCCCGGGCGAATCCACCAAGCCAGTCCGGCTAGAAGTGCTTCGGGTACTTGGTCTTCGGCCTTTCATTTTGCAGAAGTGTAGCTAACTTGTAATTCAAAACTTAAGTGCAAATGCCTGTGCTGAAATACTGAAAATACGACGGAAGAAACGGCTGGCCGACTTCGTATCTGATGAAAATCGGCCACTAGCACATTCTTGTATTCAATGATTTGTAATCGAAAGAATCAAATTTCAGTATTGACGTCAGTGCCGGCCGTGGGACAGGAGATCTAATTTAGCTTCCTTGGATTTTGATGATGCTGCCGTTAAATATCCACCAAGTTTACAGTCTCTTACAGCGAATAACAAAGGGGTAGTATTCTGACAGGGAAATGTTGTGATTATATGCAAATGAGAGCCGGATATGTGTAAATAACTCAAGTACTATGAAACAAAAGAGCATTGCGAAATGACCTTGCCTATATGAAGTCCCCTATTTCTGGCCATCACGTTTCGTTCACGTGTTTCCTAAACATGTTAAGTCTCGTGATTTGCGACTGATTTTCTCCGTTGAAGGCCGACTCCAGAGCATGCAATTTAATATAAATCATTTGATCTGAATCTACAGTACTACGAAATGCCGGGAACTATACATTCAACGCAGCGATAAGCCATCGCAGTTAGGTCACAATTAAGTATTACATAATCAGCCAGTCTGGTTTAGTTGGTTTGTCAACTAAATGCAATTGCCTTCATTCTTCAACCACATGTCGATCAAAACCTTTTCTTGGGTTTTGTAATCATTCGTGTACTCAAATACCGTGGCGAATGAGTTAAATCCATAAACACGGTTACGCCCGCGTGACGACCCTTTCAATTGTGTTACAACGGAAAGAATACGTGCAACATTATGTACCAGTCAAATTGAAGCTTCAACATCCCCCCCCCCCCCCAGGCATTTAAACTTTTGAAGATTGCCTGGTTCAAATTCCCTCCCCTCGGGCCAAAAAGGCTGTTCAAATGCCCCACCACTTAATCAATCAAACACAGTTCACGCTTTTCAGAGTGAGATATGCCGTAATGACACCTTCAAATTTTTTTAAAGACCCTTTTGAAAGAGTTATTCACTGATAAAGGCGAAATTCTATCTTGGAAATCCGTCAAACGCTGCAAAAACCGAAAAAACTCACGGGCGTATTACACTAGAACAAGAGATAAATCTGGTTCAAGTTCCCCACCCTTTCACGGCAACGTTCAAATTCCCCCCTCCCCGGGCAAGAATCACAGTCAATTGACCGGGGTATGCCCAGGGGGTGGGGGGACGTTGAAGCTTCAATTTGAACGGTACATTAGTGACAATTGCGTAACGTTGTGGGTCAAATGAAGATCGGATTGAGCGTCTTATTGCTTAAAACAACGACCAGGGGAAAAACATAAACCAATAAGAGCTGTTTCAGTTTTCAAAAGTTATTTATCGGCTCAAATTGATTCTAGACATCGAAAATACTTCGCGCACAAAAGGTGCTAAAAGTAGTAAGCTTGACAAGCTTCGGTTTAAATAAAATACATGCACATGTTATGCTAAAACATAAAACTCGTCTCGCAGCACATCCAAGAAATTGATGATAGCTAACTACACCCATTATGCTTGGTATTAAATATGTATTCAAATATTTAGTAACAAAAAAATGAAAACGTGCTCCATATTTGAGTTTATTCGAGAAAAAATACCCTTTCAAAAAAATTTCTCATCAATTTCTACGACGATTGGTCCGATAACGTAATTCAGTAGACAGATAGAAATTTACTCGTCTTACCGAATGCATTTAATAATATACAACGCCGTGAAAAGACAAGGCATGAAGAATAACAACATATATCATGTTCCAAAACAGAAGATTTTAGTAAACTCACCTCAAGAGAAAAGGATGTGACGGGCGAAAATACAATTTCTTTGATGCTTAACAAAATTAGCGTTGAACCTTCAGAAAGACTAGAGACACACCATGCAAGGAGCGTTATTAGACTAAAGTTATACGTTTCAGCTCTTTATATCTTAGCGTTTGTTGCCATCTCCACATGATAATAACCGGTATACACACCTCCGACACACCACCACCCGTAGCCAATCAGATCACCCCCTGTCGATTTCAGACACGTGCAAAAGCAGTCAACCGGTTTGCCGAATCACATGGAGTGATTGTTGTATGCGAGTGACCGACAAATTATTCCTTTTCCTATTGGTTTAATTTTATCATTCAAGAATTGGGAAAGTTTAACAGTTGCCTAATATTTCTCTCACATTTGAAAACAAAATGAATTGCAAATTTGTCGTTTTTTGCCTAATTTAGTTCCACGTTTATAGTGAAAAAAAGTTCTTCTTACAAAACGCTGCATTACGTACATCAGTTTTCATTGTCAAAATTAATTCATGTTAATTGTTCGAAACATACTATGAGTTTTGGGGGAAAGTCTAGTGAATGTTCAGTAATGATGTAGACTCTGTTCTTCAGCTAGAACACCTTTTGTGACTCCCGTAACTCCCAACTTCCATTTTTTTTACGCTTCATCAGCGTGATTTCCTCATGTTCAAAAGAAGTGACCCCGTGCCGTATTGGTTGCAGCTAAGCCAGTTATGCCAGGAGTTGTGGCTGACGTTGGCATTTGTAACAAAGTCCGACAAAATTGTCCAAGATAACAGTTCTTTTCATCCTATTGAATCAATGGATTATTTTCTGCAATGCATTCAACTTGGTCTGAGTGGATTTTATGCTCCAGAAGACTCTGCATTTTACCCTCTGTACGCTTGAACTGTTTTGAAATAATAGACTGCAGGTAATGGTTTTATCAAAAGTATTTTGCCCTACGATATATAAAATACATGTATATAAAAATATATATACATATATCTTTCCCTCTGCATCACGTGGGATTCACGCATGCGACAAATAGCTTCATATGATTGGACAGCCCCTGGGTATCGGAATTTTGGCTTCTTTACATCTCGAGCACTTAATTCAATCAATAGCCCACACGTATGGCAAGGAAAAGGGTTGTTTTAACTGTAAAAAAAGCTTTCCACATCCATCCTCTCGAGTATAGCGAAAGACATAATAGTGAACCAAATTAGGAAATGCGACAAGACCACCCCAAGTTTTTCTGTTTTTTTTTTTTTTTAATAAATTTGTGGAGACACAAACATCATCGTAACAGCAGGGGAGCACCACGACTGGCAAAGCTTAAAATTTAGCTCACTTAATTTCGAAAATGTGAACAATATAGCTCTGTGAAATTCCAAATTTTTGAATTATTACCTAGGTAGATACGAATACGTAAATAGGTATTTACTGTGGTAAATTTTTATAGTGAAGTGACTGAGAACAATAAAAGATGTCCCAAGCAAAACCCTATGTAGATTGAAGGGTAGGACGGGTAGTTCAGTTTCCCCAAGTAAAGCCGAGTTTTGGACACTGCATGTGCAGTGCGTGATCAGCTAGCTGACCTACATGCAATTTGCAAGAGGAGTACGCGTGTAGAAGGCTAAATCAGGGTTTCGCGGAGCACATTCTAAAGTGTGTGTGTGCGTGGGGGGTGGGGGGGGGGCTAGCTTGATCGCTGAAGTGAGAGGGAGGGGGGTGGTTGGCGATCTCAGGCGAAAACTTGAAATTACTTGAAATAACTTAAAAACTCATCTAGAATGACCGAGCGTGATAAACGTCGTCGTCAGTTCATTTTCACTCTATTTCTCTTGGTCATATAGACCCATGGGTGAAAGATCTAAGCTTCACTAAGGGCATCAAACACTTCGGCATACCACTGATTAACGGGTGATTAATAATGTCGATACAAAGGCCGCGTTTTGGTGGCTTAATCCGGACTAGACAAGAACAGACAGTTGTTGCGTTCTCATTTTGGAACCTTTTCCCTGAAAGAAAAGAACAGTAATGCGCCTACGATAACAGAGTAAGCGGACTGATATACGGTCGGAATTTTTTAGTAATAGCTAGGACAGGGCCAAAATAATGCGTCTTAACCTTTTCTTCCATCCCCACACACATTTTCATGATGTATCCGGTGAGGTTTGAGCCTCGAGGTTTTCGGGTTTAAAACTTGTACAAGCAAACCTGTACAATATGTTATTGTTATAGAATAAGGCCAAGAGAGACAACTGAGCTGAGAATTAGATCTTGCACCAAAGCCAGGAACTTAGCAAGAGGTCTTGCGTCTGTCGGTATGACCTGAACGCTCGTTAGAGATCCTTCGGCGACTGAAAATAAAGCACAGAAAACCTTCCAGGGGCACCCAACGAGAAAATTTAGCAAAATGCTTGAAATATCATTTTCTGCTTCTTTTAGGTTGTTTCAGAGCTTTTTAAAGGCATATTTGTGTAAGCTGATATGGATTGATCTGTTCGGATTTTTTAGCTAAAAATTGAGGCCGGAGAAAATTTTAGAAAACAGAATCGTATCTGTCGAATTTCGGAGCTGCTGAAGGTTCTCCGATAAGGCTAGCTGACCTTATTTTGCACTCTGAACGACACATTTGTCCCTCCGAAAACAATAGAGTTAATAAGTCCTCTTGTTACGAAAGTCCGAAGTGATGTTTTGCCGAAGAAATCTCTAGCTTCACTGCAATTAAATGCGAAAATCTCAGGCGATTTTAGGCCTTCCGAACAGATATTCCCCGAAACGAACCATTGGGTGCCCCTGATCTTCGAGAATTAACGTTGAACATTGTTGCCGCTTATCCTATCTGGAACATGCTCTGGAGACAGATGACAGTCCGTGATGCCCTGGCCAGACGAGAACGAGAGTCGACAAACATTCAAACCTCTTTAAGAGCAGAAGAGAGTCAATGAGAGTCCAGGAGAGCTAGAGGCCAACGGAGAACAAAAATTTCAACTTCAATCGATTTTAATTAAAATGTGAGCAGATTGAAACTCTTCGAGAGTCGCCGACTGCACCTGAGAGAGCAAGGCAATTTGAACTCTTAGCAACTACTCAGTTCCCGTTTGGTCGGGTTTAAACCAGAGTTTAAACGTTCACATGAAGATTAGGTCTAACTGGGGAAAATAAATACTGGTTAAGCCTTAACTAATGAATTTCCAACCTTTTCACTTATCTACCAAAAAGAAGGGGGTGGGAAGGGCTGGAGCCCCAGGCTTAACTCCCGCGGCGGTCCTGGTGAAGATGACTTCTTTTCGAGCGATGCAGGGAGTACTGGATTTTAAAGGAATGCTAAAGTTTACGGGACGTTTTATTTTACATGTATCGAAGATCTCTACGTCTCGGGAAATTGCAAAATAGACCAAGGATTTGTCATGGTATCCGGTTGATAAACAAACAAGAGCTAAGCGTCGCTCTGAAAGTCACTCAGTTGGAAAATTTACCCCCTTGAATTCCCTAGACATGTGTAACCTTAAGCTACACGGCTATTGTAACCTAGAATGGCAATAGACAACTTAGGCCACAGGGCGCAGAGGAGTCATATTTGAACGTAATGCTGGCTAAATTCATCGCGCAAATCGGTCTAGTTATTCGAAACAATGAACGTGACTGAACAAAGCGTCATGCTATCCAGTCCTGCTATCCAGTAGACTGCGAGTAGTCTCTAATTTTGGCGATGACGATTGTGGGGCGGGCGAAATACACACGCGCGCGCGAAAGTTTGGAGACTACTCGCAGTCTAGCTATCCAGTTACGCGTCTGGTGAAATTCTATCCACAAGACGAAAGGCCGACAATGGTCGCCCGAAGGGCGACGTTATCGAAACGAGGCACGAAGTGCCGAGAAGGAAAAACGACTTTTTCTTTGCTGTCAGTCGGCTGTTAGTTACTGGTCAACAGACGCGTAACTAGATAGCATGACGCTTTGTTCAGTCACGTTTATTATTTTGAATTTGCGCGACGAATTTAGACAGCATTACAGTCAAATATTACTCCTCTGCGCCCTGTGCTTAGGCAAGAGACCAGAAGACACTGAAATTTCAAAAGCTTGTCTGGAATTGCGTCTGGAGTGTTAATCAGTATGAACTCTAAGGTGTGAAGGTGTTGAGTAATAAGTTCTACGCAAAAAAAGAAAAAAAGATTCACGATTTAAGCGACTGAATCTTTACGCCTGTTGGTATCAAAGAAAGCATAAAATATTCCAGCTTGAAAATGACTGATCACCTCTAATAATAATAAATGAACTACAGGCACATTCCTGGAACAAAGATCACACTTGGTCCCCTCCCAATTTGGACGTAAACTTTGGTTTTTCTTTTCAATGAAGGTCTTGTGACATGTATCATCTTAAACCTTGAACGTTATAACCAATGTTGGACAAGTTTTCTTATTACTTTCGTCAGGCAGGAACTGTCAGAAACAAGAACAAAAGTTCATCTACGACCAACAGGCCCCTGGGGTTTCCAAGGGGCTTGCGAAAATTTTGTCTAGACAGGTTTGTTAAGGAAAATTTCTTCCACTGGGATATTGAGACAATAGGAAAGCAACTTCGGCAGACAAAGCACCGCTTGCAAGACGCTATACGATTTCTACTTACTTCCTGAAGTTTTGCAATAGTTTTTAGTCACACAGCCGTTTTAAGGATGAACTGGGACTAGACCAGCTATTTAGCTGGTTGTGCACGAACCACTGACTGAAAATCTTCCCATTTGACTTTGGTATAAAATAATGTAGTTCGAAATAATAATGGTGATTATACTTCAGAACAGTCGTCTCAATATAACACCACTTGATTTCACTCCAAACAAAATAATCTGTAATTTGTAAGCAAATTCTGCAAAAATGCTGATTGTGGCGACTCCTTGGAGTCCCAGTACGTAATGTAAATTGCTTTGATGCTATGTTTAGGAACTCGTGAATTCACTTGGAGTGGGGCACCCAACGGTTCGTTTCGGCAAATATCTGTTCGGAAGGCCTAAAATCGCCTGAGATATTCGGATTTAATTGCAGTGAAAGCAAGAGATTTCTTTGGTGAAACATCACGTCGGACTTTCGTAACAAGAGGACGTATTAGTTCCTATTGTTTTCGTAGGGACAAATACGTCGTTTAGAGTGCAAAATAAGGTCAGCTGGCATTTTCGGAGAACCGTCAGCAGCTCGGAAATCCGGCGGCTAGGATTCTGTTTCCTAACATTTTCTGCGGCCTAAATTTTCAGCCGAACAGATCACTCTGTATTAGCTTACACAAATATGCCTTTAAAAAGATCTGAAACAATGCAAGAAAGTAGAAAATGATATTTCAAGTATTTTGCCAAAATTTTCTCGTTAGGTGCCCCTGCTCTCGGTAACGTTTTATTTCAAGCAACAATCAAGCAGTTTTACTGTCATTTTACCTACCATGTTTTGGTCCATAAAATTTTGGCACAGCGTGTTTATAATCCTTTGAAAATAACTTCTTATGACTAGTATTACTGTGCAAATCAGAAAAGGATAAAAAACAGAATTTTTCCTAAAATCTTTTGGGAGAGTATGGGGGTATTTTTATGACAGTGCTTTGTCTTATTTTTGGGGCGTGACACATGAAATGGCTGTTGTCTTACTTGTAAAATGTGATATCCTCGAGTAAGTGGCTAGCTCAGGAATAGTCAAGGGAAAAGAGCAAGAAAGCGAGCAAAAAAAAAATTTACCTGCTGTGTGGAAATGTAACGCGGGTGATGAGCTGCTAATTTAGTGAGCTAGAAAGATACACATGCGCATCACATTTCCATGTGGAAGGCGATTTTCATGCTCCCCTGCACGTTGTGTTTGCTCCACAATCCCTGAGTGGAAAGAGAGACTGCTTGTAGTTTACCAAGTAGCTGTGAGCTGTGATTTTCCAATTATTACATGTATGTGTGAGGCGAATATTGAGTTTTTTATTTGTGGTGAAATATGATTTTGTAGCCATAACAAAATCTTGTGAAAGATGACGAATTGGAATTTACATGAAATGACTGTAACAGTTTAATTTCTGTGGTTCTACACCCTCTATACCTCCCTCATCCTTGAGTGAGGTGTTATATTAAAAAATAAATAACCATTAAAATCAAACCCATGGCATTAACCTTTTGGAAGGTCAAATTACTTTGTGCACAGATGAATTCAACAGGGCAGTTGAATTAGGTGACTGAATGGCCCTAAAGATAACCTTTAGCATAATCTCAGCTTGTTCTGAAACACCATGGTCTTGTCATATTACCTAACTCAAATCTGAGAAAACAAAGTTTCTCAGAGACATTTTAACAAATTGGGTACAGTGGAACCCTGTTAATATGATCAATAATCGGCTACAAAAGGGAAGCCATATTAAGAGAGCATTCAGATTACCAGGGTTTTCAGATGAGAAAATATATGCATAAGCTTGTGTTCTGTAACAACAAACTAGCCATACTAATGGAGAGCTTGTAATGTGTGGTTCAGCTGTACTCAGTAAAATTGTAAATCAATTTTCCAGTGAAAAGAAGAATAACCATTTTCTACAAACTGTGAAAAATAAAGAGTTACAGTGCAGCTACTCAAACTGGGCCACTTGGAAGAAAATTGACCAATCGCAACGCCAATTGAGAACAAAAGGCAACATTTTTTCATAAACTGACCAATAACGTTGAAGGATCTAGACAATACATTTCCAAATAAATTTGAAACTGTCTCATTCTGCAGACCTCTCGGGAAATAGTTGAATTTTTTCATTGGTTACCGGTAGGTTCAATGATGGTGTGGTGATGACTCGATGTGACTGAAATCTGGTGGATTGTTTTTACTTGTCACAGAAGCTGTAAGCTTATTGTAAATGTAAATGTTTCCAAAATGGCTTTTGCCCAGAAAAAACAAGTAAGACTGAATCAAGAGGGCGGCATATACGGCAACAGTCACCGACATTCCCAGCTATTATGAGATTACGTTTCAGACTTGCACCACGCTCACATAAAGGATTTGGATTTTCTTGCAGTATTGAGACCGTGGCTGCGAAAGGGCTGCAGAAGCCAGAACCAATACATCAACGATAAACACCTGTTAATTCAAAAAGCACTTTGTGAATGAGGAGATTTGGGAACCTCCGTTTATAATTGAACGATCAAAGGGCACAAATGTTGATATTTCTCTTTAGATCTGTGTTTGTTGATACTCGCTGTGCTGAGCGAACGCTTATCAGAATCAAGGAAGTTTGTTGCATTACCGATTTCATTTCGGAAAAGGTTTGTTCTACAAACAAACTCATGCATTAGCTGTACTGCTGAAGTGAAAGTATTGTCTAAGGTTTGTTTATGAGCGAAAATTTGATTATCAATTGCGAATTCGACATCTCAATGTTCTGCTCAAAATTTAGCACATTTAGGATCAAAAGCAACCAATGGTAGACATGACAGATTCCCAAGTGGTCATGATCAGAGGTCACGGTGACAATTTTTATCGAAACATGCATTTATTAAACATGGTTGTTTACAAAAAAACTTTGCTATCTTTTGTTTTCAATTAGCGTTGCGATTGGTCAGTTTTCTTCCAACTGGCCCAGTTGTAGCTGCACCGTAATTCTTGCACAATTGATTTCATTATTTGTTTACAAAAATCTGGTTTTCGAATGAAGAATTGCATGGTTGTAGGTGAGAGTTTTAGTTACCCACTCTTTGGCTTTATGATAGGAGTAAAAGAAGCTGGCAGCATTGAGAAAGAATGCCAGTTCAGGTAATGGCAAATTAAAAAACAAAACAAAAAACACACAAAAAACCCACTCTGGAAAAAGTTCAGACAAACAAGAAGGCCAACCGTTTTCAACAAACTACTTGTAATAACCTATATAATGTTTACTTACTTACTGAGGTCTGTTTCTTTCCAGCCAGATTGATCTTGGGATATGCTCTTGACTTGCCCTCTCCTCAGCTCAGTTACACACTCCTATATCCTTTCTTCAGGAATCTCCTTGTCTTCACTGCTGTTTCCTGTGTTCTGTGATAGGGACTCACTTTTAATGTTAGTTGATGCCTTCAGCAATTAACACTTCCTTTTCTGGATCTGTCTAGTATTTCTTTTTTACCACAGGTTCCTGGATTCTATTCTGGATTATGCCAGGCCATCAGATGTGAAGTGTTTTGACTTTTCCACACAAAAATACTGACAAAGTCTGGACAGTCTGCGTTAAAATTTTTCATTCATTTTCAATCAAGGAACGTTAATTTATTACTTCACATTGAAGTTGAAGTTCTTAAAGTTCTGACTTTATTTTTCTGTCAGCTGTTTCTTCTTGGATTGTCATAACATTTTCAAGACTTTCTTGACTTCACCTTTTGCTTTGACATTAGAAATTAAAGATGACACACCAAACATAAGACGTAATTAAGGTCAATCCATGGAAACAGAATTCCCTTTTTTTGTTCAAAAATACTAGCTCACATGAGAGGACACGAGAATGTATACAGATTCAGGATGAATACCTTGAAGTAATCTACCAATACACCAAGATCTTCACTTCATCCACACATCCACCATATCTACAAGGTACTTCCTGTTAAATCAGGAGAGATACAAACAAGGTTTGGATGAGTCTGGAAAATATGAAACAGTTTTGCCTTGTGTTCTTCCTTTAGGCTTCTGAGTTTAGCCTCAAGAGCTTGCTTCTCTTGTGTTAACCTGTCAATTTCCTCTGATGCCACTGATTTATTGACTACCTCTTTAGATGAACTTCCTCTCTTTGTATCTGCTTGGATCAACTTTTCAAAGCAAACAGCAGCTGCATTCGTTTTTAAATCCCTGCACTTTCCTTGAGAGTTTCTAAAATCTTTCTGAAGTTCTCTTATCTCTGACAAAAGCTGGCTATCAAGTAATGATAAAACTTCTGATATATTCTCATGCCTTTCCTCAAGAGACTGCTGCAGATTTGCTTTGATTTTCTTCCACCTTTTGGAAACTTTCCTATACACTGGTTCTTGAGCATTCAACATTTGTGAAAGTTGAACTTGATGTTGTTTAGCCTTCTGTAAAGTTCTACTTGGCTTAAAAAGGTGTTTTTGTGGACAGTAAATTCCATGTTCTGTTTCAGTACCACGAAGAAACTTAGCATCCAAAACACTTTCCATCCATTTCCAGAATGTTTGCTCATTCACAGACCATAAAACAAGAGCTTTCGTGTAAGTGCAAAACCACTCTAGCTTTTCTTGATATTTTGTTAACTCCTGAGGATGACGCAAAAGGTAAACATCTTGCGACGAGAAATGGCTTGAACTCTGGGATTTGGATGCCTTTAAAATTGAGTGCAACTTACACACTATTTTTGTGTACGCGTTCCTAGCTGTCAGAAGGCTTTTCAGCGACGAGTTTAATTTGTGATATTTTAGTATTAAACATTCAGCAACATCAACAGAGGTTTTGCTGTCAGTTTGTGTCACAGTTTCTGTAAAGCCATCAGGTGCTGCAGGTAAAGGAATTTCACCATATAATGTCAAGTCCATAGGTGGATCCTCAGAAATCAAGGGTTCAAGTTTGTTTATAAATGTAGTCACAACATCCTGCTTTGCCATCAACCAACCCAAAGCCAACATTAATTCTCTGCTGCCGCAAGACATATCCTCTGGAAGCCGAAAAAAGTCGTTCACGCGATATCCTTTCTGAAACATTTTATGCTTACAGAGGTTCACCACACCGTGATTACATATGTCGGTTGGTTTCAAGCTTTCTGTGCAAAGAACCGTATGAAGAGTCAGCCATAGAGTTTCTGTCGCCTCGTCTTTGTCAAACTTGGCTTGTCGAAAACTCTCTGCACATAGCTTGTTTGGGCAGTGGTTATTCAACACAATACAAAGAGCTTCAATTGTATCTCGAATTTGTGCCATGATGTAAAATTAAGCTTGTAAACTATTCCAGCCAACTTCCTAAAAGGCCGCCATCTTGGTCCATCAGCGCATGGCATTAATAAGAAAAGGCATGCACATAAAGAACGCGGGAACACGGCTTGAAAAAAAAGTTCCAAAATTGTGACAAAAATTGATCAAATTTCAGTTTGAGCTAAATCGGAACATCAAAGTAAAAAAGAAAAGATTACAAAATTAAAAGCAAACAGGAAAAGAAACAATAACGACCACAAACCAAGCAAACAGCTAGTATTCTTAGTATTTTAACCTTCATAACTCGTTCCCAGGCTCCCCTTGGTTGGGTTCACCTATGTTGCATTTTGTTTGCCTCAACGGTTGGCGGTATTTTACAAATTTCATTTATAATTTATAACAGGAAAGCCAGATGTTATTCTTTACGGAACTATTATTTGAGGTGGTTTTTCGGCTTAAATGAAAACAACTATCATGCAAGCTGTGGTGTCTCGATTCCTGGCGTGAACGAGACACTTCCAACGTTGCAAAAGAAGATAGAAACCGGATCTTTGGCTCTCGCTCAACGTGACGTTTCTAAACGCGTAACTGCATAAAAAGTGACTTTTACCAATAGTTAGCTGTAAAGTCAACGGAGAAAATGGCTTCTCATCGTTATGGTGAACTCAGTGGACTTAATGGGTCGTTAAGTGAGAGACAAGACTCGATGTTTGATCGGTATTTGGAGGAAATGAAGCCGTTCGTCCTTCGTCTTCCTCAGAAATCGGGTAAATATTAAGCATAACACTGAAGCTTATAATTTACAACATAATTATATAAGATTGAAGGGCTAATTTGCATTGGTACGTTAAGAACTGTTTGAATGTTTCGTTGTATGTGTGAGGAGAGATCACAAACAAATGCTACCGGTTTAAATATTTACACTGGGATAAATTCATAACGTAGAGGTCCCTGGGAGTGTGCTGCTGAGGCCTTCAAACCCCGACCTTGTTTAAGACAAAATCCGTTCATTTTGCTACCCTGTTTAATAAAAGAGACCTTTTTTTCAAGACCAGAAAGAAATTAATTCAGAAAGTGTTTTTTATGTAAATGACATCACAGAATTAGATTTGGTACCACACATGCTAGCTAGCGAAATCGTACACTCTGTTTCAGGTGCAAGACCCTGAAAACCATACCCTGTTGGGTGCACATACCTGTTTAGGCCAAATAACAGAGTGCCCCCCCCCCTCCCCGGGACAGAAGTTATGATTTACCCTTGGACACAAACCTTGACTTTTAGATCATCGTTAGTGTTTCAATGAATTAGGTTTCTAATCTATTAACTGAAATATTTTTAGTTTCTGCTTTGGTATTACTGCATTGTAAACACAAAGTTTATAATTACAAAATTATTCAGCAATGTAAAGTAATTCCTTTATCTTCCCTAGTGGGAGGTTTGCAACTCTTTCCTAGAGCAGAGAATTGTGGAACATTTAGTTATATTAATACCTGAAATCATTATCTAGCCATCTGGTCAAATTACATGTAGTGCTTCTTTTGGGAGACTGATTTATAAGAAATACATTTGAGTCAACCATTACCATGAATATGAATGATCACAAGTTGCAAATTATTCTTTTATGTTCCAAAATAATTAAATTGTGCTATTGAAAAAATCTAGGTTCTATCCAGAAAGATTATTCAGAAAGGAGAATGATTATGTCCTCTTTAAGTACATGTAGTTCTTAAATTATGTTTTTATGATTTATAGCTGATTCTGTGTTCACTTCTTGCTAAAGGAAACGTTAAGTTATATTTCTAGAACTTGAATTTGCTCTAAATACTGGCCAACTTTGAAGGCTGACTTTTTGAGAATGCTTGCAACAATTTTGAACATCATGAACTGAGACATTTCATGTTTGGTTTGTAGAGAGACAAAGAGTGGCATTGTGGATCAAGAAGCTGTGTGAACCACCTGGACCAGGCACCAGTGGAAGGCAAGTAACCAGTTCAAAGAAATCAATTATATGACTTTGGACCTAATTAAACAAACAATACTGACAATTGCAGTCAGGATATGACATAACACATTCATGAACTTTCTGGCACTGACTAGTGAAATGTAAATTAATATTTGCAACAACACTTGAAAAAAGATGTTTCGACTGAAAAACTTCTGCCTTCTTTGGTTTGAAAGTTGGGTAAAAAGCAATGGCTTACTCAACGGTTCACAATTCGCACATGCATTGCTGTCCAAGACAACAAAACACACAAACACTGCACCAGACTGTGAACATATAGAAATCTCAGACGTATATTATACAAATCGCTTGAGTAATGTTCACAGTCTCGTGCAACGTTCACATGTTTTGTTGTGCTAGCCAACCATGCATGTGCAAAATGTGAACCGTTAAGTAAGCAGTTGCTTGTTTGTCAACTTTCAAACATCTTTTTCAAGTCTTGTTGTAAACGTGGATTTACATTTCACTAGTCAGTGCCAGAAAGGACTGAGTATGCAGACAAGGGCAAGATTGTGTTTCCCTTAGCTGGTGGATGGGGAGTGGTGCCTATTGGTCTTGTCCAGAAAAGAGGCAAGGGTTCAAGGCTTGGGACACACCGTGGATCTCCATAAAAAAAAAAACTATGTAACACTGTGTTCACAATGGCAGTTGTGGCATGTTTTTACCCCTAAAATTGTTATGGATAACATTTTGCACAAGGACTGCAGGAGAAGAATTGGTTTTTACTTCTGCAGAGCTCATTGCATGTAACAGTTTCATTGTATTTCAACCATCTGCACCATTGCACGCAGCCTTGTGATGCAGTTTTCGTCTTTTGGCCAATCAATTTTAGCCTTCATTTTTTAGAAATTAAAACAAAATTTAATTACAGACTTTTCAGATATTTTCTAGTCAGAGTAGACTCAACAGATTGGGCGTATGACACACTGCTCTTGGCAGAGTTTCTGAGCATCGTGGCATTGCCTCTCTTTGCTGGTTCTGGACTTACTGATCACTTCTAATTGGCATTGCTGTTTTTTTTTACAGGAAGAATCGTAACTTGTATGCACAGTTGTTGCTTCATATGGTTAAACGTGGACTGCTGGAGGATCCATTTACAAGACGACCTGAAGCAGGACCTCTTCAGCCACTGCCGTCTTACATGGTACCTCTATTAAAATATCCATTTTTTAAAACCAAATTTATCTAATGGTGAAAAGGAGGATTTGAACCAGGTTGACCTCAGGATTACAAATTTAGCACCCTAATCACTAGACCATTCTTGCCTTTTTTGTAACATGTAAGTGTTCTTGTTGCAGTCTATATACCTTGATGAACCTGTAAGCAAAAAAAGTGCTAGTGTGGAACTTGAAGAGGTAACTCAAATTGCACAGCTCTTACTTCAGGTAGAAGACACAGAAATTGCAAAACAATAAACACTGACAAAAACTCAAAACAATGAACAGGGAAAAACAATGCCCTACCGTACAATGAAGAATACAATACGCTAGTTGTTTTGCAAATTCTTTGTCCTCTACCTGAAGTAAGACCCTATTGCACTTTACATGTACAGTCTATTTTTGTACATTGGGTGATTCCAGAAAATATCCATACCCTACCACGGGCGGCATCTTCATCTAGACCCCCCTTGCCTTAGGAAATTCCAAAATGCTCAACCCCCCCCTTGCCCTCGGAATTCCAAACCATTCTACCCCCCCATGCCTTCGGAATTCCGTAATCATTCAAACCCCCCTTAGAAATTGCCGCTTTTTTCTTCCAACTTATTTGAAAAGCCCTCTCTCATATTCCAAACACCTTTATTAAACGGAAATTAATCCTTTCGCTCCCTCCGAAAGAAAAAACATACATTCAGCACAGCAAACAACCAACGTTGCGTGATGACAAGCAGCGGCCGACTGAGTGATATTTTACATTGTATCCTTGCACAGCAAAACGTACACTACCAATAATCCGTTAAACATTAGAAAACTCAAACAGCTTTGAAGTCATTCCAACGCTTGGTCCAATGTTTAAACGTGTGTCTATAATTTTTGGTGTTGAGGGTTGCCGTCAATAATTTGCATGCCAAATGCGACGTAAAATTTTAACAACAAAGCCAAAATTTTCAGAATTGAATTGAATTGCGTCAAAAGCAAAACTGTTGAATGCAACCTATTCTAAAAATCTAAGGTTATGATGTTAGGAAAAGAATTAGTAAGAGTAAAATAGCAAGCTTTTTTCCTGCAGTTATTTTTAGTTCACAGTGAATGCAATTTGCATACTGTACTGCGGCCTCAAATAAATTGCACGAGAACAATTCAAACTTTTTCCCCGCACTTTATCCTTCGATTAAAATTAAAATTATAGTAAATGAAACTCACATTGATATTCAAAGTCAATGACAACTTTAAAAGAATTTGTACAAAATAGTGAATGTAGTCTGATCAAAAGCGCATCAAATTTACATAACGCGTGAAATCTGACATTTTCAATGAATGTCGCATGGTATATATGTAACGCAACAATTTCATGTGTCTCGATGATGAAAACCCTTTGCTGGGATCTACAGTATTGTATTCGAGCAAAACAATCGAAGAAAAACCTACGATCGCTTTTGTGACCGATCCACCGGCAAGTGAACAGCTTTCAGCCGTCATGTTAGCATAAACATTTTATTGACCATGACCACTGAAATGTGTCTCCGGCACGTTGATTGAGTTGAACGTGTCTTGTATTTACGAGAGAATCATCGTCCTTAGATAAGTCGTTTTTGACGAGTGTTTTTGTTAAGAGACTTAACTGCACCAAACTGGAAGTTACTCTCCTGAAAATCCCCCCATGCCTTCGGAATTCCAGTCCAATGAACCCCCCCCCCATGTCCTCGGAATTCCAGTCGACGTAACCCCCCCTCCCCTTCGGAATTCCGAGATGCCGCCTGTGGTATGGGTATGGATATTTTCTGGAACCACCCATTTTTGGTGTGTATTTTGTTTCCTGCTACAGTTTGAGATAAAACTGAAAACTGTTTTCTAGTTTATTAATGCGACTAGTTCACTCCAATTTTGTTTAATATTCAGGAATTTGGTCATCAACCCCCAGACTGGCTAAGAGAAATTGCTAGTTCATCAGGTAATGAGTGAATTCATTTTCATGTTTTAAAGAGCATCTGTGATGGAGTCATTGAATTTCCAGTGACTATCATCATGGCAAAATGACAGTCAAATTTGTATGCATGGTGCTTTCTATTGCTTGCTACTGCTATGTACAGCGTACATGCCTTTAACTGATACAATTCTACTACTGAAGCCTTCCAAGAGGGGTAGCGTTGTCGCTTTGTCGCGTCTTTCAGGAACGATGTCGCTGAACTAACGGTTGTAAATGTCGCTGTCGTTTTTGTAGCACGTGTAAAAAACGAAGTCGCTTTATAAGTTCTCTAAAATAATGGAATTGCTGGTTGTGTCATAGTCACTGCCCTCCTTTGCCATTTAAATGAGTTTTGTTTTGGAGTTTTTGGCACATCTTGGCAGATCGTCAAGAAAAGAACCGAAACATGAATTTAGTGTCTTCAATATCACGTGATCATGAAGAGGAACTGTTAAATTATTGGCCACCAGTTTCTTCTCAGTACTCTCAAATGACACAAATCAAGTTTATAGGTACTAGTTAAGTAAAGGTCAGAAAATGTTTGCCTCACCATGAGGCCTGAAGTCACTTGGAATGTAGATCGCGAATATCCCTGGGGGGGGGGGGTACTCGGAAAAATTTTAATGGGAGTGTGCCGCTGGGACTCTGAAACCCTTAACCTATACCAGACCATGTTCATGTCGTTTCTGCAACCCTATTCTAGACTAGATGCCAAAAATCGCTACCCTATCCCAGACTAGCTATTTTCGAGCTATCCATCAGAAATATAACCACACAGTGCTTTTAATGGAAAACCATCTCTCGATCAACAATGTTTTCACGTTTTCATTTATATTTTATATTTCCGAGTTTTTCAAACCCATTAATTAATTGGATTAAATTTTCACACCACCCATTAGTTTCCCGGTAATTGATACCCTATCCTAGACCAAGACTCCCTGATTTCTATACCCTATCCCAGACCAAACTGCTTGAAAACCATACCCTTCACAGCGGCACATACCTATATAGGTTATATATGGGAGTACCCCTCCGGGCGAATATCCTTAAATGTCTTCTTCAAGAGGCGATGCGATCTGGAAGAGTGCTTGGCGAGACAAAACTTGAACTTGAAGTGAAATCATTATGTAAATCAATCTGCATCATTTTGTAAATCACTTTTAATACGGTGACGTTTGCACCCTAAAAGAAGATTATTACGATCATAACAGAAACGAACAAGCCTCCATATCTTAACCCTTTGGAGTAAGAAACACTCTAGATCTTTGTCTTTTATGACTCTCAAAAGAAAATCAATTTACAAATCCAATCTTTTGGGACCACCAATATTCTTCTAACACTTAGAGACTCTAAAGCATGAGACCCTGCAGAGTGTGGAGACAGTGTGTTTGAAAGGAAGGGTTCGCCAAGAGATAAACGCCCGCCGGAGGCTGGAGTATCTAGGGAGTTTTGTTGGGCATGCTGCCCAGAGGGGCATTCAGCATTCAGAGGGGCAAAACAAAGTTTTTTGGTTTTTGGTTTAATTGCTGGAATTTCAAGTCAATTTTTTTGCGTCAAAAAAGAACAACTATGCTGATAATCGTAGATACTGGTGGAGATCCTGAAAATCGGTCAATTTGTTACTGTGAGCGACTTGGATAATTGACAGGCCCGAAGCTTCACATTTAACAGATAAACAGAAAAAAGGTCTGATTATCTACTCTCAGTTTGGATACAACGCATCAAAGGTCATCGATTTACGGAACCCTGGAAGTCATGTCAGCAGTTAAGGTGGTTAACAGTCCTAATTTTGACCGGCTGCACTGAAGTACCAGTCAAATAGACTCTGACTATAATTATCTTTTATTGGTCAACACAATTTCCTGGCTTTGCTGTCTATCTATAGTGCTTTTTTTGTCACTGTCGTATTTGCTGGCTCAGTTGAGTCATGTGTCGGTGTTTAGAAATTCCATGTTGCCAGTTTTCAGGGCCACGTCGCTTGTCCCTTTTACCCTTTGGAAGGCCTCACTACTGTTCTAGTATAAAGTGTTGTATCCAAAGTGATCCTTGGATGTAATAACAGGTATCATCAGATTAGAGCTTGAGTACAAGATTTTAGTACAGTACCGGTCAAATGTAAGTTGACGGTCTCGACTCGATCCTCGAATCTCGATTCTCGTGTCTCGAATGTCGAGACATTTGAGTTTCAAGATGCGAGAATTGGGGAACGAGAATCGAGAAACAAGGGGTTTCGAACATGCAAACTCGAAAAGAACTTTGAGAAAACGATTTATTTCTCGAAGGATGAATACCGAGCTTAAAAAAAACATCGACTCTCAGCGTGTACAATGTCAACTTGCGTACTACACACAAGAAACAACACGAATGAACGATAGCAATATATCCGGATATTTATAAAATTATCTTAAAATTCAGTAAATTGAGTCTGCTTTGTATTTGTGAATATGCCTCGAGTTCATTTTACATGTATACTGACAGAACACCATTTTCAAATGACGGTGAACGTTTAAAAGCTAATAAAGAACCTCACTGTACTGTTGTCATCACACAAACAACAGCGTGTGCATGGCCTGGATACAGTCGTTCGCCTATCAAAGCCCATCGCAGTTCAGTCTTGAGTTTTCGCGAAAAGGTATAGATCTATACGTTAAAGTTGCGTTTATATTTGCAGATGGAAATCTACCTTTAGAAGTTAGTGACCAAACCGGCGAAACTTTGGAAGTGATGGCGAACTTTACAAAAGCCGTGAGGCCCTTTCGATGCCGTGCAGGTGAAGCTGCAGTAATGTTGTTTATTTGCCGAACAACACGAATAATACACAGAACCCGTTATAAAAAGAAAAGTCGTGAATGAAACTGATACAAAATATCACAGTTTCGAAGTTTGATACACATTATCATGTTTTCAGCAATAAATAAGAAGTTTTCTACCCTCCGCACGTAAATTTGCATACATCAAAAGCGAAATTTGAAACCTCACACAATGCGTAATGCAACGATTCTTTTGATGTAACTCAGAATCGATCTCTCGCTCTCGAGACCGGGGTTGGTAACCTTACCTTACCAATAGGGGCGCCTGACATATAGGAGCGTCTGACATATAGGGGCGAGTTCATTCATACCTTGATTTACGCAATAGCGCGCGATGTCACGCAAGGTTACCTTACATATAAGGGCACCTGTCATATAGGGGCGAGCTCACATATACTTTCATTTACGCAACAGTGCGCGATGTCACGCGAGGTTACCTTACATATAGGGGCGTCCTACATATCGAGACGTGTTCACGCGCGCGATGTTACACGAGGTAACCTTACATATAGGCCGCCTGACGTATAGGGGCGAGTTAACACTTACCTCCAGTTATGCCACAGTGCGAGATGTCACGCAAGGTTACCTTACATATAGGGGCACCACAGCCAATTCAAATTGAAAAAAATAACTGTAAATAGGTCGAAAACGGCACCATTTTACAACTAAAATGGCAGAGACAATGCCAGCTGGTTTCCCATCTATCCTCTTTTCCCTTACATGTAGGGGCGATTTATGCATATAGTGCCGGCCTTTTTAGCTTTAAAGTGAAATCAAAAGTTTTTGAATTATTTTTTCACAGTGGTGCAAAATTAAGGGCTGCCTTTTTGTATGTCGGTGTTGTATTGTAAGGCACTCATAAGCTCTTAGCTAGTCTTTATTTGTCTATTTTGCAAGCACGCTGAATATAGTCCTTCAAAGGCGTGAGGGGAAATAGTTATTCTCTAAAGTTTCTGAAATATTGGTGTTTACTTAACAGTGACTCCAAATCGATGTTCCATTTTCTTCAAACATGAATTAATATTTTCCAAACTGTGCAACAATAGCAAGTTCTCTTGCGTACAAGGTTCAGAGAATCGTCTGTAAAGGTCTGACCTTTGTTTCTGTGTTAAAGTACAATTGTTAACTTTAATGGCAGTTGGCTGTTGCATTCTTCTTTATCTGGCAACTCCTTCACAGTTCCAATTTTGGTTGTGACTACAGAAAATAATTGAACAAAGAAAGGTTTCTAGATAAGACTGAAATAACGATGAAAAATTAGTTCCCGTTTTATAAGTGCCTTTATACGTAAAAACGTTACACACCATCGCTTAACTGGGAACTTAAGCCACTTGTCAACTCGACCCCAAAGTGTTAAGGTTGATTTCCACTGTTGCGTAAATTTTACATCCGTGCGGGCATGAATTTCACTGGCTTTACGTACGTAAATAAAATTAGAGACGATGTATGAATGGCATACGTAAACGTAAAAAGTTGAAAGTTTTCAACTTTTTCATTCACGTAAGCCGTTCATACATCGTCTCCAATTTTATCTACGCACATAAAGCCAGTTAAATTCACACCCATACACACGTAAAATTTATGCAACAGTGGAAATCAACCTTTGCGGCGCCCCCATATGTAAGACACCCCTATCTGTAAAACGCCCCTATATGTAAGACACCTCTATACGTAAGATGCTCCTATATGTAAGATGCCCCGCTATATGTAAGACGCTCCCTTCCCCCCGTAAAACGCCCTCATATGTAAGACGTCCCTGAAAGTAAGTAACCTCGCGCGACATCGCACGCGTAAACTCGCCCGTATATGTAAAACGTGCCTATAGGTAGGACACCCCTATATGTAAGATGCTCCTATAATTATGTAAGAAGCCCCTATATGTAGGACGCTCCTCCTCCTCCCCGTAAAATGCCCTCATATGCAAGACGCCCCTGTAGGTAAGACACCCCTGGATGTAAGTAACCTTGCACGACATCGCGCGCGTGAACTCACCCCTATATGTAAGATGCCCCCTATATGTAAAACACGCCTATATGTAAGACGCCCCTTTATGTAAGTAACCTCGCGCAACATTGCGCGCGTGAACTCGCCCCTATATGTAAAATGCCCCTATATGTAAGACGCCCCTATATGCAAGTAACATCGCGCGACATTGTGCGCATGAACTCGCCCCTATATGTAAGACGCCCCTATATGTAAGGTTTACAACCTTGTGCGACATCACGCGCTATTGCACAAGTGTACTATGCATGAACTCGCCCTATCTGTAAGGTAACCTTTCGTGACATATTGCGCTGTCGCGTAACAAGAGGTATGCGTGAGCTCGCCCCTATATGTAAGGTAACCTTGAGCAAGAAAGCTTGTTAATTTTACAGCATGCCATTAAATGTAAGTCATCCCTCCATACACCTGATATAAAGGCGCTTAATTACTGTGAGATAACATTTGTAGGATGAAGAAAATAAAGATTTCGAGTCACTTCCAACTTAACACTTTGAGTAAACAAATGAATTATTATTTCTTTCTAGCGCTTTTAATATGTACAGGTCGTACAGCGCCTGAATGTTTACGGTAGAACGATCATTAACAGCATGTGCGGTGCACGAAAAAGTATTAAAGCAAAGGTTTTTATTTCCATTTTACATTTGGAATATTATTATCACTCACTGCATCGCGCACTATTGCGTAAATGAAGGTATGCCTGAACTTGCCCCTATATGTCAGGCGCCCCTATATGTAAGGTAACGTTACCAATGTTAGTGGCTCTCGACAGACGTTTTGCCTTTTCTGTTTCACCTGTAAATGTGTAAATTAAAAAATATTCGGAAATTTAGCATCGCTTATACAAAGCTTGTCACTACGTTGAGCCCGTGAAATGCCTGTTTTACGCAACAACTGTGAAAAGCTTGAGCTGTAGTTTCCTATAAGCAACTTTATGTTCGAGCGTTTTGTCAAATAGCCGTTTTAGGAATTACCGCAAGACAATTTCTGCAACGTTAAAGACTAAAGTGAATAAATTACCCTATGAGGAAAGGAGCAGCAAATTCTAAACGCATGACTTTATCATTTGTCATTATTTGATCGCATAAAACGGCGACGCTTGCACCTCATTTTTCAACACACTTGTTGGGTCTGTAAACAAAAATATGCGCGATCCACTTCGGTCCGTTTGTCCGATTTATTTCTCGAGAGATCACTCAAGTGACAAGCTCATTAGTTTCTCGACTCGAAACTCGATTCTCAATCCTCAAAATTCTCGAAACTTGACTCGAGACTCGATGCTCGAAATTTTCGAGAATCGAGAATTGAGTCTCGAGACGCGAGGATTGAGACACGAGGGACTGTCAACTTACGTTTGTCCGGTACTGTAGGAGTATGGCTTTTCATTTTCAGTTTGCCTTCGTTGGATTGTTACATCACGGCCTACCAATCTCCTCTCTTTAACCTTCTTCTTTGTTGGTGAGAATGCAGGAGAGGGGGATAGACTGCACTTTTTTTTTACTGGTTTGAATATCAAAAGTTGTACTTGTACTCAGTCTTGTCGTCCAATCTAAAGATTCCCAGTTTTTATATTGATGAATTGGGGTCTTTTTAGGTTAAAAAATGTTAGCCATTGAAGCATGGAAACCAGCAGATTTGTCATATTATCATGAAAAGAAACACAATGAAACATGTTTATTTTCAGGAAGTGTATTTTCTGATACATCTGGAATCATCCCTCTTCATCCAAGAAGGTGCGTTGAAATTTCAGTATTTTTTTCTTGTTTCTCACCATATTTACAGGAATAAACACCTGGGGTACTTACCTTGTATTGGTACCTGAGAGTAGGTGCTAGCTGTTTTAAAAGCCTTGGTGATCATGATGATGATGCATAATGCAGTTTTCAGCATTAATTTTGGAATTAAAAAAGCTTTGTCTATTACTGTATGAGAGGGTTTTTGTTTACACAAAGCGGTACATAGTCCTCAGATACATTCTTTGTAAATAACCATTAATATGAAACAGAAAAGTCATTACTAAAGCACAGAACTGCTCGTTAACAGTTACTTCTCCTCAAGTTATAAAATTCCAGTTGTACTTACATTTTATGTTGTGTTAAATGTTCCAAATTGACTGCCTTATCCAATAAGTGCATGGGGCAGATATTTCTTTTGCGAGATGTTAATGGGGCTTTTAATTTGAGAAAGACAAAATAGGCATTAATTCAGCTGTAGCAGAGACATTTATTTAAGCCTGCAGATAACAGCCAGTCATTGGGCAAATGTCTGTTAAATTTGGTACAGTGTACGTTTTGTAACTGAAAGCTTTGTCTGGCATGACAAGTTTTACTGACCAGAGACAATCTAAAACAAAATATGAAATTTCACCCAGCAGGATGTACAAAAACTGTACTGTACAAAACATGCCTCATCAGATCATCATGCCATAAACTACACATAATGTATGACTTCTTTTTGTAGGTAAACGTTAAAACAGAGTGATTAAAAATAAGGCGTATTAAAAAGCAATAGAATTGTCTGGGGGGACAAACTTCTAGTCTGACCAAAATTGTCCCTAGACTGTCAAGTGACCTACTCAGAGAAGAGAATTATATGAAGGCTTGTTTATTTTAAGATATCTAGCTTGGTACAAAGCAGCATCTGTAATCTTGCCATTTATAGAGAGTATGTAACTTTGCCATTCATCCATTTTAGAGAGCTACCAACCACGAGTGGTGTAAATCCAGTCCCACAACCACGGTCCACAACCCACAGCACTTCCAGCCGCGAGGAGAAAAATGGGTATGAAGTAGCTCCAGGATTTGATCAGATCCTTGAAGAAAAACGATACAAGGGAAGAGACTCTCTGGGGTACCCCACTGAGGATATTCTAGAGTCAAGATACAGAGGTCATATTTCTCCTCGGTCTCATCGGAGTCCTTCAGAGTATCAGCATACTGATTCAGGGTACCCTTCTACATCACCTGTGAGTGCACAAAATTTTGTATTTAAATGAGTCTCTGAAAGTTACTGGTATCTTAGGGTCTGTTTATGTGAGCTGGAAACTGAGCTGAGAGGTTTGAGTCGGATATCTATCATTATTTCCATTGCCCTTAATATACATACTAGGTTTCCGAAAGGTAAAAGATAGTCCCCTTAAGTATCCTTCAGACAAATTATCAGCCAGGTATTTTTGATTTTTCAACTGGCCAGCAATTCTTGCTACCACAGATTATGCTGTAGCAGGGTTGCCACAGGTCAGGAAATGGTCAGGGGAAAAAACAATTCTTCAAGGTCAGGGAAAGGTCTGGAAATTTTATTTTGAGTCCGGGAAAATTGAATCACAATTTCATATACCGTTGATGGCTGAAAGAAATATTTCAGGTCACTGTGATCTCCCCCTTTTCTTGTCTCGTTGTTTTGTTAAAACCATCGTGGAGATGCCCTAATTGTTGCGATTTGAAAACTTATCAGTCTTAAATAAATCGGTGGAAAGGATGGCTTTAAGGGGAGGCTGGAGGCTGCTACCATATCTGACATTTTGTATTTATTTGGTCAGGGAAATTTTATTTTTATCAGGGAAAAGTCACGGAATTTTGAAAACTCATGTCTGTGGCAACCATGTGTAGTTACTAGAGCCTCTTAATAATTTGCTATGTCTCTTTATGTTTTTAATAAGTGTTTTTATTGTTAATTTCTAGCCATCAAAAACCAACCACTTCAATGGATTTACAAAAGGTAAGTCATGGTGCAGTAGTTTTCTTTTAAGTTTCCTCATAGTAACCTTCAATGACAAGGTTTATAATTTAAAATACCACAATTGAGACTGGACTTTTTGGGAGATCTAACTGTTTCACTTGTTAATATCAAGTAAAGTTACAATGTTTGGTAGCTATTGCTAATTTATTACACTTTAACAACCCTCAGACTCTCATCCTAAAGATCAATTCAAGATGCAGTCAAAAATAAAATTCCTTAAGAAAAACAAAAATTGTAGTTCAACATGTTCAAAAAAATAAAATATTTTTTGTGGGTTTTGTCTTGTGTATTTGGATCCATGCATTTTGACTGTTTCTGTTTTTCAGGGTCCCATCTGTTGTTGTTGTAATGACTGTAAAATGCAATAATTATTGTTATTGGGGTTTTAAACTTTAAGCTTCTCTATTCAGTCCCCTTGCTTTGGCACCCACATGCTGTGCATGCTGTCTGGTCTACTGGGTGATAGAAAGGTAATTAGACATCACTCAGTTGACTAAAGAAAGAGAAGTTTTACCTGCCTTAAAAGCTTTAATTGCATTTTGGTGTAGTTATTGCATGTTTTGAAGTGAGTGTTAATCATCATCTGGTTTATTAATTAATTTACCTTCAAGTTGTTATATTTTTTAGGTATATCATCTGTGAATGGAACTTTCCGAGATGACCACAGTTTTAATCGATCAAGTGACAGAGAGGTAAAGTATCTAATTACGGGCCCATATTAACTAACTGCATGGCAAATTTTAAATACAATAATGTTGTGGTAAAAATAGTAGACACTGATAAAGAAAGAAATATCAATGGTAAATTTATTTTGAGCTCAGTCAAAATAAGAAAGTTAATTAAAATGGTTTCATTTATAACATGACACAAGCATGGGAACAAAATCTGGTTCCCTGATAGGACTCAAAGCCGTGCCACTACACAGGACACACTTTTGCTATTGCTGATCCTAGCAGTATAACAGAAGTGAGTCACATCATTACTATTTAACCTTATACTAATCAATTTGACCTACAAAATTAATGTAGTTGGTCACTAGTCTTTCAGTTTCTGTAGCTCGGTAGTTAAAGCATCGGACACTCTCCCAACGATGGAATCAGGGAGATTAAAGTCAGGAAGGTTAGATGACAAATAAAGTGTTTGGTTGAACACTGATGATGATGATGATGATGATGATGGTGATGATGATGATGATGATGATGATCAGCTGTATAGTTTAGTTGTTAACCTTGTCAGTCATGGTAAAGTCAAAGCTTTAATGAATCAAAGAACATCAAAGGTACCTGACTGTGATACTCCGCTCATTTGTTTTATGCAAGAACACAATAAAATACTAAGGCAGCTAAGAGAGTTAAAGTTCATACTTATTAGAATCAAGTTGTAGTGTGTGCAGTATTGAATGGTATCATAAGTGTTGTTTTTAGGTACTTCCCAGCATCAATGGTATCAGGTGTTAATTTGGTAGAAATGTGAGCCCAGCCTTTCTCACAGTGTTTCTGTCTACCCAGTTATATAATAAGTACGAAGGAACCCTGCAATCAGAGGTTTAATCAAGGTTGCCCTGTGCTCAAGCAGGTGAATAAGAAAGCCTCTGTGTAAAGCTGTCCAATTCCTTGATCTACTGATGCCATGTACGGTCTTGGATGAGCAAATGAAAAATACTTGTTTCTAACCAGCTGTTAACCAGTTTAAAGCTTACACTAATGCTTCCGGTGTTGCTAAAAAAATACCTGTGCTGTGATGTGCAACAGATTTAAAGCTCACAAAAAATCAGGAGAAAGACAAGGCTGCAATTGTTAAACTTCCTTTCCCTAAGATTTGCCTATAGTTCAAAGTTAAGTGCTCAAATTGCAACCCATTGCAAGAAACATCTTGAATTTATGGAGTTGAACAAGATTTGGTTAATCAGTTAATGACTTGCATGACAGTGCATGTAAAGTACCCAGTGCATATGACAAATCTTGCTCATGCAGGAAAGGAAATCTGATGGTTTTGTACATGGTTTTCTCATTTCCCCATTAGAACATTATACCTGCCAACTCTCACGCATTATGCGTGAGTCTCACACCTGTGGATCAAAGACATCGATCTCACACATCGAGGACAATTTCTCACACCTGACTCACACCTGACTCACAATTCTGGACTACTTGTTCATCAACCATTAACTTGAAAAAAATTATTCAATTTCCACCCAAAATAGTCTTACTAGTGAATGGCACTAAATGCTGCGTTTGAGTCCTAAATAATGAGCAAACGAGATCATACCAAGATTTCGAGCTTCACACCGCTACATTCAGCAACCTTCGGAAATCATCGGAACATCTTCCGGGATCGTAGGCAATCTTTGGAAGTCGTCAGGACATCTTCTGTAATGTTCAGACGTTGCGGAAATTTTTTCGGAAATTTGGGTGTTATGGATCGAAAATCTCACGCATTTGACTTAGGAAAAGTTGGCAGGTACAGAACATAGGGCAACCAAGAAACCTTTGGTTGCAGAGTAAGTTACCAAAGTGCTTGTAACCTCTGACCTGTGGGGGGGGGAGGGGTTGTTGCAAACAGTCCCCTGCCATGTTGGTTTTGCAAACAGCATCTAATATATGTTCAGTTTCCAGTAAATGTTGCTGCACAATGAAATGTGATTATTTCTTTGCTTACTTCCAGATTGAGCTAAGGACAAAGATGGTTGAAGCAAAATACCAGGAGGATAAGCTGAAGCTTCAGCAGCAACATGATGTTGCTGTTCAGAAGGTACCTGTCTTCAGAGACTTAATAGTTTGTGTGTTTCAGTAAAATGTAGTCACCATTGGTGATCTTTGCATACAAACTTTTAACTGACAACATGCAAGGCAATAATTCCAGTCTCCTAACACTGCTCATCACTTTGATTAGCCATGAAGTAGCTGTGTGACAGTTGTAGGTTGAAATTCAATTAACTGTCCTCCTCCACGAGGACTAAGGCAAAAATACAGTTGGTAAATCAGGAACACCAAACATCACTGGTGTTGTGACAATATTTGTCATCTGAGAATGAACTTTTTTTTATCTACCTAAGATTCTGGATAGAAAGAACATGGAATTGGAAGAAGTAAAATCACACTACAGAAACAAGATAACTGAAATGGAAGCAGCTGCTAAGAAACAGGAAAGGAAAGGTAACAAAGTGTTGTATGTTGGCTTGTTGATGCAGTTGAAAGGAATATAAACATGTTGTTAACTAATTCACTATGCAAGAAAAGCCCCAGTGTCAGTCTAACAACACCTTTTCCAAAATACTTGACAAAACTACTTAAAGATTGTTGGCAGTTGGCAGATTGTTGGGCAACAGTCAAATCTGAACACATTTTGTAAAAATATTTAAAAAGCTTTTAAATGTTAAAAAATCTTTAAAAAGTGGTGTTCATATTTAGTCTCTCAGCTTGTTAGAGAAGCGCAAGTAATGAAGGAACAAAGAGACCAACAAATAGCTGAGCTGAAAGCACTAGCTGAACAGACTGGCGAAACAGCACAGCATGACTTTGAGAAGAAGGTCAGTACTCCTGAAAAACAACAAGTTAGTTTAACTTATAGGCTCAGGTGTTCATTCTAGAAATTGGCTTATGAGAACCCAGTGGGCCACCTCTGGAGATTATTGGGGACCTATCCTTCACCTACTCCTTAAAATCAACAGGTTGTATTACAGACTCTGGGTTTATTCCAGAAATTGGCTCAATATGCAGGTCTACTCTGAAGATAACTTAGGAGCTGCCCTTAATGCATTCCTAAAATAAGAATTTTATGTTTCTGTACATTTAGAAAACTCAATGTCCTTACAACATCTAAAGGGTGTACACATTTAAACAGAAAATAAATAAATAAAATAGACAAATAAAAACCAAAAGGTTAAACTACAGGCCACAGGTTTTATTCTAGAAATTAGCTCAGTATGAGAAGCCAGTGGGCCACCTCTGGAGATTATAGAGGACCTGACCTTCACATACTCCTTAAACCAACAGGCTAAATTACACGCTCAGACCTTATTCTTGAAGATGGCTCAATGTGAGGACCCAGTGCACCCCCTTGAAGATAGTGGACTTGTTTTCATGAAGGGGGAAGGCTGGTGGGAGGAAGGTTATTTGAAATTCTCGTGCAAATTTTAGGTTATTGCAACAACAACAACAACAACAACAACAACAACAACAACAACAACAACAATAATAATAATAATAATAATAATAATAACTTTATTTATGTGTCAAAATTGATCTAGCTCTCTGTAAAGACAGGGTGCTAATTGGGGACATACTAAATAATAATAATAATATTACAAATTGTTAAAAAATGCACTTATGTCTAAACAATATATATATCTAAAGAATAATTTTCTGTATACATGTAAATTCAAGTGATCATAATGAAAGTATTAACTAACTAACTAACTAACTATCACATAGTGAGCAATAGCATTGTTTCATTATTAGTTCGTCCAGTCTCATACTTCTCACTCGATTTTTAAAGATCTTTATGGTCTCTGTGGTGTTCAGTAATGTTTTTAAAACTAGTCATGATAAAGGCACGGGTTGGAATCATCAAGGGAACAGATTCCCACCAAAGCAATGAGGATCGATACCCACTAATTACAGCCAACCATCTCCATGCGAAACCAGTCAACCTCATCCCATGATGAAGACCATCACCTAGCAGTCACAATATCACAATCTACATCTCAAGTGCAACTTCACAAAACAAATCATTTGTTTTCTTTTCTTTAAGTTCTTTATCCTTTTTCTTGTTTTTTGTGTTTGCAATAATATTTTTGCGTTACATAGCATTGTTAATATCTTTGCAAGAACACAAGTGGCTTTGAGTGCTTGTGATTATAGAAGCTCTACTGTTAAGGGATATCAATGCCAGTATTTCTGCAGGAAACGTTTGGCAAATTTATTATTACTACTCTCTCATAACAGTTGAATGACAAGGTAGCAGAATTTGAACAAGAGAAGTTTGAGATGCAGAAGCAACACACGCAGAATATTCAAGAATTGCTGGATGAAACAAACCAGAGACTGCACAAAATGGAGACAGAGTACAATCAGCAGAATGCTACTACCGTAAGTGCAGAAAACATGTAATCCCAGCAAGGGAAGAAAAGGCAAAAAATGGGTGTGCTGTATGTTTTATAACACACCCACTCAACATTATCGTTGCAAATATGTAGGGCTGCAACAATACATTTTCCCACGATATGATACATATCTTGGTAGAAGGGCCACGATACGATACACGATATAACACCGTGTGAGGCAAAACTAGTTGACAACAAGTTACACTACTTTTAAATAATTAGGCGGCCGTCATGCGCTAGTGCACGTCACGCTGTCTCATAAAATGGAAGTTGCATTCCTTTTGCATTCCTTTCGTCGTTCGTCGTCGCAATTTTCCCTTTCGTAAACGGTCGTTGCCATTTTTAAGACACTTAGAAAATTTTTGAACTATTATTGAAAGTTTTTCTACTAAAAAGAAAGACATTCACAACCCAGATTCGAACCCCGGTCCTTTCGTATGATAATCTCTCTCCCTTTTTAATACCACTACACTACCACGCCAATCCGCCACAATTCCGAAAAATTAATTAAAAGTTATCTGTATATATTATAATTAACTGTCTTTCATAACTGATACATCTATAATAGGTGACCCTAGCCCTTTCCAGAACTTTTAACGTAAATTCAACTTGGGCTTGAACTTTGTTCTTTCTAAGACTATTTAAAAATGTATTTGTTACCTTATTGTGACTTAATCCAGAGCATATATTACATCTACCATGATAAAAGGCTTGGTAGCCAATGATGGCATCGACCGTCAAAAATGGCAACGACCGTTTACGAAAGGGAAAAAAGGTTCGTCGTACCTCCGTCACTTGGACTTATTCCTCTTGGTGTCGCGCGGCCAACAGAGACAACTGCTCATAAGGCTTACTGAACGAGAATGGTATTGGTGTTAAAAAGCTAATTTGCATCTGCTGTAATTGAGCATTGAAAGGCGGAGTAACAAATGCTTATAAATTTGTTTCTACTAAAATACACAGTGGTGCTTTAAAACCAGTACTCTGAGACCTCATTCACTCATTCATTCACTTTTTTCTTTCTGGTTATTGTTCTTCAGAGACTAGTTATTCAGGAATTAGAGACAAGAGTACAACAGCTAACCCAGGAATCAGAAGGGCTGCAAAATTCCAGGTCTAAGCTTGCAAAGGAAAAGGTAAGAATTATCAGCGTTATTACTTGCAATGTACCTTTTCCCACTTGTATTCTTCCTATTCTGAGACAGAAAAAATGAAAAGTAAATATATTTTGCCATCTATCTGCCGATCTGTCCTTGCCTCTTTTTAAAAGTTAATGGAGTGTGGTGATTTGGTGAAGTTTTTTTAGTTCTGTTTTGCAGATGTAGACAGTGTAAGGTATGTCCAAAGAAGTGATTTATTATCTGAGCTGGATTTTCTCTCTCTTTGTTTTTTCAGGAAGAACTTGTACAACAAGCAGCATCCTTGTCCCATGAATTACAGGAAGCCAAAACAATGTATTCTTGTTTTGCCGTTAGGATGTTTTTGCTTTGTTAAATAAAATCTTAGAGACATTCGTAGAATACGCTATAGGAAAGCCACAAAACCCTAGGCCTGGCTGCATAAAACACCTGTAAGTTAAGTGGCTGTCCTCCCGTGTCCTCTGGGAAAAAATTGGTATGTGCGCCATTTTAAAGGAAAACGCGGCAAACTATATATCGTTGGAAAGGTTAATAAATGTACAATTATGGCCATTAGACCTTGGGACACTTGGTAATATTTCAATGAGAAGTAAGAAAATGTAATCTCCACTGTAATTAGAAGTCTTTTACAGGTTTTATGACTATCTCTGCCCCCCCCCCCCCCCCCCACCTCCCCAAACAATGTTGAAGATCAGTCACCAGTTTCAAAACCTAACTTCAACATTGTACAGGGGGGAGGGGGGCGAGGTAAGAGTATTTTTCAAATGACGCTAACGGGACGCCATTTGAGCAAAGTGTCCCAAGAATTATGGCCATAGTTGTAGATTTTCGAAAAAAATTATGAATTGCCTTTTTGTTTTAATTCTGCAAACGAAAATTACAAAATGACCGCGAAAATGACCATGTGTCATTCAATCGATAAATGAATTAATAGGGTATCAAAATTCGGCGGATTTCTGTGAAATTTGGCCTGAACATTCCTTTGATGTTGCGAAACCAAAGTGTGTCGGAGATTTTTGAAATTTGTAATATTTCACTCTTGGCGATCTCAGTTCAATGCAGTGCGCATTGCCTTTTCTTTGCTGCTCAAACTTGACAGATTAATTAAAAAATAACCTGTCAGAATATCGAAAAATGCTCTCACTTTTGTTGGTTGATCCTTTGTGATTAACACTGTGCAGTTATTTTGGATTTGATACCCTATTAATTCAATTGGATGATACATGGTCATTTTCGCGGTTGTTTGCAATGTCCTTTTGGGGAATTGAAGAAACCGGCAATTCATATTTTTTCCGAAATCTACATTTATTAACCTTTCCAACGATATATAGTTTGCCGTGTCTTCCTTTAAAATGACGCGCATACGAATTTTTTCCCGGAGGACACCTGCGAATGTCCTAGAAACCTTAAGTGGGGGCTTTATGGAATCAGTCCCTGCATTTCAGATAAGTTCCTCATGCTAAGTAAAAATGAGTGAAGAGTTTGTAGTTGTTTTGTGCAACCACGCCCCCTGCCCAGTGTAGTTCTGTTTTGTTATCGTTAACCACGTGATTTTTTGAGGTGAACTTTCTGACCAGGAAAGGTAATAATAATAATAACTTTTATTATTAACGTGTCAAGTGTCAAATGGCACTATTAAAACTAGATAATCTTTAAAATAAAAGAAATGGAACAGTATTCTTGTTTACTCTTCTCAGTCTGTCCAAAGTGGGGCGAGATCATTCCCAAGCAATCAATGAGCATAAGGCAGTAGTTGAACAGTTAAATAAAAAGACAGATGGTAGAATGGAAGGAATGAAACAACAACATTCAGCAGCCATTGCTAAGGTATCTTCATGCTTATTATATAACACCACAACTACGTTTATTTAGCAAGTTTTTTGAAAGACGGGAGAAAACCTTATTTCTTTGTTTGAAATCCCATTTCTCATCATTAGCTGTATGATGCCAAGTAATCTTTTCAATCCTAAAGGCAAGATGCTGCTGCATCAACTTTTGGAAATCCTTGCACTTGTTGTCATTGGGAAAATATGGATCAGAAATATGAGGCTGCAACAAGGATTTAGCTAAATGAGTGATTATCTTCAGACTCAAAGCATGTGTATATAAAATAATATGCATAAAAATTACTTGTGATGTGTTCCGCATCTCTGAACATAATCATGTTATGAGTCTTTAGACCGAACTTTACCGTTGAACTTTACGTAAGCAATGGCTAAGTCAGTTTTCTTGATGAATTTGTAGGCCACAGACACCATAGCAGAACTGGAGTTACAGGTTACACAGCTGAAACAAGCACTGCAAGATGCTGAGTTTCAACGACAAAGGCAACTTAGAGTGAGGATATACTTTGAGGTTTTCATATTAGCTTAAAGGCACAGCATCCCGCCAAAATGTCGCCTACCCAATTTCTATGTTATGCCGCCTAATGCCAGAAACGTGTGATTAAATTGGATAAAAAGGTTCTACAGAACAAGAATACATTTGACTTTGTGACAAGGAAATCAAAATTGCTATTCTGATGGAGCTTAGGTTTTTTAAGCTTCTTTTTTTGGCTTTCAGGTTTATATTTCCTTGCTTTCATCACTTTCGGTGATTATTATTCCTGTTTCAGTATAACAAAGCAAGCTAACAGCGACTTCCTGACCATGCTTAAGAAAACACGATTTATCAGCAGGGATACTATCCCTTTAAACAATATTTACCGTATATATTAGTCTAATTCTGTGACAATCTTGTTCCTTTTATTTGTTTTCTCAGGAATTAGAAGCTACCCACAAACAGGAAAAAATGAACTTAGAACATTTACACGAAAAAAAGGTGAGCGAGCATTTTGTAGATCTCAAACCCCAGTTATCTTGATTCCCCTGTTATCTCCGACTGACAGATAACACTGGCCAGTCATTTACCACCGGCTATCTCGAACTCTTGTTATCTCGATCAATATTTTTCCCTTGCTTGTGTTTACGGTACATTTATAAGGTGTTTTGTTAACAATGACATCATATTTTCAACTTCTCAAACAAACCAACAGTGGTTTTGTCAGCTTTTAAACGAAACTCTCCATAATACGTTGTTTGCACACTATTATAGATTCGAGGAATTCAAGCAGAGCTTGATCAAGGTGAAGAAGAGTCCGAGAAGCGCATTAGAAAGTTGGAAACAACACTGAGGTAAATTCATTAGTTTCCGTAATGTTAATGAAGGTGAGATTGGCAAATGTTTAAAAGAAGATAGAAACATGTTGAATGTGGTGCTTAAGATAGCCCGGCGGACTTTAAGGGGCTTGAACTTGTTATTGCCTCCTCATACGCTGTAGATATGTTCCTGTCTGCTACTGATTTCAAGCTGCATTGGTCACGTGGTTTAGCTGTTTGGAATAAGGCCTGGGTGCTGGTTCAGCCTCGGATCTTTGAGGATCTCTCTTGGTTACAGATATGCTTTTCTCTAGCAAAGTATTGTGGCAACCAGAGACCAAACCAGACGAAAAGTGGAGCACGTTGAATGCAAGGTCACGAGCAAAAAGACGCAAACAAACAAACAAAACAACGCACTAAAGAGGAGATTTTTTGAAGTGTTGGCACCCACTTGTTAGGCATTGTTTTGACATGACCATTGCCACTGATGCTGTCTCCTTCTTCTTGTCCGACAGGGAACGTGAAGAACAAATTCAGAAACTCTCTGAGGTTCAAAAACAGCAAGCTCAACAGGCTGAACATGCCCTGGAGGATTTTAAAAGTCAAGTGGAGAGGAACTCGGGAAGAATGTTTGATGAAATGAAAGCACAGGTACAGCTATCATTGACACCAATAAATATACAGCTTAGGTGTAATGTTTTTGTCACTGTAGCTTTAGTGCAACTTGCTTAAAGAGAATTTGTGGCGATAATAATTACAAAGTAGAAATTTGAGATATATTTTAGAAATTCCACTTAGGAATATTGAAACAGCACTAAAGGAAGGTGCTACGCATGACAAAGACTTCAGCAGCATTTGGCCAACAATGTTGTGACTGCTGCTAATCATTTGACGACTGCTACTTGTAATCCTATCCTGCGTGGATTATCCCACGCAAGTGCTCCTTTGTGGGCACCTCGACTGTGTTACTCACCGGGTCGCGCGCTCTGTCCACAGTCTGTGATGTGTTCCTCTTTCTACAAATATACAGCCACTGCTAATAAGGAAAGCATTTCACTGCTGTGTTTTCGTTTAATTCTGTAGATGGAGAAGGTTGAAGAAGATCTAGCTCGTTCAAAGAATCTTCGGGAAAAGCAAGCTAAGGAGTTCAGTCGCCAGCTGGATGATCTTAAAATCAAACATGAGAAGGAGGTACGCTGTTTTATATGAATCGCTGCCGCCTGTACACCGCCTAACCTATATATCTTGACAGCCAAAGATATGTCTGTTATTCCTGAATATCGAATGAGTAAAAAAATCATTAAGTAAATTGTTAGCCTGCGTGGCAGGCGCCGAAAGGGGAGGAAAACGTCTCGTGCTTGCTATTTCCCCCACTCCCTTCCCTTGTAAATTCTATGAAATCAGCTCACCATCACTGTACTCCAATTCCATCCGCAATCCCAGGGACAAACGTTTGTCGGTCCTGAGACTGTTTTTGAAGTGACAGCTACGTCAGGTTACAGATTTGAATTTAGTGATCGTTCATTTTTTTCCAAGAATCTCTCTTAACTACAGGATCTAACGTAACAAAACCATTCACTTTGTTGGCGCAGATTGCAGAGATAAACATTCGACACGAGCAGGAGAAAGCACAGACCCTTAGAGCTCATCAGATAGAGAGGGACTCTTTATTGAAAGAACAGGAACAAGAAAAGGTCAGCAAAAGCATTAAAGGGAACCTTCTCTGTCAAATTCAAATTGTTGGAAATAAAGTCTCCAAAGTCTCCATTTCAATTCTTGAAGTTAACAAGTGATAATAAAGTTCTAGTGTACCAAAAAGTTAGGTATGAATATTACCTATTTTCGCTTGTGAATCTCCAGGGCGCTGCCATTTTGAATTTAAATGAAGTCATACGGTTGTAACTTTCTTTTGAATGCCATAATATAGACAACCGTGTGACGTCATAACAATTCAAAATGGCGCGGGAAATTCAAATGCGAAATAATATTTATGTCCAGTTTTTTGGTACACTCTTCACTTACTAACTTAAAAAACTGGAATTTTAGTGATCAATATATCTTCGTTGTTTAACTATGTAGGCTGTTTTGTTCCTTCCTGTTTTCTTACTGGTCGAGTGGATATTGTGTTTCTCATGCGCTGCGGGGGCGCTGGCCTCTTTACGGGGAAAAAGTTGTAATTGGTAAGCACCGACATGGCGGGCATTCCCGTGGCTTTTCGGTTTTCCAAAGGGATGAGAAAATAAAATCCTGTCTTGGTTTGTGTAGTTTGTCTTAATATTTTTGCACTTAATTGTTACATATAGGAAATGCAACTGGAGAAGCTTAAGCAGAAAATGTTAGACCACGAAAATCAGGCAAGAAGCAGGACTGCAAAAGACGCTAAGGTAACAGTCACCTGCTTTGACGTGTAAAGTTTTCAGCTTTTTAATATCTTTCTGACCGAGAGTGATAATGAATATATAGGAAAGAAGCACGAACTGTAATAAGACTTCGCTACATATCAAAGCGTTGTACGTTATTACGTATCAGTCCTTTGTAGCTTAGTTGGTATAGCAACGCGGGTTCCACTTCCTTTGCAATCTTGAAATCCAGTATTGATCAAACAAACAGAGCAATTACTTAACCCTTTAAGCCCTGATATGAAAATGCGTATTCTCCAAACTGTTCTCCATACATTTCTTAGGGAACTAGTAAGGAGAATTTGTCTAAATATCAAGACAACTCAATCTTGGTGATCACTTCCTTTATTCTCATCACTTGAATGTTTGAACAAGTAGTGAGAATGTAAAGAGAAATTTCATTTTCGTCACTGTTAGGGCTTAAAGGGTTAAACCATTCTTTGATTTCAAGCTATCTGATTTTATAATGTGAAATGCGCAAGTCGTGTTTTTTTTTGGTAAGAATGTACTATATGAGCCAAGCTTTGGCGGCTCTTTAATAGTGAACCGCTCCCTAAGCTGCAAGACATTTGTCTACTTTAACTTATCAAACGATTTCGCTCCAGTTCAGTGTGATATTTTCATTTTCATTTGGATCTTGCGAACAAATCTTGGATAACGGTTCATTTGAGACATTCTTTGATATCTTAAGGGTGTATTAACGTTTGTTTGCAGACTATTGCTGAGTTGGAGCAGCAAGTAAGAGAGTTACGAGAAGAGGTATTAAACTGCATTATGTTAGTGACCTTTTTGAGCGTCTCTCGAATGGTGACCTTTTGAATTTTCCACTACAGCATGCAAAGGCGTTTTACGACAGTACCAAATTACTAAGGCCTCCACCGGCTGTTTAACAGCTCAATTCGACTCCAAAGTCTCTCAAGCCGCTGCTCAAGTGTTGCCCCTCAACAACAGGTGCATTTCTATTGTCATTCGAGACAAAACGGCCAAAAGTGCTGAAATATTTTATTTATGTATCCCAAGAAATTAGAAAAAAAGTTTACAGGCTTTTGAAAAAATCTTTTGCTTCCTTGAATTTGCGGTTTCTTTACGTCATGTGAATTCACCGCTTTTTCTTGGGCACTTTCCAAGCACGGAAAAATGCCTTGGTTTGCTCCTGACTGGGTGATCAAATGGCTTCTTTTCTGTGATTGGTTAGAGCAGGTTGCACGAGTTTTTTTCTTTTTTTTTCTTTTTCACAGAGCTTAAAAAAGGATAAGTTTCGTTACTTTTCAGTTTTTACAATCATTACATAACAAAACTTGTCTAATCGTCATTGTCGTTGCCACTGACAGATCATTCAAGCGAATTCCACGCACAAAACGCAGCTAATGGAGCTAAGCCTGTTGAGAGAAGAGGAGAAACAAAATTACAAGAGACAGGAGGACAATATGGTGAGCAGAATATTTTTTCTTTGCGTCGACGTGTTGAAAAGCACTGCCTTGGGACTTCGGCTGTGCAGTTAGCTCGGTACGCAACCCTATAAACCTGCTTCGCTCAAACATTAACTCAGAAATCTAAATGGCAGATTTTTCCTTGCGTCTCTAATTTTATCATCACCGTAGTCGTCAAAACTCTTATTGAATATCCCAACACCTGTAATGCCGTTCCGTTCCGAGTCTGGAATCAATCCTCCACGATCTTGGATTTTCCTTACACATGAAAACCTGTCTCGTCAAATTTATTTCCCAATTTACAGCAAGTAAAATTCAAGAGCCAGATTGAGCAACAGAGACTTCAGTTACAACGTGAACATAGCAGCGAGATGGAACAGATTTTAGAAAAGGTAAGACAATAGATCATTTATCTGCAGTTAGCTGCGCCAACTCCCGATCTATAACATCAAAACTATTTTTCAAATAGTTTCTAATTAGTTTTTAATAATTTTGTAATAAATATTTTTTCTTAGTGTTGCGCGCCTTTGTAATAATTTTTTGTCAATATTTCATGTTAAGTATGGATTTTTTTTTAATTTCGAAAATATGGATTTTATTTATTTATTTCAAAAATTTAGCTGAGGGGGTCAGGAGATTAAAGTTGCAGATTATCTATCTTAAGGTCAACTGAATGTCAGTAAACCAGATTCCCTCTTCGAAAATTGTTCAAAGTGTTTTTACCCAGTGAGAAGCCACGTTCACTATTTAGGCGGCGCGACGTGCCTAGGCACGTCGCCGCCGTCTCATAAAATGCAACGCACATTCCTGAATTGTTGGAAGTCAGTAGACTTAGTCTCCGCACGGGCTCTAAACAATCAGGCTCGTTATAATGACGTGGATTTTACGAGACTGAAAGCTAATGTTTCAAATACCGGACGATTTGTTGGTGACATGACCATTTTTGCATGTGAAGCGTAATTTTGTTGTTTTGAGTTTCGCGGCGTATTGAAGTTGAGTAAAGGTAAGCGTTGAAATGTTTATTTCGCTGTTTTTGAGGACATTTCGTTTTTAAGGGACAGTGTTTACAAAGGCTAGCGAGAACTTGGGAGTTGTGTTCGTCCAATGCCCATCCGCGCTCACGTGCGTTCTCTCAGTGCACGAGACGGAAAGCAATCTATACTGCCACTGTAAACCCGGCCCTTACAGAATCAAAGCTGGAACTAACTTCTGTAGTTTAATAAATAGCGTCCCAAAAAACTATAACACTAAAAAAAGGAAAACAGTAGACAAAAAAATTCGGTGGTGATGAAATCTCAATCAAATAACAAACAAGGCCTGAGTATCACCAATCTAAATTGATTCCGTCGCACCAGGTCAGAACTACATTTCTGCTTTTCGGTTCTGCCCAATTTATAGAATTTTGGTTGTCTAAACTTGTCTAAGACCTCTCAGTCTTTCGTTTATGTCTTTCCACGGTTTCAAACTAATTTAATAAAGTTTCATTCATTTTAGTCTGTATTAGAGCACGGGTTAACACGCAAAAATATAAACGTCACGAGTCGCTTTTCCGCCTGTTGTAGCTTAAGGATATCACGGTTTAAGAACGATTTGAAAGAGTCGTACAGAGGTCACTGGTTACAAACAAACCAAGTTCTCAAGTTGCATACATACATTTAATTCCTTACATACCGGAAGTGCAAATTGTCCATAATAGGTCACCGGAAACCACGAACTGCTAAAGTTAAACTTTTTTTCCTTAAGAAAAAAGGAGGGGGAGACGGGTGAGACTATGCGCCGCCTGTAAATTCTTCAGAATTTCTTGTTCCTACAAAGACGCTGATCATCTAGTTATTGAATGTTTTTGTGCCTTTTTTGTTGAAGACAAACAGCAGGATAAAACAGATGGAAGAAGAATACGAAATACGATCCAGCAAAGGACAACAGGTTATAACACACTAAATAACAACGGACTAACGCTTCGCATTTGGCCTTTCAAATAAGTTGCCTGAAAAAAATTAATACATAAAAACATTCTTCATGCAACTTATGGAAAAAAACTGTATGAATCCAAACTTAGCGTAACAACACCTTAACTGTAGTGCTTGGAACATTCTTGGCACATTGCACCGACAACAAGGAGGTCGTGGGTTCAAATCCAGTTGAATTCAAATTTGTTTGGCTTTCTTCTTAGTTCATATTTAATTTCATTCATATTTTCATCGTCACAGTAAAAAGCTGTTTTGCTTGTTTGTATTCAACAGATTGTAGAAACTCTAGAGGATGAAATCAAGAAACTAAAAGAAGAAATCAACCGGTAAGATGCGCTTTGGTGAGCATACTCTTATCTGAATGTATTTTGTTTGATTGGCTGTAAAGCCGAGCGTTATCAGTATCCACCAGCCAATCAACTTCAACAGCAACGCCAACTATATGTCGAATCGCACGATTTTTTCCGCGCTTTTCACTGCTTAGGACTGGTTTACTCGTGCTGTCTTCATCGTTGTCTTGTCTAGATCGCAAGTGACGGCAACAGATAGAGTTTCGCCTTGACTTTCACCAGTACTTAACTACATGTTTGGAAGCAGACAATTTTTTCTTAGTAAGGTTAAATTTGCACACTACGTGTTGCTTTTCTAATAATCTGGCGTCTTTCCCTATTTTCAGGACAAAATCAAGCTTGGAAAAGAAGCTTGCTCAAACAACAGGAAAATACGAAGAAGAGAAAGCATCGATGAAAAAGCATCATTCTACCATTGCTAAGGTTTGGATTTCAAACTAATTTTGTACTATTTCAAAATTAATAGGTGTTGCTGAGTCGTTATGTTCCATCAAGTGATTTTGGGGATAGTAAAGTATAAGCAAACTAAAACTTTAGTTTCCTGTTTAGTACAAGGTAATCCTTTCGAATAGTGCGGAATAAATCCTGCAGTGAGGCCATTCATTTGAAAGCAGCACTTTCTTGTGGTACTGTTTAATATGTAGATTTAGCCAAGCCTAAAAGCGGAGCTCCACATCTTTTTCGCTGGTACTTATTAATTTCTGAAAATTCTCTCAGTGAAGTCGTCAATGTAGCCAGTGGAACATAGATAAATGATAGTCAATGTAGCTAATGGAACATAGAGAAATGATAGTCAATGTAGCCAGTGGTCCGGGATTCGATTCCCTCTCTCCGGAGGAAAGCGCGATAATCACTCGGTCACGCCCGTAATGCCAACCAATCTAGTGCCAATTTTAATACTTATTCAGCTGTTTATCGATTGCAGCTCAAACGATAAACACACGGGTGTTTTTCCTGGGAAAACATGTTTACGTTCAGACCGCCGCAAAACAATCAATGTGGACAGAAAAAAAAACACAATGCACTAGCTCTGCTATATTTGGCGTCGGGACCGCTGGTAAATGCTGCCAACTCAAGCGATGTCGGCCGACCGAGTTCGGAGCAGAACACAACAAAGATGAAGTCCTCGAAGGCAAATTTAGTAACATGAACTTTTCGTCTTCCACCAAAAAGGCAACTGAGTATTGTTCTGACCTTTTTTCATCGATAGGTTACCATACATACATACCGGCATACATACATATACTTTTTGTTGAGGCGGGTTGGTTTGAGGCAACCTAAAGACTGGTGGGGACCTGCCAGAAACTTAATTAAAAACTATTTATAACAAAAACTTAGTACTTAATTTACAAAAATTAACAAAAATTTAAAAATACAGAAAGTCCGTTTGTTTTGATGTTATCTGACAGGCTTCTTTTTCAAATTGAATTTGTTCCAGTATCCTTGCGGCCTGTCTAAGTTTTTGTTTAAAAAGCTGTAGGGAGGAAGCATCCTTGATGGCTTTAGGTATTAAATTCCAAACTATGGGTCCTCTGTACCTTACACTATTTCTGCCAAGGTTACTATTGTACCGTACATGCGAGAAGTCATTAATACACCTTAAGTTATAATTATTGTCGGTATTGCGTATTTCGAATAGGGCTGTGAGTTGATCAGGTAAACTATTGTGGAAAACCTGATACATTATAGAAGCGAGCCTACGCTTGTAAATATAGCCTAAAGGTTTCCATTTAACAAGGTCAGGTACATCAGAGTCAGGAGTTTCGCTGGTATTCCGCTCTGCTGGCTTCGGCCGCAAAGAGCTCCGCTATTATGCTGCACAAGGTGTTTCTATTCTTCAACTCTATGGACCCTAAAGTGTGATCGTTCATATGCATTCTTTTTGGCATTTATGTTCTGCAGTGCTCTTTGCTTAAAATTGTTTTAGAATATTTGACAAATATAGTGTTGGGAATTCCTAGGAAGTAAACAGATAAAGAATCTTTTGCGTCTTTATACTATATTAGGCGATTTCATTTACGAAAATCCATAAATTTTATTTGGTATTTTCCTTCAGACCTTGCAGCAGGATGTTGAAACACAAAAGACGATGGTCAGGCATTTGGAGAAACGCGTCCAGCAAACAGAACTTGACGCACAGGAGAGAGTATGTAGACTACCTGCAGGATTTGTAGACTATTTGTAATTGGCTTGAGTGATGTCTTGTTAGTTTTAAGAATTGTTTATAATTTTTTAATTTTTTTGTCGCAGATGTCTAGATTGCGATTGCAGTACGAAGAAAAAATGAAAGGTCTGATGCCGACTTCCCTGAGAGAGGTACTGTTTCATCTGTGAATGTACACCTACTGCATGCCCATTTCCTTCGTGATCCTTGCCATTGTCAGTTTTCCTCACTTTCAAATGAGTTTAGGTTATTAGTTGATCAGTGTTCTGCAGAAAGGTACTAATTTCAAGTAAGCTGTATAATACAGTTTGTCAGAAGCATCAACACTGAAAGAAACACGTTCCGTACAGAAACTCTGTCCACTGAACCACAGGGAGACTGGTGGTTGGCTCGTGTAGGTAGTACGGCTTGCATGTGTGGAAAAGTCGCTCACCAGAAACTCTTCCTTGTAATCCCACACATGCGACGGACGGAATGCAGTTTACTTAACCCATTGTTGATGGATTTCCTGTGCTCCAATTGTTTTTGTTCTTAAGTCTCGACTGATATTGCAACACAGTCCCTCGTGAGGTTTGTTTAGGTGCTTTTCCCTTATTTATTTAAACTCCCCAGTAACACTATCCTTGTTCTTTTGCTTTCCTGTTTTTTTATCTTAGTAATTTAAATATAAGTTTTGAGTTTTCCTCGACTTCAAGCTTGATTTTCGTCCGTTTGTCTTTTGCGTTTCTTTCCTCAGGAGCTTGAGGACACAATTGAGTCACTGAGACAGCAGATCTCAGTTCTGCAATCCCGAGCACGGGTGCTGCAGGAGGAACTGGACACTAGGAACCAGTTTTCTTCGTCTTTCAACGTCTCTACAGTCCGAGAACAGGATGAATTGTAATTATACAGGAAGAAAGACATATCTTGGAAATGAGAGCGTAGCACAGGCACAAAAAAGAAAAAAGAGACTGTCTTCCGCACATAAGGTTTTAAAGTCAGTCGTCTTGACAATCTAGCTTCCTCGTTGTTCGCTACTACTGGTCGCTGCTGTGGTAACAACCGCGGTTGCCTGCATGCGACAAAAATATATTTGCACCCATCTTTTGATGAGTGAATTCAAACCTGTTTTATACATTTTATACATACATATTGTTCTAAATGCCATCATTGTAATTTTATGTAATAACTTAACCAAAGAATGGCTTCTCGGTGTAAAACACCAAAATACTTAACGTCGTTGTGATTTTAATCCCTTTGGAGTGTAAATTATTCCAGATGGTCCTGTAGATTGCATTGACGAAAGGCCGATAAGGCTGTCATCGTTTGGCTCGGTTTTCCAACAAACCAGCAATATCATGCAAAAAAGTAACACATTGTATGACATCCTGGATAGTTCGAATATATTAGTTTTGAAGGCTTAAAAGTTAGGATCATACAAATTTGAGAGATTTGCCTCCACCCCAGCCATTACCGTTTTTGGCCCCATCTTTGCCTCGAGGTCATTATTTTGTCATTCATCTGGGCGATGAAATTCTATTCAAGCTCTTTTTTGAATGAGTTCTTTAAACAGTAGAAGATGCGCATCATTAACTAAAATTGAACACTTTAAAATGCCTGACTCAATGTCTATAATTTATTTATTATTTGTCATCTATTTATTTATTTGTTTGAGCACAACAAAAGATTTCTATTCCGCGACCAGGCAATTTGTGTATGGCCTTTTTAGTTTAAACTGCACTATATTGGCGTTTGCTTTTACTTCGCCCTCTTTTCCCACTGCGAGGGTTTCTGGGAAGGCACTCCCCACGGAGGCATCCTCTCACGTAGTCTTCTTTCACCCATTCTTTGCTCGTCTCTGACTTTTAAGTCTCTGGTCGTAATATCCAAATGAAACTTACTTAGCAATATTCATCTTTTTAAAAATCATTTTAAACGTTTTGCCGAGTGAAAATATAAGAAACTGAAAATTTGTCAAATACTTTGGCAGTGTCATTAAAGATGTGTTTATTGTTCATCGTGGTGTAAGATAGGTAAGATGAACGTTTATTCGTTTGTCTCACGATGGAATCGTTTTGAGTTGTTGATCGTGACGTTTCGACTGCAATACTGCTAGTCTTCATCAGGCGATGAGGTCAATTGTTTACGTGTCGCTATTTGTAGCATGATGGTTCGCTGCTATTGGTGCATTTCGATCCTCATTATTATTCCGACTATTAGATGTTGTTCCCTCACAGGTCCGTTTTGTGGTTGGTCGGCTGTTGTGCTTTCTGATCGTAGGTATCCAAGCTTCTGGAATTTCGATTCCGCTATCTCTATTGATGTTATTAGGATGAAGTCTTATATGGATAGCCTCTTTGACCCTACGTGTGTGCCAGTGAGGGTCACGATCAATAAACTTAACTTCTTTCCAAATAGGAAGATGCCCCGTTTCGTTAGCGTGTTCCGAAACTGCGGAGGTTTGCATACGAGCAAGCCGTATATCTCTGTCGTGTTCTTTTATCCTGCCTTGCATCGCTCTCCCTGTTTCCCCGATGTATACTTTGCCGCACTCACATGGAATTTTATAGACGACACCGTCTTGTTTAGTTGGTTCAAGGGTGTCTTTCGGTCGCACTAAGTGAGACCTAAGAGTTGTGTCTGATTTGAAGACGGTGCGTACGCCTTGTTGTTGTAGGCAGCGGCGAAGAACCTCTGATACACCTTTTATGTAGGGTAGAACCGCAGTAGATTTAAATTCCTGCGTAGGTTCTTTGTTGGCTGTTGGTCTTGTTGTCTTTGTGAGCTTTCGTACAAACGAAGAAGGATATCCGTTCGAAACAAGTACCGATGATAAATGTTTCTTTTTTTAGAGACAGCTGATGGTTTAGATGTGAGGTGTTTGGCTCGGTCGTATAGACACTTAACAATACCACGTTTCACTGACTGAGGATGGTGTGAATCATAGGCTAGGTATTGGTCAGTGTGGGTGGGCTTTCTGTAAACAGTGGTGGTGAGAAGACCGTTTGAATCCCTTGAAACTGACGTGTCGAGAAAGGGGATAGTGTTATCTTTCTCGATTTCCATGGTAAAACGAATAGGAAGATGCCCCGTTGAAACAGGGAGAGCGATGCAAGACAGAATAAAAGAACACGACACATATACAGCTTGCTCGTACGCAAACCTTCGCAGTTTCGGAACACGCTAACGAAACGGGGCATCTTCCTATTTGGAAAGAAGTTAAGTTTATTGATCGTGACCCTCACTGGCACGCACGTAGGGTCAAAGAGGTTATCCCTATAAGCCTTCATCCTAATAACATCAATAGAAATAGCGGAATCGAAATTCCAGAAGCTTGGATACCTACGATCAGAAAGCACAACAGCCGACCAACCACAAAACGGACCTGTGAGGGAACAACATCTAATAGTCGGAATAATAATGAGGATCGAAATGCACCAATAGCAGCGAACCATCATGCTACAAATAGCGACACGTACCTCATCGCCTGATGAAGACTAGCAGTACTGCGGTCGAAACGTCGCGATCTCGTGGGCGCTTACCATTTGTACGGAAAACCCGGTAATTCCGGGGAGAATTCAAATGGAACGGTTCATTCCGGTGGAATGTTTTCGGAAAAAAGGTAATACCTTCCGAGGTATTCCTTTTTCTCGCTTTTTCCGGAATTCCCGGAAATTTCTGTACCATTTGTCCACAATTACCAGTGCCAGGCTATTTCCGAGAGGACAGCAATGCCCATGACGGCGGATTTAAGTGATGAATCTTTACTGTTCCAAACCGTTCGTGACGTGACAGTTGTTTTATTCTCGCGGCTACTGTCAACAGACTTCTTGCAACACAATTGTAGCACTCAAGGTGAGAAAAATTTAAGTTTTGGCCGTCGGTTCTTGTGTTTTACTTTTGCTTTCATGATTCGAGCTTTTGAGCTTGATGGCGCGGGAAAACACTTGCATCCGAAACTTCGAATCAAATGATACGGCTCAATCCGTTCCGTTTTCTTGGTGAGAAAAGGTGCAGTTCCATTTGTCCAAAAAAATCCACCGAAAATTCCATTCAAATGGTAAGCGCTCAACAACTCAAAGCGATTCCATCGTGAGACAAACGAATAAACGTTCATCTTACTTCGGCAGTGTTAAGAGGTGGCGGGTAAAGAAGGTATGTGGAAAAAGGAAAGAGTGAGGTAAAAAAAAAAACATTCAATTTGCAAAACGGCGAACGTCTAGCCTACAGATTGAGACATAGTTGGCCTCTAAGGGTATCTTCTTTATTAATCCCCCCCCCCCCCCCTTCAGCTCACACAGACACAAACACAAGCTCACACATTTTCCCCTGATGATAAAGCGAGGCAATTTATGAATTAGAAAGCATGCGCAGTTATTTTGAGGTAGCTGCATGTTTTAAAGTTATCGGCCCACCGGGCTTCTTTTGTTATCATTTTCTTTTCTCTTTCCTCTCATGGGGAGTGCGACACTTTTCAGGTTGTGCTGGTGGTGGTGGGGGTTCGGTTTGTCATCCCAAAATAATAGTCGCTCAAAAGGGGGCACGACGAGATAAAATATTTCTGAATAGTTGAAATTCCTCTACCTTCTAAAATGAGGGTAATTTTAATCAACATAGTTAGGTAATAAGCAGTCTCCTACATCTAAATGTATCGGTGCGCTATTATGATTTCTTAAACAAAACTGACAGTTTATTTTCGGAGACTATGTCATGATTATTTTTCTCTTTTTGGGGGCGTGGGAGGATGCGTTCATCCCCAAAATAATAGTCGTTCGAAAGGGGAGGGGGGCGATAGATAGTCGTTCGAAAGGGGACGGGGGTTGAAAAGACAATCTAAATAGTTGAAATTCGTCTACTCCCATCCCTATAAAAATTAACGGTCCTTACTACTTAAATTAGATATTCGGAAGAGCCCCATCTATTTGTAATCATGTTCTCTTGCGCTGCAGTTATTCCTTGGACAAACTGATGGTTTATTTATGCGTTGTATGGTCCTTTGGATTCAAAAGTTCCGTTTTGACTCATTGATGAACTGAACTAAGCTCCCCTCTCAAAAGGCCCTGACGGGGGCTTATAGACTTTTTACCGAAGATTTGTACCCAGTGGTCTGAAAATACCGGGTGGGAATTTTTGCAGTTTTGACATGAAAAAGGAAAAGCTACCAGATAGAGGCATAAAGAGTCATATTTTGTTTGTTTGTTAATTTTTGTGTGTGTGAAAAAACACGATATTTTTAACATTACAAACCTTGTTCCGACAGAATCCTATGTCATCATCAGTTCTGTTGCAATAACTCCTGAATTGGTGTTTTTCATACTGAAAATAAACCAATAGATATATTACAACAGGATTGTAAACTACAGGTTAACATGGTTACTGCAACAGAACTGGGGATGACAGAAGTTTCTGTCGAAACATGTCTTCTAATGTTAAAAATAACCTGTTTTTTCTACGATCACTATCAATTTGCGGCTGTTACGATGTTTTGGTTTGCAGGTTTGTAACAGGGTGAAAAGTCTCTTGCTGTTAGAGTCTCCCCTACTTAAAATTCTCAAAGCATACTTCTTCCCCTGGGGACTCAAGGGACATGAATGGGCTCCTGACATGACGTGGTTATCTTAATTGCTCGGACTTCAGTCCACTAACTAGGGTTCCGATTTAATCGTTGATTTTTCAAGTGTATGTGAGAATCCCGTGAAGTGAGAAAACGCCGAGTTCACTTCGCAGCACTCTCGTATACACTAAAAAAGAAACCTACATCTATCACACGAGTGCTGTTGTTTGCCCGGAGAGAAACGACAGCCGGAAATACGTCTGCGTTCGCAGGCTAACATTCCAATTTATTTATGAACATTTACGAGTGACGGTCGTAACATCTTTGAACGAAAAGTGTGTGTAGTTCGTTGAAACAGGCTTCGTTTACTCCATGTTTCACAGTGAAAGAACAATATAAGAGAAGATTACATAAAGTCCAGCATTAGTAGCCGCACATGTACGTTGTGAATACATTTTCCTCTAAAAATAACCACCATGATTGCTCACGTAAATCTTGCAAATAATGTTTTCCGATCCGTGATATCTCAAGAAATATTGATTGTGCATGTTCGATTATCGGGACTTCGATTATCTGTACTATCTTGCTTTGATCTAATTTTTTATATTTTCACATCTTAAGATGAAGTAGAGACCTCAGCAATCGACGAGAAAGTTGTTGATTTTGAGTAACAAATCCGAAGGACTGGGAACTAATTTTTAGTGCATCTCAAAATCTTTAAATCTATTTAGACTAGTCAATACTGTTTTTAAAAAGGCATATTATTGTTTCACTTTTGTAAAATAATAATGATGACTTCCCCAGAGAGGCGATGCTATAATTAAAACTCTGTTAACGCGATATATCTGGCACTAAAAAGGCTAAAAGTAGGTTAATTATCTCGCTCAAGTTGGCGTTGCTATAAAAAAAAAAAGAATATTACCATGTATTAAAATAGCAAAAGGCTTTAAATTTCTTTTTTTATATATGGTCATCATTCACATACTCAAATGTTTAATAGTCAGTAATAGTACCAAACTTGACTTGAGGAAATTATTCATAGAATTCAAAGTTAGCACCAAACTTGACTGGAGGTTTGTCTCTTGTACTGACAGGGTACGTTTGGTAGCGAAAATCTGTGCTCAGCTCAGCTGGCGTTATTTTTTCGCATTGCCAAAGTGGTGGATACAATTGGTTTCTTGTACTTTCTTCCGTTTTAAATAGATTACTTGCACAAATTCCTCCTTGTTTGGGGAAAAAAGTAAGTCAACGACGTCGACCTGTGGTCTTTGCACTCCTATTGAATCAGCTTCCTGTTTTTACATATCCTGAAACCTCTGAAAATAATGCTAAATTGCGTGGTTAATCGTGTTGATGAATAATTTATTTTATGTTATCGTAAAATTGAAAAGCAATTTATGTTGATAAACAAGTAAATCATATTTTTATTCGTTCCAAAAAATCAATGCTGAAAGTGTGGCCACAAATTTCACTAAAATGCCTCTTTTCATCTAAACAAAGATAGGAATGATGAGATCTAAACGATAAAAAATTTACCTTGCAAAACGGACATTTGTTAATCTCTTTGACGTAATTGAGTACACTGCATTAAAGGTAATTAAATTAATTAGCAAAAAGTTGCTAGGTCGATTCATTTTATTCTTATAAAGACTTGTGCGAGTAAAAGAACAACATGCCTTCAAAGCTAAATGAGTAATAATTTTTTAACTTTGCGATAAAGCATTAATTTTAATAATACTGACGCAGGGAGATCCTTGAAGTATAAAAGAAATATTTCGACTCATTTTTCAATAATAAGAGACGATAGACATACTGATTTGCTATTTTTGAAGGTATACGAATCTACGCTTCATAGTTGTTTCAAATTTGTCGTGTCAAAATATTTTCATGTTTGGAACGTCAAAGTAATATTATTGCGAAATACCTCTCGTTTAAATAACCTCGATTGATAACTGTTACTTTACTGTCGAAATTTTTAAATTCTTTAACCACAAAAGAATTGTCCATGAACACTAAAACAGCCAAAAAAAATTATTTATGCCTAGCTGCCTTAATTATTGACGACAACTTCTTTCGTTTGTCAGATTTTCCGAAAATACGTTTTAGCAGCTCGTGTGAACGATAAAATAAGTTAAATGTGATTAGCAACAAAAATTAGGCTTCAAGACGTGTTAAAATACGCGTTCCTTCCTGTCAGGTCTTTTATTGGCCTCCTGATCAAAGGCCTATTTCTCCGCAAGCCCGCAAGCCTCAGTGGGTGTGGATTTTGCAGTCAGTTGCAGCCAGTTGTCGGCCATAATGGTTTTCGATGCATGCTGCCTCAGCCAAGAGGAGGCTGAACAGAAAGCCAGATCGAGGAAAATAGACAAACAGATAGCTCAAGAGAAAGTTCAATACCGTCGGCAGGTTAAGATTTTGCTTCTAGGTGCTGGAGAGAGTGGGAAGAGTACGTTCCTGAAACAAATGCGAATCATCCATGGCAAGGATTTCGATAGCGATGCGTTGAATGAGTTTCGCCCCATCATTTATGGGAACATTCTTAAGGGAATGAAGGTGCTGGCTGATGCCCGAAGGAAGTTGAGACTAAGATGGGAAGATCCTTCCAACCAACAGTACGCAGAAATTATTTTAAACTTCCAGGCGCCCCAGCACATCGACACAGATTTGTTCTTACGGTACTTCGATTGTGTGAGAAGGCTTTGGCGGGATAAGGGAATTCAAGACGCTTACGACAGAAGGAGAGAATTTCAACTGGTGAGATTGTGCACTTAACATTTTCTTGAACTGAACTGTAGGAAGTTGAATTGTTGATCCCGAACTTTTATAGATCAAACTTACCATAAAGCGGCTTCTGTGATGAGCTGCTATCACGAACAATGTATTAAGCTTATGCATAACACACAACTCTCGCTCAACAATGCTAGTTCATGAAGGAAATTAAAGCTGTATTTATTATGCTTTTTCAGTATTACACGTACTTTACGTGTGTTTCAATATCGTTGCTTTATTTTGAGCCTAGATATTGTGAATTAAGTGCGTGAGTATGAGTATATCGAGGCCTGCAGGCTATGTCTTGGAAAGAAAAGCGAGCTTGGTTTACCGACTGTTGATATCAAGATCTCATTTGATCTTGCTGGGTTCTTTGTTCTTTAGCTGCAAACCCTATTATCGGGCCCCGACAGCTGAAACGGCAGACTGTTCTGTACTGCTGTTAAATTAGCCGAGAAAGCTCAGTTGTAATATGTGATACAATAGCCCGCATTGAATGTAACGTATTTTGGTTTAGAACCGCCATAATGGGAGGATGAAATTGACATTCTTTCAGGCGTGTTTTGACTCAATTGTAATCATTCCTTTTTCAGGGCGACTCGTCCAAATATTTTCTGGACAATTTGGACCGGATTGGCCGTCCAGTAAGTTATTTTTGCATAATACTATTTTATTCCTTTTATTGTGCACACCTAGCTGAGATGAAGAACTTTCAATCGACGTTTACATGTATGTTTTGTTCGGAGTGTAAACATACCGACAAACTCGCAGCTCATTTCAAGCAATGGGTCATTGTCAATTTCTTTGCCAGCGTTTTATTTCTGAGAACAAACAGTTGTTTTTGAAAAGGATTTAGTTCGTCCCTCGTAAAGACTGTCATCGTAATATTTTGGTTTAAACAATTTCAATTATTAGTCAGCCCTATGCATAATTTTCAAATTTCAAAGTAGGCTTATACTGTAAGCTTATTGTTTTTTCCAGAGAGCAGCGCGTGATGTAACCCTTGCGTTTTCGATGTTTAATCGTTTGCTTTTTTGCAGTGTTTTGTTTTCCTACATTTGTAGTTCAAGAACCTGTGAATTTATTTAAAAGTAGATTCCATTTTTCCAGGTTTTAGATAACTGTGCGTGTTTAGACACTTGGGTAATGGAAGCAACCACTTCAAAATCAAAACTTCCTGTTGCATCGAAAGCACGCCCTAAGAATTGCTCAACATTTCTCTTGATTCAAATTAGCAGAGGGAGCTTTAACGATGGTAACCGGGCAGTTGTGTTTCAGAGAGTTTTCGTTTTCATCTGCAACCAATGTTAAGTGATTTATGGGAGTGCTTAAAGTGGCTATAGAAACATTATATATACACACTTCAAATCACGAGCAAAATTGAAGGTGCATTTTTATTTTAGATGGGCGTAATGTTCATGCCTTTTAGATTTTATGTTGAATGTTGAGCTGTTTGCATTTGAAAGATGTGGGCTTTGTCAGTGCCATTACAGAGGTAATAAATAAATTTAGATTGCAATAATTTCATTTAAACAAAGGCCTCTTTTCAAATTCCCATCTTTCTTTCGTCTGATTGTTTTCCTTTCAATCTCTTGTTAAAGAATAGATGTTTTTGATATACACCATATGATTTAAAAGGTGGCACAAAAGTTGTAACTTGTGCAGTTGTAATGGACTGGCATTTGCTGCTATGGAAAACATTGATGGACATCAGAAAAATTCAGATTATTGTAATGTAATATCTGTGTATCCATAGTAAAGTATAACATTTTAAGTCACTAACTCCATTGTGTGCATAGATTTGGGACTATTTGCTCAATTCATTTGGAAATGACTATGTGATTCCACTTGGTTTGGAGTAGTGTGTAATCAGAGAGTTTGAAAATACAGAAGGAGTCTAGAAGAAAATGTAGAAACTTCTGAGTGAAACAAGAACTTTTCTTTCTGATATGCAACTATCTGTTGTTCTGAATGTGAACATTCAAGGGAACAAATTCCTACTAGTTCACCTTTCACCAACACAAATCACTTTGTTGTAGCACTTTACAAGGCAGGAATGACTGAGATTTGTGAAAGATTTTAGGGTTATGTGAAAGGAGGTTTGACACTTTCACTGTGGACACCCTAGTACCTCTGGCAAGTTTTGAAACATATTTTTTTTTATTTCAAAATTTTGCAAGAAGATTTTTAGTTAAAGCTAGTGCAAATTTGACCCAAACAAGAAAGCCCAATGGGCATTTTAACTGGCTGTTCTGACCCACCCCACTCCCAGGTTAACAAATGTTAGCGTGATCCCGTATTCATACGAACAATCGTGACGAAAAGTGTTACTGTGTGATGCAATATTTTGACTATAGTGTTACTGGGTGATGTAATGTTTTAACTCTGATGACCCAGCTTATCTGTGTCATCGCTTTTTATTTATTCTGCTGAAAAAAGAAAATTTAACTCAATCGTTGAACGTCGGTATAAATTCGCCCACAACTGAAAATACTTATACAGAGACAAGAAAATATTTACTGTTGTGGCTAGACCTTGAATACAAATAGTGATGATAGCAGTAAAATCTGAACCGTTGCCAACAGCTACCTGCACTTTACAAACAACTGATTGCCGACAATAACAAGACAGACAAACAATAGACAAACCGACCTATTTGACTAACAATAGACCAAAGGACATTTAACTAACAAAAGACAGATCGAAACGCACCAATCACGTTAAACAGTTTTCACAGCCAATAACATCACGGCTTAGCTGACAGACGACCAATGACATCACGAGATCGTCGACCAATCTGGACAACGACCAGAGACTTATAACATCTACTGACGATTCACAGTTCACTTGACTCTGATGATGACTTCTGCTCAGGTTGTCACGACTACACGACTCACGACTACACTCACCCGGACTATCATAATGTACTGACTTATCAAAGTATATTGGTTGATAAACACGAGCAGATAAAAAAAATCGCCACTTCACGGTTAAATGCGTTCAGTCACATCTCATGACGTGATGTTTAAATCCGAATTACTAACCCGGGAATCCTCTTACAAAAGTAAACAAGTTGACTCGGAATTCGTAAAGATTTAATTAAATTGAAAATCAAAAGGATCTTTTCTAAAAACAAACAAAAGGTTTGGAAACGAAAAAAGGTAAAACAAAACAAACTAAATATGTGCTAGAATTGCAAAATTCAGAGTGGTGCTTTCTCTTCTCTGTGATGTAATGATTCCACTGTCATGAAGTTATTCAATGTGCGAGGGTCTCGATGTGACGAGTCCATCTTTATCACGCAGTGAAATATTTATTTGCTTTAGGCAAAGTTGAATGTATTAGCAAGAATTGAGTCGAACTTAGTTGCACATGTGTTGTATGTAAGATGTGCTACCTAAACTGCTGCCACATTGTTAACAGCAATTTATCTGTCATATAAGTAAAGAGCAGAGAGATACCAGTAGCAATACCTTTGTTGCGCATGCGTTGTATGTAAGACACGAACTGCTACCACAAGGCTAACAGCGGATTCTCTGTGTGTAATAAGCATGTAATGTTAACATTGTAGAAGTAACGTTGTTGGTGCGATGTGAAACACTTCAGTTTTGTTTACCTTACGCGACGAAATCATGACGTAACGTCTGCATGACGTCGTAACCTGAACCGGAAGTTTGAGAAAAATGTCAGGAGAAAACTACCCTGGGTGCCAGAGGCTTTCTCGCGGTCATATTACTTGCCTCTTATGTTTCTTGCATTTGCACTGTGAGAAGAGCCTCTGGGCAAGAGCGAAATTCCTTTGATAGCGCTGAGCCAGTTACAATCATGCTTATACGAATCCATCCAGAATCTGGATGTTTTACTGATTGGCTCCTAACGATCTCCTAGGGATATAGGATGTATCAAGCGCTGTGAATGGGCGACTATAATAATAGGTGCATGATCGGGATGCGTGTGGTTTGGAGGTGAGGAAGATCAAAACCAGACATACTCTATTCGTCACGTATACTTACCCTCGAAGAAGAAATGGAAATTATAATGGCTGATATAAAAGGGGGTTGGAAGGCCTACATGACCCCTACTTCACGTCTTTGTATGCTGCGCCTTTTCTCGGTCTTTTGACCAATTTTGCTTCTTGTGTTTCTGTAGTGGGTTTAGTTTGGAGGATTTTAATATGGTGACTGAATTGAGCCATTACAACTTTGATCTTGAGGTTATATCTGATTAATTTTCTGATAACCGGTGGATTCTTGTGGTTCGCATGCACTGTTCGTTATTCTCAGTTAAATTTAACCTCTGATCGTGTGTTAAGTGACTTAATGTGGTTTCTATGCCGCTTTCGGCAAATTAGGTACGTTGGATCTAGCTCGTATAGGAACTTGATAGAATTTGGTGAAGTTGTGGTATTCGACATCTCTGGAGCCTCTACATTAAATGATCTTCTCGCATTTCGACCAGCACATGACAAAGGACGAGATTTTTTACTCCAAATCCCGGAGAGTTGCTGCATTGCTTCGTCCTCTGGCTTTGGGCATCATTCTTCCAGCGAGCTAGATTGTTTTGATATGTTTCTTTCAAGGAGCTTTACTCTTTGAGAGTAACTTCATATCGCTCGATTATTTTAAAACATTTCTTGCACAAAATGTGCGGTCCGACCGATCGGCTGTCGTCTTCAACCCGGAAAAGTTAGGCGGTTCTCGATGAAATATTTTCCTTTTCCAATTTACCCGCAACTAGACTGTAAAAACCCCATTCACGTAAATTTGTGATCCACATATTCTGCACAAGGACACCGAATTCGCATGCGGAACCCTTTTCACGGGAGTTGTTTTGACTCCTGCGAAAGCCATTTAGGAAGACTACGCGAGCGCGAACTGAGAGCAGCATTTGACAGCTTCGTCACTGTAATTGGAATCCAGATCTGCCATTTCTCCACGTGCCTGTGCATGTGATCCCAGTAGGAAACCATCGCTGTGATTGACATTTTAGAGGCAAGGTCAAGGTCCATCCAGCACAGTAAATCCAGGCGCTCTTTGCCAGACGTTTCTCTCGCGGCAAAGCCGTTCATTGCTGGCCTTTCCAGTGCTCCAAGCTGAATTTTTTCCCAGGTCGCATTGTGGCGACTCGCACCGGTAAAAAGGTCGCCAGATACAAAATTTGGGTCGCCAAAAAGTTTTTTCTTCATTGATATTCATGTAATTATGCTAATTCCTGGCTTTGAAACATTCTTTTTCCTATCACCATGTTTCTCTACCAAATATGGAGTCTTTCTGGCATCACAGGGCATTAAATTGCGCCCAAGTTTGTTGCAAAAGTGGTAACCCAAGTAACCAAAAGTCTCCGTTACATTCTATTACTACTGGGAGATGTACCGGTGAAGTTTAATTTAAGTAATAGAGTGTGTGTAGTTAAGACTCGATTCCTGAATTTATTTACTACGAATAACTTCTTGTAGTACATGTACTTTTTCTGTACCAATGGTCTTTCAGAAGAGCACTTAGTCATCCAAAAAAACAAAAACAAAAACAAAAACGATGATAAAAGATGATACAAATCGAAAAACACCCGGTTGAGTTCAGGCCCCGAAATTGTGACCATACACCCATAACACAAGCATTTTCTCTTGAATTTTGCGATCTACAATGTTTATTTTCAGTAGTTGTTTAAATGCTAGTGATTTTGGACTGGTACAACATTCATAATAATAAAAAAGCTCTGTTAAATGCCTTGAAAAACAAGATACCTTTTCTTGTATCCAACAAATTTGTAGCCTGTACAGATTGCCTGAGCAGTTTCATTGTTCTCTGAGGTTTTAAATCAAGTGGAAATAAACCAGAAAGCGGACGAAGTATTCCTAAGTGAAAATCATAACCGTTCTCCTCATATGTGAAGCTTTAATGTCCTGCAAAAGTTTAAACTTTCTACAAAACTGTTGCGTGCTTAATGCTTCTGTATTGTAATTTAATTAAGCACTTGTTTTTCAACTTAAGAAAAACTGTAATGTCTGGAAATGAAAATATCTTTCATTTGAAAAGGAAAAACAAACTTGAACAGAATTACTTGTTGTTTTTCAGTGCTCTGCCCATTTTAATAGACTGAGTGATTTATATGGCTTGTGATTTCAAAGCTGAGAGTTCTGCAAATTTTGTGTAGAATGAAATTTGATATCACACTGTCTCGTTTTCTTCTCACTTGAAACCCGATCACCCGGGGAAAAGAACCTTGCAAAGGAAACTTTTCTCCATGTTGACACTAGACAACTTTGCACTATCTATGTAGCTACTAAGGGCTAGGGCTGGAGAAAAGTTGATTTTGTGCATTGTAGTCTAAAGATCTCTAGATCTATCTTCTTATGTACATTTTCGTTTTCACGAATAGCCGCTCTTACATCCAAATCAAATTGTGATGCATATGTATCTGTTGAAGACTTCACGCAACCAGAACAAGTGAACTGAGGAAAGTATGACGGAAACTGATACTGACAAAAACTGTGTTTACATGGTCAAACTTCATTTTGTCTTTATTAACAATTAAATAAGAGAGAGAACATCTTAGCTCCTTACCACCAGAACAGAAGTCGCCAAATTGGCGACCTTTGCAGAAATTGTAGTCGCCCAATTTTTTCTTCTCGCCATGGCGACCAAAACAGTCGCAGCTTGGAGCGCTGCTTTCTGCCGACAAGTCTTCTCGCCTAGCGTGACGCGAGAGAGCCTCTGGTACCCAGGGTAGGAGAAAACCAGAAGAATAGGGAGACTGTGTTGGCCGAGACAAGACCCGACAAGACTAAGTCAAGAGACAAATTTTTGCTCGTGGCTAAATTGCAGTGAAAATTTTTGGGCTTTCGCGGCGTGTATTGTTTCTATCCCCGAAAATTTTCGAACAAAAATTTGCTCCATTGGAAAATTGGCCATGATATTTTCAGCGAAATTTTGCGAACTTTCAAGGTTCTCGAAAGTTTGCTTCGCTTTTCAAAATAAGAATTCACTGGATTCGAAGTTCGCCGCCATTCTCTATGAACTGTCAAAATGCTTTCCCCTGTAATCTTTGCGATAATTTGTTGACAATCGTTTATGAAACATTTTTGTTAACTTAAAGGTCGTTATCAGCGTTTAATTCATCTAAATTCTTGGTTTTCATCGTTGCGACAAAATGAGTTTGCTTGCATGAGCTACATTCAGAAACAAAGGAGTTAAACAGTAGTTAAAAACAAACAACAATTTATGTGTCTATAGTACTCTTCAGAACAAAGTTATTGAGAAAATAATTTTCAGAAAATTACAAGACACGGTATGCATCTGCCATCTTGGTGTCCCTCTTTGGGGCACCAATATGGTGACCAGTACAAGAAATGAGGCAGCTAATGAAATCAACATTCCTAGTTTCTCTTCACACATATGGATGTGTCATTTTAACATTATTACGATACTTGAAAATTGAAAAATAGCACAAAAATATCGATTTTTTGACATTTCAAGAATTCCATTTTTCGAGCTGTCACGAATTTGATCAAATTTCAAACTGTTTTATTTGCAAAACAAAGTAATGTATCAACATGAAACTTTTCTTGAACATTTATCTCACAAGTGTGTTTACTAAATTAAAAGAGCAACTCTGTGGTGGCCTTAGTTTATGTTTGAGAATATTGATGTCATATGAATAGGCATCGCAGTTCTTTGTACAAAACTCATCTTCTATGGCATTTTGACTTGTGTTTCCTGTCACTAAAGACAAATTCTAAAGATGCTATGTTTACAATTACATTTCAAACCCAGTCTCTGAACTACCTGGTGGCTGTGTAATGTTGATCCATTACCATGGCAACTACCTGTGTACAGTGATTTGTAGCACTGTAACGCCAGATATGGTCATTCACTTCCAATCACTTGTACAGTAATCATGCCAAAAGTTTCTAATTACACGCGTACTTCACAAGCAACATCGCAAGATCTTGTGGTAATACGGAACTTTGAAAATCCTCAGTGAATAGAAGAAGGGGCCACTGGTCTTCTGTGAACTTTCTGCCAGTGACTAGAACACTTTTGAAATTTCTCTGAGGGAAGCTCCTTTATTGCCAGTGTTTAAGCCTGGCTAATCTGAAGGCTGTGATGATTATTAATTTGACCAAGACTGTTTCTGAGTGTCCACTGTTTATGAATAAAGTGTATGGGCTAGCATTGAGACTAGGCGGGGGAGGGGGGGGGGGGGTTGCGATACTACCTACAGTAGTTGCACTGTTCTGTGAAAACCTTGGCTCAGTGCTATGTTGATAACCCTCTAGCATTTGGGTTTTGACAGACTTTATCCTTAAGCTGAATTTTTTTCAATAGAACAGGAAAAACAGCCCAGTTTGCAACAATGTTTGATTGTCATAAACACAGAAACTCAGAAACTTGCAACTTGCCATCAAACTTTTCTGTTCATAGCATGTGCTTTTTATGTTACATACTGCGCCCTTATGCCTCACTGGGGTGACGAGGCTGAGTGAGCGAGTGAGTATTTAAGGTGACTCGATCTAAATAAATGACGCGCTCTATGCCTCTCTAAAAACTCTAATAACATCGTCATTTCTTACTCGATTGCCTTGAAACTTTCACATTTTACACACAATTTATTGAGGAATAATACGTATGTCAACACGTAGATATATTGTTCGTTAATTTTACGTGATTTTGCTTTTATTGAACACTACTTTTTTGATAAAATTGCTATTCTAACAAAGCTGAGCGCTACGATTTGGTTTAAACTTCTAGAATCAGCTTATAATAACATCTTACCTTGACTCTTCAAGTTTCCGCAAAATCGTATGAACAGAAATCCCGGTACAATTTGAACGTCAAAATAACAACCCCAGACGGACTTCAAAGTTTGGACCGCTCCAGCGCTTTCCAAATGTGACTGAAAAGGGTAATAACTCCAGATAAAGTAAGTTCAATGTATCGTTATAATTAGTTCCAAACCGCATTTGGCTATCCGCAACAATGAAAAAGTTTGGGCGGCTATTATAAACTCACTTTCTGCACCAAAATATAACGAGGTTGCCAAATTCACGTTTTTGTGAATTATATGAAAACTAACCGGACGAATTGAATGAAACTACCAGAACATGAAACTGAATCTTTTACACATACTTTGCGCTATTTTACTTTGCTGCGGCGGTCTTGGTTTGGACAATATATTTTTTGAAAGTGATGCACTATCGAAACTCTGTTCTGTATATGGCTTTGTTGTTATCTGAATTCCACAGTAGCACTATGCAAATTTTCTTTCATTTGATGAGAATTTGAGGAATTTACACATTGGCTAGGGGGGTGCATTGATGGCGTGTGGTCGCTACACGCTTTGGTGGTTTTATGTATTTGTTCTATAATTTCATGATCATGCTAATTGAAAGTAAAGGAACAGTTATTATCCTATGAAATCCTATGTTGGTATCAGGCGACACACTTTTTTGTATATCTCAAAAGGATGATTTTAACCTTCACTGGCATGACATTATAGACACATAAAACCACCAAAGCGTGTAGCGTCCAAACGTCGTCAATGCACCCCCTAGCCAATGTGTAAATTCCTCAAATTCTCATCATATGAAAGGAAATTCGCATAGCGCTGCTGTGGAATTCAGATAACAACAAAGCCGTAGGGCATTTTGACTTGTGTTTCCTGTCGCTAAAGACAAATTCTAAAGATGCCATGTTTACACTTACATTTCAAACCCAGTCTCTGAACTACCTGGTGGCTGTGTAATGTTGATCCATTACCAAGGCAACTGCTTGTGTACGGTGATTTGTAGCACAAATACGCCAGATATGGTCATTCACTTCCAATCACTTGTACAATAATCATGCCAAAAGTTTCTAATTACACGCCTACTTCACAAGCAACATTGCAAGATCTTGTGGTAACCGAACTTTGAAAATCCTCAGTGAATAGAAGAAGGGGCCACTGGCCACTGGATAGGAAATTTGCATAGCGCTACTGTGAAATTCAGATAACAACAAAGCCGTATACAGAACAGAGTTTTGATAGTGCATCACTTTCAAAAAATATATTGTCCAAACCAAGACCGCCCCAGCAAAGTAAAATAGCGCAAAGTATGTATAAAAGATTCAGTTTCATGTTCCGGTAGTTTATTCAATTCGTCCGGTTAGTTTTCATATAATTCAGAAAAACGTGAATTTGACAACTTCATTATATTTCGGCACAGAAAGTGAGTTTATAATAGCTGCCCAAACTTTTTCATCGTTGCGGATAGCCAAATGCGGTTTGGAACTAACTATGACGATACATTGAACTTACTTTATCTGGAGTTATTACGCTTTTCAGTCAAATTTGAAAAGCACTGGAGCAGTCCAAACTTTGAAGTCTGTCTGGGGTTCTTATTTTGATGTTCAAATTGTACCGGGATTTCTGTTCCTACGATTTTGTGGAAACTTGAAGAGTCAAGGTAAGATGTTATTGTAAGCTGATTCTAGAAGTTTAAACCAAATTGTAGCGCTCAGTTTTGTTAGAATAGCAATTTTATCAAAAAGTGTTCGATAAAAGTAAAATCACGCAAAATTAATGAACAGTACATCTACGTGTTGACATACGTATTACTCCTTGATAAATTGTGTGTAAAATGCTGAAGTTTCAAGGCAATCGAGTAAGAAATGACGATGTTATTAGAGTTTTTAGAGAGGCATAGAGCACGTCATTTATTTCCATCGAGTCACCTTGTTAACAGAGATGGTTAATGGGTGATGTGTTTTTTTCTCGGAGTTAACAATCATTTTGTTCTTTACTAAAGGATTACTTTCCCACAAAGCAAGATGTTCTTCATGCAAGGAAAGCAACAAAGGGCATAGTGGAACATGAGTTCATCATTAAGGGAATTCCCTTCAAAATGGTCGACGTTGGTGGCCAGAGATCTCAAAGAGCCAAGTGGTTTCAGTGCTTTGACGAAGTCACATCTATTCTGTTCCTGGTGTCGTCAAGTGCTTTCGATCAGGTTCTCATGGAAGATAGATTAACAAATCGTCTTGAGGAGTCCTGCAACATCTTTGAGACAATAGTCAACAACAAATTCTTTGCCATGGTGTCAATCATCCTCTTTCTCAACAAAACAGATCTTTTAATGGAAAAGGTCAAATATGCAAATATAAAGGACTACTTCCCAGCTTTTCAAGGAGACCCACGGAAACTGGAAGATGTGCAGAACTTTATCTTACAGATGTTTGATAGCAAGCGGCGAGAGAGGTCTAAAGCACTTTTTCATCACTTCACAACAGCCATTGACACAGAAAATATCAAGTTTGTTTTCCATGCAGTAAAGGACACCATATTACAGGACAATCTGAAGTCTTTGATGCTGCAGTAAAAGGCAATGAACAGTGTTATATAATGTGTCCAAGTTAATGCAATTTCAAAGGGGTATTGCACCGGGTTGGAAGGGGGAATCACCAGGTGCTTCTGTTCCTGTCTGTCAGGGCAGAAACAGGTTCCAGACATTCCAGTTTGCTTGGCTGTGTCTATAAGAATGTTTATTTACAAACAAGAAAGCTAAATTGCTAAAGCATACATACTGACAAGCACGTTTGTGGACTGCAAAAACCTTTTTTAAATATTTCTTAGAGTAAATTGAAAATATTCTGGTTGACATGTGTAGGTTAGTGTTGCTTAGGTTGTGAATTTTTCTATTCTATTTGTGTATAGTCAGTATTGATAAATATTGTGATTGTAATCACGAAGGAAACAGCCATTCTATACTGGCTTTGATCATCTGTTTGATATTAATAGTGCAGATCATTATATAGTTTGATAAAAACTTGGACATTATAACTTATTACATATAAGCTTTCCTTTGTGAGTATTGTGCATGTCAGAAAGTGATCGCTTCTTTTAATGTCTAAGATTCAGGCAAAGGTTCTCAAGCATCTGTTTATTAAAGTAGGAATCATAGTGTATGTCGTGTGGACATCAGTTTTAAGTATGTTGGTTATTAGCTGTTTGTCATTATCAAATCAGGCCAAGCTAAGTTGTCAGCATACATGTAGTAAGTTCATCCCACCAAAACTCAGGTTTTGGTCATACCTGAATGGCAAAAGATCAATGACTAATGGCATTTTGTGACTTGTGTCCACATTCTTCCCACTTTAATGCTTAGTAGTTTCCTTGAAATGTGGAAAACTTAAAATTTTTTGGTTTGCTTTAATTGTGATTTTACTAGCCCAATATGACAGTGCTGGAAAATGTGCAAATTGGTCAACAGTGCAAAATGTGGCTTTTCAAAATGGTGTCCAGTAGGAAATCAGAGCTACAAGTTAAGCCTTTAGGCCTTTAGATTTATTTTGTTCCAAAATCTTTTGGACAGAAAAAAGGGAAAAATTACTCTAAACTCAAGTGCAAAGTTCCCATTAAAGAGTTGTTACAGTGTTGCAAGGAACACGTGCATTGTGTTATTCAGTGCTATTGAAGAAGAGTACGAGCACGTATCCTATCCTATCTGTTTAAGATCTCTTTTCAGTAATGATGTTTACAATCATCTTTTTCTTGCGGACTAGCTTTATAATAGAAGGAACCTTTCAATGTAATCACTTTTGAGGCTTGTGGCTTATTTCACTGGTTTCATCTCACTTCATATTGGGAGCAACAGAATAAACATTTTACGTGGGAGTGTAGACAGAAGTTTAAGTAACAATTTAAATTTCAGGTCACCAAGACAAAGTGAAATATCGGTGTTTGTGCAATAATTGTTTTAGTTGCACCTGCTTAAAGAGTAGTGAAAATGCTAACGACCATTGTTATCCCTAAGGCCTCACTTTATATTTTCCAAGATTCATGGGCACAGCTTCAAAAAGATAGCACTTTTACTTGAAAATCTTGAAAACTGGTTTGGGAACGAGGGTGTGAAGTTATATTAACCATATTAACGATGAGTTACTTTTGTTCAAATTAAAGCCTTACTTGTAATGGGGAAGAGTTGTTGCCTTTTTATAGAAGTGACAAACAAAGCTTCAGTCTTATATTTTAAGAATGTAGAACAGATAGTATTACTGGTAGCAAGAATTAGATTAGAAATGGATAACAAGTGATCCTTAGAAATACAGTGATTTCAGAAAGAACGTTCACAGTTCTGAACAAGAGTGAAGTATTGTAAGCAATTGCACAGCTGTTCAATAGCATGTTAACATCTCTTCCTCACTCGTAATGTAGCACGAGACATTGGGCTAGATGAAAGACATTTTTTGCTAATGATCTTTTCATTTCACTCTTAATATTATTTAGTGATCATGACGCTACTATCACTACTTTTCAGACAACGAAATGTACACAATTATTTGTTCTATACTTTTGGTGAGATTGATACAAGATGTGTTATGCATGACATCAGATTTCAGGGGACATCATAAGCAGATTGTTTTATAGTATTTCGATCGACAAATTCTTCAAAACAAACAACTTACATCTATCAACTAGAGAATTCATATCTAACAATTGGTAAAGTGCTACACTACGTGTCTTGCCGGCACAAATTTAGGAAAAATCTTTGGGTTCAATGTTCAATTTTTTTAATGATCAAGAGGTGGGAAAGAGAACCTTCAAATCTCTTCACAAAATCATAGAACCAGGACTGGACTTCCCAGTCGACTTTTGTATTTCTGTCAAAGTTTGCCAGTAGAACAATTTTCTGTTGAACTTTCAATGAATTATGTCTATTGATACTCAGCTGTGCTTTATTATAATAAGAGCTTCTACAGATTATCCAATGCTTTGCAGGTGCTTGATGATTTTCTTCAGTCAAAGTTATTTTAGATATGAAAAAGATATTTTTGATTTTTTAGTGCTCATGAAGTACGTAGTGACAGTTCTTGTAAAGTTTGATAAGAGGCCATGTCAAAGAGTAAAATGTATTATTTCAGCCGTTTCTGCTTACACTGTTGTTGTGTGGCCTTTGTGCGTTTTTATGAAATTTGTTTGGAAAATAAAGCCTGCATCTAGTACGCTAAAAACTAGATTATGCACACTTTTCTCAGGGGTACGGATTTAACTATGATCATGAAAAAGCGATGGTCGAAACAAGTAATAAATTTTAAACAGAAAAACATTTAAACAGGCTTTACTCCATGATCCCCAGTGAAAAGCGATTAGTATTGCACTCTTAAGTCTTGCTTGATATGCATTCGGTTTCATCTCAAGAAAGTACTCATTTCTTGTGATTAGCCAGTCTATTTTCGGTTGCCCCACCAAGTCTGGACAATCAAGGAAGCAATAGCTAATGGCTTCTTATTAAATCAAATGACTGGGAACTCTTACCCCCCCCCCCCCCCTGCCCCCACTGAAACAACCTTGTGCAAACAGATCACAAGCCTGTGTAACAAGCATTTCCATAGGCTTTTTCTGCCTGTTCAAGTCATTTTTTGCTTTTTGGTCGCCCAAAAATTGGGTCGAGTGCAACAAATAGAAGGAAGGGAGGCCCCAATTTTCACTCAGCTAATGAGCAAAAAATACTTCAAACCTTCAAAAAGCCCTACTGAAATGCTTGCTACCCAGACAAGAAGATTACTGCCATGCAATCCCAGAGAGGTACTTTTGTTTGGCATCCAAACAGAAGATGTATACTGGTAGCACATTAACTCGGTCTACTTTTCTGTGGTTGCAAAAATCTCTTTTCTCAACTAGGCTCAACTAGCCCACAAATCCTCAAATTTCCCAACAACAGTTTAAATGTCTCATTTTGCACTCGTTGTTTTAGAAAACGACTTGCTTAAACCACTTGTCCATGGCGCTGAATTTGTTATTTCCAGTGAAATCCCTTAATTGGAGACCCCATAGGTGACCAGGTTTGTTAGGCGACTCCCTTTCTGGTGTTTTGGTGGTGACTTACAATTTTCGTTTCGGGGTATCCTGTGAAAGCCATCCATGTCCCTCAAGTTTTAGGACACTTCTTTACGCATCCGAGTACACTTCCTCAGAATTGTTTTTTAAGGAGAAAATAGGTAGCCATCACTACATTCCTGCGAGTATGATCAGTAGATACCCTAACAGACTGACCTCCAGATGGTTTCAAAGAAGTGACCACTCTCTATGCCAAGAACACATTCTACAGGCATTATTTTCCGCAGGAGATGGAGGTGTTTTCCTTGGATATCAGTTTAGCTGTGCCCTCCCACCTGGTTCTAATAGCCCTAAAAACACATTTTTGTACTCTCTTCAGACCAAACTGGCACAACACCCATAGCACTTCTCAGCTAGCCTACATTCAGAGGGAAGGGCAGCAGAGATGAGAAAAATAGGGAACAAATCAAGGAAGGGGGGACCCCCAACCTTTTCTCTTCCTGTTTTTTCTCCTCCCCACCTCCCAAAGTTATGTTGTTGCTGATTTTGATCTTAAACTGTTTAGGTCAGATGTCTAAGATGGGCAGGGCCTTGCAGGAGAATTGACTAAAATGATACTGCCTGTCTCAAAATTGGGATTTGTATTATGTAATATTATATGGTATACCGTAAACTGCCACCTATAAGCCCTGGGCTCCTACAAATTCGTAAGGGAGGGGCTTAAATCTGGGGGGGGGGGGGGGGGCTTATAAGCAGAATAAAAAAAATGTTTCAAATGAGCCACAGCAGTGTTGATTGAAATACCCTTTAAATTTACTAGTTTTAATTAACCTTTAAAATGTCATAATAAATCGAATTAATTTCAATTTTAACAACAAAATGCACGAACATAACTGGAAAGTAGCAAAACAGAAGCTCAGGGTTCATCCTCACAGTCTTCTGTGAGAATTATATCTTTGTTATTAGATGTTTCAGTGTGAAGTATAGCCGTATATTTTTACGAGTTGTGCTGTATTTTGACGAGCCCGCAGGGCGAGTCAAAATACAAACAACGAGTGCAGCATCATCATTTACTAACCAGACTTGCTTCCTTATCAAATTTCACACATTTATCCAACAGTAGATTTACCTCATTTTATAGTTACACTCTAAAGCTGCAATTGATAAATAAACCATACAGTACATAGCAAGTTGTAATTACAGATGATTAAGAAATTATATTACAACGCAAATCTATGTACGTGAAATATTCAAATATAACTTTAAAAATGAAATTCACATCCCTAAAGTACACTGCTTACTGAATACACACTAAATAAGGAAACTTTACTGGATATGGATGCATTTTCTGTTCTTTAATAATTTTGTGACTTTTCGTGATCACATATTTCAGTAAAAAATCTATGGCATCACATTTTGTCCACTAACCTAGTTTCAATGATTTTTATAGGCTATATATTTAAATATCAAACCATAATTTACTGTCCAGGAATAAACTGGTAATAAAATTGACTTGAGAATAATGCATCAGTCAATTCCAGCGGTGCCCATCTCCCCCCCCCCCCCCCCCCGGGCCAACCCCCTGGCATTAGCCTTTTTTTTAAAATGGCAAATTCCTGGGGGTGGGGACAAGTAAGTCTGTCAAATGCCCTGGGGTGGGACCAAAATAGAAGGCAAATGCCCCACCCCCGGGATCATCTAGAAAGCAACACTGCTCAAGATTTTAATAATAAATCATAACGAAAAAAGTGTCACTCATCATTATTATCAATACGCTTCGGTTATTTTATACCTGTGTGTCTCCCTTCCATTGTTCATTTGTTTTCAAAATAATGATACATTATTAATATCAATAACACATTCATTTATTTGATTTTCACATACACAACTGATAAGTGTTTTATTAAATAAGTTATATTAAAAGATATAAATGATTGTCAAAATGACTGCTGCAGTAGTCAGTTTGACAATCATTATTTTATATTTTTATAATTTTGACTGATCATGATCTTTTTGATCCAACGTTGAGCCAGGTTGATCGTACACGGTTTTTGCAGTGGTTTTATACCTTAACTTCGTATTATATTAAAAGAAATGCTTAAATAATTTCGAAGAACTGAAAATGCATGATCTGTATTTAACAAACGGCCACAAACATAAAATATTTTTACTAAACTGGTTATCTCGGATAGCTTAAAAATCCATATAGTACGTAGAATTAATTTCACTTGATACAGTATTTAATCAACAAACGATGAAATCAATCAGCGAACAGCAACAAAGGAATGGAAGATCATGGACGACCTCAGACTGACTACACCGGAATGTTTTTCTCACCTTGTCAAATACCCTGGGGTCGTCCCGGGGGCAGGCAAATGCCCGACCCCCGGGCAGTGATAAAATTTCAAATGCCCCACCCCCGGGATTAAAATGTGAGCAAATGCCCGACTAATGCCCGGGGGGGGGGGGGGGGGGGGATGGGCACCGCTGGAATTGACTGATGCATAACCAGAGAGTATTTGTGCAAACAAAATAGCACTTCAAATCCAAATAAATAAATGATTCAAGACTAAAACCACGTACAAGTCATTCCTGTTAACAAATAACTTTGACTAAAAACATAACTCAGCCCTTTAAGTGAGTGACCATGTTTTCATGGTCATAAGTTGAAGAAGTCTTTTCTCCAAGCTTTTTCAACTAAGGACTAGTCCGATTTAGGATGTCCCATCACAGCTGTTGAAGAAGTCTCCAAACTTAAATTCAAATATGGGAAAAAGTAATGAACAATCCCTTGCAACTTGTGAGTCAAGCTGTACCCGATAGCTGCTGAGGTCCAGGTCAGAACCAGCAATGCAGTTATGCAGACAGATACGAAAAACACAAAAAATATGACAGCACTAAGAAGAGAAAATGCAATCATAAGCAGTGTTCCTTCAATCATCGCAAATCCAAAGATAGTGAACAGGAGGCTGTACAAGACAAATGAAATAAACAGCACAACAGGTAAAGCAGGCAATCCCACAAAGACTACAATGAATAATGTGGCAATAGGATATTCCATGACAAAAGCCAACACGGGTGCTACAATGAGACCAACATTTGTATCTTTCCACTTCTGAAAAATGCATACACTCAAATCTCCTCGTCTGTCGAGTTCTCCTGACATGCTTTTCTAAGAAAGAAATTAAAAGTTATTTTGGGCCTGTACGCATTTGGGCAATCATTTGAATTTACTATGCAGATGAAGCACCTGTTATTAATAGTACCTGTCATTGGTGTTTCCCAAGTGTGGACATCATTTGAATGGTGCAGGGAGCATAACTGTCTTATGACAAATTTTGTGTCATTTTTTGTGCTTACCCTAGGTACTGAGAGAGATGAGACCACGAGAAGGCCTCTGGCACCCAGGATAGTGTTTGCTCAGATATACTTCATTTTCTAATATGGACTACAATTTATTCAAGAAACGTTGTCCCATATTTTGTTTTCCCAGTTTAGCTGCTAGTTTCAAGGAAAAAGAAAAAACAGCCTAAAATTCAATGACCGCAGTTACTTTTTAATTTCCACCAATTTTTGACAAGTCTTAACCAAACTTCAAAGGCATTGGTGTCCTACCTCAAGGCAAGAATTGTTTAAAAGGTCAAAACTAAATAGGAACATTAATGGCAGAGCTACATGTGCAGCTGCTATAGGGGGGGGGATCCTGTTCAATTTCTGAACCCCATTGAACCATTTGGTTGTGGGTTCAATTGAATTTGAGTGGTTGAGTGGAGGTGTGCTATTGTTGAAAGGTCAAGTTGCAACTCATACGACGTTTGTATGAACGATTTAAAAAACTAATTCCTCGCTTTCTCGAAATGTGAGATTGGGCTGCCTCTGGGCAAATAGCCCTAGTGTGTCTCTTGAGCAGGGTCTCAACTTTTTTCAACTCTCGTTTTCGTTTAAACCTTGGCTCAAGGCCCCTCCTAGGGTAATATGCTGATATTGGTATTCAGCAGTTTCTTGAAAGTTGTCATTTAATTTAATTCAAATACAGTATACAGCTGTACTTGTTACAGCATGTCTCGGTCAAACGGATTGACAACGTCATCCAACATTGTTGAATACAACTTTGTGCTTCGCATGGTAGTCAAACTTTGCTCGGCACTTAATATCAACGGTAATTGACAGAAATGTTGACCGAGTAATGAATACAGCAACAAATTCAGCAAATTGCACAATTATTTTAGGCGCTAAACAACTTTCTAAAAACAGGTGACTATTGGAAATTAACCAAGATTGGATAAATGGCCGCAAAAAATGATTACTCACAGTTTTGAGTTGTTTTCGGACCTTGGAGGAACTCAAAACTCTAATAAGAAGCCAGCATTTTCTCCACTCTTAGGTAGACTCTAATTTGCTCAAACAGGCAATACATTAAAAATTTGTTTTGTTTTCATGCAATTTCTTTTCCTCATTTCGATAGGCGAGGAACTGGGTACGAATCGAACGGAATTGTGGGAAAACTTTTAAACTACACCTTGTGGAACTTTCTAATTTTTGCCATTCCAGGATGCGGGTTTTTTCACGATCCGCAAAAAAAAGTTCCCGCGGAAAAAAATTCCCGCATAAATTTTCTACGCAAAAATTTGCTCCACTGTCCAAATTATATACAAACATCGCCTATAACAGGAAATGTAGAATCATGTTGATGCCCATTTACTTAAACTGCCTCTTAACTCTTTCGTTCAGAAAAAAACGATATTAGAAAGAAAACTGAGTCAGACAGAAATAAAACGACGAAATTGCAGTTCAAAGGATCGTCTAAAGGTACTCCATTAATTAACTGATTAACGTGATTAACGTGTTGTGCATCTGCATGTTGTTCACCTGTATTCGATTGTTTGTACTCGAGAATGTTATAAATTCCAAATAGAAGGCGGCTTCCTGAAAATGACCAAAAAATAATTCCAAGAAAGAAAAGCAAGAAAAACCAGTTTCTCCCAATCGCAAAAATTAGTTCCTGCAAAACACAAAAAAATTCACCCATTCGCAAACCAACCTCGTCCCCAGGGTCTTCTCGCTTTTCAATATGGCGGCGGCTCGAGAGACCCTGGCACACAGCAGATCACGTGTCTCCAACGAGGATGGAGATATATTCAAAATGGCGGCTACGGCGAAAAGGGTGAGAAGAACTGGGTACGAGATGCTAAGGTGAAAGATAAACAAAATGGCGGAAAAAGCTGAAGTTCAGTTCAAGAAAAAATAGGAAAAACAGACACGTTTTGCATGTAAGAGTCTTAGGAATACGGCAAAGTGTTAGCGGTCTTGTTTTTGCTGTTCATTGTTTCTTTTTTGTTATTTTAAAGTTGGGAGTAATGGGTTTAAGCGTACTCTGCTGCGGAACTCCGTACCGCTATTTGATTCAATGCTGCTCAAGTGAACATATTATATTTAATTTTTGTTTCATGAGGCTTTAGGCAATAAATTGTCTTATCGTTACACTGTTACAAATCCGTCCTTCTTAAATATTGTTTATAAATCCGTCTTTTAAAATTATATATCAGGCTCAGATTAAGCTCAAAATATAAATCTTATAGAGTGAGCTTAGGCCTTAAATAAAACTAGTGCTACAAAATATTTATTCTACATGGCTTACATCTCTGTGAGTTCAGTGGAAATGACTCCTTTATGGATACGACTCATTAATTTTTGTTCTGGCATATTCCAGGTGCTGCTTTGGAGGCAGTGATAATCATTTTGACTTTGTTGAATTTATTTCTGCCCATTCTTTGTGCTACAGTTTTGCTTGTGCAGTTGTAGATCTCCAGGGCTTTGTCACTTTCAATATTGTTTTCTACACTTTAGCTTCAGTGAGTCACATTAAACACTAGAACTGAGGAGATTGTGACACTGTAAACAATGGAAAAATAAAGCATTTTAACAGTTCTGGGGATAATATTCCCAGGTTTGAAAAAATTTTCTGCTTAACAGCTTCAATCAATTGAGTAGCCTGCAGCTGGGTGAAGTTTGAAAGTGTTTCAAAAATAGAAATGGGAAAGAGAGGATTGAACTCACCTGAGGAAGTAGTACACAAGTGATGGAATAGTACACAACTGACGGAGTAACAAACAACTGACGGAATTATCGTCCAACTGACTGAGTGCAACACAACTGACCGAGTCTGAGACAACTGACTGGGAAATACACAACTGATCGAGTAATGCACAACTGACAGAGAAGTACACAACTGACCGAGTAATGCACAACTGATGGGGAAGTACACAACTGACCAAGTAATACATAACTGACAGCGTTATCATGCAACCCACTGAATGACACAGAACTGCCAGAAAAATGCACAACTGACCAAGTGATGCACAACTTCCAACTGCAACTTGCAACATGCAACTGACAGAAAGGTTACACAAGTGACCAAGTAACACACAACTGATGGGGTAATATACAACTGATAGAATTATCGTACAACTGACCGAGTGATACACACAAGACCTTTGCATCAAATTCCCTACTCCTCGGGCAAGGAAAATACATGTAGCCAAATGTCTGAGGTATGCCCGGAGGGGGTTGTTGAAGATTTTAATTGATCAGCACATAACCTTAAGTTACAAATCCCACTTTTTAGGATGACTCATTATTTCTTTGAACCTCTGTTGTAACTTTTAGTGGATTTTTGTGGTGTTCTAATTGGATCTGCAAACCCTTTTTATTCGGCTTAGATTGACATGAGAATAGTTTTAAAGTAGAAACATGAGACGGGAAATCATTTTAAGAGACCATCGAAAACTGATATCCACATAAGAGCACCCCAGGTTGATAGCAGTCAATTATGATATTCCCTTCCTTGTTCTTAACTTTACGCCCTGATATCAACAAACATGTTCTCCTCACTACTCTCCGTAAATGTCTCATGGTACTACTTAAGAGAATTCACATAAACATCCAGACATTTTATTTTTGGTGATCATTTCCTTTATTCTCAGGGCCTGTATGTTTGAACAAGTAGTGATATTGTAAGGAGAAATTAGATGTTTGTTTGTCACTACTGGGGCTTAAAGGCCTAACTACAAATTCCAACTTCAAAACTTCATGAAATCTTTTTCTCTCCTTTTTTTTTCCCTGAAATCCTCTCTTTCCCATTGATTTAAATTTTTCAAACATTTTCAAACTACACCCAGATAACTCAATTGATTGAAGTTGTTAAGCAGAAAATTTTTCAAACCTGGGAATATTATCCCCAGAACTGGTCTAACATGCAAAGAGGACTTTATCTATTTACAGTCTCACAATCTCCTCAGTTCCAGTATTTAATGAGACTTACTGAAACTGTAGAAAGTGTAGAAAACAATATTGAAAGCGACAATGCCTGGAGATCTGCAACTGTACAAGCAATACTGTAGCACAAGGAATGGGCACAAATAAATTGAAGAAAGCCAAAATGATTATCACTGCCTCCAAGGCAGCACCTGGAATAGCCAGTCGTGAGATCAAAACTTAGTTTAACCAGTCCATACAACACTGCTCTTTTCCCATTCCCTTGCACTTCGTTAAATCGAGGTTGCACTGTAAATAAGCTTAAATAAATAAGTAAGTAAATAAATAAATAAGCGAGTCATTTTCTATTAAAGGCCTAAGCTCACTCCATAATATTTATATTTCAAGCTTAATCTGAGCCTGATATATTCGAAAAGCCTTAAGCTGAAGCATATAATGTTAAGAAGGACGGATTTATAATAATATTTAAGAAGGACAGATTAGTAACAATGTAACGATAAGACAATTTATTGCCTAAAGCCTCATGAAACAAAAATATAATACGTTCACTTGAGCAACATTGAATCAAATAGTGGTACGGAGTTCCGCAGTAGAGTACGCTCAAACCCATTACTCCTAACTTTAAAATAACAAAAAAGAAACAATGAACAGCAAAAACAAGACCTCTAACACTTTGCCGTATTCCTAAGACTCTTACATGCAAAACGTGTCTGTTTTTCCTATTTTTTCTTGAACTGAACTTCAGCTTTTTCCGCCATTTTCTTTATCTTTCACCTTAGCATCTCGTACCCAGTTCTTCTCACCCTTTTCACCGTAGCCGCCATTTTGAATATATCTCCATCCTCGTTGGAGACACGTGATCTGCTGTGTGCCAGGTAGCGCTTACCAGTTGAATGGTATTCTCGGTGGATTTTTTTGGACATATGGAGCTGCACTTTTTCTCACCAAGAAAACGGAACGGATTGAGCCGTATCATTTGATTCGAAGTTTCGGATGCAAGTGTTTTCCCACGCAATTAAGCTCAAAAGCTCGAATCATGAAAGCAAAAGTAAAACACAAGAACCGACGGCCCCCGGGGGGGGGGGGGGGGGTACTTGGGTCAATTTTTGCTGGGTATGTGCCGCTGGCCTCTCCAAGCCCCTACCCCATTATAGTCTATTCTGTAGCCAATTATAGACCCCATGTTAGTCACTTTTGGGCAAATATACACCAAATCCCTACTTACCGGAATTTGCTTACCCTTGAAATCCCGCAAATGTGCGACCCCATTCTAGTAACTCTATTAGATCCTATTGAAAATGGAACCCCATTACAGTCAATCCAGTCGTGAAAATGCGACCCCATCCAGCGGCACATCCCCATTAGCCTATTACTATGAAGTAATCCCCCCGGGCGACGGCCAAAACTTAAATCTTTCCTACAATTGTGTTGCAAGAAGTCTGTTGACAGTAGCTCCGAGAATAAAACAACTGTCCCGTAACGAACGGTTTGGAACAGTAAAGATTCATCACTTAAATCCGCCGTCATGGGCATTGCTGTCTTCTCGGAAACAGCCTGGCACTGGTAATTGTGGACAAATGGTACAGAAATTTCCGGGAATTCCGGAAAAAGCGAGAAAAAGGAATACCTCGGAAGGTATTACCTTTTTTCCGAAAACATTCCACCGGAATGAACCGTTCCATTTGAATTCTCCCCGGAATTACCGGGTTTTCCGTACAAATGGTAAGCGTTCAGGGTCTTCTCCCGAGCCGCCGCCATTTTGAAAAGCGAGAAGACCCTGGGGACGAGGTTGTTCGCAAACTTAAAGGGACACTATCCCGATAATGCGCACGCGTGAACGTCAGCTGTTATCTTTCAAAAAACAATAGAACTGTCACATTGAGGTGACAAGATTACCCCGCGGCCCACGCCGTGATCCCGCTCTTTACATCCGCCATTCAAATATTTGCTCGCGTTTCATAGCTCCAAGGAAGCTACAACTTAAAGGCCCACCTTCACCCAAAAGGCCTTGCGCGCCGCGCTTGCTGTTTTATGTATTTCGTGTAACACGAAATTGTTTCTGAGAGGGGTTTCTGTTAAAATCCGTTTCCTCTGGAGCCATCTTGTCGAAAATCGTCCAAAAGCATGCAGGAATTTATTCTTCAATTATCAGGCCGTTGTTTCCTGGAATTATTTTGTGACTGAGCCGGCCAAACGTATTTTTTTCGCTCTTACTTCGTCCAATATGTTTCCTGCCAAATGATACCTCGCAGTTGAAGATACTGCACGGTTACGCCGAAGGAAAATATTGCCAGTATTAGTCTCAGAGGAGCTTGTGTTATGAAGCAAAGAAACATATAATTTATGAATCTCTTGTAGTGATGTCGTTTAAATTCCTGATTGTATTGGATGCGGGACCTTGGCAAGTAAGTTTGATTCGTTTGATTTGATTTGATTTTATTCTCGCGATGTAAACAGAGCGGCTCGCGAGTGTGAAATAAATGAATGGCTTTGCAGGACTGTTTTCTTTTTCTTCCTCTGTGTCTATCGTCGGTTCAAGGAGATTTGATCGATTAGTACACACGTACGGCTGGCTTTCAAAGGTTAAAATTGTAATGCGGGGGTCACCAGACAAGCGCTATTTTTGCGAGCGATAATCAGTGAGTTGCTATTTAGTCGTATACGCTGTTTATTTCCCTTCAGATTAAACTCTATAATGACTAGGAGGGGCCTTTAAAATCACTGTGACCTTACAGGCAATGAGAATGCAATCTGCAAAATAAAACAATCGAATGTCCAGGTGACTGTTTGAGTCTTCTGCCGAGATCGCTTGCTTGCGCTTAGAAATGCGAACATAAACTGACTTCTTGCTTTCTATGTCATTGAAACTTTCACATGGCAAACATCAGATAATTCCAACAGTTTGGGGGAGTAGATGTCTTTCATAAGAACCGAAAGATTTGTAAATTGAGGCTGCAGATTGGGGCAACTTCGCTAAGTATAAAATCGATGCGACATGGCTCTTCCGATTTGTTTTGAATTTACGTGACAATCTTCTCGCTCGCGGGAATATTCTGGCAACCAATCAGATCGCGAGAAAAACAATAGAACCGTTTGAAAACAATAACAAAAGGTCGCAAGGCCGTTTGGGTGAAGGTGGGCCTTTAAATTTCTTGACAAAAAGGGTCTACAGATCACAATCCATGATGCGAAACACAAAATATAAATCACCGGAGATTTTCGGATTTAATTGCAGTGAAAGCTAGAGATTTCTTTGGCGAAACATCACGTCGGACTTTTGTAACAAGAGGACTTACTAGTTCCTATTGTTTTTGGAGGGACAAATATGTCGTTTAGAGTGCAAAATAAGGTCAGCTAGCATTTTCGGCGAGCCATCAGCAGCTCGGAAATTCGCGGATAGGATTCTGTTTCCTAAAATTTTCTGCGGCCTTAATATTCAGCTAAAAAATCCGAACAGATCAATCCGTATTAGCTTTCACATTGTGCCTTTATAAACCTCTGAAGCAATCTTTTAAAGCAGGAAATGATATTTCAAGTATTTTGCTAAAATTTTCTCGTTGGGTGACCCTGATTATACACAAAGATCTAACCGAGCGTAATGCGAAACACAAAATCCTGCAAGAGAATTAAAAACAATAAGCCAAGCCCGGCGTTACAAACATCAGCAGGGAAACTCGTCACGCTGCAGTGAATATTTCAGATCCTTTATTGTCGAAAATATAAACATGAGAGGCGGGAAAACCCATAAATTTCCTAAATGAGCCAAATTCAACGTACCTATCATGCAAGAGCGGCATAAAAACCATATTGAGTCGCTTAACAAACGATCATAAGTCAAACCAACGGAGAATAACAAACGACGAAAGCCACAAGAATCCACCACTTATGACCTCGAGAATGCGACGCCTAAGTTGTAACGGCTCGATTCAGTCAACATTTAAAAATCCTCCGTTCTAAACCGCTACAAAAAAAAAAAAACAAGAAGCAAAATGGGTCAAAAGACCAAGATAAGGCCCGGCGTACAAGTACAAGTAGAAGTCGTGCAGCGTGGAGGCCTTCCAACCCATCAGTTTATGGCTGTGTCGGTCGAATACAGACACCACTGATCCCTTCAGTCGTTTCCATGTCTCTTGGATTGCTTTCTTTATATATATTCTGGTATGCTGCTAGTTCCATTTCTTCTTATTCCTTTCACGATTTTATGAGCTTTTATGGAGGCTGCCCGGGAGAAAGAAGCCTTCGACCGGCGCCATAGCGCTTCCCTTGTCTCGGTCCTCCGTCCAACGGCATTGAAAACAACGCCAAAAAATCCCGATCTCACACAAATTGGAACTTAACGAAAACTGTATATCATTAATCTATAACTGGGAGAAGCTTTAGGGTAATATTGAACTAAACTGAGCACGATGCAAACGGATTTTTGAAGGTTCTATATCACTTCTCGCGTCTTTTGAATTCGCGACATCCTGTCAGGAAATCAAAGTTTGGAGCATGCGCAGTAACCGGATGTTGGTCCTTTAACCTCCCGCAAAAATTTAGTGCTACACGGTAGGCAAGCAACAGGGAGTATTGGTTTGAAAAACATAGGCACGCAGTGCGTGCAGAGCCAAAGACGTTTTGTTCCGCAATATGGTGAAATTTATGAGGACAACCTATGGATTTCACACCACTGCTACTACTACTACTGCAGTGCGGACTGTGCGGTCCCCCCACTCTCTCCGACAACTTGTGGGTTTGCTGCTGTGGAAATTTGCACCACGGCTAAATAAAAGCTGGACTACAAAGTGAATAAAATCCTGCCAGACCTGAAGTACACAAAACAGCGCATTCGAAGCCGGTAACATTAAATAGTTCCTGTTGATCGAGACTTGCGAATGCAAAACACTTCAAAGTCCGGGGTCGTACTCCCATAGTCTAAGCTGTATGGGTATGTGCCGCTGATAAGAAGGGTTTCATTGTCCCGGTGGTACACCCCCACCCAACATCTCACAGAATACCTCCCCCCCCCCCCCGGCCTCACAGACGAAGACAGATTTCGGGACAACGCCGTTCTTTTAGGCTTTGATGACATTAGCCACTGACGTCACTTTCGTGACGTCATTGGCTAAAAATATACGGAACGACTGATCCTTACGGCAGTTAAAGAAAGACAGAAGATGAAATACTTAAAGTACAAAAAGTATGTAACAAAAAATTGCCCGATATTTCGGTTTACAAAACAAACTTTCTTCAGGGGCTTGTCTCTGTCCTGAAGAGTTATGTAGTTTTTGACCAAATGAAGCAATGTACAGGACGTGTTACTGCGCCTTTCAATAACACGCGGAATCTAGAACTCAAAGCTGGGTAGAAACAAAAAGCAAACCGCGGAGATAAACATAGGGAAATATAAACGCATTTCTGGAAAGAAAAAAGGCTTTATCTTGACGTTTCGTATGTTCGAATATACATCTTCAGAAGTAGTAAACCGTTGAATAACAACAGAAATTTGAGTGTATAAATAAGTAACTAATTATAGAAACAAAAGATAACAAATAGTAGAAAAATTTGCATATGAAAGGAAAAGCATGCAAACTAAAAAAGGTAAAGTTTTTCACTGCTGACATTTTCATTTAGGGAAGGTTGTAAATCCCTAATCAACAGAGTCTCCTTTATCTTGCAATGGGTGTCCGACCGTCCTGTCGCCAAAAATTCGAAATGGTCCCATTTCATGTTATGACCAGTTGACGTGACATGGTCGGCAATAGAAGCTGAGTGATTGCAACTCGTAATGGATTTGAAGTGCTCCGTTTTCCTGTCATGCAATCTTCGTTTAGTTTTACCTATGCAGGGAAAAAGAGACTTCACACGATGTGTGCTTTGGAAAACAACTCAAAGGTCAAAGCAGCCGTAGAATTTATTGATGCAAACCTTCACTTGTTTGGTGAGGATTCTGCTTTGTAACCCTAAATAAGGTAGAATTAAGAGGACTTCCTTCTTGGGGACAGTGGTGATTGGCTGCTGGGTCTCTTTTGTTGCCTGTTCAGAACATCATTAATGTTGTAATTCAACATACCGCTAGGATACCCGTTTTGTAATAACAGTTTTCTCAGTTCATCCAAAGAAGAACTCAAAAGAGAGGGAAACAGCGAAAAGTGAGCGTGCGAATAAGGTTTATCTTGTATTTACGAGGTGTGAAAGAGTCCCATTTAGTGTAAAGGCCAGTAAAGATCTTCTTTCGGTAAATTGACGTGGAAAAAGCATGGTTGTTGCGTTTGATGAGTATGTCTAAGAAAGAGATCGTGCTGTTCTCCTCAAATTCAACGGTGAATTTGATATTCGCATGACAACTATTGAGGTAGTGCAGAACTGAACTGATTTGCTGCGTTGATGTTGTAGAACAAGGTGAAAGTATCGTCAACATATCGAAACCAAATAGAAGGGCGAGTGCTGTTGCTGAGTACCCATTTTGGGTATTAAAAGATCATGAAAGTTATAAAAAGGACACACATTTATCTCCAGTGAAGTCTCATGGTCAAAATTCCGAGGCAAAGGTTAATCTCAATCCCGCTGAACGCGAGGCACTTTATAAAGTGCCAAGGCGTGAAACCAGCATTAACCTTAAAAAGGCTGACCGAAGGAACTACAGCTGTAGTTCTAAACATTGAGGATAAAATTAAGGAAGGTCAAACTCAGCTAGATAACAAAGAACACTACAGACCTCTTGTGAATCCTATGATAAAGGAAACAAGCCAAAGAGTTCAACAGCTTATTAGCGAACTCTATCTTAGAAACCATATAGATGAAATGACCAAAACATGGCTAAGTCAAACACCAGAACCGCCCCGTATTCCAATATTCCGTCAACCGCTCGTCTAGAGACGATTCATTGATTACATCTCTCTCCCTTTGGGACACAACCAGAGAACAGATTACACAGTTGAGTTCAACAAACACCGCCAAACTAACAAGTTTACGGCTAAGTATCCGAAACAGAAACAAACTTCTTGTACTCTACTGTTTACAAAAGCACCGAAAGATTTAAAACCGAGTTGGCGCTAGATGTCCGCGCCCACTGAAACCTTTTTAGTACACCCATTTTCAACCTGCCATCCATCCAGAGTAAAGAGAGGCTTGATCAAAGGAGAAGCTATAAGACTCCTCGGAACTAAACAACGGAGCATCACAAACTTCAAAACACATCTTCTTGAGAGAGGATACCCAGAGAACTTAATTCAAACAACCCTCTTAGAAGTTACTTTTCAAGACAGAAACCAAGCCCTCCGACAAAAAAGGAAGAAAGCCTTGCCCTTTGTAACGAACAGCTAGCATTTTACAAAACAGCAACCATTGCTAAACAACCTTTTAAAGGAGCCGCCCCTAATATTGTACAAAAGAGGGCCTTCCCTTATGCTCACGAGAACAAACCACTAGAAAGGCTAAAACATGCGCGTAGGGGTCACGCAGACACTAAAAGAGGATCAAGTTTTAATGACACAAATCAAAACTGCAGTTAAAACAACTTGCTTAAATTTTAAAGCTATTTTAAAAGGCTTAAACACGTGGGAGTCGCACAAGCCCGTCACTCTTTTTAACAACGCAGCCTTAGTAACCACCCCTACGTTTCATCAGGGGTGTGGAAATGCAACCCATGACATACCTGACATACAGCACCTAAGTCTATTTATGTGACATAAAATGGTAATTACGGGTTACTATATGTAGATTGTTTTAGAATTTCGTTTTAGGGATATGTTTGTCTACAAAATTGGAATACGGATTATTTCCAAAATTAACTCAGGATTATGGATTATTCAGACCCCCCTAACAGGGCCTCCTTCTTAGTCTGTGTATCCTTGATCATTCAGACTGGTAATTGGGGCGCGTCGGACTTTCTCTTACGCGATCGGAAGGTCTTGTATTTCTGTCCACGGGTACATAAATGGGTATCGATGAACCGTTAGGAAGACTTAACAAAATGCAGGGATACCCCTGTATTGCATCAGGACCCCACCCATGGGAATAGGATAGCCTGAGCATCAGGCCTTCGGAAGGGGGAGGGGGAAAGGGGAAGAGAAGCCTGATACTCAGGCTAGGGAAAAGGAATGCTCCTAGTGGCTTCTAGCCTGCGTGCAGACGTGTCCCATTTCCTTTGCTCCACGCGGAAAAGGAAGGAAATAGGACACGTCTGCACGCACATTAAGTGGCTTCAATGACCGTGTGGTAACATTTCTGGTAGACACTATCGAGACAGCCAAAGGAGTACGAGCACGAGTGCGAGCTCCTGCACGCATTACGTGCCTTTATCGCGATCCAGTGGTCTCGATTGAGTGTGTTTGTATTATTTCGCGTTAATGTCGTCTGAAAATGCTGGCTTGTGATTGGTTCAAAGGCTGTCAAGACAACGCGGCCAAGCTCAAACTTTTCTTCACAAAACCACCGGCAAAATTTTAGTTTTTGCTCAGTAATATAGTTGGAAAAACCTTGACCCCTGCAGGCAACTTACCTTGACAGATTGCCCAAAATGTGAGTGCTAAAACTTTAAAACTGTGTATTTTTCCGTATTGCGTTACCATTTGTGTTGCACTTTTAGCCTGGAAAAGAAGTTGATTTTCACGTTATTCTATTATTTTGTCGATCCCCATCCTTTGAAAAACATTATGTTGATGCGCTGAAAGAGTTTATTGTTTCATTTAGCAATTCCGCCGCCTCGCGACTCCGCCCAATACGGAATATATTTTCTCCCAAATAGCCGTCATTAACCGTAATTTCGTCTCAAAATCGAATTTAGTGTATAATATTGACATAGGTATTTCGCCATTTTGTAGAAATGGATAAAATCCAAGCACTTCGAGCTCACAGTGTTGTTAACTGTATAATGGCTTCGCGAGTTTGCCAGATTATGTGCAGCATTAGTTATACCTTAACAAATAAAAAAGCCAAAACCGTGTTTGTTCTATGATAAAACACGCAAGGAAGTGACGAGAGCACGTAAAAAGTGTAGGGTGAAGACGAGCCGCAGGCGAGTGTTACTTCTTGAGTGTTCTCGTCACTTCCTTGCTTGCTTTATCACAGAACAAAGCACGGTTTTGGCTTTATGTTTTTTTATATAATATAGCTTTGCTCACATTTGTAAGAAAACAAGTTTTATTCGAAGCTTGCAAGCGCGCAAGAAAGGTTTTCAGCTTGCCAGCGCTCGCAGAATGGCGTCACAGGTTACTCCTTGCATCTGTGCTCTGACAGAGCACGCTGTGTCAACCAATCAGAGCGCGCATTATATCGAAATTTTATTATAAATAAATATACAGATCTGGAGCCAGCAGATTACGGACACCAGCATATCGTTCACACTCTACATGTGTCCTGGGGACGAGAAATGTTTACCAACAGGGAGGTCTTTATTCGCGCCAACTGATCGTATGTGCTCCCAGAATCTGTCATCGAGGCGTCTCCCATTTTCCCCGATGAAGAGCATAGAACATTTGCGGCGAGTAATGACGTAAATATAGAATACTTCATGGAAAGTGTGTGCGTACGGCGTTTACGCACGAGTTGTTCAAGTATCGGAAATCGAACGAGTGAGCGCAGCGAACGAGAGAGATTTCTGATTAAAACCAACGAGTGCGTAAATACTGTACGCATACACTTTCCATGATGTATTATGTTTATTATATACATACTGAGATTTCAATTCTTGTTTAATGACACACTGTGTTGCACAGATTCCACTCTCACAGATTCAAGTCAAAAGCTTATGAAAGATGTAAGTTATATAAGGTTAAATGTTTTGACTGTAGACATTCTCTAGTGAATTCAAACTATTTACCTTTGACGATACTCACCACGGGGTAGTTATTTTTCTTCAGATGCCTCTCAATACTTTAAACAAGACATCGCAAGGTACTTGTTTGATTCTGCTGGCTATATAGTGTGCACTTCTCGCTCGTCGTTTTCGTTTCTCAAAAATCGAATTCCTCCACCAATTTCACATCTCGCTTCGTCTTCTTTTTTGTGTTTTTGCTTTTGAGACTTTCTACATAATCCTCAACCGAAGTATCGTGGGCAACAAATATTTTCTCGCTCATATTTTTCATGAGTTAAAAGATACATAACTTTAACACTTGCGAGAGACTTGAAAAACGAAATGGCCTGAATGAGTCACTTTGTTACGGCTCACACGTCAAAAAACATGATACGCGGCACCTCCACTGATTGGACGTATCGTTTTCTTCACACATGAAAAAAGTGATACGCGACATTTGATTGGCTTTCAGCTACTTAGACCAGCTTGTGAACGAAAATTTCTTTCGCGCCCTTTCACTGGATAAATCTCAGTATGTATATAATAAACCAAATTACTGGTTGTGCAAGTGAACCTGCGCTCGAAACTCAGTTGACCGCCCGGGGTGTCGAGAGCGCGCGAAGCGTTGGTACGGGCGCAGGTTACGCAGCGGGGACGGCCACAAGTAGGTCCATCAGTAGGACCTGTTGTTTGAAGGCTGCTCTTTACCAAAATGTCACTTTCATGGTAACATTAGAATTTTCTTGACATTTTCTTTTCGAGAACGTCAACGGCAGGAGCCAGTAAACGCCAAAACAACCCTAGGTCTAGACTTTCTCGAAGTCCGTTTTTGGTACTTTGTCGCTTGCTTTCACGACTTTGTCGCTCTGCCTCACTCGCAGTCGACTTATAGCAAGTCTACCCAAGGATATTTGAGTGCATTTATTTGGTACCAAAGTAGGTGCTAAAGCAAAACAACTGCACAATGTCAAACCGAAAACATCAATCAATCAACCTGGTCTATAAAAACGCCGACATAGGCTTAGTATGGGAATTCGGTTAACCGAAACGGTTAGCAAACGTGTCTCCTGTCTTTTTCAAGGGCATTTTATAACACAGATATACACCACAAAGCAATTTCAATACACTTAATGGCCTACACAACCTTTACTTATTTACAACATCACTTTTATATTATAACGGGCTTGCCTTGATACCGAACTTCTTACTTGCTTCTTAAATAGAGTCCCATTTGTCATCTAATATACTTATACTTACACAATAAAATTAATTCCTATTTCCACGATGGATTCACCCATCTTGCTTGAGAACCGTACAAGAACTGTGTTTAAATAAAATTACACGGTGATACTACAGGCAATTAAAGTAAAAATGAATTTTTAAGAACCCTTGGCTTGTTATTTTAACACTCATCTTTGAATAAAGTTTTGAAGAAACAGATAAACGCAGAAGACGTAGAGGTAAATTAAATATTCAACAGCTGTTAACGCTCAACATGCACTACTTCCCCCTTCGCATGCTAAGGTTTTCTATCTGACGGTATTAAATTACGCAATCAGTATTTGGCAGTCATCGCAAACAAGCTGAAGATTTTCAACATTTGGCTTCTAGGAATAGCACGAGGTGTACTAGTAAAACAGTGATTATCCCGAGAGGATAAACGCTTTTCATTTAGCTTGTATACTTAATTTGAGAAAATAGTGTAAAAGGTTAAAAAAACGTAGGTAGGTAATAGGGCATTTGCACGATGGCGTCATTTGACTACAGCTACCAGAATCCTTCATTTGTTTTTTTTTCTGATGCAAATTAGGGCCATTGTTATCGAAACCTCACTGGGGTTACAAAATTTTAATAAGAAAGGAGAAACGAAATAAAATCTGGTAGTTGTAGTCAAATAACGCTATCGTGCAAATGTCCTATTGTCCAGCGTTATTCTCAACCTCGTCCCCAGGGCCTTCTCCTCGTTCAAAATGGCGGTCGGAGAAAATACTCCAAGAATCGTGGAGTATTTTGTCACGTGACACATGGTGAAATGGCTTTTTCGGAGGTTGGTTTTAGCATCTGGTGGCCCTGTTTGTTTTTTTGCAATCTGAAACCGTTGTTCAAACGAAACGAAGACACTTCAAAGTGTTTACGTGACAAAATTCTAACGAACTTTTGGAGCCATCTTGGCAGCCTTGGTCAGGAGTTCTCCGACCGCCACTTTGAACGAGGAGAAGGCTCTGGGGACGAGGTTGCGTTATTCTGGGTTGAATTTGCGCGGCTCAAGTACTAGCCTTGGCCAGCGGCACAAATTACCAAACAACGGCAAATCTGTTTGACAAGTTTCCCGAGACAAACCTAGAGTCGTGTTATGTGGTTCTAACTTTTGAGTCCGTGGATGAAAGTTTGACCATTCAGATGAAAGTACCGAGCAGTACTTTCCTGTCGGGCTGTTGATGCCGTGCACAAGGTGAAAACTACCAGTTGAGTCTGTGAGTGAAAGTCTGTTTAGTGTGGCAATTCACATAACGACTACTTCACAGTACTTTCCTGCAGTGTATGCTGTCAATGAGCAGTACTTCGTTTTGGTGAATTTTGCTTCTCAATTCTAAATGAAACTTTTTTTTCGTATCACCACCCTTCTAATGATATCCGGCGTGGTTCTTCAAATATTGACGATGCTCTCATGTCGGGGCAAGTTTCATTTTGCACATGTTTACGTCGTTCTCGGAGGCCAAGTCAAATGTTCAAACCTCCAAGCTTACTAACTAGGCTACGTGAACTCTATCGCGTTTTCCTTAAACACATTTGACGCCGGTAAAAGAATAACGCGGATTGAGACCTTCAAGTATCGACCACGAATGTTTTAACTACCAAACACGGCATCGGAATAGTGCCGAGTTACGTGTGCAGTCACAGTCGTAAGAAAATTCGCCTGCAACCAGCTTTCAACGGACTGTCGTCGTGATAATGATTGACAGCAGCTAACAAGAGGTTAGTCGTTTGTCTGCTCGACGTATGAGACTCCCAATTTGCAAAATTCTTACAACTGCTAAAAGCAACACGTCATCCCGTTTTAACTGTAAACTTAATATTGCAACCGTGAAGTTTCCAAAGTGACGGTTTTATGATTAGCTTTTTCCTGCCGTCCACCATCAAAGATTCGCTACTCCCGAGCTTTTTAAACGTGTTCCAGATAAAATTGTTATTAATGGGAAATCATGGATGACTACAATTTTTAACGGTACTTCCACTCGACTTTATTTTACGGAGGGTAGCTTTGGAGGTCTCTTGGATGTGAAATTCAGTTTCCGTAGCTCGTTCCCTTCAAAACGTAACAGTATTTCACACTGTTTTCTGCTTTTTACTAAGTTTTTCACCCACTGAACACAATTTGAAACTCATCGCTGTACAAAATAGGGAAACAAAAAGATCGCGCATTTTTTGAACACTTAAGGCTCTGAAAGCAGCTTAAAAGTTCTCCACACTAAATTACATACAGTTTGTCCAGAGCCAGTTAGGAAATTTTTTAAAATATCAAAACGATTTCCCTTTGTTACCATGACCTGTGTGTCCGACGTTAAAAAAACTTGAAGAGAACAGAGCGTTTTTCAAATGACTATCGTACAGTTTAACACCAAACGCAAACACAACAAACGCAGACAATGCTATCAGCCAATCGGGAACACGTGGCACAATTTGCAACCGGCGCTAAGCGTGGGAAAACTCGGTCCAAGCCACCACTGGTTTGGGTGTTCTTATTGATTGGCTAAAAAAGCAGGTTTGGTCTGATTGGTTAGAATACGACAGCACGGATTAACCAGTTACGACTTGGAAAAACTACAGGAAAACGCGAGGAAAACGCGAGTAAGCCGGGTCAGTTTTTCCACTTCAGATAGAGAATACGAACTGAACAAGAAAACTGCGTTTGTCGTAAAAATGTTCATCTTAAAGACATTGAAGTGATTAAGGGAGCACAACAGTGACATTTTAATACTCTCAAAAATCAAAACAATGTTGGTTTTATATAATGTAAACATTTTGAGGCATTTGTAATTTCTGTGTTGGACGCCTCTGCCAGCAAACGTCGTCATAACTAGCTATTTCGACAGTCAAAAGAAAATCGCTCTGCCGTCAATTAATGATAAATTAGCGCTATTTTTAAATGACTAGGTAATATTTACTCTTGAGTCACACAAGTCTCACACGCTTGTGAAGTAACCCGAAGATGCCGCCAGAGCCTCGGAGCGTAACCTCAAGTACAGCTTTCCTCGCCTCCACGGGTTTTGAAGTTGCAATGGTTTAAAATCGTCTTTAAAACACTTTTCTTGTCCACCAATTACAGCTACCAAACATAAGTCTTTAATTTTCTCGTCTGATAGGTTGTGCCACCTCGCAGATTTGTCCCTGTTTTGGCATTTCTTGTGGAGTTGTTGTACAACCATTTTTACTATTTCACCTGCTCTCGTACTGGGTGTAATATGAAGCTAAATTAAGACAAGAAAGAAAAACACAGATTATTTAATGCGATTGGTGGCCGATGACTACTGTAAATACAAAGAGAGATATATCAGTTGTAAAAGTTAAGCTGCTTTAAGTTTTATGTAAACCGTAACTGTGTTCAGTTTGCTACGAAGGTAAAAGCGTTGAAGCTCTTGAATGCGGACGATAAATAATAATAATAATAATAATAGTAATAATAATAACAATAATAATAATAATAATAATAATATTTAATATTTATATTGCGCATTTTCTATAAGAATAATCAAATGCACATTACAGACATTACAGTAATTACAAAAATAAAAAAACCTATTACAATGACTATAGAATCAAAAACGAAAACTACGCTAAAACTAATTACAATTGGCAATAATAAAAGTAATTTGCAGAAAAAACTATATAAAAACCTAAATACAAACTAATTATACTAACAAAATGCCTTGCTGAATAAAAATCTCTTAAGTTTCTGTTTGAAATCATTCGTGGTGCAAGCAGATCTAACGCGTACGGGAAGACTGTTCCAAAGCCGTGGCGCTGCCGCCATAAATGATCGATCCCCCATGGTAACTTTTGTGAAACGCTTAGGGGTGCTCAGAAGAATTCCCTTGTTATTTCGCCGTAAATCATAACGAGATGGCAGAAGGACAGAAGTTAAATCGATGAGATATTTAGGAGCTGAGCCCTGGAGTACTTTAAAGGTGATATAAAGGATTTTAAACTCCGGCGATACGTAGGCGGATAGGCAACCAGTGAAGTTGTTGAAGGAACGGCGTAATATGACAATGCTTAGGTGTGCAGAAGATCAATCGCGCACTGGCATTCATAACACGTTGGAGTTTTTGCAAGTGATGGTCGGGAACACCGTAGAGGAGACTGTTGCAATAGTCTAACCTACTGGTTATAAATGCATGAATCGGTTTCTCAGTACATTCACTAGTAAGGTATTTTCGTATGTGTCCGACATTATACAGATGAAAGAATGGACTACCACAGATCTTTGTTATATGCTTTTCCATATCCATGTGCGAGTCGAACCAGGAGCCCAGATTTTTTGCCGAATGTACGGGGGTTACATCAACGTCGCCAACGCTAATATGTAGTGTGGGCATAACGGAGGTGTCCGTGTCATAGCGGTAGGGATAGTATGAATTTTAGTCTTCTGGACCAGTTGAACTGTCCATATTACAGAGTTGTCCGTTATGTAGAGATGGCGGTGTTGGTGGTGGTAGTGGGGAGGGGTGGAAGTAGGAGAGTATTTTTGGAGATTGTTCGGTCAATGCCAATTTTCCAATTTTGCACTTCGCAAGGAAACTTCAAGAAAACAGGGCACCATACATCCTCGCCCTGGAAAGTGTCTCAAAGTTTCTGTAGTGGTCAATCAAAAAACACTCAAGCACTAGCCTCGTAGCAAGCGTTTCCTTAAGTCTCTCCGCACGTTCGAAGCATTTTTCGCCTAGTTGTAGCCACGTTAACTCAAACATGTTTAGCGCAACAACCCTGCTAAAAGCCGCGCGCTGCGTGAAACCTCGGGGTGCAAGTCTGAGCCAAACAGCTCATACACCCAGACATTAAACCAACAGATGCTGCTGTACCGTGACAGTGGCTCCAGGAGGAAGACTGGTCTCCACCGCCGTGTGAATTTGTACCACACCCTCTTTTGGACTACCACTCGACGAAGAACCTGACGAGAAAAAAAATCATACACGTTTCATTTTACAATTGGAAACGGTTGCATGTTATTTTTGCTCGTTTTGTTGTTGTTGGGCTGTGACTAAAAGTGGGACGGAGACACGGGGACGCGTGCTTTTAAAGGACGTGGGACGCGTGGGCACGTGAGATAGGGGACGTGATATCGTCCCCAAACTCACCTCCCCACGTCCCCGATATCGCGATATCACTACGAACCTAGCAAATATGACCTCACTCGCCATGAGTCTTTCAGTAACTCAGTGGTTAGAGCGTCCGACAGGTGTACGAGAGGTCATGTTTTCGATGTCTGTCCGGGACTCAACTCACTCAAGAGTTTTTCCTTATCCCACGCTCGAGCTCGCGACATGAGGAATATTCCATCTTTTCTTATTTTTCTAATCTTTTCAACAAAGCCACAGCTACCTAATGCAAGTGTGGTTTATCATTCAGTCTCCACCTTCCTGACTGATCTGCTGTCTAAATCAGGTACTGAATGTGAACACCGACACCTATACGTCAGCAAGTTCTGCAAATCTAATCTAAACGTTTGCCACGTGGTAATAATTTCGTGAGTATCTGCCTACGAAAACATCTCTTTTTCGGCCTTACACTTCGCACGGCAGGAACAGATCTTGAATTTCCGCGTATCCACTGAAGAGAACTGAAAGAATCCGTGTATCGCCCTTATGCATTTGCATAGCAGTAATAGATCTTAACTTACTGTGTCCATTGCAAAGAACTTTTCCCTTTAAATCCGAGGAGCAAACACAACACTGCCCATCAGGATGGGAATCTGAGCACTGGAAGACGTCGACCAGCGGTATTCCGCCCCGGATTTGCCGATCCCTGGCGTAGTGAAGAGCATCTAATATCCAACGCATTCCTTGCCACGTCTCGTCCAACTCCTTAGAGAATATAACGTATTTTTCGTTCAACAGTAAAGCCCCTCTTAAAGAATAACACAAAATTCCAACCAAAGGTGGTCTATTATGGTGGGTGGTTACAAGAAGTCAGACACTCTTAGGGGTAGTGGTTCGAAGACACTGGCAATTGAGACATACGGTGACATGCAAAATTATTGTGCCAGAGTTAAGACTGTTGCCTACCAGAGGTGACGCCCGCTACCCCAAGAATAAGAGATAACTAGTTTGTGGCCCAAGTATCTTACAGAGTGCTTTCCAACGAGTACTGTTTCAAATCGAGGTAAATCGAAGTCATTGTTCCGGAGCGTATACTGCGCGAATACAAATAAATATCTGACAGCATTGCATGGCATGGCATGGCATAGCATGGCATAGCATAGCATAGTAGTAAATTTGTGAATGCACTTAGGAAATTTCAGACCAATCAGATGACATTCACTATGTTTCGTCAGCTGCTGAACACACCACCACACCTTACAGAAATGTGATTATCAACCACGGGTATTTCACAAAACTTTGAGACCATCCAGCAAAGCTAGTAGACCAGCTACGTCCAACACAGGCCGTAGCTTTAGAGTGAAAGTGACAGCAAGTCAAAGAGGTCCGCTCTTAACAGCAAATCAATCGGAACCACTCTTAAGGGGGCAATATACGTGAATTTTGAGTAAATAGGATAAGATTTAAGAAATAAATAAAAGGGGAATTATATTTTGTGCACACCCTCAGACAGTCCACCCCCACTCAAGAGCACTTAGGGTTGGTTGTGGACTGTTTTCGTGTCCATCTATTCATTATTAACTTAAAATTTTAAGGTGGACTTTATAAAATTTTGACGCTACACCATATTGAAAGTAAAATTAACTACACAATTAACTACTCCGCTATTTGATATTAAAATTTTTAATTTCAACTCACCTTTAATTTTTTACAATTTCCAATTTTCTTAAAATTCATCAACTCCCCCCCCCCCCTCTTTCTTTGCATTCACTTTAAAAATCGCGAAAAATTCTCTTAGATTTATGAGAGCTCGCCTTAAAACATTGGGAAAACAAGGCATCTACGTATATTGCTCCCTTAAAGACCAGACCACCAGTTCCCGTATGTCCCGTGCGGAAACGCCAGTGATGTGTTCAGCAGCTGGAGAAAGACGACGAATGCCATCTGAAACGTCCCAAATATGTCCACAAATTTCTAGTTGACTGTTTCAGTCTTCGTCAAGTAAAAAGACAGCCAAGCAACTTTTACTGTTTCTTTTGTTTATAAGCATTGGAAATGCTAATTTTACGTGGAGTTTAAACATAATTCAAATTTAAAATGTTCAAAACAAAATGACAGAAATCCTCACCCGCTGGAAATCCAACAGTTGCTCTTGTCGGGCTTTCGCAAGCTGCACTTCAGAAGGTGAAAAAGCCTTGTTTGAAGAAAAAACAGACGAGACAACACAAAAAATAAGTGAAAAATATTAGGCTGAAAGACTTTTGGATTGCACTAGTAATCTTTGTATAGGAGAACTTTGTCGTTCGTCCATTTCACAAGCTTAGCAGCAAAATTACGACAAAACGATGGCACATTTGAAGTTCGGTCACGTAGTACGTAACTCTGTATTCAGCTATCTAAACCACAATTAGAATAAACACACAGTCCCTAAAAACGTATTTAAAGAAAAAGGAGAGGGAAATCTGCCCTCGGGCGCCAATCATGGCCGAAAAATACTTCAATTGGTGATCGTAGATTGATATGTATCTATACCTTTGTTCTCTTAAAGTATGGGCAACATGAGGGAAGGGAGGCATAACTATACAAAGGGAAGGAAGGGGTACATTCAAGGGATTTTTATTGGCAAGGGATTATGCAATAAATTCGAACCTCCCTTAAGTGACCACCCAAAATGTCAAGCCAAAGTTGTCGCTTACGAAAGGTCGGACGACAGGGGGTCTTATTTTCGGGACATCAGCTTATGGTAGTTTCATAGGCTTAATCCATGCGAAAAAGCATGTACGTAAACCCACAATGCTGTATAATACCCGTACTTCAAACTTTCAAGCATTACACAGCCAGGATGATTGCTGAAATGATAATGGTTTGCCTTATGAGATACCTAATACAGAGTATGGGGTAGGTTTGGTGGTAGCTACTCAGGGTTGTAAGACGTTATGAAATTCAATTTGCTCCCGTGTTTTGTGGTGAGATCCGGATAAAGTGTCAATGGTCGCTTACCGGAGTTTAAAAACAATGGGAAATTTCAAACCGTCAGGCCTAAAAGTGGTCGCTTACGGGAGGGGGCCACACAGGGAGGTTCGACCGTATCTCCTAAAAACCAGCGTACATCAGGGGAAAACAACAAAAAGCGAACAAGCTAAGTTGCTGTACCTCTCGCAGTGACTGTTGGCAGATCACAGAGTCCATATCCAACACAGACGAAAGGCGAGAGTAATGACAAATAAACTCCTGCTGATATGTGTACATATGAACTGAAAAACAACAAGCACTCATTTTCAAAGATTTGCTGAACCACAGAATGTGAATCAGAACTTAGGACTCTTTCTTAAGAAGAACCACTGAATGGTGACCAGTGTTATCACAATGTTATCTAAACGACGCCGAGATGGGTAGAAAAGGCGACGGCAGGATATCTTGCGGACTATGGTGGAGGTGAGAAAAGAAGGAGCGACAGAACAGTAGCCGTGTGGAGTATACTGCTTCCAGCCGAGTCCTAGGCGTGCTCTCTTGCCCCGTAGTCCGCGCGAAGTCTGGGAAGGGATGGGCGAAAGAAGGCAAATATTGCCAAAATACCAGGGTTACAACTTGGCGGTTGCATGGTCGCCAGTGGCGATTAAAAAGTATTCAGGGCCACTAAAAGTTGAGGTTTGATCGCCCGAAGGGCAACTACGATTTGAGAAGTACGAAAAGAATAACAATAACAGTAAAAATAGGCACGTATAGCGTGCGTGAGCTATTTTGTAGCTGTCAATCAGTGGTACGGAAATGGTTGTTGAATGAACGTGGGTGTACCAAGGTACACTATTGTGATGTTGTTTATTTGGGTAGCGTTGAGCATTCGAAAAGTATATATTTTTAGACAGAGTTTACCTTATAAGTGGAGCTGTCTCCGATATTGTGCAACCTCGTTCCCAGGGCTTTTTACAAATTTGAGGGTGATCAAAGATCAATGTTTGAGTTTATGTTAGTGGTTTCGAATTCGTATACGTCACTGATCAATAGATGGTACGCTAATGCGTACAATTGTGGCTTCAAATTGCGACAAAACAAGAAGAGAGATAAAAACTGTAAAATATCTGACAACATTCCCTGCTAGCAGAGGCCCCTTTTCCTTTGTATTCGCTGAGCTGACGGACGGGACGAAAAGGGACCTCTGCCATAGGTCGAAATGAACTGTGTGGAGCATGTGTCACGGTTAGCTAGCGACCGAAACGTCACGTGTTGCTTTTAGCACGTGATCAGCTGACGACTCCCACCTTTCTCAACTAGCGCGCCAAAAAACACCTGCACAGTTTTGTTGTCGTGAATGGCGAGTTCACCAAAACCCTAAAAAAGTAGACAGTTCGTCTAGAGATAGTTGTTGTCTAATCTACGGTATTAATTTCAAGTTATCTGGACAAGGAAGCTTTTTTAACATGACCACAACTCCAGGAATCAAAGAGAATTTAACCCATTGAAGGCTGCGTGTTTTATGATCGCTTCACTAAATTAGCAGTTGGTAATAACCAACCTATTTGCAGTACGAAAGGACAATTTATAGGTTCGAAAAAACAACACTCACTTGATCTAGAATAGTTAAAATTTCTTACTTTTAAATAAAATACACCAGTTGTCAATTAACATTTAGCCAAAAATACAATCTCAAAGTCAAAATTTTGAAAATTTCCGCAAGAGATTTCTCATGTTGTCTCGCGCGTGAAATCAAACCAAAACAGAGCATTTGTGTCTGTTCAGGTCAGATTACTACTTTTCGAAATTTTATGAATGAAGGTACACAGAAGAAGAGACAGTAAGCTTTTCTGAATAATACATTTATTAAAACACGCCTTTACTTGTTTCTGAAGACCAAACGCGTTCAATTCTTTCTTCGAGGGAAGCTACGCGCAAGCGATTTTCGCTCGATGTGCAAGTTATTTTGAAGAGCATTTGGTGACGCGAACTGTGCACGTTTTTCAAAACTTTTACGAAAACTGTAAGTAATATGAAGAATCCCTCAATTAAAAAGCGATTTCGATACAAATTTACAATCAAATGTGTAATTTAATCGACCGCAGACTCGTAGAAGTGCTGGAGCATTTCACAGAAAGTCCGCAGCTCGAAAAATCTTTGGAGGTGGAAGGTTGTCCTTCGCCTTGACAGATGTTTTCTTCGCTCTAAATTCCTTAACTTGTCGAGTGTTCCTTAGAGCTTCTTCTTTCGATTGTTGATCTTTCCGTCGTCCATGTTACAAAAACGAGAGAAAGTAAACGTTGTAACTCTCCACGAGTTTAGTTCTCTTTCCAGGACGGCATGTCACTATGCGGGCTCACTAAATGACAGCGGAGTAACTGTAAAGGAATGCGCGAGCTACAGTGGGCTCAAGTCACGGTCAGCAAACAATACAGGGAGCATGCGTTTCGGAAACCGCCGTCGTTAAATCAAAGGGAGTTTCGACCCATGGCAGAGGTCCCTTTTCGTCCCGTCCGTCAGCTCAGCGAATACAAAGGAAAAGGGGCCTCTGCTAGCAGGGAACTGACAACAGCGTGAATATGGGACAAACAAAATAATACAAAACAGTCCTTTCTGAAGCTCATTCTCAGATGTTTCTTGGAAGCTCAATGGATTGAAATTTAATTTTGTGGCTTTCTATTATAAAGACTATTTTTCCAGGGACAAATATTTTGGATCTAGTAGGAAGCGTAACTTGTCACAAAAATGAATTCTGTAATGTTTGAACCAGAAGAGAATAGCCGATCTTCAAAGTCACGTACGTCTTCTTCTTGCGTGACATCATGCTTGACGAACGTGGCAACTCCCGTATCCAGACAAATATATAAATAAGCTGTTTTATTTTCCGCCTTATTTCACACAGACTTACATTTTGAAACACACGGCTATAATCGAGTAATAAGCGTGCCTTGTTAGAAAAAATAATGCCATTGTGTGACTTGTGGAAGTCTTGCGTGACTAGTCACGTAGCAAACTGTCAAAAAGCCAGAAACGTCGCATGTGCTGACATACCGTGTGGCACTAATTTTTTCCGGATTCAAATTTTTGGGATTTTCACGGTTTTTTTCACGATCCGCGAAAAAAGTTCCCGCGAAAAAAATAATTCCCGCAAAAATTTACTCCATTGTCGAAATTTGTATACAAACATCGCCTTTTACATGTGATGTAATATTATGTTGGTGCCCATTTACTTAAACCGTCTCTTTCGTTCAAAACTAAAACGAAATTAGAAGCAGAACATTCAGAAATAAAACGATCAAATTGCAGTCGGTACACTCTTAAAAGCTTTAAGGTTACTCCGGACCTTCGCGGGTGTCCTCAGGGATAAAAAATTCGTATGCGCGCCATTTTAAAGGAAAACACGGTAGACTATTTCGCGAAAAAATATAAATTGCCGGTTTCTTCAATTCCGCAAAAGAAAATCGCAAACAACCAGGAAAATGACCATGTGTCATTCAATTGAATTAATAGGGTATCGAATTCAAGCGCATTGGCAAAATAACTGCACAGTGTTAATCACAAAGGATCAATCATCAAAAGTGTGTCAGCAATTTTCGATATTCTGACTGGTTATTTTTTAATTAATTTGTCAAGTTCGAGCAACAAAGAATGCGCGATGGGCGTTGCATTGAAGATCGCCACGGGTGAAATATTATAAATTTCAAAAATCCCGACACACTTTTGTTTCAAAACATCTAAGGAACGTTCAGGCCAAATTTCACAAAAATCTGTCGAACTTTGGTACCCTATTAATTCATTTGTTTAACTGAATGACGCATGGTCATTTTGGCGGTCATTTTTGCAATTTTCTTTTGTGGAATTAAAAAAACTGGCAGTTCGTATTTTTTTCCGAAATCTACATTTATTAACCTTTCCAACGATATATAGTTTGCCGTGTTTTCCGTTAAAATGGCGCACATATGAATTTTTTTCCAGAGGACACGGGAGGACACCCGCGAAAGTCCGGAGTAACCTTCAAGAAAAGGATCGTCTGAAGGTACTCCATTGATTAACTGATTTAACGTGTTATACATCTGCATGTTGTTCACCTGCATTCGATTGTTTATACTCAAAAAACGAGAATGTTATAATTCCAAATAGAAGTCGGCTTCCGGAAAGTCGCAAAAATTAATTCCAAGGAAGAATAAACAGTTTCCCCAATCGCAAAAATTAGTCCCGCTAAACACACAAAAAGATCGCCATTCGCAAAATTAAACTCCCGCCAAAATATTGGTGCCACACGGCAGTGGTCTCAGCTTCGCTGAAGCCACACAAAAATCAGTGGTTGTGTTCAGCGAAAAGATTTTGTTTTGATGAGTGTTTTGATGTGGAAGTAAGATGCAAAATTGGGTGAAAATAATATTAAAGGATGTTTTGCTATGTAGAGCGGTGGTAATGGGCGAAGGAATCGTTGGAATTTTAAATGAGTGAATTCGAGAATAATGGAGTGGTTCGCCTGTGTGGTAAACAACGTGAATTTTATCACGTGGAGTACAAGTGATCAAGTCAAGGCCAAATTTTGCTTTTAACAGCTCCGGGTGTGGGGCGGGGGGGGGGGGGGGTGGGATTTTATCGCACGGCCAGGCAGTCATGTGATAATGTTTAGTGTGGGTCGTTTCACGTGTAAAGAGTGTGTTATGTTGATTAGTGTGAGATCAGGTTACTGTTTTGTGTAAACAAGTGGTGTTTTGTCACGTACAAACAAGTGATGAGACAAAGTTCAATGGCGAGTCACGAGACTTTCACGAGACTGTCATATGTTCGTTTTCGGCGCTTTTTATTGGCTTTCGTGGCAGCTAGACTTGTGTAACAAAGGGAGAAACTTAAAAGGAAGCGGGGAATGAGTAAATTTATGCGTTTTTGTAATCTGAAAAATGATAACCCATTTTTGTGGCTATAAAACTGTGAAACGAATCTTGCGTGGAGCTATTGCGTTTTTGTCTTCGTATTGGAGGAGATAATTGTTTTGATTTGATTTGATTGTCGTGCTGATCTTTCCGCTCAAACTTTGTACAAACAATCCCACTACCGCCGCGCGGCCTAACCAGAAGCCCATTTCTCTGGTAAGTCGCCTCTAACTTTGCGCTTAGCTAGTCGCACGTACGAGCAACGTTTATGTCACCCATGCAATCTTTTTCCTTGTCGACCTTGTGCCTTTGACGGACCTAGTGATCGAGTTGCATGGGCATTAATTTTCAAACCTACCAAAAGCTACGAACAATAATTCGTTTTAGTTTGAAATTCACCATTCTGCCCTTTTTATACCTTCAAACTATTTGCCATCTATTTACCGTCATTTGCTATGGGGCACCCCTGCACAGAAGTCACGTTATTTCTCACACTCTAAAGTTGAACCATATAACTCCAAACGTCAGTTATGCGCATGCCTACAAAGGATTTGTTCCAATTCTCATCTGCCAAAACAAACGAAGCTGACAAATATTTCCTAGACCGAACATCTTAAATATCAGATAACCCACGAATTATTTACTAGAACTCGCTTCCGCTCACGTGTAAACCAGGTTTGTGCTGACGACTCGTTTTCTAAGGAAGTCTACCACAAGGAAGCCAGCCAATTCTATTTGATATATAAATATCCAACGTCAAGCGAATGAAATTGGAACACTTTCGTCGTGTCGCTTTAGTAGCGGAATTTTCCGTGCGTTCTCATAGGCATTTTTGTTCCGGTCCCGACAACTAGCCTTTCGGTAAAATTCGACAGTCATCGGGAATGCCGGATATGGTCCTCCCAAATACCAACCAACCAAAGAACCACCCTTCCCAGAAACTTGAGGCTGCAGGCCGGCTATGAGGCTATTTTGTAGACAAAATAGCTCAACAATAAAATAGAATGTTCTTTCCTTGGAGTACCTTTCTTTCCTTTCCTTCCTCTCCTCAACTCTAAGTTCATCAATTGTAGTAAAAGTTTAGTTCTAAAGTGCAAAATTCAAGGCCATTCGTGATCGAGTTTTTAGATCGCTCCCATAATTGTAGACGGCCATTTTGATTTTACGGACACGTGTCTCCAGATTTACCCAGAGTTCTATACGGTACGTTTTCAAACATGAACATCGGCAAAAATCACGCAACACCCCACCACCACAGGGTCCAGAGGAGTTAAATTTGTACGCAAGAATTATCCTTCGTACATCTTACCTTGAAAAATACATAACCTCGTCATTTTGAGCAATAAATTTGCCCAATGCAACCTTTGTGAATCCAATGTGCAACTGGTTTTAAGAAAATCATTTGGATGTCATCTTTTATCAAGTCGCTAAGTCAGAATGGGAGCCCGTACTATATTTGTGCGTAAATTCGAGCAAATTCCGAAACGTGTCGAGCGGTGAAAGTGGCTAAATCGGGCCAAATGACTCCTTACTTGTCATTATATTATACATGTACTAATAAAGTAAATGTAAAGTAATAAAGTAAAGTAAATGGACCTAAAATTGCTCAAAATGCGTTGTAAGGATAGTAAACAACACCATGTAATGTTTCATGAACTTTATTCAGTTATTTCGCTGTTATGTATTGCTCAAAATGTTCTGAGGAAATCCCATACAAAGTCTTATATTTTGAAACGCCATTTTTAATAATATTTAAATATTATGCTTGGGCCTCCTATGGCTCCTCTGGACCCTGTGAACACCCTGGGTTTGGAATACAGAATGTGTTCATTAAAAAAATTAAGATACACCAGTGTATACAAATCATCCATCCATTTCTGGGGGCATAAGTTAAAAGCCGTGGGGCGTTTATTCAAGTAAAAATGGTTTAAAAATTTTTTTGTGTTAGTAGAGGAAATCTGAGGGCCACTTTATTTTGGCCTGGGCCACTAAGACTTCAGGGACACTGGCCCGAGTGGCGACCAAGCACTGAAGTTAACTTTTTCAGCCCTACAAAATACCCCTGATTTTAGCGCAGAAAAACCCCGGGTTAGATTTTACTAGTTTCAACGCCTAATCTTTTGCAAGAGCTGCTCACCGATGGGATAGAATCCAATGATGGAAGTGTCTACAAACGACTGTAAGTTCTAACTTTGTGGCATTACTTTTTTAGTTATGTTATTTTGCTCGTCGTTGCTTTCCGTTCGAAATTCTTTCCTGTACACACTTCGTTGAGCTTACAATTTTTGTAGACGAGTGCGACATGGAGCTTTCTACGCATCCTTTGTGTAGCGACGTGAAAGGTAGTATGTCATGATCGATTATAATACACGATCTTATAAATATTTCAGTGTTAAGCACTTCAGTGTTGGCAATATTTGCCAGGCATTCTCGGCGAGTCTCTCTCGGTGACGTCACGGCTCACGATCCAGGTTTGACCGAGCCGTGAACGACTAGGGACTAGGCTGCACTGCTTCTAGTGTGTTTGGCACCACTTTCTTCTTGTTTGTACTTACTCATTTCAAATGTCTGCACTGATAGTGATATGTAGCCTTTCTGGTGTGACAAGGAGTCAACTTGTCCTGGAGCGCTGCAAACCTCCTCAGGGGGTGGGAACACGATAATAAATGACACATTCTCATCTAGTTCAACAACCTCGCGGTCATATATTCTATGAAGCCTTGAAGCCTAACGAGAAAGGGGAGAACTTGTCAGTGAAGCTTTTCACAGGTAAACCTCCAGTCTTGAAATGAGACCCTAACTTGGGAATCTGTGGATGAAATCCTGAGAGTGAAAATTAGGGGTAGGGTGGGGTGGGGTCTAAATAAATTTTAATGTAATACGAAGCGATGTAAAGAAGAAATGAAAGAAGGGACATATTTCTTCCACTCCCCCCTCCTCCCACCCAATTCTATTTTCTAACCGATGTACGTTCTAAAGATCATACAATAGTGCTGAAAAAGGGTTATGTCGCCTGACAATACAAACCTAATGGGGGATTTTTGGGACGGCTTAAGACCTCAAAGGGGTAATAGAATAAAGATAGAACGCTAAAAAACATAGCACTCAACCCGACTCCCCACACAGGGTGGTTCTAGCGTTTGGGTTCTAAGCTCTACGTGCAGCACGTTCATGTGGCTTTGTTCATTGTAATGTACAGGGTGGTTCTTACGTTAAATGAGTGGAAGAAAAGCTAAAGTGTGACCATGTAGCTGTGGTACTGTTTCTTATGCTGTACGAGGTGGTTCTAGCTTTGGCCAATGAAATGAAAGTGAAAACTGTAGATGCATTAAGCAAGGTGCGAACCACACCTCTTCACTGACTCCTACTTTCTCCATTAAGGACTCAGCTGCTTTGGCCACTAGCACTTGAAATTCATGCGCAGTTTTGGACGGCTCCTGAGTTTTCTCCTATTTAAAATGAAGGCAGCAACACAATAAAATTAACAATAAAAACAGCAACAAAGTATACGATACATGTGGGCGAACATACACTTCAAACTTTTGTAGTTTCCAGTTTTATGTAGCTTTATGGTCTGATAAACCTTTATCTGTTATACAGAAAGAGAAATACTGACCTTCTGGTGATCCACTTTGCTCTGAAGCGAAATTTAGTGACAAAAAAGTGTTGGCCCGGCTAGCCGGGCTGGCCTGGCAATCGCGATTACATGGTAAATTTTCAGCCCGTCTAGCTGGGATCCCGGTATCGCGATACTGGGATCCCAGCTGGCCGGGCTAAGGTTTTTCCATGTAATCACGAAGTTGTGTTTTTTAGTGTGTTAGAAAGACATGCCGAGATCTCGGCAAACTGAGCCAGCCTGGCTAACCAGGTCAGTCCGCCTCATGTAATTGGTCCCTTACAAGATGGTGACTGGTCACCCAAGATAACTTAAAGATTAGTTGGGTGACCATAATAAATTCATGAAAACAGCTTTTATTGTGAGAACGTGGACACAAAACTATTGATTTACATTAAGAACTATTTCGTTAGTAACACTTAAAGAAATGAAGAGACCAGTAAGTACATGCTCTGGTCTACAAATCTACATTCAATCAAATTTTGAAACTAAGTAGGACCTCAGTGCCTGTGAACAATTTCTACAACATTTCCTTCCCCAAAAATAATCTTGCCCCAAGAATTTCACCCGAATTCATTTTTAAATACACTGTTACATACAATTTGGCAAGAACTGTAGTCACATTTGAGAACGATTGACAGGGAACATTGAAGCCCACCATTATCCTGCTGTCCCCAACACCTCAGCCCTCCATGTAAAATAACTCACCTTTAAGGAGTCCAGTGTTTGTAGCCACTGCCATTCCTCTCTGAAACAGAAAAATAAGCACCGTTTGTAAACTTAGCTTCAATCCAACAGCGGAACAACTGATTAATGACTATCTATAATTGCTGTCTTTCTTGAGCACAATGTACGTAACCAGTAGGGCACTTCAGCAGAAGCAGTGACGACGCGAATAAGAATTTCACAAAACAAAAGTCCTAACTTGGTACATTTCATGGGTGTCCCACACACAACAGCAATACGAAATGATCAAACTCAAGGTTTTGTGGAGACCGTGAACACACGACAAAACATTTTCCGTTCTCTAACTGAAGTTAAATGCCTTCCCTACAAATTCAGTTCCAGAATAGTTCAGCCACAACAGACAAACTGAAATTGTCGGCAGAAGAAGAAAAAAAGCAAATTCATTTAGGCGATCTTTGCACACTGGTGTTGCAGTCATGGTTGCCTAAGGTCCCTAATATTCAGGGCTGATTAAAATACGTAACGTACAAATGAAACTCTGACTTGGGAAAAAACCCTCCTCCTCCTCCTCCTCCTTATCACCATCACCATTCTCCTCATTATCATCATCATTATAGCTGACAGGGTCATTTGAAAACTATGTATAATTGACTGTGAAAACTTTCATAGCTTTTACTTACCTGGACACATTAGGGTTAGCTCTTATTTTGACATGTGGCAGTACGTTGGGGCAGCTTTCCTGTACAACTACATGAATTGCATCCACAAACGTTCTGAGCTTTAAATACCCAATATAAAGACCCCTACGTAAACAGCAGAAATAACTCAGTTAGATGAAAATCTTGAATGAAACAACGTACATGCTTTGCCGTGACATTTAGTTTTGAATTAGAATTTTTGCCAGCTTTGCAAGCGTGTCCTTTTTTCTCTGTTTGTATTGCCTAATTTTGGGTCAGTCGGACAGAGTAAAACAAATGAAACAAGTCGGCGATGAAACCCAACATTATCTAGGAAAACAACACTCACAAAAAAAAAAGATGGGTTACATTAAAACATGATTAAATGGACCACATGAAAACAAGCCATCTCTGAGTTAACAATAACAAATCATGGTACTATCTTGCAACTAAATTGGGTGACCATGATTCCCATGTAAGCTTTCAGCCACTGCTGGAAGACCGTATCATAGTGTTTTTTTTTCCTTTTTCTTTTTCACTTTTTCCTTTCTTTAGTTTTTAGTAGTTATAGAGTTGGCGGTTCCAGATCATTTTCAATGATCTGTAACCGAACCAACTCTATAACTACTATTCCATCTGATGGTTATCATATTCTGGTAAGGAGCCGAGCAGGCTCGGGAAGTCGTTGGACGAAGTCCAACGAGTGAGGCTCCTTCCGGCCTATAGTGGGTAGACATCAATCTCGCAGAGATTGATGTCGTAGGGCACTATAGGCATAATGTTACCAAAGCATTTTCAACTATATTGGTTCCATCACATGGCTTCATCACATGGCTTCATCACGGCAATAGAATCATCGGCATGACAAGGGTTTGAATGATTGCAACGCAATACATTCAAGACGAAGTCACGGGGATGGATGATTCGTAATTGCGAAAGGCGCTTGGTGGGAAGAGCTCGAAGAGCGATGGCGCCTTTTTTTGTGATGGTTTTTTGTGATGGCATTATGTGATGGCATTTTGTGATGGCAATCATTTTATTTGGATAAATATTTGGAAAACTATATGTATTTTATTACATGAGCGCAATGATTTGGATTTGGATACTATATGTTTTATCTCATGATGTATCCAACGCATTCTTCCATCACGTGACGCCTGACTGCAGGAAGTCTTTCTCGGAAAAGCAGGAAGTTTTTCTCAGAAACAAGTCCAGACATGTCATTCCCTCACTCACGTGTACAATTGCATTTCTAGAACGTGATAGAATGTTTGTTATGTAATACAGTAAATGACTCAGCTATTTTCCAAGGTTATGATAGTCGTATGATCTCTATCAACCAATTAAAAGCGTACCCATAAATTTATCAGTTGATAAATTTTCCGATAAAATACAGATTTTGATAAATTTTCCGATAAAATACAGAATGCCTCCCTATAGTGTTTTGGCTGCGTTTGCCATGAAGGTTTTCATTCTGGTAATCGCAGTCCACTTTGCGTACTTTTTAGATGAAAGCTTCGATGAGATTCAAAGGGAAGAAGATAAACTCCCACATTATCTCAAAGATGACGGCATAAGGAGAGTCGCGAAGCTCACCAAAGACCACTTCAACAAGACTTTGAAGGCAAGTCGCATGCTATTGGTGTTGTTTTGCTCATCGGAAGAGCTCAGTTCCAGGTTTCAATCTGCGCGTAATAGAATTCAGGATTCTATTAAGGTTATTGAAAGTCAAATGGGTAATGAAGAAGTCTTCACATTTGATATCAATCGAGAGATCTATACTTTGGAGTCTTTGGATCTAAATTCAGTTGGGGATTCTGTGGATCGTTACATCATTGTTCTTGAAGAATATAAGAAAATGATAACATCTGAAAGATCAAGAAGGAAGTTGGCGGATCAAATAAAGAAGAATTCTCAAGTTAAAAATTTCAGGGAGCATCTGAGGAATAATCGTCAAACGAGTCGATTATTGACCAACCCCTACCAGAGGAATGGAAATACTACAGCACGAATGAAGAGTGATTAAAAATGACCAACCTGATGGGAAAGCTGTGGAACATAATGGATCATTAATTAGACTGTGTTTGTTAGTACTTGTATGACAATCTTCAGATCTTATAATGCCCGTAAGCGTGACTTTGGATTCCATCATTTGATATATATCTTTTATCGTCAAAACAACTGAGTGAAACTTTATTAATATCGTAACTTCCAAGTTGATGGTTAATGCTTCTGATTGTCTTCATTGTATGATGTATTTGTTTATTTTCTAATAAAACATTTTTGTAGTCAGTATGTTTGATGGTGTTATTTATTATATTTTTTTTGATTCCTTTGGCTGTTTTTCCGCCTTTATTATTGTCTTTAATGTAGCTATACATTTTTGATCGCAAACCGACAAATTCTGTTATTGGGATACCGCAAGCTTCATCCTTGAATTTACCAATTACTTTCTTGTTTGTCTTATCAAAATACGGAGAGTTTTCTGGATAGTCGCTGCTGTCAAATCGATTTTTGTCATTCCAAAAGTCTTGGTACACATCTTCAGCTTCAATCTCATATGTTAATGAGTCTGTGTCTGTGAATAATAATTTGGCTTTGTCACCATACTTTTCTTTTATGTAGTTATAATGGAAATCATACATCAATGTTTTGCTCAGATCAAGGATACACATTCCAATATATGCCGGCCTGTTTAAAGTGAGCGTTTCCTTTATTTTATGCACTGCTACCAAATTTTCGTTGAATATCTTACTGCTTACATAAGTAGGTTTAGAAGCCATCTTTAATAGTTTCTTTTCATCAGTCACAAGTCTGACATCAACACGCTTTCTTATGTTTTCCATTGTTTTACCAAATACTGAGTTATTCATAAGTTTGAAGAAATCTTTTTCGAATGAATTTTTCGCTTGAGTACGTTTCAGTGTATTGAATTGAATGTATTGTTTGAGCCAAGGTGACTGATTGAATTCTAAAACTCGATGGACTTTATTCACTTTCAATCCAAGATCAAGGTACAGTTGCAGGTTTCTGTAGTGTAAGACATATTTTTCTTTGTTGCTTAATGTAGGAATTAATTTGTGCACTAGTCCTGTCGATATATTATATTTTGTAGCTATTCTTTTACAATACTTAGACAGCATGTTATTGTTTACACGAACTCTCTCGGCGGCTAATGGGTAGTCATTATGAAGGTTATGCAACTCTTTAGGATATTCGAGATCAACTTCTACTATCAATCCTTTATTACTGTCTTCATTATACTGAGCTAAATTGATTTTATTAATCTGCTTTTCCGTCAACCATTTGAAACCACCAGTAGGGAGATATTGGCTCATTGCCCAACCGTATAAATTATTAGCATCAAGATACATAATGTATTTTGACGGCTTATTCTTATCATATTTACTCATGTACTTGTTATTCGCTTTTCCATATCGATTAGCAATATAAGATATACCACCGCGCATGCCTTTTTCAATGAATTGAAACATATCTATGTCTGTCATTAGTTCTAATTGAATATTAGTCATTTTTAGCATAGCATTCCAAGATAATCCTGGAGATGTAAAGTAGTGACACGGATCAAGTTTATAATACTGAAGACAGGTTTTACGGAAGTTTTCAAACACGTCAGCTAATAGAAGAATATCAGACTTAAGATATAGATTGTGGTATTCACCCATATTTTTAAGATTGAATGTCTCCCAAACAATCCGAGCATGTTTATATTCATCATCTGAAATATGCTCATTATTCAATATGCTGTAAAATTCTTCTTTCGTTGGTAATTCTGTTTTATTGAATTTCTCAAAACTGTCCATGTAATCATAAGGATAAACACCTTTTCGCGTCATAAGCTCGAATTTTTTGCCCTTGAATTTTTTGTTTGTATACTTTAAAGCTTCTGCTGGTAAGTTGCTGACTAATTTATCCAAACTTGAGCTCATGAATTGGAAACTGTCAATGAATGTCAGATGGTTACCAAGCATGAAAGCCATATATTTTTCCATATTGTTTGGAATTGCATTTATGTCCATTTGTTTCTCCTCTCCTTTCTTATTTTTGTATGCATGTTTCTTAACAATAGCTCCAATCTCTTGCATTATAAAATGACTGTCGTAACCTCTCAAATTATGGAATATGACTGGAATTTTTATTTCTTTTGGGTTTATTCTAAGTTTCAGATTACATTCTTGGTGAGCTGAGCCTCTGAATTTACCTGTAATATGGCAATGATCTCTGACGCGTATGTCTTTTTCAGTATATTTTTTATCACAGATGTGGCATGTTGTTGCTTTTTTGAATTCCTGTTCATTCTCTTCTGTCATTCTCAATGGTTTATTGAAATATTTTTTCATTACTCTTTTGCAGTATTTCACTTCTTCTAAAATATTTTCCATGAATTTATATACAGCCTTTTCACCTCTGTATATTTGTATTGGTTTTGTATATTTGTCGTCATAACAGCAAACAACCTTGTACCCATATTCACAGTCTGTATGTTTTTGGTATGCTTCTGTGTATGATGACTCATTATTCTGTCGGCATCCATGAATCTTCTCTGTTATAGCCTCAAAATCGGCATAAATGACAAATGGAACAGGTTGCTGTTTATGAAAGTTGTTGAATTTCAGTATGTTATTGTCTTTTTGTGGCATTTTAATTGCTTGAGTACCGTTCACTTGTATGCAAATATCTTTGTGATTGCTTAATACTCTTTCAGAATGAAACATTGCAGACAGCACATACAAAAGTGTTTTCTATGTTCGTGTTTTGTTTGATTATACATGAACTTGTTGAAATCCTTTATGAGAACATAATGCTTGTTTTCATTTTTTGTTATCAGAAGTAGTTCCATATGATCTTCATACTTTTCTTTGGAAACATAGATGGGATATGGCTCTTTGTTTTCGTACCCGAATACACTTATATTGATACTGTTTTGCTTCTCAATTTTGTTGTAATGTTTGACACTGACTGGAAAATCAATGTTTGAGTAATCTAACTTTTCAATGTATGGTTTATCGACTTTTTTAATCCTTTGAGGATATTTTTCTTGTGGGTTTAAGTGTCGGATATGACACCATCTAAAACATTCATTATCCTCATTTTTCATGTTAATTAGTCCCTTAGCACTATTTCGCAGTTCAGAAGGCAATTGGATATATGAGGATCCATTCATGGGCTTGTATTTGACAATGTTCAGGTAATGGTTATCAACTGATTGTACCGTCCATCCTGATCCTTCTGATATCCATTGAGCTATCTTGTTTAAGATATTTTGTTTAGACATTTGTAATGCTTCATTGATTTCCATTTGGTTGATTATTGTTTGACTTGTACTATTGAAATATGCTGACTTTTCGACTATTACATCAGCTGATATTTTTTCGAAAGTGACTTTCAATGTTTCAACGTATTTCAAGCCTTTCATTTCATTCAACAAAGTTATTACACGATGTTCTATAGCCTTTCTAGTGTTTTGCATTTGGGCTAAGGGGTCTTGATCGCTTTTGATGCTGATTTCAAATGACTTGGTAAACCCTTTTAAAGCTTTGTCAGTTTGTTTTATTACGGTTCTTGGTATTGGAACCGGTTTTTTAACAGCATTTTGTTTAGTTCTTGGTGCGGGAATTGGTTTGTAATTATCCCTGAACTCTGCAGGTGGTTGAATAATATTATCTTCATACTGCTTGACCATTTGTTTGACACTCTTACGAGGTGTTGGTATTGGTCTTCTTTTTGTTTGAACTGGCTTCTTATTCTCCTGCTTCAGAAGCAATTTGATAAGTTTTGATTTGCTGAGTTTCTTCAAACTAGCTTTATCCATATATATATAATTAGATTTTTTCATTCTATATATAACTATAGTATAATATTATTTAAATAGTTTTAATCTGCGTTTAAGCATGGTCAAGAGTTCAAATGATCCAAGCATGAATCCTTTGAACTGTAACTGTAATTGTAACTTATAACTTATATAGGTCAACAAATCCCATAATATCAAGTTGGTAGCAGTTTAAATTGTCTATATAATCTGAACATTTATAACATATCATAGTCTCTACATAGTTAGGAAACTTACCAGTAATTAGTAGATGTGTCGCTGGTAAATCACAGTATTTACAAATAATTGATTTATATCTCTTATCTATTTCATCACTAATTGATGCTATTTTTTGTTCTAATCTATTGATTTTCAACATTGTCTCATTTAATTCCATCCTATATATTAATATAGTATAATATTTTTTAAATAGTTTTAATCTGCGTTTAAGCATTGTCAAGAATTCAAATGATCCGCGATTTGATCCTTTGAACTGTAATTATGAAACATTATTATGCATTATGTCCTTGCATTATGTCAATTATTTTTCTCCATGATATTGATGCAATGCTATTTTTTTGGTGCTTTATCGTCTTCAAATGACAATGCTTGCCAGCCAGTGTATAGTTACGACCTGTTTTACAAATATCACAATACCATTCTTTGTCTAGCATGTACTTCGATTTTTGTCGTCTTAAAGCATCCTTCCTCTCTTCTTCAGTTGAATATTTTGGTGGTCTACCTCGACCTCTCTTAACATTCTGATTTTCCATATATAATACTATATGTTTATTTTTAAATTACTTTGGCTTGTGCGTTTAAATTCATTCAGGAACTTTGTAATTTCGACCAAATTCTTTTTTAAGTTGTTTATCAACAAGTTTACTTTTTTTTTTCGAACTCCTCAAAATCCATATCTCTAATATTTTCCATCAATAGTACATCTCGACGTATTAGATATTGTTCGTAATCATCTTCACAATCTGAACGTTCTTTATTCTTTTTATGAACTTTAGTTAGAAGATGCTTATCTTTTCTCTTCAAACTATATTTCTTCTGACAAATATCACAGAACCACTGTTGTTTTTCTGTATCCATCTATATATATATGTTGACATAAATTTTTTTATTTTTATATATCCTTCAAGTTCTTAAACGGTATCCAACTGTTGAATTCATCACTATATCCTTTCCATTTCACTAAAGCTTGTTTCTTCTTATAATCCCTCCGAATAACTTTATCAATTCTGAATACCTGTTGCTTTGCTAATAATAATTCAGGTTCATAAAAACTCCCTTGAATGTCTTCACCTCTGAGATCCTTTAGTTTGTAAGTTATTGGATTCGTATATTGGATTTTATCAATGGTAAACATTTCTTCACTAAAATTTTCAGTATAGCCTTTATCAAAGACTTTTCTCTTGTATTTGCTTATCCTTACTTTATCACCGACTTTGAACTTTGGTTTCTGTTTTGATGTTTCCATATCACCATACAGATTAAAGTAAACAACTCCTTCATTTTTCTTTTTGCTTGCTTCTGTAGGTGTCATCTTTGTGCTTGAATGTTTATTGTTGTTATACTGTTTCACTAATTTGGGTAACATTTCAAGATACTGTGTATTACCTTGAACAGTAAACTGCTTCCACATCTTGGTTTTAATTGTTCTGTTCCATCTTTCACAAACGGACGACTTTTCCTCATTTTCGGTTGAGTACAATGTTATTTTATTCTTATCAAGTAGTTCCTTAACATGTTTGTTGTAATACTCTTTGCCTTTGTCTGTCCATAAATATTCCGGTTTACGCCCCCTTTGAATATTGTTTTAAAAGCATTCATAACGGTTTCACCCTTTTTATCTTTTAATGGGACGATCCAACCGTATTTAGAGAATACATCTAAAACCATAAGAAGATATCTGTAGCCAGCGTTCCATCGACTGAATTTTTGCATCTCAACGATATCTGAGCACCATGTCTCGTCAATATGGTTTACAATTACCCGCCGCCGGGTGAAGTTACGCTTTATCGGTTTATGTAATTCATCAGCTAATTCTTTTTGCCAGTTTTCTTCACTCGACGGCCTTTCACGTTTTTTGTCTTCCTTTGTTTTGTTACACCAAGACCTAGTTTCTGCTTCGTGTTGATTAGAAATCGTGCTGTTTGTCCCCATTTTGGCATCTGTCCATAAGGAATTTCATCTAATGACTTAACCATTACTTTGTCACATTCACCTTTGTCCTTCCCCATGTCATAACAAATATCATGATGAGCTGCTATTTCATCGACCTTGTTAAGAGGTTTTACATTCCACTTGGTTACCTTGCCAGTATTTTTACCGTACTGCAGCTGCTCTTCCAGCGGATTATACGGACCTAAATATTTATACTTACCTGGAGTGAATCCAGCTTTTGGTCTAATTGGTAATTTACCAATTAGTTTATGGATATCCAAACCTGCGCCATCCAAATCCTTTCTGTCAGTTTTATACTTTTTGTTTGGCCTAATTTTAGTAGATAATTGATTAAGAGCTTGACTTCCAACATTCTGAATCATTGGATTCAACTTATCCAGAGCATAATCGATAGCCTTTTTCTGCAGTTTTGGGTTTCTCAAGGCTTCTGATCCATAATATCTTCCCATTTCAACTGCCTTTTTTCCAAGCCAAGGAATACCGTGGTGAATCAATAAATCAGTACCAGTCGATGCTACTGTATCTAGTAAGCCTGCCCCTTTCGACGGGCGACCCCGTTTCCCGCCTGTTTAACGAATTTCGTTTTAATGATTCCACATTCTGCACAAGTACATTTAAGCATAAGCCTCCCATTTATAGCCTTTTCATATCGTTCACTCCCGGGTACACATTCTGTGACCTTTTTTTGTTTCACGCAATATGATTTCATATATAATATGATTAGATTAGATTAAGGTTCAATATATACGTTTTCATATTTACCAGTTTTCGGATTTTTCACCAAACGCATGACAGTACCCTTCTTTGGTTTAGTCCAGAATTTCTTGCTTGTGATACCTGTTGATCCTGTGAAAGCACCTTTCAAGATATCACCAGACCAATATCGGTCAAATACATGGTTGGTTGATGGAATTACTTTGTGAGTTATTTGTTCGGCTATTTTGGCTGCCTCAAAAGCTTTACCTAATGGATTTTCACCTCCCTTTTGGCTTTTGATAAATTTGGTTTTCGTAATACCACATTCACCAAATACATTTCATCATAAGTCTGTTATTTTTGGCTCTCACATATCTTTCACTTCCTGGTACACATTCTGTGACCTTTTTTTGTTTTACACAATAACTTTTGACCATATATATGAGTTAGATATTTTTGAAATACTGTTCTAAGAATTTCTCATTCTTCGTCGTATCGTATATGTCGAAAACTTCCAACAGATCAAAATATGATTTACCCTTATTCATCTCATTCAAAAAGTATAAACAGAAGTAACCGCATGTTGTCGTCAGTAAATTTTGTATTTGATTGTTCTGATGAAGCAATGTTAAATTCTTTTTTCTCGCGTGATTGACCATTTCTTGGAAGGGAGGCAAACCAAAGCTATCAAAGTAATTGAGGACTTTGTCCTTAACATAAGTAGCCACCCAATGACTCCCTGACATATAACTCGGTTCAAGATTGTAAATGAATAGAGCCTGTCTATGATTGTGAGGAACATTTTCATCTCTTGACAATACATCATTAATTGGGATATTCAGATATTTACACCATTTTATTAAATCATAATTGCTTAATGGGACATTCTTATGGAATTTTGGTTTTACAACAAAATGTTTAGAAGAGGGACTTTTTTGAAGGGTGAGTTTTTTCCTAATAGCAGGCCTTCGCCCTTTTTTTTTGGAGTTTTTTTTTTTAATTCCCATACCGATTGTATCGTTCGGCCAATTTCCATAAAAAGGTGGAGTTCTATACATCGGAACTAACAAACCACCATTCTGATTATCATTGGTTAGTTGTGATATAGATCTGGGTGGTCTTTGTTTCGGTTGACCCATCTGAGGGGCACCTTTACCAGTGATTTTCTTTAATGCCTCAATAGCAAGAGGAGCAGCTATACCAGCCAAAAGAGTCCCTAGAAAGCCACCCTGTTGTACTTTAGTCGGTTTTATATGAACACCAGAGCCTGTTTGTAGAGCATTTAATATATCTTGTTTTTGTTTTGTGGTCAAAAGATGTTTATATGCTATCAACTGGTTGATTTTATTTTGTGGTATGAGAAACCCACCAGTTTGAATTCCTTTTCCAGATATCTTTTTGATGATCTGAGATGCTCCTTCACTAGCTGCTCCAGCTAAAGCCGACAATCCAAGAGTCTTAGCAATCGTTGGAGCAAAAGTTCTTCCAAGCGACAGAACTGTAGACAGAAGAGATCCACCTAATTGCTTTCGAATGTTTGTTTTAGAAAGTTTAATGTCCATTCCCTTTTTCAATTTTCTATTTTTATCCAATCGCTTAACTATATTCTGAGGTACGTATAGAGTGTCATTCCCAGATAGAGAGTCCTTCGTGAGCCTTAGATCTATTGTTTCTCTTTTATGATACGCGTTACTAAGATTCTTTTTCTGGTTTGGTGATAAACTAACTTTAATTTCGTATAGTTGTGTCATATAATATATGTTAGATAAATTCTCTTTTAAAAAACATATTCATTTAAATTTTCATTGATGTAAAACTTATTTATTTAAACTATCATCAATTCGTTTCCAACTGTCTTTACTACAACCTCACTCTCGTAAAATACAATGCTATGAGCTCGGACGTTTGCTGCAGGGGCTACATTGAGACGATAATGGAGAATCAACTGTTTAGGATCTCTAGTCACTACCTCTTTCTGATATGACAAATCGAAATACAATAATCCATACAAACTGGTGTAATTTGCTATATTCAATTGTGTCCCACTGTTATAATCGTTCTTACGAAATGCATATGACATGAGATCATTGAATATCCTGATTTTTGAATCTGCATCATATTCAAGCTCTGGGTAGAAAACGTTATTCCCATATTCAAGCCTACAGCTTGATAAAGAGCTGTTAGCATTAGCTGCATTCAGCTTGAAAGTGTCAAACAAATATGGACTCCTCTCTTCTTCATTATTATTTATCGTTGAAGATTTTCATTTGTTCTAAAACTCATTTATATGAGTAGTTTAGATAAAATTCACTTTTTAATAACATTTTAACGTCTTAATCCAGTACCAGATATAAGTCTATTCAGAATTGTGTTGTAATCTTCTTCTTGTTTTGGTTTGGCAGTTCTCGTGGTTTTAGTTAATGATGGTTTAGTTGAACCATGTAATTTTCTCATAATAAGCTCTCGCTTTTTTTCAGCTGCTTTTTTCCCCAGTTTGTCTCCAGCATGTGAAATACCAGATTCAAGCGCTTTTTTGGCCAAAGGTTTTAAAACCTTTTCTGGAACTTTACTTAACACCCTTCCAACTGGTTTGAATATGTTATCAACAATAATCCCAGATCCTTTATGCTTATACACAAAACGACCTAGTTTCGGGTGATAAATTCGCTTGTATTCATACGACGACATATATAACTATTAGTTAGATAAATCTCTCTTCTCTCTTAAAATCAAACTGAATGAAGTGTCACTATGATTAAGATCAATGATTCTTCGTTTGCCGTCGGTGATATAAATCCGAATTTTATGAATCGTATTTTTATTGACTGGATTGAACTGTACTCGTCGAGGCTCTTGTGTGAAACTATAACTCGGAGTGAGAGTTGAAGTACTGAAACTATATATAATATCTGACTCTTCACCATCCACAAGACTGTCACTTATCAAATCACAATGAACATTCAATATTTCTCTGTCTTGTGAGAGATTAGGAATGTAATCTCCGACATTTACACTACTTGTTAGAATCTTTTTATTGAAACCAATAAGATCATTAAAATTACTTTGAGTAAGATCTAATCTGTAATTTGATGCAAGTGTTATTATTGTTCGAAATATTGTATCGTCAAACTCGAGAGTGATAGGATATTGAGGGTTTGATGATGTCCCTGTTTTTGTTTTTTCTTTGATTAAATTGTCAAAATCAATGTAATTCCATACTCCAGGGTTGAATATAATTTCCGTCCAATTAGCACCACAATCTGTCGAATATCTTATTTTCTGATTATTGAATTCTTTCGTAATGTTAAACCATGTGAATGACATCGAAATGATTCGGTCGAGGCCGATTTCATATTGTCTGTTTGAATCCAGTATTATGGGATTACTGTATTTTATTGTGAAATCCGATGGTTTATTACCACTTATGCCTTTAATGGTATGACTGGATAATACGAGTTGTCTATTCATTTATACAATTAGTTTAGACTAAAATAGTTTTTGTATATTTTGTTGTATTGTGACCTATTGAGTATTGAATTTCTTAACAAGATGTCGAGAAGAGCGACGCCAGTATTCCGTAATTCGATGCTATTATTTCCGGCAATCATTGATCCGATAATCAGTTCAAGTTTTTTAATCATTTCTGTCGGATTGTTGAAAACCATTACCTGTCCACCTCTTTTTGTTTTTTTCTTCAAACCAGATCCTTTAATGTCTTTCAGTTTTTGATTGTTGTAATCGATATAATCATTTAGAACCTTCCTCGTATCATTAATGACCTTTCTTCGATATTGAGCCTCAGCTTCAGTAATTATACCTTTATTTAATTGTTTAGTGATATGACTCCAATAGCCAGTTAGTTGAAACCTTTTCTCTTTTGCTGTCTTCAGGGTCTTGGTAAGATAAGATTTCCTCTTTTTGTTATTCATATCTTCTTGTCGAAGTCGTAATTCAATATCATCGTAGTTCGCTAATTCAAGATCATCCAAAACTCGGTTAATTCTATCCTCTTCAAGAATTTCGTAATCTGGTACTTCTTCTTCTTCGTATTCTGGAGGAAGATCTTCAGGTTCATACATGTATTCTGGATCTATATACATTTGTTTTTTACCTGATGCTAAATCCTCAAGGACATCTTCATAAGATGGAGGTTTTGGAACTATCTGTTTCTCGTTTTCAGGTAAAACAGGTTGATCAAACAAATCGTCCAATCCATAATCAGGCACTTCATCATCAATAGCTATTCCATAATCTGGAACAGGTCGCTTTTTCTTTACCAATCTTCTCAACGGTGCTTTTGGGGCTGTAAGTTCCTTTAACTCAGATGTTATAGGTTTGAAAAGTTTCTCTGCCTCGACTTCACCCATTTGATCAGATATCTTTTTTTGTTTTATTGTATCTCTTACTGTGTTAATCTTTTTACCAAGCTCGGATCGTTTCTCAGCCATTTCTTTCCATTTGAGTAAACTCATTATATCATTTGTTTACATAAAATTTCGTATTTTGTTCGGAAAAATTAGGGTTATCATATATAAAAACGCTCGCATAGCGTGTCGTATAGCGTGTCATATAGCGTGTGAAATTGTATAAACAAATGATATATGAAGATTCAAAATTACGACATCCAAGATGATGGCAATGACGATTTTGTTCAATTAAAGAGTTTCATGCCAAACCGATGTTTCAGGATGCTTATTTGTGCTCCTTCTAGTGGGGGTAAGACTAACCTTGTGCTTGATATGATATATAGGCTTCTCTATTTTGATAAGATATACCTTTATGCTCGAAATCTCTCCCAAAGCAAATATAAGCATCTGTTGAAATCTCTTGAACCAATATCAAAAGAGGTCGGTTATGACGTGACAGAAGCAAGTAACGATGAAATCATCCCTCTGACAGATTTGTCTGATGAAAACCAAAAATTAATCATATTTGATGACTATTTGAATACAGGTAAGAAAAATGACGAACGGATACGTGACTACTTCACCAATTCTAGAAACAAAAACTGCTCTTGTATCTATTTGTCACAAAGTTATTATGGGACAGATAAAACAATAAGACTGAATAGTTCACATTATTGCATATTCGATTTCCCATCAAGAAATGAACAATCCATGATTTGTAGAGAATTGGGTGTTAACAAAGAAAATTACCAAAAGGCCACTAAGGATCCATATAGTTTTTTGTATGTTGATAATGTCAAAAAAAGGTAGCCCGAAATTTCGATGAAAGAATATAAACCATTAATATATGAGTTAAACCAACGGTATCCTTAATCATGATGATTCTCAAGGACTAGGTAAGATAGGTTCAAGAGGTTTACCTGGTATTGGATTTAAATTAGATGCTAATAATGATTATGATATGCAGAATAAAAAACTGGTTAATGTGAAACAGGGAACCAATAATAATGACGTTGTTACTAAACAATATCTTGATTCAGAGATATCTAAGATTCCAAGTATTGATACATCTAAATTTGTTGCAATATCTGGTGATACGATGACAGGGTCACTCATTGTCCCAAAAGACAATTATCCAGTTCATGATGATCTCAACAAGGTTATAAGTTATGAATCACAAAGGGAGATATTCTTGTCAAAGAAAGAAGGAGGTCGGATGGAGCAACCCATTAAGGTGATTCCATTCAATTGCATTGCGCATCCTTTCTGCGCATCATTTTTTGCGTGATTAGCGCGCGCACGAGCGCGCGCGCGTTCGGAACTTAATAGGTTTTCTATGGAAGCTGAGCTGTTCAGAGAAATAAATGGTCGTTTTCTCCTAAACGAACTCGGTGACCCCACTTTTTTATTCCATTTATTTAAGGAAAATACGACTTTACATGATATATTCAAATTTGAAGAACTTTTCATTATTCAATTTTGAAATATTCCAGTTGATTCACTGTTACAGTCAGATTTTAGGCGTTTCACTGGAACCGTGCAGACGTTCGATTTGCCTATTATTTCAAATTAGTTTCATTGTTACGGCAATTTTAAGACGTTTTACTGTAACATTGTACTTCTATCATAGGAATAATGCTTATATTTCATTGCTACTTATAACTTCGTTGAAGTAATGGGTGTCTCTAGTACATAGGATAGGTTTTTAATATTGCTGTCTAAAGATAGCAAAGTACCTATATACTACAGCCCCGTGGCGCGAAATCAGACACGGTGACCCCCACTTTTTATTTTATTTTTTCAATCTACTAGGTGTAATTAGTAACTGTGCAAAGTTTTAACAAATTCTCATTACAACTTCTTTTTCGATGGAATCACCTTAACATGAACAATAATTTCATCACAAATGTGAAAGACCCAACACAGGCAGATCAAGCCACAAACAAAAAGTATGTCGAAAATCAGCTTGAAAAAAAACTGGATAAAGGATCTGATATTGATATGAAAAATAATTCAATTATCAATCTTGATCTTCCATCAAACCAAAGAGACGCCGCATGTGTCGAGTTTGTTAACAACAGAATTGATGACATGACACAAAAAAAGTTTCTCAAAGTTGATGGCACTAACAATATGACTGGAAACTTGAATTTAAATGAAAAAACAATAATCAACTTGAACACCGATGACAAAGACATAAAATCAGCAGCTAATGTCGGCTATGTCAGCAGTAAGGTACGCACCGCCAAAGGTGATGTGACTGTAGGGCTGAAAACTTACTTTGACACAAAAATCAAGGAGTCTCACATCACCAGCTCAACCAATAAGAAAGACGTTTTCAGGTATCTCATGGAAAATGCCGATGAATCTTCAAGTGAAAACAACATAATAGTTGATGGCATTGTTGACTTTTCTGGTTCCCCCCACAATGTCAACAAAAAAGCTTATAAATTTAAAATGGGGAAAGACGCTCAAAATGAGTATTCTTCTCGCATTGGCTTTAACATGTTCAAACTTCCAGAAGGCGAGTACACTTTGGCTATTGAATTTTTCCCTCCAAGCACAACAAATTTGTCAGTGAGTGTCGTTTCCACTTCACTAAATATTGGTCAACAATCAACCAAGCTGTTTGTTAATTACAGCAGATCTATTGTTCACTTACATAAGTGGAACATAACTCCTCCCGAATACATTTACATTGACATGCATTGTCAGGGCACTGCAAGTAGCTCCACTCAAGGAGTTAGTTATTTGATTGTATATGGAGTCAAAGGATCACAGAGTAATGTAGACTCGGATGTGTATGATACGGCGTACGTTGTAGAAAATGGTAAAATGGTAATGCAAACGGATTTGTCTTTAAACGGGCACCAACTACGCTCTTCCATTCACCACATGAACGGTTTTTTAAATTCGACAAAAGGGAACAAAAATTTTGTTTTAAATGGCGCCGAAATAATGTCATTGCCAGGTGAAGCGATTTTGAAAAATATTGATATATATTGTACGCGTCCAATCACTTCTTCGGATTCTCATGTCACTGTACATAGACACAAAAAAATATCTTTGAAACTCAAAACATCTTTACGGAATTTTTTTACTGGAACTCTAAGCTCTTCAAGAAATTTTACCTCAAAAAAAAGTGGGTGGTATCAGACAATAAACCTAAATTCTTTCCAAATGCCTTCGTCTGGGATTTTGGCTTTTGAACTAAATATGAATGATGATATTTGGAAAAGTTACAACGCAATTATACTTCGTATCGAGTATCAAACAAGTGCGTGATAACTTTCCACAAAAATTTTCATTTATAATATAGCACAATTCAGAATATCCATCTGATTGGAGCATGGAATGCTTTTTAGAATATATTATCCCAAAAGAAATAAGCGTTGAGGTTTCCGATGAAAAACATAATAAATAATCCAACATAATAATATATATGAAAACAGCAACTTTAATCAACGAAATTATTGAGAATATAGAAAAAATAGTTCGAAACATTAGAAAATTATACATCAGTATTAAGAAATCGTTCAAAAAAGAAAAAATGTAACCATATAATATATATGGATAGACGTGAAAGCATATTCAATTGGAACCATGTTTCAGAAAAATTAACGGAAAATCAAATATCTGAGTTGAAGGCATTATACAAATTCGATCATAAGAAATACTGGCTTGCTAAAATGACTTACAAATATTTCAAAAAAAACAGAACTTGCATGTAATATTGGATCCGCTTTATTGGTAGCTACAGGAACAATAGTTGGTGGTGTAACACTAAACCCTATTCCTCTTGGAGTGATATCCGGTACTGGGCTCTTACTTAAAACATATTCAGAGACTAAAAATTTCAAAAAGAAGATAGAAATGTCTAAATTCGCGTACACTACGTATGAAAAGGTTTTAACTCATTTACGGTGCTTTATGAGAGGACTGGAGTATAATGACAAAGAATTTATTGATTATGTTAAAGTTCTCGATGATATAATCATTGATATGTGTCCTATCACTGACAAATTTGAAAAGAAATATAATAAGGTATTCATCCAATAATAGATTTTATTTCATCCCCTATCAACAACATGATGTGCTTCCAATATTTATCGCAGAAAGCTAAAGTTTTTTTCGATTTACTAATTGGAATATTTTTGTAAGGTATTCCCATCATCTTGAATATCTTTCTCATAATAAAATTAACGCTAATCATCCTTTTCCGAGTTCCATTAACTTCATTAAGAACCTTACCTATCTCGACATATATAGCATCAATTTTTTGTTTCTGACAGTTTGATATTTTGATGTTATATTTTTCTTCAATATCGAGTAAAATGTTGTTAATGTGGTACTCTCGATGGTAAACAGATTTTCTTATAAATCTATGTATATTTTCATAAAAATTAACATATTCTTTCACATAATTATATCCTTGTACTACACCACAACTTAAACATGCTAACATCCCATCGTCGTTAATAATATACTGATTATCACAGCATTTATCATCTTTTGGTTTTCTGGCAGAATCTATTTGCTGGTCACAAAAAGGACAAACAATATCTCCTGATTCTTTCAGTTCATTATGAAAATCATCATTACAATGCATTCTATACTATTATATGAGATATTATTTTTAATCCAATGCATTTCAAACAACTTAAATAAAATCTAAATTAAATATATATGGAAATAGCAACCCGAGAAGTAAGAAAGAAAATAACTTTGAATTATGAAGATGGATCCACAAAAAAAGTTCATATGTTCAAATATTACACAGGTAGTGATGAGGCGCCAAAAATAAGATGGAAAATAGTCGATTACAAAACCCACGACGGCACAATTGACAAAAACAGATCATATGATTCCAAACTTATTATTGACAAATACGAAGATTACGACACTGAATATACAAAAAAAGAAACAGAAATGTTAACAATCATTCATTACAACAACAATAGCACAAAAAATACAAAATATTGGGAAATTGAAAATGTCTTAATGAAATCCAGAATCAGACAAACGATAAACGAAATGGAAAATCCTGGCGATTCAATTGATAAATACAAAACAAGTCAAATAGTAAGTTTCGACTTATTGAAGAAAAACGGAAAATATGAATGTTGCACATATAGTTCTCCAAAAAATTGAAAAAACATATAGTTATCCATAAAATAAAATACATATAGATTTCCATAAAATGGAACCAGCATCGCAAAAAGAAACTTCCCCTCTTGATCGCAAAGCGATCAATTCACTGCCTCACAAAAGCTACGCTTTTGTTCCCCAATGCTAAAAATATGGATCTAGCATATGAAACCATATTGCTTACTGTGCCCTACGAGACGTAGTCTCTACCCACAGTAAGCCGAAAGGAGCCTCGCTCGTCACTAAAGTGACGACTTCCCGAGCCAGCTTGGCTCCTTACCGACATGTGAATTTCCTTAAAATTATTGCCATTAAATGGAAGAGTAGTTATACAGTTGGTTCGGTTATAGATCATTAAAAATGATCTAGAACCGCCAACTGTATAACTACTGTTTTTGCATGTTTTTTGGCTTTTCAGCAGCCAAAATCTGGGTTGATCAAATGATGGTTAACAGAGAAAAAAAGGGGAAAGTCCCAAAACTTTACAGTCATCGTTTTATGGAAGATGGATGGTACGTGCTAAGACTGAGAGTAACTTAAAGGTTTAAGAAAACCGAATGGCCTTAGAATGCACGTATCTGCTGAACAGAATGATTTACCTTTCAAGGCACTTTTTACTGCTCTCAAAATACTTTATCTTCTCCTAAAAGGAATGATAGAATAATTAAGGGAATAGCAAGTTAGCAAAAATCTTTTTTTTTTCACATTAATAACAACCAGCTTAGAATAACTGTAATTAACAGTTATTATTGTTTCCAAGTCAAGTTTTGCATTTCTTAAAGCATTTAGTTATTACTACCAACCCACGCAACTGGGTCTTAACCATTCCCAGTTAATAGCTGTTTTATCATTCCACATTTTTTGTGAACCGTAAGACAATGTTAAATTTGAATGGATACAAATCTCTAACAGGTTATTGTTACCAATCCTCCTTCCATATATGAACTAACACAGTTATGTCATTACATTGTGTTACCGTTGGAATTTTTCTCACCTGAATGGAAAAGAGAAGCATCTCTGCTGCAGAGAACAATTCGTCCCGCAAACCAGCCTGCAGGGGAGTCGTGTGTAACTTCTTTTCAAGCTTGCTCAAGGATAACCACTTTAGAGACATGATACGTGGCCGAAAAGAACTTGCATGCTGATTATGGCAAGACAAAAAGGAATAAATATACATGAAAAAGTTGCCAAAGAGTTAGGGTCTTTGCACATGTAACTGGTGTAATGGGGTATTACAGGTTCAAATTCCCCACCTCAGCTCCAAAATCTGCAGTATAAATGTAGGAGCAGCTTTAACTTCTCCTCTAGTTTAAGCTTGATTACAAGCCAATGTTGTGAAAGTGAGTCTGTACTCTTTCCTTAAAATGAAGGCCAGCAAGGTCAGCACTCATGTCATTAATCAAGCAAATTATTTCTCTTCTTGGAGAGAAACCAGATTCAATGAAGCCGTGGAAATTATGCGGGTAGATAAGGCAGGGCACACTGCCATTGTTAAACATAGGCACGCGAGCTATTTTGTAGCTGTCAATGAGAGGTACGGAAATGGTTATTGAATGAACGTGCGTGTACCAAGGAATACTATTGTGATGTTGTTTATTTGAGTAGCGTTGAGCATTCGAAAAGTTGTGGTTTTTAGGCAGAGTTTACCTCATAAGTGGAGCTGTCTCCGATATTGTGCAACCTCGTTCCCAGGGCTTTTTACAGATTTGAGGGTGATCAAAGACCAATGTTTGAGTTTATGTTAGTGGTTTCGAATTCATATACGTCACTGATCAATAGATGGTACGCTAATGCATACAAGTGTGGCTTCAAATTACGACAAAACAAGAAGAAAGTGAGATAAAATCTGTAAAATATCTGACAACAGTGTGAATATGGGACAAATAAAATAATACACAACGGTCCTTTCTGAAGCTCATTCTCAGATCTTTCTCGGAAGCTCATGGATTGAAATTTAATTTTGTGGCTTTCTGTTATAAAGATTATTTTTCCATGGACAAATATTTTGGATCTAGTAGGAAGCGTACCTTGTCACAAAAATTAATTCTGTAATGTTTGAACCAGAACCAGAATAGCCGATCTTGAAAGTCACGTACGTCTTCTTCTTGCGTGACATCATGCTTGACGAACGTTGCAACTCCCGTATCCAGACAAATTTATAAATAAGCTCTGTTTTATTTTCCACATTATTTCACACGGACTTACATTTTGGAACACACGGCTAAAATCGAGTAATTAGCGTGCCTTTTTAGAAAAGATCATGCCATTGTGTGACTTGTGCAAGTCTTGCGTGACTAGTCACGTACCAAACTGTCAAAAAAGCCAGAAACATCGCACGTGCTGACCTATCGTCACGTGCTGACCTATTTTCCGGATTCAAATTTTTGGGATTTTCGCGGTTTTTCCACGATCCTCCAAAAAAGTTCCCGCGAAAAAAATAATTCCCGCAAAAATTTACTGCATTGTCGAAATTTATACACAAACATCGCCTTTTACATGTGTCTCTTTCGTTCGAAAATAAAACGAAATTAGAAGCAAAACATTCGGAAATAAAACGATGAAATTGCAGCCGGTACATTACAAGTATTAAGCTTTAAAAGCTTTTAAGTGCCACTGAGACGAAAATTCGTAGGTTTATTTCGGCCAAATTCTACATACATACATACATACTTTATTGTTACCTCCCCAATGGGGCTTTTCAGGAACAATTACTTATAGTATCGACCACCAAATACTGTTACGAAAACTACAAGACGTTGGCGCCTCAACTAGTGTGCTACAATGGTTTAACAGCTATCTCACAAATAGATATCAAGTTGTACGAATTCACTCCACTGTTTCCAATCCAATACCAATTGAATATGGAGTACCCCAGGGTAGCATCCTGGGCCCCTTGTTATTTAGTATATACGTTAACGATCTACCGGAAGCTCCACGGAATTGCTCTACTGAATGCTATGTAGATGATACAAAATTGTTTGTTTCTTTTCATTCACAAGACACCCGACGGATTGTTGAGGAGATGAACGAAGACCTCCTCGGTGTGCGCAACTGGTGCTTCAGAAATCGGCTATTACTAAATCCAGACAAGACGAAATTAATTGTTTTCGGGAGCCGACAGATGACTTCGAAGCTCCATGATTTTCGTTTGTCTTTGTTGGGAAAAGACATCTCCCCTGTACAATCAGCCAAAGATCTCGGCGTGATTTTGGATTCGAACTTGACTTTTGATGATCATATTAAGACCACAGTATCGGAATGTATCGCACGCCTCGCGCAAATTAGCCGTGTCAAACATTGTCTTGACAGAACGTCGTTGTTAACCGTGATAAATGCCTTGGTTTTCAGTAAGTTGTATTACTGCTCGAACGTCTGCTCGAAATTCTGTCGCAGAATATCGCGTTGTGTCTATATTTACCCAGAAAACTGAACAAGAAGCCGTCCATCCTAATATTTTTTAGCTCCAAAGTTACGTAAAATGTGTCCGCCATTACTGAAAACGTGTTCCTGGGTGATTGCGCAATTTAATAGCTTGTGACGTCAGAGGCTCACCTCAGTCGCGTTTCCTCAAGCTGCTCATGAATAAATCTATGAGGCAAAATTTTGGTGGAGGTCTAACGTTATAAAACTTTAGATCTTGATCGTTTGGAAGCTGATTTCGTTGAAACTTAATAGAGGGTTTGAGGAATGTTGGAAGTGCAACAAGGTTGTTTTTCCTTTGATAAATTGCGTTTCTTTGCGATGCTTTGAGCTTCCAAAGTTACGATTTGGTAAAACGCGACTCCGTGTCCAAGTTTTCTCCTCGTGGAGAAGACAAAGCTTCTTGATTTTGCCACTAATTGATCAATTAAAACCTCTATTGTGTCACAACAGAAGCCGATTTTGTGATTTCAAGTTCCACTGAAAGTTATAAGCCTTTAAATCAGTAAAATCGTCCTTGTTTAAATTTGAAGACTTAAAACTTCTGTTAAAAAGCCTGTTTTAAAAAAGTGCTTCTGTTGTGACAACCTACAACACACCTATTTTACCTGTCTGCTGTGTCAGTTCAGGAAATTTTATATCCGCGCTGCATTCTTGGACACAAAATTGGTGGTTTTAGGGCTTCCGAAGGCTTATCGAAGAAACACGAGTTTTTAAGCCAAGAATATTTTATTATGCAAATTATGGATATAAAAATTAAGAAGCGAATTTCACTATCGAAATTTTCAAAGCGGATTTTTTCCGCTTAAACGTAGAATTAAACACTAAAACCAGATTCTGCACTAAAACCAAAAAGAACGACGAAATCGAACTCTTTTATTATTTTCCAGTCTGTGGAGCAGCGTATACATACACAGAAAAAACTTCACGGAGTTCCACTCACGAAAGACCCAGATGTTGATAAATATTGGACACAAAATTGGCGATGTTGATAAATATTCGAGATAGAGATAGAAACAGTATTTTATTTTCGTTTTGTTTTGCTGGAAAAATTCTAAAAAATTGCAATTAACGTTTCAACTAACAGATAAACAATAAAAAGAAAGGTACAGAAACAACAAGCGAGCGCTCAACGCATTAATTATTATTGTTATTGTGAAAATTTTAAAATGCACAATATTTCCTGCCACACGATTAAACGCACGAGCAATCATTGATGCATAAACCAAAGATTTTATACTGCAGAGCTTACTCATGAATATTTCACGCAATGTCGCTATCATTCGTCGCACTTCGTGCATGCGCTTTAAATAAATGAATACTGATGATCTAGTCTCTCAACCGCGGCCTTAACTCAAGATGCCTACCGTCGACTGCGAAACCTCCAAAGAGTATTTCTACGATTCGGAACAGTTTTTAGCTTCCGAAGCATCAGAGGATTCATTTAATTCCGCAAATGAAGAATTTTTCTTACCGTACGATGTAAGAACTGATGTCAGGAGATTTCAGCTTGTAAGCTTGCAAACAAAATGTTTAAAGTTGTTTTTCTCGCGTTATTGGCGGGAGTTCAAAATATGCGCGAAATAATGCCAGTTCAGGCACAAGTTGCTCAAAGAGCGGATAACTCTTATCGAATGGCTGTCCAGCTATTCGAAAAATTGATGTTTTAAGCTTTGGAAATTTAGACAAAACACCTACAAAAGCTCTAGAATTTGATGCTCGCGAATTCTCAAGCATCGGTCGATCGAATTTATTCAGTTCGCTTCGTTGGAGAAATAAAAGAAGCTATATTTTGTTTGCCGTTGTTTACGTTCATTATATATTGTAAAGCATTGAGATTTTTGACCATTCTTAGCATAGTGTGGGAAACTTTCTTGAAGAGCCGTAATGCTGTAGTCATCTGGCAGTCAGCTGATGAAGCTTATCGTGTCCATCATAGCACAGTGGTCGCTTAATGCATTGAAACACAAGTGCTTGGCGTTTCTAAATATTTTGAAAAGTTTTTGCAGAATTCTTAACTTGAGCCGAAAAAAGTGAAATAAACCAAGACCTTTTTTAAGAACTGGAGGCCTTGTGTGACCGGAATCTAATATTTGTAGTGCAAATCAAAGCCACAAGGAAAATTTCTGCTGCTCAACAACAACATGCGGACTGCCAAGGAAACGAAGCTTTCACTTGCTTTATTCATTGTGAAAAAAATAATAACTTGATATCTAATCACGTTTCTTGGTAGTTCATTTACTAAGATTGCTATGACAGTTAAAAGAAATAACATTGTAAAACCCTTAGACAAATGGTGGCGTGTGATATTTTTTCCCAACTTAAATTCCCACGCAAGGCGAGCCGACCTATCGAAGCCTTTATATATTTCGAACAGTAATGTCAATCGACTCTTCAGCGACAGGGTATAAGGAAGAAAAGTTTCTCGACATTCAGGACGGTATGCTATAAAAAACTGTCCATGCTTCTAAGCGATTACTGCTTCGAAATTAACATGCGGAATTAAAAGGAAAAAAAGGCTAAGCAATCCTGCATTCGCCCAGGATGCATTTTTATGAGGACTACGTCGAAGATCTTCGCGCTAGCAGACAACAGAACTGAAAGGGTTTTCCACAAGCAAAATAAATATTAAAATACGTTAAAAGAAAATAAGTTTTGCACAATGGTGGATGCGTTGAAAAAGAAACAATCACTTCAACTGCCTTAAGATTAGGTACTTTTCGTCTCGTTTTTTCCGGATCTTTCTTTCCATAGAGCTGGAATGGACAATGGAATAATCGACCTCTGGGATCCGTCGACATGAGCAGCCCTCTGGAAACAATCGTCGGTGAAGTGATCGGAACAGCCGTCAAAAGTACCTCTCGGGTTGAAATTTGCACTGTGTGTGAGTACGAACATTATCCATTTTTCCATTGCGGGTCCGCTCGCAAGGCTTTGATGAAGCGAAATACCAGCTCGGTGGTTGGATTTATTGTTGTAGCATTCTACAACACAATTAATACCCTTCATAACTGCTGCAGCAACGAAAATTTCAAGGCCGTACAGCAAACAGTTAGCACGAAATCTTCCCTCGACAACAGTTAAATTTCCCGCGGAATGAAGCCTGACTAGGTTTGAGGTGAGCCTTTAACGTCACTTCCGCTAATTCGCAAGCCAGCTTCCGGAACATGGGCCAGTAATGGCGGCCGTAAAATCTCGACAAAAACCGTCCGAAAAAAGCGACTTCCAGTCGTCGTAATGAGTTGAAATTTGGCATGGTGACTAACAACTACGGACTATTTTCGAAAATACAAAAATATGGAATACCAAAATTCTGGTCCCAGTGGCACTTTAAAGAAAAGGATCGTCTGAAGGTACTCCATTGATTAATTGATTTAACGTGTAAAACAGCGGCATGATGTGTTCACCTGCAGCATTCGAGTGTTTATACCCTAAAAACGAGAATGTTATAATTCCAAATGGAAGGCCGCTTCCGGAAAATCGCAAAAATTAATTCCAAGGAAGAATAAACAGTTTCCCTAATTGCAAAAGTTAGTCCTGCAAAACACACACAAAAAATCGCCATTCGCAAAATGAAACTCCCGCAAAAATATTGGTGCCACAGGGTATTGGTCTCAGCTTCGCTGAAGCCACACAAAAATCAGCGGTTGTGTTCAGCGAATAAATTTTGTTTTGATGAGCGTTTTGATGTGAAAGTAAGATGCAAAATTGTGTGAAAATAATATTAAGGGATGTTTTGTTATGTAGAGAGGTGGTAATGGGCGAAGGAAACGTTGGAATTTTAAATGAGCGAATTCGAGAATAATGGAGTGGTTCGCCTGTGTGGTAAACGTTATCACGTGGAGTACATGTGATCAAGTCAAGGCCAAATTTTCCCTTGTGCTTAGTGTGGGTCGTTTCACGTGTAAAGAACGTGTTATGCTGATTGAGCGTGAGATCAGGTTACTGTTTTGTGTAAACAAGTGGTGTTTTGTCACCTACAAACATGTGATGAGACAAAGTTCAATGGCAAGTCACGAGACTTTCATGAGACTGTCATAAGTTCGTTTCCGGCGCTTTTTATTGGATTTCGCGGCAGCTAGAGTTGTATAACAAATGGGAAACTTTAAAGGAAGCGGGGAATGAGTAAATTTATGCGTTTTTTGTAATCTGAAAAATGATAACCCATTTTTGTGTCTATAAAACTGTGAAACGAATCTTGCGTGGAGCTATTGCGTTTTTGTCTTCGTATTGGAGGTGGTAATTGTTTTGATTTGATTGTCGTGCTGATCTTTCCGCTCAATCTTTGTACAAACAATCCCGCTACCGCCACGCAGCCTAACCAGAACCCCATTTCTCTGGTAAGTCGCCTCTAACTTTGCGCTTAGCTAGTCGCACGTACGAGCAACGTTTATGCCACCCATACAATCCTTTTCCTTGTCGACTTTGTGCCTTTGACGGACCTAGTGATCGAGTGGCATGGGCATTAATTTTAAAACCTACCAAAAGGTGCGAACAATAATTCGTTTTAGTTCGAAATTCACGATTCTGCCCTTTTTATACCTTCAAACTATTTGCCTTCTATTTACCATCGTTTACTATGGGACATCTCCGTACAGAAGTCACGTTATTTCTCACACTCTAAAGTTGAACCATATAACTCCAAACGTAAGTTATGCGCATGCGTACAAAGGATTTGTTCCAATTCTCATCCACGAAAACAAACGAAGCTGACAAATATTTCCTAGACTGAACATCATAAATATCAGATAACCCATGAATTATTTACTAGAACTCGCTTGCGCTCACGTGTAAACCAGCTTTGTGCTTACGATTTGTTTTCTAAAGACGTCTACCACAAGGAAGCCAGCCAATTCTATTTGATATATAAATATCTAACGTCAAGCAAATGAATCTGGACACTTTCGTCGTGTCGCTTTGGTGGCGGAATTTTCCGTGCGTTTTCATCTGCATTTTTGTTCCGGCCCCGACAACTAGCCTTTCGGGAATGCCGAACACGGTCCACCCAAAAACCAACCAAAGAACCAACCTTCCCAGAAACTTGAGGCTGCATGCTGACTATGAGGCTATTTTGTAGACAAAATAGCTCAAAAATGCTCTGTTGTTTTTCTGAGTACTAATTTTATGTAGGTTTTTGCATTATGACATGCAAATGTCTCATCCTTTGAGGTTTTGACCTGCCCAGAATACTGATGTTGCCTCTCAACTTCTTATCTGGTTTCCCCTGTAACAATTTGTATCACACTTTTATCATGTCCTTCCAGCCCATCACCAGCATCATACTTACAATAACAGAATTGACAGCAACAATCACAGTGCTCCCATTTCTATCTTTGACAGGTTTGTAATGCAGTCGTCCAAGATCTTGCTTGCCAAGTGCTCCCTGGATATAATTAAAATTGTTAATATTGTGATGATTTGTTTGCCCCACTAAAACTCTCAGTGTAAGCTTTCAAGCCCGTTTAAGTCATCTGATGAACTTACACCCAAAGTCATTTGCAACTGAGTGTACTGGAAGAACTACTGTTAGCCAATTGGATGTACTCCTCAAATGGGCTAAAGCCTTGTCCAGTAACAGCCATCTAAAAATATGCTAGTAACCAGTGATTTTGCTAGTGCCTCGTCATCAAGTTGGAGCTGTCTCAGCAGCTTTATCTCGACATACATGGCTTGATAGTTTGCCATTGACTTTGTACTGCATTTTCGTCTTCTTACCATAGAAACCTTGACACTTGCTGGCTGCTTACTACTGCTGCTGTCATTTGGTTTGATGTTTCATACTATGCTCTCTTCAATGCTTTAAGCACATGATCTAAAGAGAGTTTTTGCTGAACAGTACATAAATTGCCTCAGCAGGGAGTATTGTTCTGTTATTATTTGAGAAAGATAGCTCATCTTGTAGTTCTGAAAGTTTTAAGTACCTGCAAGGTGTCAGCAGCCTGAAGTAATTTACATCTGAACAAGACAGAAGTTGATGATGACTTTTTCTCTATCTCTTGTTTCAATTTCTTTACATCTTTCCAAGTGCATGCAACCTAAATAGTAAATATAATACAAAGAGATATCAGGTATGTCGTCTGTTTGTTTTGGGATACTAGCAGCAATTGCTACTCTACAAATCTGAATGTGTAAATAGAGTTTACTGATGTATGTAGTATGTATGAAGACAGAACTGTTGTCCACCCATCATCGAAAAACGGCTAAGTTACAAAAAGCCAAAACCACACCATTTGTGCCCAATTTGGTTTTAAATCGTGGTGAATTGTTCATAGGCACCAGCTAGTTAATAATAAAACACATCACACTGCAGCTAGCAATCAGAAGATGAACAAATTAAATCAGACTTCATTGACCCAATAGACACTTCCTAGACCTTGTTAGTCATAGGATTGTACAAAGTCTACTCTAATACTGTGTAGAAAAGACCATCACAGTGTTTTTAGCCGGGTTTACTTGAAACCTAAAGGAACGAAAAGGGTCCACATTTACCTAATGGCAGGATTTAGGGAGCATATCTGGGGTAGACATTGATAACCGCAGTGTTCTCCTTATCAGGCGGTAACCGGTAGAATTTACCGCTTGTAGCACCGCTTGTTACCGGTTAGCCAGAAACATCCAATAGTTTGGGATCGTGAAAGATTTATTATCGGATTGAATTATGAAAAGATTTATGTCAGTCGTACTATGTACCACGTAAGTCTTGTCTTAGTAGCTTTTCTCATTGTCCATGCGTTTGTACATTATTAGACGAAGTCCTACCATCTCGATATTTCTAAGTTCGTCAGATAATAGTCTCATCTTCTCTGCGTTTCTCCGCACGATTCTGCCTTAGTAAGATGTTAGTCGTTTCTTTTTAACATTTCTCCATATGCGAGTACATTTCTAAGGTATTACCCATCTCGACATTTTCTGTGCCATCGTATATTCGTCAGTGCTGTAAGGTCTTATCTTCTCAACTGTCGACATTTCTCCGTACGTTAGAACATTCGAAAAATATTATTGTTATCTTCTCGACGTTTGTCTGAGTGCTAGTATATTCGTAATTTATATGTTGTTAGTTGTATCTCCTTAACATTTCTTGATACGTTAGCGTTGTCGTAAGATATTGGTGTTATCTTTTTGACATCTATATCCGTACATTGGTTTGTTCAGGTTTGTTCTTAAGGCACTTTTAGTATTGTCTTCTCCTCGACATTCTTCATTTGTGCCTTCGCAAGGACTCTGACTTATCTTCTAGGCGTTTCCCTCTATGTTTTTTAGGTTGCTGTAACCTTTTTTCTTTTCGACGTTTGCCTGTACGTTAATACGTTCCTTGTAACAGGAACTGCAAACGTCAACCGTTTTGAAGGGTTCTCGAGACGTGTGTGAGCCTAGTGTCATGCGGGCAACATTAGGGAGCTTAAGATGCGGACGTTTTCGCGGTGACGGCGACGTGACAACCGGGGTGAACTGGGTCTGAGGTTGCCGTTCTCCCGCCAAAATTTGAGTTGGTTAAGATTGTGAAGACGGCGGCCGCGACTTCGTCGAGTCTGTTGTTGTGCTCGTCGTTTTTCGACTTTTTCTGTCTCGGTATGGCCACGTTTGAAGAGTTCCGTCTGCTCCTCCTCCTCTATCACGACGCTAAGCTTATTGGTGATGAAGAATTCGTTCTCCTGTATGACATGTTTCCCTCGAAAAATCCCAGTTTTCCATACCACGAGTACGCTCGCTTTGACTTGGATAACATGAGTGAAGCAGACTGCAAAGCAGACTTCAGGTTTGAGAAGAAAGACCTTCCTGTCCTAGCTGAGGCCTTACAGATTCCGCCATCCTTTAAACTAAACCAGGGAAGCATAGTAGATGGCATGGAAGGCCTTTGTATGCTTCTAAGACGGCTTGCTTACCCGTGCAGATTTGGTGACATGGTGCCTCGTTTCGGCTGTCCGGTACCCGTGATAAGCATGGCCACAAATCATGTCATCGATTTTATTTACAACATCCACGGACATCGAATAACTCGCTGGAATGACGCTTTGCTAAACCCGCATGCACTGGAAACGTATGCTCAATCAGTTAAAGGGAAAGGCGCTGCACTCCAGAATTGTTTTGGTTTTGTAGATGGGACAGTGCGGCCCATTGCTAGACCAGATGAGCATCAGAGATTGATGTATAATGGACATAAACGGGTACATGCCCTAAAATTCCAGTCTGTTGCGTTACCAAATGGACTGATTGCAAACCTTTATGGCCCCGTAGGTAAGGACGGATTTCAACTTGCCATTATTTATAAATGATCAATATTAATTTTTCGAAGAGGAAAACCAAAAGGTAGGTATAAACATCATTTTCGTTGGGTAGCATCAACTGGTATGTTTTCATTCAAGAGCCAGCTTGACACTGGTAAAATCTTTTATCAACCACATTATATTTGTCTCGTCACGCAATCTTGCGTGACAAAATGCAAGGATATGTGGGTTACTTGTTACATGAAACAAACCTGACAAAAGGCACGATGCTGGAATGCTTGCAGAATCTGGACTCTTGCAGGACTTGGAACGTTATGCATTTTCCACGGGGGGCCAACCTATGTGTATTTATGGAGATCCTGCATATCCCCTTAGAGTTCACCTCCAAGGACCATTCCAAGGTGCAGCTCTCACACCCCAGATGAAGATGTCCAATGCATCTATGAGCTCTGTCCGAGTGTCAGTCGAATGGCTGTTTGGTGACATTTTAAACTATTTTAAATTCATTGATTTTAAAAAGAATTTAAAAATCGGCTTAAGCAGTATCGGTAAAACATATGTTGTATGTGCACTCCTGCAAAATGCTCTAACATGTCTCTATGGTAATATGACGTCGGAATTTTTTGAACTTGACCCTCCAAGCCTCCAGGATTACTTTAGATGAGTTGGGGAAATTCAGTGACAATGGAAGGGCTACTGCTCATTATTCTGGGCAAAACTGTTGTCACTTGTCATACAGGAGAATACACTCACGAGGTGTACTGTCAAAGCTACAACATCTTCAATAGAAAGTTGAACAAGTTGTGAAACATTAAATACTCCATGTCTCTAATTTCTTTATCCGTATAAAATAAATCATTTTACAGTTTCCTCCTCTCGCCAAGTTAGACTCTTTGAATGATTTTATCATGTGACCTAATGCATGAAATTATGCACAATGAGTAAAAGAAAGCAAATAACAAATATAAACTCAACAAGACTGGTAATGTTGAGGCTCAATGTGCAACAGTGCGGTTTTGTAGAGGCTCAAAAACTGTAAAAAAATTCTGGGGATTTCTGTGGAAAAAAGGAGCTGAATGCCAAGCAACAGTTTCCCACAGCAATCCTATCATTTGTTTTGCAAGCCTGCCACGTTATCCTTAACTTCTGGCATTCTTTGAGTTATAGCCCACACCTTTAGGGAGAGGCTGGTCAGCTGATAGAATCATGCACAGCACTAATTAAGACTGGGAATTGAATAAAATACTTAGTTCAACTCAACACTTTTTAACTATCCTTTGCACAGAACTGGAATAACGAAACTACAAGAATGCAACATCGTGTAAAACCACTAATAAGTGACAAGTCTTTAAATTAAGCAACTGTTACTGCTTTTCCTTTGGGGCCAACCTCTCAATCCGGGCTAGCAAAGCCTGTGACTGCTGCTGTTGCTGGTTCAACATGGACTGCATAAATTGTAGCTGTTACTGTTGCTGTTTTTGCTGTTGCTTCTGCTGCTCCTCTTGCTGTTGTTGAATGATCTTTAACATGTCTTGCTGCATTTTAGTATGCTGCTCAGATAACTGAGAACTTTTGACCTCCTCCTGCTTTCTCATTTCGATCTCTTCTCTCCTCAACACCATCTCTTGATCTGCTTTCTTTTCTAGGTATCCAATGGCATCGCCCGTGCTTTTTCTGCTTTTCTTTGCTGGAGTCACTCCATTACTTTTCTCAACCCATTTCTGAGTTTGCCCCATTGTCTCCATTGCTTTGAACCGCATTTCCTCAGCTGTTGCCTTCTCTTGTTGAAGACTCTGCCGTTTATCTGCATTTGAGGGCTTATTTTTTGCTTCTTCTTCTTTTTCACAGAGCTCCTCCAGTAGAGTAACTATTTCTTGCACCTCTAGACTAATACCACTTGCCCTTTCTTCCTCCCTATTCTTGGCTTTGAATTTGGACATAAGAAGATTGAATCTGTCTCTCAATGACCGTTTATTAACATTGAATTTAGGATCTGTAAGGCTGTTGAGTCTTGCAGCAATCTGATCCCACAACTTTCCTCTCTCTGGGCTACCCTTTCTGGTTTCATACAGATCAGATGCTCTGACATCTCTCAAAAACAATGTGTCATGCTGGTTTGTCCACTCCATTGCGCTGAAAAAGGAATCAGATTTTTTTCAAAAATGCACCTTAAATATTATAAGAAAAGTGGAAATAAGAAATGCAGACAATTTTCAGACAGTCAGGAATTTTGTGATTGGAACATAATTTTGTCTGGCTTTTAGCTACACTAATCACAATTATACCATGGGCGCCAAGTGGCCTGCTTGTATAATTGAAAATATATTAACAAACCAAGTGAGAAATATATGAGAGAAGATCAGGTAGAATCCCACTTATTGTGCTACGAACCACTCTTTAATGCATCTATAAAAGGACTATACCCCTCAGGTAAGAAAAGAAAAAGCCAGACATGACAAAATACTATACTGCACATAAGTGGGATTTTACCTGATGTTCCCTCATATATTTCAAACTCAGTTTGTGTAATATAATTTGCAATATCAGATACGTACAAACAGCAAAACAACAGCTAAATGCACTTGTCATCAGCTTCCACAAAGGGAGGAGGTAGGGGGAGGGAACCCTAGGCTGACATGGAAACTTCTGTCCATTTCAAAGATCTTGAATTTTCCCACCATTGGGGAATTTATTTTAGCAAAGTCCCCAGTATTTTAGGAGCAAGCCAAGCACCCAACAAGACTTGGAGATGCAGGTCATTTTAGTTCTTCAGACAGTTCGCCAATGGTCAAGACAATAAACACACTGATGTAAAATTCTTTTTTTTTTTTGACCGGTGGGGGTCTATTTCATGCCTAAAAACTAACGGATGGATTTTAACACACACCTTTTCATTCTCCCTGCAATCTTTCCATCAATTGAGCAAAAACACAACTTGCTCCTGAACTCCTCTCGCCTTGCTAGAAGCAATTAGTTCCACATTTTTCTCCTGAGAGTTGCAGGGGCATCATAAATTCAAGCCCCCATATTTTCTTCCCACAGTCCCCAATTTTCCCACATATGGCCTGGGGTCCCCCCCCCCCCCCCGAAGCCGAGGGGGACAAGTGCATAATATTCCATATTCAAAATTTACTATAAGAATAGTCTCTTAGTTTCATTGAGTTAAAAAAGAGCCTTCACATCCAAGGCTAAGGTGCTTGTTTGTTAGAGACCAGTAACAATGGATAATATTCCATATTCAAAAATTGATCAATATAAGAAGACTCTTAGTTTCATTGAGCTAAACTTAGCCTTCACCAGCGAGGCTAAACCGCTGGTTTGCAGAGGGCAGTACAAAACACTTCTGATTTAAATCCACAGCATTCCATTAAACTACATCTTTATGATATGCACATGTCCCAACCGTGTATCAAAGAGCTAGCAGATGGCTAAGTAAGAATTCAGAAGGAAGGTGAACTTTATGTTTCTCTTTGACAGCCCATGACTCCCATGCAAAGGCGTTTAGCATTAGCCTTGGGATATTTCAAGATGTAACTACGAATATAGAAGACGCATAGGAGTAAACAAGATTTTCATTTCAAGTTAGAAATTAGTTGAGAACGTATCACAATAAAAAGTCAATGGTCAATCTTACTTGGACTGTTTTGACTTCACTGAAGAAGTACAGGCGGACGCAGATGTGGACAAATTGTCTCTAGCTTCAGCCATAATTATTTTGATAGTCTAAGTAAAGAGCAAAAAGACCGCTTGAGTTGTTTGGCACATCATCAGATGATCTGTGTAAAATGTAATAACGCAATAACTCACAAAAAAGCGAACAAATTTAGATTAAAAGACGGGAAATAACTGCATACTTACTCACGTTGTCACCGCGACGGCAAAACCTCGGATTTCACGTCGCCGATGTTAGGGCGACGGCAGGAACATTAAAAATCGCATGCACGGTCGATCTCGCCCCAATCCTAATCGGTCTTCACGTCGCCGTCACCGCGAAAACGTCTGCATCTTAAGCTCCCTATTATGGGTCTCATGACGACAATTCCACTCCAGGGTATAAAAGGATTTTCAACAGAGCTGCTTTACCGGTCTAAAAAACTGACTCACCTGTTAGCCCTGAAAACTAGGGAGAACACTGATAACCTTGCAATTTTCCTACTAGTTTGGTAGGGAGAAACGTTAAATATTAGAAAAAAGTTTTAATATATAGATTTAGCCAAGCCTAAAACCGGAGCACCCCTTTTTGTTTTGTCTGTTTTTTGCTTTTGTTTTTTTTGTTTTGTTTTTGCTGGCAGTTATTAATTTGTGAAAATACTCTCATCCAAGTCGTTTTATTAAAAAAAAAAAACAAAGAAAAAAAAAAGAAAAAGATTCTTGCTCCCGCTGAGTGTCGAACCCGGCTGGTCGGCGTGAGATGCCGGTAACTAGCCCACTAGGCCATGGGCGTTTGACATTGTTTTCGTAGTTAATTTTAATACTCATTTCTTTCTTCGTGACAAGCTGCCTATCAGCATGAAAATGCTGGTGTTTTTCCTGGCAAAATGTGTTCGAAACGCCGTAAAAACCATGGTTGTGGACAGAAAAAACCAAAAAGCACTAGCTCTGCTATATTTGGCGTAGAAACCGCTGCGAAAAGCTGCGAACTCAAGCGGTGTGCCGACCGAGTTTGAACAGAACCGACGAGGCAAATTTGAACTTTTTGCCTGAACTTTATCGCCGAATTTCTTTCGCCTAGATTGAACTTTTCCCCTTCCACCAAAAAGACAACTGAGTGTTCTTTTGAACTTTTTCTTTCCACTAACAAATTTGTTTTTGACTTTTGTTGTCTTTGCTTGTTTTGCTACAACGCGGGTCAACATGCGATTTCGCGCCGAAAACACACGGGATTCAGCACAGGATTCTATCCAGTGTAGGAAGTGTATTGGTAGCCCTGTGGTGCGGACGGACGGACGTACGGATGTACGGAGGGACGGTCACGTGACTACTACGTCACTACCAAAATTTTTTGGCTTGATAGATTACCAAATTTCCTTAGCAATGGAGCTCCGCTGACGCGCTAACGCGCTGGCTCCGCTAATAATGGTTGTGAGGGGGTAAAAGGAGAACAAATCAGCATTGACTTTCTGCTAAATAAAGATCTCGGAATAAAGATTGGAGTTCAATAGAAACAAGAGGCAAATACCTTCATCAACCAACAGAAGTCCTGGAGGAATGTGCTGGGATGGTTGTCATCTACTTCAATTATCGGGATATTTTCATCTAATGTCACAAGAAGCTTCTCGTCATCAGTGAATAAAACAGAGGCCAGGTAAACACCTCTGAAGGAAAAAGGAAGGTCAAAGGTGAATTGACAGGAGTTCCAAAGTACTGTTCCCTTAGATTCTTTTGCACAAACTAATTTAATAGGAAGTACAGTTACACCTCTCATAAGTGCACACTCTGAGACAATGTTTAAGGACGGTGCTTCCTTTTGTTACTGCGCATACGTTCTGCGCATCTCGGGATATTTGGGTTTCTTAGGGAATTTGCCCACTAATGCAAAGGTATGTTTGCACGGTTTATGACTTTGTGGAAAAAGCAGATCGTAGCAAGGGCTATCACAATCCAAAAAGAAAATTGGGGGTAACTGTGCATTTTTTAGAGATAATTGAGCTTAAATTTTGAAAGAAATATTGTTATATATTCTTTGTATTTTAACACTTTTTTTAGAATTATGGTTGCTTAATTATCTCTGAAAAATGTGTGGTTACACACATTTTTCTTTTTAGACTCCAATAACCCTTGCTAAGATCTACTTTTCCCCCAGAGACATAGCCTTTGCAAACATACGTCTGCATTAGGGGGCACCATCCTTAACTGATTGCGTTTAACTGGGACTACAACTGAGTGTCCATTTGAGTCAGGTGTCTTCCTATCAGAGGCTTCTTCAAGCAGGGATCCCTTGACGAAAACTTGTAACTTGGTTTTACCTTTTTAAATGTCTGGCAAATTTTGGTGCTGAATGGAAGAGTAGATTAGTGTATTTTGTGAGGCTTTTCTTCACGGCTGATTTCCGACTTGTTCTTGGTGAACTGCCACTCTCAGATCCTGTAAGGAAACGTACACTGAAGTGTTAGAGGACTTATAATTATACACAAAACCTTTCTCCAATAATCTTAAGTACAGCGATTTTTCATTGATTTATAACTGACATCTGTAACATCGTGAATCAGATAAAGTTTACCTACACAACTGTTTCGAACATAGAACTAGGCAAAGAATGTTATTTCAACAGGCTGTGTTTCTCACCTATCTCGTTTCCATATGTATTACTGCGTGGCCTGTGTGGTACTATTGGTCGAAATGGTGAGAACTCCTCGTGGCTTTGCCACACCCGACCAAACAAATCATCTATGACATTTAGTCGTCCTTGGAAGCGTGGTTTAGAGTCATCTACTTCATGCCACGCTGTTAAGAACAAAGGAAAAATCTGGCCATGTTTAATATCACAGCACAGGTGAAGCTACATTACAAAATTAAGATGGCACATCCAGATTTTCTACAACACACTCCCAGGGTGCTTATTTCAATTTTTGTTTTTCATTTGAAATCATCAATGTCACTAAATCAGCTTGTTTTTTCATCGACTTAGTTAAGTCTTAGTAATAAACATGAACTGAGTTACTTCCACATCCTCTTCTTGTAGTTTCCGAGTGTTTCCAATGCTTTCTTCAGATAAGGGGCTGGTGTTAATTTCCTGTTTTACAACAATATCCTAGAAAATAGATAAATGAAACATACTTGATGGCATGGCACAAGGAGGATTGGATTCCAACCATGAACCAAAGCCTTTAAGATTTCCACAACAAACTCGCACATAGTATGACACAGACTAGAAAACAATAACAACAGACTTTTATTAGTGAATATACTTAAATATAATTACTGACAAACCGACAAAAAAACAGAACATGGATGGACACCTCTACTACACTAGTACGGGTGGGTTTTAGAAGTGAGGTGCTTGACTGGTTATTTTGGATAAGAATGTTTAACCTAATGTCCCAAAAGCTTGTTGTTTCCTTGGGGTCTCACAATGTCTCTCTGCAACCTAACAAACTGCTGGGGATAAACCTCCAGTGCACTAGCATCCCATCCAAGAGGAAGCAGTAACACTCCTAATCACTTCATGTTAGTAAACCATAGCAAAGCTAGTGCCTAGAGATTAGCCACTAGATTCCTGATCAAGGACACTAGGTTAGGCTTAACCTTCCAGCAGGTGGATTTTTATAAGGCATTAGTCTTGCCCCCAAAAAATGGTCGTTTGTATGGACAGTTTTATGTACACTAAAATAATTATTATTTTGAGCTTGCTATTGCTACCAAAGTAAACCAAGAGATGTACTTACTTACCTTTTGCAAATTACATATTGTGTACTCCAGCGATCTGACGTCACGGAGTACATATTCCCCCTCCAATAACTTGAAGTCCAAGGACTTGCTCCATTGAACTAATGAAAATAATAATAAATACAATCAGCAAAATAAATAAATTTATTATCTAATGGTTAAACACACCTCACTACATCACTAATTAAGCAAAGTGCTAATTTCAATAATTTTGACCCAAAATTCAGAATACTGTCCTTAACGAGAGGTAACTGTCAATTCATCAACAGCTTTCTCTGTTCAGTGTATTTTCACATTGAGCACACCTTTCTTCATTAAAAATAATTTAATTCTTGTTCTTGAAAGTGTCTTCCTCAACATCCAGTTCTCAATTCTCTTCCTTGATAGAACACAAGCTTCTCACAGACAGTCACTTTCTTTTTTCATTTGGAAATTACCGTAAATTTTCCCTTTTGCATCAATTTCTTCTTTTCTATACTAATTTATCCTTCAATTCAAATTCATTTAAATTAAGTTAGATTAGACGAGAAAGAAATCTTTTTAGGATATACTAAGTGCACCAAATCAAGGCCTACTTTCATCCACAAAAGCTATTGCTTCAGCTCCAGTTGCAACTTTTATGACATCATATTCCCTTTACACTTACTTTTATACTTAGACACAATAACCTTCTCATCAAGTGGTTCAATAAAGCGAACGAGAAGAGAATCTTCAGAAGCAACTGATATTGTCACACTGCTTGGCTTATCAGGTGGATCTACACAAATAAAAACATATTATTTGTACAATACAACTCCACTGTATTGTTGATTTTCTGTATTCCTCACATTAGGCCTCATCCTTTGACTTTGTTCTTGTTCCCATCACAGATCATACGATCATTCCCTTAAGAAAAGTATTCTTTTTGTAAACCAAGGAAAGTTACTGACCTACAGTGAAATGCAAATAATTCAATCCCTGTGGCCATGTGCACGATGTTGGGGTACAATTCAAAAAAGGCAAAAACTTCAAGTAAAATTTGCTTTAGAATTGCTGTATTTTGCAAGATATTTGTTTTTGCTCTTACATTTGTACACTGTTGTAAAGCAAATTTTATGTAGATTATTAAACACTGGATGTTAGGTTTAAAAAAGATTCAGACGAGCCTCAGCGAAGAAAAATATTTGCTGCTGTTGATGCAAAATCGTGAAAGCTGCGTTACAAATGAGCTGTTTTTTTGCGAGTTTTTCATTGCCCCAATTGTGCCCTTCTTTTTGCTGTTTTTGCTAATTTTGCCTTCGCATTTCACACGCTTTTTGCCTTTTTGCCTTTCGTGCCTACCATATTTATTTTATCGCACATCGTGCGTTTTTTGCTCTCAAGGGGGGAATATGCCTGAATTTTGAGGAAATAGGATAAGATTTAAGAAAGAAATAAAAGGGGGATTAAATTTTTGTACACACTCCCAGACAGGTCAACCCCACCCAAAAGCGTTTGTGGCCTGTTTTGGTATCCGTCTATTCATCATTGTGCGCGTGGCCCTGTGTGAAGAATGAGTTAAAGGGACAGAATCCTGGCTAAGAAATTGTATTTTCTTAAGTATGATCAGGAACTTACTGTGAGCTTGCTTTATTATATTAAAACATGAAGAATAAAAATCACGGAAAGTGATGAAAGCAAGGAAATATAAACTCCAGAGACAAAATAACTGCTTCAAAACTCAAAGTGTCTTCACAATCACAATTTTGATTCCTGGACGTCCTGTCACAAAATCAGATTTACCAAACCGCAACCCATTGTAATCCTGCACTTTCCCCCAAACTACTTGTTCTGTTTTGCTCTCTTTAGAATCAAGTTATCCAATAAAGTTGCATATTTGGTTGCACGAAGCAATTTTACATGTAAGTTAGGTGAAAAATCTTAATATTTCAGGAGGATATACTCTTATTTTTTTCTGAAGCATCTCAGCGATCCGGAATCCTAAATCCTTAAATCTGTTAGGCTAATGACCCACGCTCCAGCAGTCCGGATTTTTCCATCTGGTCCCCTCATACGGACCGCTCCAATCCATGGGAAAACTTGAAGTGAAATCATTTTACTCCCGCACAATGAAATTTCTTCTTAAAATGGAACTTTTCTCTCACTAACCGTTGTAAAGTGAAAGATAAAATCAGCAATGGAATAAAAGGCCTGGTTATTCTCCGAAAAAGGCAAGTATTCCTGTGTTTTTGTTGAGAAAAACTTTGCTGGGTTGCTTTTTTTGAGTTGTAGTTTTCTTATTGACATACCATTTGATTTAACACAGGTTTTAACTTTTCAAAACACCTTGTTGTTGTGAAATTAAATAATTCACATCATGTAGCCCTGTGAGTAGCTTATGTCTTGTTAGTTTCTTCAGTTGATAAAATTGTTTGGTTTTCATTTTGAAGGGTGTTTAAACCAGTCACGTACCAATGGAGACTGAAACTTCAAATTCCTGCACAATTTTGTGGCATTAAGTATTAACTTATTGACAAACTTTGATTGAGATTCAGGCTCTCACCATGTGAACTATTGCTGTAATATGGAAATCAAACAATACATTGTTACCTATTTTTGAGAGTCCTTTCTTCATTTGTTCAAGTAAATGTTTCCTCCATAACCATTCCTGAAAGAGCCTTTCATTTTCCTTATGAAACACAAATGCAAGATTTGCATTATTTTTTTTGTCTTATAAAGGGGGTGCCTCCAAAACGAAGACCTAACACCAAAGACCTAAGACATGAGACCTAAGACTCAACTAAATGTTAAACTACAGAGGCTTAAGTACTTTGTCAGCCAGGCATCAAGAGAGACGAAATCGATGAGGTCTTCATTTTGTAGAAAAGACTGGGTCAAACTAAAAAATGAAGACCCTCGCTTCAGTCATAGGCCAAGAGATGTAGAACAGGGGTTTCTCTAGTTTTGCATTTTTTTTTAATTTTTGCAGTGCGATCTTTCACGATTATTTATCGGCAAATGCGTACTTTGTCCCTATGAATCGTGAAAAGCAGTACTTTGTAGTTACTAATCGCGAAACACGTCAATTGCGATTAATAATCGTGCATCTTACAGTTAATAATCGTAAAATTGACGATTATTAACTTCGTCTGACAGATTCTACAATTAATAATCGTACATTGCGCGATTATTAATCGCAAGTCACGGTCAATGTAGTTATTAATCGCAAGTTGCTGACCTTGGGTGAAAACAGAATTGCAAAACAAATTTGGCTTGATCGGCCGCCATTGCAAAATAAAATACAAACCCAAGCAGAACTCTTCATGGGGCTTGTTGTAGAAAAAAAACAACTTAAGTTAATTCTTGAAGTGACAAAGTCTCCTTAGAAATTTACTTTTACTTCGGTAAGTCGTTTAAGAATTATAGTTTCCTTTTCTTTCTGCCTTCCACGAAGCACGACGCGAGCGAGATTGAAAAAGTCATGAATGAGAACACCGCGATAGATGCGAAGCGAGCGATTAAATTGACAACTTTCAAGCGAAACGGAGCTCTTCAAGTCCTCCGATACAAGAAGAAAAATAAGAATCCGTGATCCCAAAGTTAAATTCATTTCACCCAAAAATTTCTTCGATATGACGTTTTTTTTTCATGGGAACAATCAACCATTTCAAACACGAACAAAAACAGCGCAATGCTATGCAAAGTGAGAGATACAATGAAAAGTGACAACCCTCAACCGAAACGGCACTCCTCGAGCACTTTACACATAAACGGAAATGAGATAAATATCATCCGAAAGTTAAATTCATTTTGCTCGTACATTTCAACGATTTGACTTTGTCTTTTTAATGTGAACAATCATGCAACCATTTCAAACACGCTGTGAAGCTTGAGTGGAGCCGCTGTTCCTGAAATTCAGAAATTGATCACAACGTAAACAAACCATTTCATAAGAAAATGTGCTGGAAATTCCGCAGTAGAAAGAAGTTTAATTTAATTCGTTTTGAATCCTTTATTGTTCTGATCGGTAATAAAATGATTTTCATGGATTCACTTTCGTTCACGAACGGAAGACCCAACGCCACAAAAAAGTCCGAGGCGCACGTAATTTTAACTGCGCTCGTAGCTGGTCACATTTTCACGGGTTATGAAAAGGAATTTTCAGATTCGGTCAGTACAAAATGCAGACTGCAGACTGCAGACTGCAGACTGCAGACCGGGTACAAAATGCAGACTAGGTACAAAATGCAGACTGCAGACTGCAGACTGGGTACAAAATGCAGACTGACATTTGAAACTGTTTTTTTCGTTTTTTTTTTTATATTATTTCATTTTATAACTTACCGGTTGTCACGCAATCCCTTTTCTGATGTCATATTCCACGAAAACTCGCATTACCGGGGAATGATCTTGCTCCATTACTCGAAATATACTTTTTAAACAGGCAGGTACAAAACTCGGACCGGATCAACTCGGATCGCTTGATCCGGGTCGGATCAACTTGGATCAACCCGGATCGACCCAGATCAACCTGGATCGACTTAAATTATAATACAATAAAAGAAAAGGGATACTATTACGCATTTATCATGAAAATATAGCTGTCCTCGCTCTCCTGCGCCGTTTTGTTGAGCCGCCATTTTTATACCTCGTGAGAGAATTTAGATCTTGCATGTGAAGCAGGAGCATAGATGTCGTGTTGTATCTTACCATTTCTTTGTAGCTTTTAGATCGGATTGTATTTTTACAAGTTCGTTTTTGTATTTTCTCTTAGTCTTGTTCCACAATAAGAGCAGTGTTAATTGTTATGGCTATTATATTGAATCAGCATATTTGAACCAGACATGCCAGGCTGGTAGAATGAACTTTACACAAATGGAGCAGTGTTAATTGTTATGGTTGGTTAACAAAAATATGTTTTGGAGAAAATTAAAGAAAGTTTAAGTTTCCTACATTTGCAATGTGTTTTATCTGTACTTATTAATTAATAAACCAGGAAGATAACAAAAGTCAAATCGGGGGAATTTTTCGAGGACAAGATTCTGTGACTGACAGTTTGTTTACATTTGTTGTGGTTTTATCGCATCGGATCATGAATGACCACAGAATTGCTACACAAAATGAAATCATGACTCAGCGTTTTCGTTTCGGGTAATGGAGCAAGATCATTCCCCGGTAATGCGAGTTTTCGTGGAATATGACATCGGAAAAGGGATTGCGTGACAACCGGTAATAATATAAAAAAAAACGGTTTCAAATGTCAGTCTGCATTTTGTACCCAGTCTGCAGTCTGCAGTCTGCATTTTGTACCTAGTCTGCATTTTGTACCCGGTCTGCAGTCTGCAGTCTGCAGTCTGCAGTCTGCATTTTGTACTGACCGTTTTCAGATTAACCCTTTCCCGTCAGCGTTTTTTCCTTAGAAAGACCCCTTTTTTACCGCTAAAGCGGTTTTTTAATTGCTATGTTGGTAAATGCCACTAAACTTTGCTATAAAAGCGTTTTCTTACAATTGAGCTAAATTTTGAGCCAGCTTCTGTTGTAAATTGTACAAAATAATTTTGCTTTCACGCACGCACATAAGCCAAAATTTGGACCTCTATCTTCTACCCTTTATCACCTTTCTATCCACTGGAAAAGTTTTGGCCTCAGCCCTTCTAAAAACCTGGAAATAGAACATTGATCAACTAGGTGACTTGGCCTATTTTACCACCAACTTTGCAGCCAAAATTGGACACGTTTTTTCTGGTAGAGCTCTGCCAGAATTTGGTCAATATTCAAAATGGACACACGTATGGATGGATCTGTCCTTGCTGTGTACAATCTGGTGACGTCAAAAATGATGATGTCTCAAGTGGCTCATGATCAATGGTTCCCGACTTCAACGTCGGGAAAATACAACTCTTGACGGAAAAGAGTTAACAACGGCAATAGTTGTATCTAGCTGTGTTCTCTTACGTTAGTGACCGTTCACAGAACCAAATTCGACGACTATCATCGACTAAAAACACGGTGGAAAGAACTTTCTTAGCTCTTCGGTATTCTTTGCGCTGCAAGTTGAAAATGAAATACATGTATGAGAACATGCCGTCTAATGCGATATGCAAATATATTTCAGTCAGTATATTCCTGCTTTTCGCATTGCATTTGGAAAAAAGTCGGTTTTGATGGAAAGGCATCACACTGTCTCCAAAAGATATTTCTCCAACAAGATTAGATCTAAAGGTAGTCGCCGTGAATTCTGAAATCTCAAGTCGTGTCACGCAACACGCGGGAACTCGTCTCGGCCGCTACGGATCTGGTGAAGTTTCAGGAAAAAAGGAAGCTAATGTGTCGAAATTCTTCTTCGTAAATATTCCACCTAGCAAAACTGTTTCATGGATTTTCCTTTACAACATTCACAATTTTCAACTTTTTTTTAATCTCACTTGTCGAAGCAAATGAACTCAGTAAAGTGCAGGGAACGAGTCAGATTTAACCTTATTTGATCTATGAATAGCGAAAGTTTCGTATGTTTAATTAAAAATGTTCAGTGAGCTATACAAACTGACAAAACATTTAAACTATCTGTTTTAAGCGGCTGAGACAGTGAGACCGGTGAGTTCAACATGTATAAGCTTAAAGACTCTTTTTTGAGGTCAACGAAGTCAACCACTTTTTAGCTCCGAGTCAAATGGCGCCAAATTGTGCTTTGCGCGGGTAAAATCGGAGCATAGAATTAGAAGCCAAGCCAAGTGCAAGTTAAAATTGAAGTTTGACGTTTAGCGAAGTCCCAGGTCTCACGTCTTAGGGATTTGTTTTTAGGTCTTAGGTCTTCGTTTTGGAGACATCTCTCCTACAGGGCTGTTTGCATAATTCAACTACTCAAAAAATGTTTTACCATTTACATGTACAAGTGCCTATGGCAGTCAGTGGTTCCATTGCTGATTGTCACAGTTTGGAAGCACCAAAATATAATACATTTCACCTTTTTAATTGGCTCTTGTCATCTGCAGTTCTCCATTTACTGATCAATGCAACAATGACTGGCTGCACATTGCTAGAAGTCAGTGTGCACAGTTGTGAAACGAAATCTTCAACTGTTGTTGTCAAGAGGTACGAACTAGGACCTAGTTACTTGGACCTTGTGAATTTGACCTTTTCCTTCCTCAGACTCCCACTCAGTTCCTATATCCTTGTTACAAAATAATTCACCATGTTTGACTTAGTTTTACCTTTACTTCAGAAGATGTAGTGTAACTGACATGAACCACTGCTGTGGTCAGATCATCCACCCTAAGCTCTGCTTCCTTCAACAACATGTTAATGTGCTTTGAAAGGTAACTACTTGGCACTGTAAAAGAATAACAACAGAAGAATCATAATTATAGAAAGAAGAGAGTTAACAGGCATGGGGACCCGCAGTGGGGGAGTACTCCCTTATATGGCCTTAACGGGGACGTGCGACCTGATAGGGTATGGTTTTCAGAAGGTTTTGTCTTGAACAGGGCACCAATTTCATCAATTTTTGTCTTTGACAGTGTATCATTACACGACCTCATGGATTTGTTAATTTACAGAAACCTCACCACAAGCTAAATTTTTACCAGTTTGCCAATGTACAGAGTACTGAAATAAGAAAAAGTCTGATGAGTCCATCCGTAAAGAGGGTATGATGTTGGGTTTAAGGTGGCTCCCTAGAGTTTCTACATAAGTGACTCTACGAACTGGCAAGACTTGCAAAAGAAGCCCTAGTTCTGTTGTCTTGCAATTTTTGTTCCTGAATTTTACCAGACTGAGTAAGTTTAGCAACATAACTACCCTTATTTTTCAGGTTTTGCTTCTTAGCTATAGGCCATTGTCATGGCAATAAAGAATCTAAAGAGTGACAGATATTTGCCATTAATTCATCTAATTCATCTGTTTAAAATTTTTTAAACTTTCCTATTTTGTGAAAATGATTTTGACTAAGATTTGCAGGGGAAAAAATATGGGGTCGTTCAAATGGATTGACCGATATCATGCGATTTCTTCTTTTTAACCATTAAACTGAATTGCTCTGACAGAATTTTTTCAAAAAATAATATGTGAAAAGTAGCGTTAGTATTTCAAAATGTGCAAATTTTAAAAAAATTCACTGAAGGAAACGCGAGAAAATTTACTGTTAACTTTGCTTTTTTTGACTATGCTGATGTCATGACTATCAGGAAGAAGCTACGATTTTATGTGAGCGCGCGCAGATTACTACAGCTCGCATCATCAGCGCGCGTGCAGTTACAAAACTATAGGGAGCCACCTTAAGTGCACCTAACCTCAAAATATTTTTTGGGTTAAAATAAATCTTTGCTCCTGTCTCAACTATATTTTGCCTTTTTGTCCTGGAAATTTCACTTTAATTGCGCTGTAAAAGTTACTTAAGCTTTCGGATATTTGATCCACAATTGAGGGAGGGGCATGGGTCTATTCCTGAAATGATGTCACAAACTGCTTTGCATTGCTATTTTCAAAGAACTACCCATGATGCAAAACAGTTTGTGACATTTCAGGAACAGACCCATGCCCCTACTCAGTCATGAACCAAATGACGACCAGTTTTCACAACTTCATAGGCCCATCAAGAGTGGGATTCCCGAGATATATATTGGAAAAAGGGCCTACAATATCTGAGACTGGTGCAGAGAATTACCTAAGCAAAAAAAAAAAGCTTGAGGCTAGGTGCACTTTAAATGCCTTAGAAAGGGGAAGAAAAATCTTCATTCAATCTTAAACAGGGTAGCAAAATCACAGAGTTTTGTCTTAAAAGGATCAGGGTTTAAACACCTGGGCGGCACCACCCTACCCAAGCATCTGCTTAGTGTGTAGGGGATGGAGAACAGTAGTTGAATGCATCAGGCTTCAGTTTGGAAGCTCGTGCACACTGCTGAAGCATGCTTTGTTGCTCAACGTATAGTACCTACAGTCTGGTGGTATAGTGGTTAGCAGTTTATGCTTGGCTTACACTGTTGAGTTGTTTTGGCCTTGTTTGGCCTCATCAGCACAACCAAGGCTGAATCAACTGTCCCCGGCTATTAACAATCAGATCCAATAACCATTTTGGTAGACAAGTAACATCAAGTGAAAAGTTACTGCCCTGACTAATAAATTTTAAAACTTGTTGAACTATGGGATAAAAAAATCATCATGCCCACTTAGGAGAAAACACCACTTGTTTCCCTGGACATCAGCCTTGAAGAAAACCAGCCAAGTTCTGAACATGCACAAAGCAATGATGCAAGAAATTATGTGCAGTAACAATGTGTCATGCAATCCAATAGAATCATGTTAGGTTCAGCTGTGAGGAGCCTGAGTGTGTCTGAACCTTTCCACCCACCCGGGTGTATAGGATAACTGCTATAACCCTCACACCTGTCGCAACTGAATACACTTGATGTTACAGGTGACCTTAAATGTCCAGTGTAGCCTCCACTTAGTCAAACATTACAGTGTATATTTGGGGTGTGTAGACCAGAGTACAGGGTATCTAAAAACAAGCTGAGAGTCTAAACACACTGACTGGTAAGTGGAAAGTTTACAAAACAAACTGTTAGCAGATAACAATCGAAGGGCCCGGTGGAAAAAGGGCGTAAGTGACGATTTGAGGTTAAAATCGAAATTGCTCCTATTTAGCTGAGCATTGGCACACAGGCTGGTTTTCATGTGAGGAAGGTTGTTGTGCACTTATTTCTTGACCTGAGATCTAAAATTTGAAGAATTAGCATATTACTTTTGCTTAAAACTGACACAAAGAAAACAACAGGACCACGGATTCTAGGTTGAATTCCTTTGTTTTAGTTCAGGCAGAGAACAAAAGAAATCTTTCATGCATCACTTGAGCGAGTTCAGTTTAACAAAACTTTTCACGCAAAAGTAATAGGCTAATTCTTCAAATTTTAGATCTCAGGTCAAGAAATAAGTGCACAACAGCGTTCCTCACATGAAAACCAGCCTGTGTGCCAAAGTTCAGCTAAATAGGAGCAATTTCGATTTTAACCCCAAATCGTCACTTACGCCCTTTTTCCACCGGGCCCTTCAATTCATGATCAATGGATTGCACAAACCATGTCATTCAGAGGGGTAAGTCCTAGTCACTACATGCCACAACTGGAGTACAGTACACTTACATTTGGAGCTTTCTTGAGCACCATACAGCAAAAGCATTTTAATGATGGGAAGGACTCCAAGCATAACAGCAACGTCAAGGGGTGCAAAACCATCTTCATTTAAACTGTATATGACAACACCACCATAATAAGATAAAAAAAGAGGTATATATTAGGACAGCCACTGTAAAGGAGGACTGGGAACTAGCAGCAAAGAGTCCTGGACCTCAGACAAAACCACCTCATTTTCCAGGACAGTTAAGTAGAATTAATAATGAACTTAATGTAATTTCATGACTTTCAAGGTTTTCCAGGAGACATCCAGATAGTCATTCAGCAGAAGGTAATGTTTACCCATTGATGTCTACGTCCTCTGATTCCAATACATTCCTAATTTCATCAGTCTCTTTGCGGACGATTGCATCAACAAGAGCTGTGAATGAAGAGAACAAAAAATTGACTTTGAATAAGAAAAGAACGTAGATTATATTTTTTTATATCTTGTACCACTTTCCATATATATTTATTGCAGTGAATTCCCACTGTCAAAAGGCTTAAAATTTAAATAAATCTCGGTAAAAAGATGTTCTAGACATTCAGCAGTAAAGTAAACAAAGAAAAAGCATTAGCTTCATGAATAAGAGAAAGGTAGGACATACCATCTAAACTGGTTTCTCTCCTCTTTTTTGATTTGTCTTTAAGATCTGAAAATAATTATCGTGTATTCTAAATGATAGTTATTATTGTAATAACTGCCTCTTTCATTAAACAACTGATGCAATATAAGTAGCCTGTGTAGCAAGCATTTTTGTAGGATTTTCTGCACATTTAAAATATTTTTCACTTTTTGCCGTGCGAGAATTGGGGCAAGGGCAAAAAAAAAATGGAAAGAGGGGGGAGGGAAGGGGAATAAACTGCAAACCCCAGGATTTTGATAAACTCATTCACCCACGGTCGGGGTTTCTGATTGGCAAAAGGGTGGTGTTCTGCGAGACAGAGCATTTTATTCACGCATGTCCAAAGTCTAGTTTTTGCATAATCTTGCAAAATTCAACCATTTCCTTCCCCTCTTGGACTGCTTTTCACTCCAGCAGTAGCAAAGCACATTGAAAAGAGTTAATAAATTTTCACTTGTTTTCAAATTAAGTAAGCAATACCAGTAATACAGGCATGAAACAATTTGTGTCAGTGCAAAAGAATTTACCAGCTTTGCAGCTTACAGGTTCAAGAATGATTCAAATACAATGAGCAGCTGATGTTTACTACAAAAATTCAATACACTGCCGCCCTTGTAAAAATGGTACCGGGATCTTGCCAAGATCCCGCCAAGATTCCCGCCGGGATCCCGCCGAGATTTTGGCCGCCGGGATTCCCGGTTCCCGCCGGGATTCTTACCGGGATTCTTGGCGGGAAGGCGGGATTCCCGGCGGCCAAAATCTCGGCGGGATCCCGGCGGGAATCTTGCCGGGATTCTTGGCGGGAGATGGGATTCCCGGCGGCCAAAATCTCGGCGGGATCCCGGCGGGAATCTTGCCGGGATTCTTGGCGGGTGACGGGATTCCCTGCGGCCAAAATCTCGGCGGGATCCCGGCGGAAATCTTGGCGGGAGAAGGGATTGCCGGCGGCCAAAATCTCGGCAGGATCCCGGTGGGAATCTTGCCGGGATTCTTGGCGGGAAGCGGGATCCCGGCGGCCAAAATCTCGGCAGGATCCCGGCGGGAGTCTTGCCGGGATTCTTGGCGGCAACCGGATATCTCGGTGGGAGTGTTGCCGGGATTTGCGACGGGAAACAAAATTCCTTGCGGTCAAAATCTTCCCGGCAGCCAAAATCTCCGGGGGTCCTGTCTGGAATCTTGCCGGGATTCGCGATGAGAACCATAATTAACATTAATCAAACTACTAGACGCTGACAAAACTATGTCCTATATTGCAGTCCCAAGTATTGTTGACATGATTGTTATCAGCCTTGCACGTGTTTCTTAATTGAATTATCCCTTATGTGGTACTATTTCCATGTGACAATAACGAGAAGACAAAGAATAGTTCACGTGCATGTGATGTTACTTCAGCGCGCCGAATTTAACGTTGTTGATTGATTTCCACGTTCCACATGAAAGCCTCGTGGTGCCAGGAGCGTTGCTGGTGGAAGGAGGCAAGTGTCTTTCTTATTTATTTGCTGTGAAATCCGTAGCATCTGCAGGAGAATAACCAACGAACAGGAAGAGTTTGATGGTGTTTTGAGCATTTTTGTGTTTGTTCGCACTTGCATTTTATACTCTCAAATGTAAACTATATGTGTTCGTGGTTCAGAGAGATCGATTTATTTGTAGTCAAGACAAAGCATGGAATAGCGGCCGTGCAGAAACTCAGGCTTGTTCATGATCATCTAAGAAAGGAACAGTGTGCTGGACGAGAATTTGTCAGTGGAAATTTAAATGCTGAGTGAAAGAAACGTGTGAAATCTGAAGTATCTGGCAACGCAGTTTTGCGAAGCACCTTTCACAATTGTCATCAGAGGAACAAATATTGTTTGGTACTCCAAAGTATTCAGAATTTCACAGAACCGCCCCATTGGAGGAGACAGGTGGAAAGGCTTGGGTTTTATTTTATAACATGCACACCGTTTCAGATTTAAGGTTAATCTACATCGTTATTTCAAGATTACTCTCTCTTTAATAAACGTAAGTGTATTATATTTTGTTGACGCGTTCTGCCTGAACATACGTGCAGGGTCTGTAATTGGGCGAAGCTTATGCAAAACACAAATTAAATCGCCAAATACTAGCAAATGTGGGGAATTTGTTGAAAACATCTGCGCCGCTTGCATTGCGCTTCAACTTGTTTATAAATGTAAACACTGAAATATGATCTGCAGGGATGACCAGGGATGACCATCTGTTTTTGTATAACCCTAAGAATCCAATAAATTGTATCTAGTAAATAATCCCATTATTTTCCTTTGTCTTTGTGCTTTATTTTGGATAGTTCAACTGAAAACAGAATGTGCGTGGACTTTTTAAATGAAAACTATGTACATCTAATTAGACTGTCTCAATTTGTTATGGAATTTATCTTGCGTAGTTCTTCCTCAACTATTCGCCTTGGAAAAGAATGCAAAAGGAGAACACGTTATGGAGAATAAAAAGGTGGAACCGACGATACCGAACAAAGAAAAATAGAATTCAAGGGGTTACAAACAAACTATACTTCCCGGTAACTTGAAGCCTCAGTTAATCGAACCTCCCGCCAACTTTATAACTCGAGGTGAACGCTTTTTTCTCTTCACAACATTGCCTTCAGAATTTTGTCCTGGATAAGTGACAAACCTTCAAATACTTCGAACCTTTTTTATTTTCCTTAAAGGTTCGAGTAAAGAAACTGAACAAGAAAAATGACAATGTAAAAATAAAGTGTTTGTTTTGTGGCGTCTTCTCGTCTTGCAGAAATTGGCTGCTCGCCAAACTGTGGTCACGCAAGTCACGATTTTTTTGTCATGTAGTTTAAAGCTCGTGAAATTGTCGATCGCAAATTGTTTATATATTGTTGTTGTTGTTTTGCATCTAAAACCATTTAACAAGGAACCATTTTCAGTATTAGATTCTGCAACTTGCCGCAAATTCTGAAATTTGTCAGACTTGTCACCTGGCTGTTCTGTTCGCTATCAGGGTAAATTGTGTCAAGTTTACGCAAATCTGGAGAAGACGGCGAATATTAAGCTTACTTTTTGAACTCACAAAATGAATGCTTAAGTAATGTCTAAGAGCAAATTAGTTACCGGTAAGTAAGTTTATTTATACCATCCTCACACATTTTTATAGGTAAGTCAAGCTTTTTTTCAGTGTGGATTTTTTCTCACAAAGGAGCCTCTTTCTGTGAAAGACCCGCCAATGGTCAGTTCACTTGACTGAAATCAACATCACCAATTAAAATAAATTAAAGGTTAACAGTCGACGACATCTAAAAGGCTTCTTTCAGCGAAAAAAAAAAACATAAGGCAATGAAAAGCAGTACACGCTGACGCTTTTGAGTGAAATATAAAAGTGAAACTCACTGACCTTTTCCTCACATGTTGAATGCTTGGAGCGACCAGACTCGTCGAAGGAAAGCAACCCAGTTGAGTTAAGCGGCTTCCATCGCGGCAAATTAGTAAGCTGTAGAGACTATAGACGTCCTTTGGAAATTTTTGAAAGCATTTAACTCAATTGTTCATTCCTCAAATGTAGCTTTGTCCACAATATCTACTCATCCTTTGTTTATGTTCATTCTCAGTACACTTTAGTGTGGCATGTTTAGCTGGGTTTAGCATGCCGGCCGTTCTCTCGTTGACAACAGTTTCTTGAGTTTCTTGCAAAACGTTCTCTTGCTTCAAACTTGACAGAACCATCTTGTTTTCGGTAAAAATAATAAGTTAAACGTTTCAATTTTCTCCTGTACATACAATGAAAAGAAGCCATTTTCAACTTGTTTTGTGGAAAAGTTCTCGCATTTTTTGGATTACGCGAGCAGCGCTCGCCAATGGCGTGATTGAATCAACCAATCACATTGTTCCATTAACGCAATGGCGGGAGTCAAGGCGGGATTTTTTGGCGCGACAACCGTATTAGGTACATGGCCGGCAAGCAGCGAAAAAAGTTAAATTCAGAACGACAACATATTAGTCACAGGAAACAGTATATTTAAAAACCCTTGCTTAACTCTTCCGTGGTGCCTTATAAAGAAAGTCCAACAAAGAGATGGCATGACATCACCTAGACAGAAGTAGTCATTTAAAATACAGGGATGCGAAAACGAAGTCCTCTGCATAAAAGGTAAGCTTATTAAAGTGACAACAAATAGACATCAGTGGTCTGATAAAATGAAATGACTTGTAAAACAGAGCCGATCAGAGCCAGCAGCGTTTCTGATCGTTGTTATTTTGGTAGATGTCGCGCGTAGCGGCAAAGCTACAAAACCGGACAACCGTTAACATTGTTCTTCGTCGATTGTTATTTTCAGTTATATCGAGAACCCGGAATGATTCTCCTTACGGATACAGCACTGCGTTAATTGTCACTTTAATCCCGTTTGAAGATTATAAACTTTTGAAGATTAATAGAGTTCGGGATTAATGACCATCGTCTTTACAATCTCGCACAACGTGCCAGCGCGAACTCCCGCACGATGATCGCCCTATTTTTTATTCATAAACATAACGAGCCATACAAGATCGCTGTTTGAAATTCACTCTGATAAAAATATCAGTTGCAACAGACCTCGCTAAAGTTTGCTCGGGCTTTACATACCACAACTTGTAATATTTTTTCTGAAGTCTCATCACGGTCAGTTTTGAATCTGCGCATCTTGCCAAGATCGTAGCTGTCTTGCCGAGATTACAGTTGTCTTGGCGGGATCACCGATGTCTTGGCAAGATCACGCCGGGGACCGAAACTCTCGCCGGGATTCTTGCCAAGATCCCGGCCAAGATTTTTTCTTGCCAAGATCCCGTTAGAATCCCGGCGGGGAAATTCCGTTTCCCGGCAGGATTTTTCATTTCCCGGCAAGATCCCGGTAGGAAGCGGGATTCTTGGCAGGATCCCGCCGGGATCCCGGTAGCCATTTTACAAGGGTGCAGCATACATGTACATGAATTACTATAGTCACACAGAATAACAAAAGAATTCACCTGGTTATAAAGGGGTTTTACAATTTGTATTCATTAAACATTAACAAACACATATTTCTAAAAACAGCCAGAAAATTAGTGACAAATGTTGTAGAAATATTTTCAAAAGGCCCTAAAATTAGAAAGCCTATCAGCTCTTTATGTGTTGATATTTGTATCGAACATCATGTGTTGAATCATACCTGTAGCTGCAAATTTATACACAGGCATCTTCTGCTGTAATCACTTATAAATGTAGCCTCAACCTTTCAACATCCCATTGCTTTGTACTGACAAAAAACTAGGACACCTTTTGATTTTGTAGGAAGATAAATTTCAAATCCGCTATGACTTTGCTTGGTTAATTAGTAACAAGCTGTCGCATTATCAATTTAATCAACTGTGAAAGGTCAAGGGACAGTTTCCAAATTCCTGGGGTTGAGGGCCCATGTTTTCTTCTTCTCCCCTCCCCTCCCCTCCCCTGTCCTCCTATTTTTTGCCTTCACCCTAATTTTTACACAGCCAAAAGCAAAAAAAGAGCTTCAAACATGCAGAAAAGCCTATGGAAATGCCTGTTATGCAGGCCACAATTTAAGTCACGTTAAGATCCCAATTATGATTACTTCAGGCGCAATTAATGTAATCAAAATTATAATTATGGCTCTGTCCAAACTTGTGTATATTCATTTATTAATAAACTGAGATCAAAATATTTTTCTTCCTACTTTTTCAACCCAAATGTTAAGTTCTTGTTGAAGGATCACGTTTGCTGTTTGTACATACACACACTGTATTTTCTCAATTAAACAACGGGCCTCGAATAAACACTGGGTTCAAATAAATGATGAATAAACTCAGTCAAATTTAAAATAAACGCCCCCCCCCCCCCCCCCGCATTTATTCGAGGTACCGGCATTTATTTGAGGTCCAGCGTTTGTTTGAAACTGAAGCCTTACATCATTGATTCTCATCGAATATTAGTCATAGCAATTTAAGTGTTCATGAACCACTACCGTACTTTAGCCCCATTTTTTTTGCTCATTCAAACTAAAAGAACTTGGCATAATGTGCTCTACATGGTAATGAGCACCCAATTTTCCTGCCTTGTGTTGAATTTTATTGGTAACAAGAAAGCCCAATGGGCATTTTAACCGGCCGTTCTGACCCTCCCCACCCCTAGGTTTCACAAATGTTAGCACAATCCTCTATTTATACGAACCGGTGGGACAAAAAGTGTGATTGTGTGACACAATATTTTGACTATAGCATTACTGGATGAATCAATGTTTAAACTCTGATGACTCAACTTATCTTTCTTATCGCTTTTATTTCTGCTGAACAATGCAAATTCACTCAAACGTTGAATGTTGGTATAAATTCGTAAACAACTGAGAATGCTTACACAGGGACAACGAAGTATTTACTGTCGTGCTTACACCGTAAATATAAACAGTGAACATAGCAGTAGAATCAAAATATAGCACTTGATAAACACGAGCTCGAGCAGATCGTCAGAGTATGGGGCACGTTAAGGCATATCTCATGACGTGATGTTTAAATCCGGTTTGCTAACCCGGAAATCCCCTTGCAAAAGTAAACAAGTTGACTCGGAATTCGTAATGTAAACGAATTACCTCAAACCCAACCAAGGCAACAGCGAACACCACATGCAAACCACACGTGTCGCTTGATAATATTCAGTTATTTTCTATCTTAAAGACTAGTGACAGCTACCTTATTAATTGATCTCCTTATTAATGACCGGATTCCTTCGTCTTTACGCAATTCAAATCAACTTCTCCCCTCAAATAAAGACTCATCTCTCGCCCTTCTCAAGAACTATGAGGTATTTATGGTGCAATCCACTAATTGCATCATCATACATGTATTAGTGCCAATAACTTCTCTTCCTAAGCCACCGCTCCTTACCGCGCTAATAAGCTGCAAACACAGCTGTCATTTCTCTCCTCTGCGAAATACAGTTTACCCAATGAGAAAGCTTACAATCCACTGCGGAAACCGTCCCCCCATAAAACACCAAGGGAAACTGTCTCTCATGCAGCACAATATTACACCGCTGCTATCCAAAACGCAACTTTCAAAGCAAATCACATTCACAGAAGCATGATATGCTCCTCACATTCACAAATCCTTCCACTCCCACATTTTTACATCCCTCAAAATGTCAATCCCCATAACAAAACTCCTGCGCTAAAAGAATTTTAACCATAACCACTAACTAGATCAGACAACACAGCCAATTTCGCATTCCATCCTATTAGCTGCTTTACTCAGTTGCGCATGCGTTTTACAAGACAAATACTGAAACCCCATACTTAACAACCCTTTGCCATTCATATCTTAAATACTGTCAATTAAAAGACAAGAACACACGAAAGTAACATTCAGCAGACTAATATGCGCATGCATCTTATATAAGACATTACCGCTCTTGATTACCCGTCCACAGTCAAGCTTTACAGCACTTTGCTCGTATTTGCCAACTGACCATCAAAAAAAACCGTGTCCATTTTATAAACCGGAGGTAGCCATATGACGACAGCCAGTTAAAAATGAAATCGGTGAGGTTTAATTCCTGTTTTACTTATGTTGTGCTATATTAATTTTTGCTATAATGTTATTGAACCTAAAGTATTAAAGGCCAAAAAACTAAGCCTATTAAAAATGATAGAAAATACCTCCTACTAATAAATGCCGGGCCCCAAATAAACACTGGATTCAAATAAACGTCAGGTCTATGAGGTATAGTTTTAAATAACAGCCCTGTAAAAATGATTTGCAGTAACAGGCAGCATAATAAAAGCAGTCGGCAACAAGGACTGGGTTTCCCTGCCTACTGGGAGGCTCATGGGGAATTCCAGTGTGAAGAAAGCGGCAAAGTGGCTGTAGACGGCATAATTGCTGCCTTCCGGCACATTTTGACAGGGCGGAAAAAAGGCCCCCCCCCTGAGTTTAATCAAAAAAATATGGTATGCTACTCCCAACAATGGCCATTATTTCCTTATTGTTTTGTGTCAACAAAAGGGTGCATGACTAATGAGCAAAAAGACTAGTCTGCACTTATTTGCATATGCATTGGTATGTTGTTAAATGGCAAGTTTTTTTTAGTTTTTCCTGAACTATAGAAAACTATATGATGAAATAACACGTCAAAATTTGGTCTCATTGAACCACAAGTTGCCTGATAACTTGATTGAATAAAACAGTGTTATGACATCAAACAAACCCCTTGCATTTTGTTTGAAGTAATATTAATTATTATAGAGCGCTTTTCAAATGAGTGTTGTAAAGCCAAAACCAAAGTAATTACCCCAGCCAATCACAACAAACACAAATTATCCAATGAACCAATCAGAACTCGAAGCAAGTACATGTAACCGGCGTCAAGCACGGGAAAACGCGTGCGAGCGCGAGCAAGTCACGACTGATTGGTTTGAGTTTTACTCCTGATTGGTCGAGAAAGTGGCGCGAAAGGTTTTAACCAATCACAGAGCGAAGTAAAGCAAAACCAAAGCAAAACACGAATTACTTTCGACACTCAATTGAAAACCGCTCTAATAGGATGATAAGTAAAAACTGTAATTTAACTATGATCCTAGGCAGAAATTGTAACTGGCTGGCATAAACTCAGGGCTCAAAATTAACGGTAACCCGTTAACCAATGGTTAGTCGTTTTCAACGTTTGGTTACTAAAAATGTGCTCAAGTAACCCAACATGGTTAGTAAAAATCCTCTTTAAAATAATTGATTATCATACACAGAGAATCTTCTGAGAAATAAATATTATAGTCAAAATACTCAGCACATTCCGCTTATTATTTGGGAATGACTTTCATTAATCGGGAACGGATTGCATTATTGGAATCAAAATTCCACTTTCAAATTGAATATTGTAATGTTACAATGGTAGCCGTGTTCCAAATAACGAAATGCTGATCGGTTTATTATTGACATGAGGCGAATGTTCAGGTGCAAGAAGCAGACTGTTGGCGGCTTGACCTATCTGACTTGATTTGTGTTCGCTCAACAAAATATTAATCGCAAATTCTTTTAAAAGTGAAGAAGCAGTCTGTTGCTATAAAACCGTGGAGAATAATTTCTTAAAAACAAGTCTGCTGTAAATGCACAAGAAATGTTCCTGAAAATTGAGAAAAATTCCCTTTAACATCAAACCGATTGAAACCAACAGCCACCAACGGTTTCGTATTTCGCGTGTGAACTTTTGGTTTATGTAAGTAACAACCATATTAATATGCGTTATTTCGAGTGAGTCTACTGTTGGAAGATTTCAATCTTCAATTTGAAAATGGAATTTTGATTCCAGTAATGCAATCCGTTCCTGAGTAATGAAAATCATTCCTAAATAATTAGCAGAACGCGCTGAGTATTTTGACTATAATTTTTATGAAAGGTTGATGCTTCTTTTGGCATGAGATTGTTTTTAGCTCAAACAATTTGTTGTTTTAAAAGAGAAACGTACAGTACGATCGCCGGTTGCCTACTTCACGGAACTCACGGTAACCAGGCCTATCCGTTGGATGTGGAGGCCTGAACACAACTTTACTTCTGCCACCTTTTTTTTTTGGGGGGGGGGGGTCACATTCGTTTGCCATCAGTGCGTCCTGTTTGTTTTAAACTTATGTACATATCAGATGCAGAAGTCATTAGATGGTTTATTCAGAAAAAGACCGCCACCCGAAAATAATGGAGAATGGAGAAAAATAATAATAATAATCATAATAATAATAATGATAATAATAATAATAATAATAATAATAATAATAATAATAATAATAATAATAATAATAATACTTTATTTATATAGCACTATTTCTATCGCTATCCAATAGCGCTTAACAACCCTAGTAAAAATAGGTCCGGAATTCCAGGTCCAGTTTGGATTCCGGCCGGAGTCCACCGGAATTCCGGGTAACTGAGACGCAGAATTCCGGATTCCGGTGGATTCCGGGTTCGGGGTCCTGGAGTCCGGCGGATTCCGGGATTAGAGTTCTGGAGTTATGGTGAGAATTCCGGGTCTGGAATTTTGCCATCTGATGGCATTCCAGTCCAGAGTCTGGAGTCCAGTGGAATTCCGGGTCTGGAGCTCTGGAGTCAGGCTGAAAATCTGGAGGCCGGCAGAATTCCAGACTCTAGTCTTGCTGCATCTCAGTGCGGTTATTACAGATGCATGGATGCCCTGAAAGTTTTCCATTGATTCTTCATACATGTTACAAAACTTACCAAAAACTAGTTGTGGAGTGCTTTTTTTAACACGAAGTGGTAGTGATCTGTCAAAGTTCATACATCGTTATTGCGGTAAAATAAGGACTGCAGTCGGATTTGGAATCACAAAAAAAGCAGCGGGACAAGCGGGCGATTTTCTGTTTATCCGGACTAATCAAATACAAAGTGCTTACAGCTCAAAAATGTTTTATTGTGTTCACTACGTTCCACAAAAATTGTAAAGAAACAAAGGGGAAAATAGAATCTCAGTGTATATTCTGTTTTGATATGTATACAAAGACCGTAGATTGGACAGCGAAAGTTCAGAATAAAGATAAACACATTAAATTCTTCTGGACTCACCAGCTAATTTCAACACTCGTAGGATCCAAACAATCACGTTTTTCCCGCATTTTTGTCTACCAGAGGTAAATTACCCTGCTTGCAGAGTCGCTTCGGGGAGTCCAAGTTGAGAGAGTGCATGACGGATTACCGAGATAATGTTACTTTACTGTCTTTACTACTTGAACATGCAACAGTTCAGTCTCAGTTAATATGGCTCAAGGGAGTTTTCAAAAAATCCTCAAAGACAAATCTAATGTTTTTCAGACACTCTTTAAGTTAAAATATTAAAGAAAGGAGGCGACGATGTGACGTTTTTGGTGAACACACGCGCGCATCTTCACGTGATATGTAGACTGATATCAACGGAATGCTGTTTTTCAAACAAGCCGTTTATCTTTTGGCGGTCATGATCATTACAGCTTGAATCTCCTGCCTGTTCAGAAGTTGATGTTTCGCCCTTGGGCATGTACATCAACTCCACTTTGCTTTCGATGGTGTTTAAGAGAATATAAACTGAAGACACAAACTTGTAATGGGCTTAGAATTAACTACAGCCCATTACAAGTTCGTGTGATTGTTTACGAGGACAAAAAGTGTGTTGTGAAATGGATTCGATTCGTTTGTTAGACAAGTTGATTACAATTTGTACAAATGGTATGTTTTGGATTGCTTCGAGCTTCCTCTACTAAACATAAAGTTGACTTATGGATTTTCCCTTTGGTGAAGTTTAAAAGCCGAAGAAGAAAGTTTGCATCTGGAGATAATAAGTTGCGAGTGAATTCGCTGCGGTAAGTGCGTGAAAATACGTTTTTCTTCATGTGAGAAATTCATGTGTTCCCTGTTATTTTAAAATTGCTTCCATAAAATTTGTGTAGTATATACTACACCACAAACCTGGCAAACTTAAAATGATAGCGATACGTCTTTAAGTGAATTTTTGTGCAATGGAACTAGACTTGGACTTGTCCAAGTGAAGTTAATTTTAACTGAAAGCTGTGCAGAAAATTAACAATTTGAGGTGACTTAATCCTTGAGTTGACTTTTCCTTGTGACAGAATTTATATAGTCTGTTATTCCAGATGAACTAGAACGACATCTTGGCAGAATCAGTAATAATGTTAAGGAGTTCCGTTAAGATCGGTCAGTAGAAAAGAGAGACTGTGGACTACGGACTACGGAGAGACTGTGGACTGTGGACTACGGACTACGGAATGGGTATAAAAAGAGGACTGGACACAAAACGCGGACTAACTCAAATAACTGCGGTTAATTTTTTAATGGAAACAGACTAAGAATAAAGACCACTTGTAGGAGTGCAATTGAACTGAAGAAATAGGAAATTACAAACTTAAAATCTACTGAATCTGTCCTTGCGTGACTAAAAAAAAACAAAAATGTGATGTAGATGTTGGCATCTCACCAGTGTTTATCCCGGGTGGGTTTGCTGTACTATTCAAACAAATAAATTTAATCAGAAACCAAAGATGTTTTATGCAAGATTGATATGGTGGCTAAATTTCCTTCTTCAAAATAGTGTCACGTTCCAATCGTCAAATTGGGATCAAATGACATTGTAACTGTTCAGTTGGATGTGAAGTATTTTTGCGTACAGTAAGCTATACTATTGATCTGCCCCGTATTTTCAAGTACACGCAACAGTTACTGAAATGAATCCTGTAAACTGTGTTTTACTGACTGTCTTTTATCAGAGTCATCAGACAGAGTGCAGTTTTTACAGACCAACAGAAACTTTTGGTTTTATTCTATTTAAAAACTCGTGGATAAACTAAGAGTCAAAGTTTACAGTTTGGAAAGAGACGAAAAGCCAAGAACTCATGATATGGATCGATGGAGCAAATGTGCTTGAACAGTGGAACACTGGCTTGAAATGCATTATAATTTATTTACATGCTAGACATATCTTACAGTATTTTTTATGCAAGCGACTTTTGATACAAAAAGCTACAATGAAAGATGTTTTGTAAGTTCGCAATTTGATGGGACAACTGTGACAAATGTTTAAAATTTTTGTGGGTTCCGTAGTTTCAATTTTTGGGTGCTCTATGTTCGCATAAGTACAAATGTTTTGAGGTAATCCTCAAAAAATTCCCGGTGAGTGTTTGTTTTCTTGCGGGCAAGTTATAGTTTGCGATTTCCTCGACTTCGTTTATTTATTATTTTTTTCTGAAGCTCTCCTCAAAAATGTTCCCGTTAAACGGGCCGCGCTACTATGGCAATTGATGAGGAAAACAACCTCGTGCAAGAAGACATTAGAGTCGCCCGGCTGTTCCTCTTCGCTGATTGGCCAGAAAAATTTTTTTCAGAAGGCGGGATTTCAAACGCTTCTGGAACTCGTTCGGTAAGAGTAAGTGCCCAGGGGCTCTCCCGCTCTTGTTGTAAACTTTCGCTCATGAAAATCCCGTCGTCCCAACTAGCTGCCCTTGGGTCTCCGAGGATGGAATTCCGGTGGAATACCGGCGGAATGCCAGCAATAATCCGGCGGAATTCCTGCTGGAAATGTCCGGAATTCGAGGGGAATACCGGCGGAATGCCGGCAATAATTCCAGCGGATTCCAGTGGAATTCCGGTGGAATCCGCCTCAAATCTGCATGGAAATTCGGAAAAATCTGGGCTGGAATTCCGGCGGGATTCCACCGGAATTCCGGGTTTGTTTTTACTAGGGAAGTTGTTTAAAATTACACATCTATATAAAAACGTTACAATATGTACAGCAGAACCCCGATAATTGGAACTAAGTCCCATTTCCCTTGGATTTCACCCCACTTTCCAGTCATTTTTACTCAGTTAACTCAAACTCGGATAACTCGAGTTCCCCGCTAACTCGAACTAGATTTCGTTTCCCTTGATCGTCACTACGGATGCCCATTGAAATCTCCCATTAGCTCTTCTTGTCCTGTAATCGGATTTAAACACTAAAACCAATGCTACAGTAATTTGATTTCAATTAGTGCAACGAACAGATCACGTATTTGACAGCCATTTCCTAATCATATGATCTTGAGTATAATTGAGTAACATTCCAGTACTGTGTTATCATAAGAATGTAAAATTGTGTTACAGTTTCTGACGAGATAAGTTTAATTTGCACTGTACTGTATACTGAGGTGCTGAAAAATCACTTAACTATCAATTAATAACGTGGCAAATTAAATATTCAATTGACCCCGATAACTCGAGCCCCGCTAACTCGAACTGTTTTTCATTTCCCTTCAGAGTTCGAGTTATCAGGGTTCTACTGTATATAATAAAAGAAAAAAGATCAATAAAAGAGTAAAACACTAAAAATGACTTAAAAAGAATAAAAGACCAGCTAGTTTACATAGTATATTAAGTAATTCTAAAAATAAAACAATAAATTATAAAAATACCTAACTAAAAGCTTTCCTAAAAAGATATGTCTTTAGCTTGCACTTAAACTCTGATATATTATCGCAAGCTCGAATGTCAGACGGTTGTGGCGCCGCTACAGAGAATGATCGAAAACCATAGTTGCGCAGATTATGCTTAACCTCCACCAACCGATGGCCATTCATAGAACGTAGGTTGCGTCTTGGGACATATCTCTCAACTAGATCAGACAAATATAATGGGGCTAAGCCCACCGTGCACTTAAATGTCATTAGAAGAAGCTTAAAAACTATGCGCTCTTCTGTAGGTAGCCAGACACTATCATTTTTTGATCACTTTTCTGAAGACAAGTAAATTGAAATATGCTGTACATACACTACAAAGATTTATCTGTATAAAACAAAGAGGCCAGCTGTGAGCCAATGCGTAAATGAAAGAGTGCGAAATTTAAGGAACCAATTTTGTGCACCATGCCCCACACATTATTTTCAAGAGCTTTTGCAGTTCATCACTTTTGAGATCATCAAGGTCCTCTTTTTTGGCAGTAGAGTATTCTTAGTAGAGTAGAGTAAAGCCTACAGTACTTGCATTGGATTAGATGGACCTTTGAGCAGCACAATACCTAGTAAATGACGAAAAGATCTTCAATTCAATTAGCACTCACCTCTGTTATAATTAAAACTGAATCGATTTTCTTGGACAGAAAACCGTGAACGAGGAGAGGAACGCTGATTCACTGACATGGTGCGATGTAACCTTGGTGATTTGTTGCTTCCTTGTAATGACCCTGCCTCAGATGGTGATGCCAGGTCTTCTAGACTGTGTGATTTCCCTTGATTCCTAATGGAGATTTTAAGTGAAGCACTGAAAATCAACATTGACATTGTTTCACTGCACGAGTATGACTTACCTAATGTTGCCCCTGTCTCTTCTCTGGCTAAGCCGCCGGGCCAGCTTGCTAATTCTTGTTTCCTTCATCCCACTAAGAAACAAAAAGTCAACACAAACACTACTCAAAATAATATTACGTTTGAACAAAAAGGATATCTTTCTAGGTGTCTTAGGGAAGGGCACATTTTGACAAAAACAATTATAGTGAAAATCACAGCTAAGACAGTTAATTTGTTAATATTTTCTAGAGGGACACTCTCCTAATATAACTCAATCGAACTCATAGGGAAACAGGCAGTTTACACAATCAACACTTAACTCCACTGGTCCATCAACCATCACTTCTCCATTTCAGGGCAAGAAACAAATTTTCAGCAGCACATTTTGCTTTCTTAGTCTGTGGAGCTGACTAATACTTTACATACTTTACCTTTGCTTCTTCTCTGTCTCTGCTGGAGTGGTGTTGTTATCTTCGTTACCCTGACAAAATATGCTTCAATGTAAAACAAGCCAAAAATAACTTATCCCAATCACTCTTTACTTAGACAAATCTGTTCCATAATATTCTTAATTGCACTAGTCCCAACACTTAGCACAAGATTTTTATCCTGTAGTTGCAGGAATTCCGAAGGATTCTAAGGACAACCTGGTAAGTTTCCAATGATATCCAAAGATATCCCTGAATTAAAAGTTCCATTGCCAAGTCAGTCACCAAACAAACATGTAGCAACAGGACTAGTCTAAGTGTTACTTGTAACATACCTCATTTTTAACTAAAATAGGGCAGATTTCACACTAGAAAGTGGTTTAATTTATTATTTTGAAGTTCAAGAATTGACATTTCACAACTGCAGGTGTGTGACTTGTGCATGTTCATGTGTAAGTTGGCTGGCACATAATTATTTGCATGACAGAATATATTTGCCTAAAAAGTTGCCAAACAGCTAAATTTAATCATCACACAGTCTATCCGGCACAACAGCCTCTTCATAACACTCTTTGTTGGTATAGGCAAATTTACAGAACACAGACACTAAGAAAGTCACAGAAACAAAGATCTACCTTTGGATACATTGGCTGAATACACAGGTTTACAACATGAAAATAAACGTTGTTTCCAAGACTACATCATATTGATTAAGAGTAAAATCAGAACAGGCATTCTTTCCACAAGCGAATAAAATTAATGAAGATTGTTTCTGCAAATTTGATTTCACTGTTCATTTCAATAATCCACTTTTCAGATGAAGAGTTGAAAAACAAAATGGTTTACTTAATCCAATGTTCAAATTTTGATTGGAGTAATGCAACATGTTTTGGCAAAGAGCCATGGGGAAAACATGTGAGGGTCATAGGGCAGTTAATATTATCAACTTTGTCAATTAAAAATAATCTGCATGTGTCTGACACATGAAATTGCAGACGAATCCCCACAAATTTTGAGTTCAATATTTGGAATAACGCTTATTTTAAATTTTATACTCTTCATTGAAGAGTTCAAAATTGTATACTTGCCAAACTGAGATCAATTAAAATTGATCTCATTATTCTAATGAACAATGAGATCAAATGTGCAATAATGAAATTCATAAATTCACTTTTGGGAGGAATCTTATGGTGTTTTGACTGAGATCCTTACCAGTCTGTGTAATGTTAAAAGATGTTCATCAGTGGTGTAATACAATCCTCCTGTCGTGTATCCAAAAGGAACTCCATCAGTACTGCCACTTGCAATGCCCTCTTCTTCATCTTCTTCAAGGTTCCAAGCAGCACCTAACAAAGAAATAAAAACTCATGCTGTTGAATTATCTGTCACTCATACCATGCTCTAAACTGGAAGCTCTCCTTACGATGATGAAAGTTAGCCCTCAGGAGAGGGAGGGTAGTACACCTCTATACTGGTTATATAGGTATGTGCAACTGAAAGAGCAGTCTTTGAACAGTTTTTGTCTACAATAAAGCATTTTTAATTAGAAGCAGTCTGTTTAAATTAGAATTTTGCCATGTCAAGTAGCAAATATTGAAGAAAATTTGAGCATGAATGAAAGATACAGAACAGTACTTTTGGGGCTGCATGTTCAATAATAAATAATTATTAGGACTGCTGTTTTAGCTTTGAATTTTCGTGATCTTGGGAGTGAAATAAAAATAATGTAGTTTATGTAAGAAAAGATCAGCTCCCTTTCTGAGCATGTGTAATGTTGTTTGTAAGTAACGTAACATTAACATGCTCCTTCAGACAATAAGCAACTATGGGAAGGTTTGATGAGCTTCTGTCACTTGGTTGCTTGTAACTTGGAATCTCTAATTTATTCCCTAAAACAATGCTTGTTCTCAGTTACCCAATGGATTCATGATTAAACTGTTATAACTGCTTTTAATTTTAAAACACAATAAAACAACTAACATATAACCTATAGCTCCTTTTCTTAATCCGCTTTTAAAAAACCATGCCCTCTCAAGCCCAACACGTAAGTTTCCATGGCATGTCATGTCTACCACAAAATAGAACCACTTCCTCCCCCCTGCAGATTTTCCAAGAAATAAGTAATATATAGAACACATGTAAATTTTAGGGGCTCTAAATGATAATTTTTCTAAGGCATCAAAATGTTTTCTATGAGTTTCTCTGATACTTCCAGAAAACTCTGGCTTATATGAAATACATGAGCAAACTACCCAGCAGTTGGCTCAGCTGTTTCCTCTCGTATGCAGTGGAGTCTTCATCAAAGTTTCTCCTCATGAGGTCATGAAGAAATTATCTGTCATGTTTGACACTTCTGCCTCTTAGGAAATTTTCTCCCTACACAGTGTGAAGTAAGGGTAACCAGAATTTGGCTCAGCTGGGTTTATTGATTAGCCGATAAAAAGAATGGTGTGCTCATGATTTTGAAACTTAGAGATTAAGATGGCATCTGGCAGTGTGCTCAGTGGAGGAGGAAACACTGTGATCATCATACAGTTGACCTTATCGTGTGAGATATCAAAATCATGAGATTTCAAAAAACAAGGTCAAGATGGAAGTGGTGACGACAAACGGTTGAAAGGTTGAATAAAGAAGGTGCATTTTATGTCACATCATTATGGACTCAAAGAATTAAAAACTCTATGAGAAGTGCCAACTTTTCCAATGTTATCGGCCACCATGAATGTTTGAATTTCATACAACCCTACATACAGTGCAAAATTTGTCCTGGGAGGCAAAACATATCAAACACAACATAATATTTTTCTCACGGCCTTGCTAGGAGAAAATCTCATGAGAATTGCCACACATAAAAGGAAACAGTTGAGCTAACTGTTTTGCGACGCAGTTTGCTCAGCTCTTTTGGTAAAGAGATGTTACCATTTACCTTCATAAGAAGATAAGAGTAGCAATTATAGTTAGTAAACAGCACTTCACAATACCTCTTGGAGACAAAGCAAACTTGAGCTTTAAAGGAGCCTTGGAAAAGTTCTTGGATGTTTTTGTTACCAATGGTTTGCTCACATTGTCTAAAACAGACGATACAGTTTGTGCCCTGATCAGTGAAGAATATTTATTCACTGGGCTTCGCAAAGGATGTGGTTTTTGTGGCCTGTAATAAAAAAGGAACAGTGTGATTAATATCAAATTTGCAAACCTACAGCTGTAGTGTATCATTTTTTAAACAAGTTTCCAGGGTTCACCCAAATTTAATGTTTTCTTTCTTCAACTTTTAATACTAAAATCAAACTTTCATTTTAGTCAATTTAATTTACTTGCAACAAACTTGGAGTAAATTCTGTCTTCTATTGCTTCTCTGATTCATTCATTCTAATTGCTTTTATAGGTGGAAGGGGTCTGCGATACTTCAGGTTTAATATCACAGTGTTAAAACTGATTATGATTATCTTTACTACTGAGTGTTTTTTAACATACTCAAACCACAAGCTCTGTGGGTATATAGATGAAACTGTATATGTGATGCATGATTTGTCGTTTCTGTTTACAGTCTTCGAATATGAGATACAATCACGTACATGTGGTATCTGGAATTCTTTTTCATTCCTGAACAAGGTTAATATTTTCTGTCATTAAATTAGAAGATCCTAACAGTAGAAGAAAATCATATAATTCTTCCTGAAAAAAAACAGTACCTCACTAAGATTTTCCATCCACAATCAAAGTGTAATTTGATGTTTTAAATGACTAATGCTTTTTGGCTCTTCATCTCTTACTACAAGCCTTCAGTGAAATCATTTTATCACTACTCAACTATTCAAAGTGAAGGTGAATAGTGCTGGATACTTCCCAAGCTGCACAGCGGTGAGGGAAATATCTACCACTCTTCACCAACACTGAGGTGAATAATTCTAAGAAAGCTGTCAATTACAGAACAATGTATGGTATTTTCTTTCCAAGTTTAAGCTCAATTATCTCGGAAAAATCAAGGGTTACCCACCCCCTGGCAACTTTGTTTTTGGATTCCAACAGCCCTTGCTATGATCTGCTGTTCCCGCACAGTCAAAATACCTTTGTATTCTCAGGCTATCCCGAGATGTGCAGAATGTACATGCAGTGACAAAAGGAGGCACCATCCTTAATTCAGTATTTACAAGCTTTCCTAATCACAGTGTTAAGTCATTCTGGAAAATTTGTCAATTTACTAGATTTTATAAGATACCTTGAAGTGCCCACTTTGACAAAAACAAGTAATGTTAAAGAAGGATGGTGTTATCTTGTTTGTATTATCTTGCCTTGTTTTAGAGATATTCAAGTTGAAAGGAGGTAAGTGATAACACCATAAGTGGTTACAGTGTAGAGACAAATCAAAAAGTCAAGATTATATCTGGAAATATTAGAGTAACGCAACTGAAACTTGGCACCAGTAATGAACCTTGAGAAAGACACAAAGTAATGCCTTCTGCGAGATTGCTATGGCAACAGTTTTGCTTTCAGACCTCTCTCATGTGGGAATGACATTTCTCATTTTGGATTTCAAAACCGTCTTCCACTCTTTAATGGTTAGTAAGGAGATTTAACACAGTATATTAATATGGGGATTGCTTGTGCTCTGAACAGAACCATCTCTCTATCATTATGGAGTCAAAAATGGAACTCTTTGGTTCGACCAGATGAAGAGTGTTGCCATGGTAATGTCATAAGTTGGACTATCTTGTATCTTTCCTGTATCTTTCTTAACAGATCTGGCATCATCGTTAAGAGATTTTCATGGATGGTATTTAACCAGCCGTCGCCATGTGGTGACCGCTGGTTTATAAAATGGACACAGTTTTTTCTTGATGGTCAGTTGGCTGAACATACAAACAAAGTGCTGTAAAGCTTGTGGTACGGGCACTCAAGAGGGGTACTGTCTTGTGTAAGATGCATGCACATTTAGTCTGCTGAATGTTACCTTCGTGTGTTCTTGTCTTTAAATTTACAGCGTTAAAGATATGAACGGCGAAGGGTTGTTAAGTGTGGGTTTCAGTATTTGTCTTGTATAACGCATACGCAACTGAGTAAAGCAGCCAACAGGATGGAATGCGAAATTGGCTGTGTTGTCTGATCTAATTAGTGGTTATGGTGAAAATTTTTTTAGCGCAGGAATTTTGTTATGGGGATTGACATTTTGAGGGACGTAAAAATGTGGGAGTGGAAGGATTTGTGAATGTGAGGAGCATATCACACTTCTGCGAATGTCATTTGCTTTGAAAGTTGCGTCTTGTATAGCAGCGGTGTAATATTGTGTTGCGTGAGAGGCAGTTTCCCTTGGCGTTTTATAGGGGGACGGTTTCCGCAGGGGATTGTAAGTTTTCTCGTTGGGTAAACTGTATTTCACAGAGGAGAGAAACGACAGCTGAGTTTGCAGCTTATTAGCGCGGTAAGGAACGGTGGCTTAGGAAGAGAAGTTATTGGCACTAGTATGATGATGCAATTAGTGGATTGCACCATCAATATATCATAGTTCTTGAGAAGGGAGAGAGATGAGTGTTTATTTGAGGGGAGGAGTTGATTTGAAGACGAAGGAAGACGGAGACGAAGGAATCCAGTCATTAATAAGGAGATCAATTAATAAGGAAGCTGTTACTAGTCTTTAAGATAGAAAATAACTGAACATTATCAAGCGATGCGTGTGGTTTGCGTGTGGTGTTTGCTGTTGCCTTGGTTGGGTTTGAGGTAATTCGTTTACGTTACGAATTCCAAGTCAACTTGTTTACTTTTGCAAGGGGATTCCTGGGTTAGCAAACCGGATTTAAAAGTCACGTCATGAGACATGCCTTAATGTGCCCCATCCTCTGACGATCTGCTCGAGCTCCTGTTTATCAAGCATTATATTTTGATTCTACTGGTATGTTCATTTGATTCTACTGGTATTTACGGTCTAAGCACAACAGTAAATACTTCGTCGTCCCTGTGTAAGTGTTTGAGTGAATTTGCGTTTTTCAGCAGAAATAAAAGTGATAAGAAAGATAAGCTGAGTCATCAGAGTTTAAACATTACGTCATCCAGTAACGCTATAATCAAAATATTGTCACACAATCACACTTTTCGTCACGCCGGTTCGTATAAATAAAGGACTGCGCTAACATTTGTGAAACCTAGGGGTGGGGAGGGTCAGAAAGGGCGGTTAAAATGCCCATTGGGCTTTCTTGTTTGTAATATGCTGTTTTCCAGCATTTTTTGCTGCTTGATTGGGGAAATTTATAAGGAGGAACATCTGGATTTTGAAAATTGACTTTGCACATGTACCCCAACTGCATATTGGAAAGAAAAATCCATAAAATGAGGTACAGTCCCTATTTTTTCACTAATCTGAGATAATCCAACCTTCCTTATAATCCGACGAAACTGTTAACAGTAGACAATGAATAAATATTTATGTACTTTTATATGTCATCAAAATTTCTATAATTAATGTAAATTTGAGGAAATCGATGCATCACATTTTGCACTTTGATGATCGCTAAATATTGGCACTGTTTCCACTTAAAAAAATCTTTACGTTGCATGTGTTTTAGGCTTTTTTCTGTTCAGGTCATGAGACCTTTATATCATATGGTTATAATTTGTGTGATACAAAAACTTGAATATCTTTGACATATCACAAAAAAGAAAACACCAGTCTTCCTCATTTTACAAGGCCTTTCAAATGAGCCTTACTTCTTTTTTACTTCACAGGCACTTTAACAATATTTTATTTATTATAATTTCCAAATAAACAATTTTAAAATAAACTAGATATATTGATCTTTTACTGATTTTAAAAAAGATTTTATATAAGATACCTAAATAATTAGAATTTTAAAACACAGCCTTTTCAAACGATCCATTAGAGCTTATGTGGAAAATATTAATTTTGGCAAAGCAGCCAACATAAAATAGAATTATTCATAATCGTCGAAATTAAGAAATCAGAATTTCATTGCTTTCACTGTGAATTCGTAAACACCGTGTTAACAACTTCCACAGATCCTGCAATTAAAAACACTTTTCATTTTACTTTAATTTTAAATATTAGCAGCATAAGTAATATTCAGTATGAATCCGAGGATAAATGTACCAATTTTAACTTCTTTTATTACTTACAATAAACCTAAATAAATAATTTGTGACTTGGAAATCTAAAACCATCTTTCTGTTCTTAAAATATATCACCCATCATGATCAAAGAAGATGTCAATTTTTTTTCCGAGGCTCTCCACGAATTTCATAACTCCTTTTTACCAGCTTTATTAAGATGTCATTAATGTTTAATTGTTTTTCTGTGTCTAACTTGGTGACAGCTTAATCTAGAGCTTCAGAACATTCTGTAAAAACTTGTATGAACCATGCAAAGCGTGCATACAGAGCTACATACTGTAGCCTCAAGACATTTTATAAACAGCGTAATTTTAATGCAGCTGTTCTGTTTCCGAAATAAAAAGCAGCTAATCACCGTGACGACGAATAATAGGGGCTTTACTTACGATCTGCTAGCGTCACTTGAAAAATTGCCGTCGATTCCATTTGCCAAAGTAACGATGTCGCTAGACTCATCTTTGCCGCTCCTGATGTACACGAAAATAACAGAAAATTTGGGTTAAAAATTGAATTCTTTCGAACCAGTATGTCTAATATCAAAGTACCAGAACCGAGGTCAAATTGCGACCGCGTTTATCTTCAAGACAAAAGAGGAATATTAAAACATGACACAATTTACCTGAGAAACCCTGCGAGTTCGCCTTGCTCAACAGGCAAGTCAAGCTCTCCGGATGGGACAAGAAATCCATCCGTCGTACATGATTTTCGCCTGGGCGATTCGTTTGATCTGACAATCTTTTCCGTTTCCTCTGTAGACTCCTCAGTCATGCTCACTTTACAATCGACACTTTAAACCACAAATCTTAACAACAGAGAGTTTTTGGCCAGAACCATTCACCGCCAAGCCTAAAGTACTTGACGATAAAAAATGTACAGTTGATTGAAAGGCACCTAAATTTCGTCCGGCAGACATGCCGTTTTAGAGCCCGAAGACAATCTTATACGCGTTGATTTCCGCTATATACGGTGTCGTAGGTATGAATTTCCACTTATCAAAGGCTGTAGCAAGAGGAACTACATATGCATACGAACATCGCCAGTAGAGAAGATAGAAGACATTGGCAAAGCAACACGCTTTGTTGACAGGCTACGTCCAAGTGCGTTGCCCGATCTCACGCTCACGAAATAACTGGTGGCTTATTCGTAATCAACAATGTCATATTCTTGTGCGAATCCTTTCATATCTACCAAATTTTAGTAGCCAAAATCGCCGAGCAAACCTTTTGGAAGGACAAATCAAAGGCTGCAAACAAGAACCGTGCATTTCAAGTTTTCCGAGAGAGACTGGGGTGAAAGAAATGAAGGGCGCGAAAAAGTTCATGTTTGGGGATGTTTGAGTGTATGTGCCCCTTATTAGGGTCTGAAACCCTGACCCTGTTTAGGACAAAAAAGCTGTAAAATACCAACCCTGTTATTAGTGTTAAGGAAAAAAAAAGCTGTAAAATACCAACCCTGTTAAGGACAAAAAAAAGCCCTAAAATACCAACCCTTTTAAGACAACATCCTCCATTTTAGGTCCCATGATAGGCCAAAATTAATGACAAAATACACATTCCCTTGTTTTACACAATTTGTAAAGACGTTAAACACACAAACCTCTCCGATCTCCGACGATGACAATCGTGCAGCCATACCCCGTTTAGGACAAGTTCAGACCCTGTTTGGCCATGGGACAGACTCGCATAAAATTTTATACACTCTTTGGGACAGAGGCCAAAAACTATACCCTGTCCAGCAAAATGTCCCTGTAAAGGCCATATAAGGGAGTACCCCCCCCCCCCCCACGCATGGAGGATCATCAGAGCTGAGAGGTGGTATTTAAAATTCCAAATCAACAAAGCAAACTCTTTAGTATAAACATTTCTTTTTCCCATTAACTCAAAGAGTCTCAAGAGTGAAACATCCACTTGCACAGCTACTGCCATGCAGTCTTTTTGTAGAAAATAAACCTCGTGCGGCAAAAAAACAGCAACAACAAAGGCTACATTGTAGAAATTAAAATGAAATGTGGTTGTGTTTGCTACAAGTTTGTTCCAAAGTTGCTCCTGGGATCTCTCATAGCACAGGTGGTGTGCCTGATGCAGCTAGTGATGTGTGTCTGTGTGGGGGAGGAGGGGGGAGGGGATGGGGGAATAGGGTTCTGAAATTCCCACTTCCTGTACCTGTTACTACTGCAGGTCCCCACCCATTGGTGGTGTCTCCTGGCCAGGGTTCTGCTTTTTTTCTCCAAAAAACAAACACATTTATTAATTCTATTAGTTGATGATCTATACAGCAATAGTAGTAGAAGTTGCAGTAGTGGACTTAAGCCCATTCACTGAGGGACTAAGCCCTCTTCCTAGGCTTACAATGTGGGGTTTTTTTGTCCCCTACCTCTTGTACTTCCCACCACCTTAAAACAGATCTTGGCAGTACCCATAATGTGAGGATGAGGAAAGGGAGTAGGATCCTTAGGAGCAAAGAGGGCAGTAACTAGGATAAAAGAAGTGAACAACAGGGTTAACCTTAGTATTGATTGCAGTTTTATAACTTAAGGTGGCTCGCAATATTTTCCAGTAATTTCCACCACATGTAATTCAATAGATCAACGCTGCCACTCTTAAATGCTACAATTATGGTATCAAACAATGAGGTATAAACACTTAAAGTTAAAATTAAGGGTGTTTTGAACAGGTTATACTGTTACTATGGTAACATATTACATCATGAAGATGGCCATCACTTGTTCACCATTGACTAAGGATTTGTGTGATACCATAACTGCAGCATCAACTAAAAAAGTTTCGTAGTATTGATCCATCAAAGTATAAGTGGTGGAAATTACTGGAAAGTATTTCAAGCCACCTTAAATTATTTGGATTCCTGTCAATTTTTGGGGGTTCTGCGGTGTAACTTTGGCTGCTTTTAAACTAGTGCTTGAAATAAGTAGTGGAAATGCTTCAAACAAGAAAGCAGAAACATTAACGGTTGACTTTTAAGCCAGTGTTAGTAGTAATTAGCCTTCAAGCAACTGGTTCCAGGAGAGAAAGGGGCAGGACACTAGAATATAAGACGGGTCAGCAGAAGAGAATGGGCAGGATTCCTGAAAAACAAATGGCACTTGTCAGATAGCAGTTCAATTTAGAAGTAGAAAAAATTGGCAATGAAATTCCAATATTGTATGTAGCTACATAGGAAAAAGCACAGAAGCAGGAGATGCCAAAGAAGGGGTAGGAAGTGGAGTAAAGGGTATTAGAAAGCAGGAAGTTCAGGCTTTCCTTGTATGCCTAAGCCAGTTATTGGTAGGATGTCCCAGGAGAAATGCGCCAGTGTTCATAAAACCCCTGAACACACTCAAACACGATACACAAGAGCATGAAATTATTATACTCCTATATCACCAGCAAGAAATTTTTCAGTCAGTTGCTCGGTGTTCTCTTTCACAGCTGAGAAAGTGACACAGATTCCTCCTATCTCCTGACCTTGAGACTAAATTTGCCATTTTTTATTATTTTTTGGACATTTATTTGATCAGTTTTGTTTATCATGGTATTTTATAATTAATTTGTTAATCATTACATCAATCACTAAAATAGCAGTTTCATCAATAGAGATCATCTTGGCTTAATTGAATTTATTGGTCATTGTTAAACCTTACAAAGGGTCATATCTAGGGGTTAAAAAAATAACATCAACAAATTTCTTGTATAAAAATAATGTATCATTACAAAAAATTTGTGATAATTTACATACAGGCTGAAGTCATCAATTTCATCTCATCTTGGCATCTTCCACCAACTTACTCTATAACAAAAAAAAGAAGTTAAAATTAAGTGTAACCTTAGGTTTATAGAGACAACAGAGGCAAAGAAAGGGGTTGCCAAGGATACCCCCATGCTCTTGAAAATGATAAGTTTTGTTGCTTCCATCAAAACTAGATCAAAAAGGGTTTTAACAAATTTGGTGTAAAAGTGTACTTAAAAGGCAGAAACAGCCTTAAATGGATCTTAAAAGTTTTTGGGCTACCATTATATTGCTTTGGGTGGGTCATGAGTCCAGGGTCACGCACACTAAGTTGTGCATCATGGGTTCAATGTCATCTGTGATACATCTCCGGTCGATCATCTCTAAAGAGCTGATGAGAAAGTGCGAAAGGAATAGCATATATAGCAGATAACGTTAAGTACTGTTATCAGGTAAGTATATTATTTTGTGCAGAGTTCCATGCAAAGTGTTCATTGGAACATTTCTTGTTCTGTCCCACTCTAAACTTGGTGCTTGAAGATAAACAGTCCACGGCTTCAAGTGAAAAAGAACATTTTACTCTTTTTCAATTAAAAAATGTTGCAAGGCATCCAAAAAAAGAAATGAGCTGGCTTAGGGATTTCAATTTTTAAGACATTTGATATAAAAATGTCCACAAACTTCTTCGGAACATAGTCTCGTAGAAGAGACCCAGTTTCAAACCAGAAGAGACAACCATGCCCAGTTCAGGCTATGCCAAAAAAGACTGAAAAGATCAGCCTAAAATGGCCCAAAAACCGTCTATACCCCTTGGGGCGGCACATGTACACAGCACATTACAACTTTTAGGTCATCAGTTATTTATTTATTTATTTATTTATTTATTTATTTATCCTTTTATTTACTTATTTACTTATTTATTTACAAATGAAGCACTAACTATGTTACAGGAACACTAACAGCTACTCGCCTTTATCTTCAACCTCTTAAATTTAATCGTCTTCATCGTCATCTTCCGGACAGAAAATGTTCCATTCATCCAAAAATTCCGCTAAACTCTTTCCTAACCGTCCTCCAAAGTAGATACAAGGTCCCACAACAAGCAACAATTTCGTGCTTCCGATCTTCGTCGACGTCGGTACCTGTTTTATCTGACTTGAAAACCTTACAGTTCTTGTGAAATGTGGAGTCCCAAAACACAAACCATTGCGTGTCCTTGATAGTGTTCGTATCATGCAAATATTTGCAAACATAGGTAAGTTACCAGGCAAAAATTGAATTCTAGTCCTTGAGCAGAATGTTAGATCACGCAGATGTCAGCCTTTGTAATTTTAGAAATGAGCTTTAGCTAATTTCGTCGTTGGAGACAGGGCCAATCCAACCGGATCGGATCGGAGGACTTCCGAAGATTTGCGGAAAATATTTCGTCAACTTCCGGTGACGAAGATTCCCATGGAGCATTGCGCAGGTGCGCAGTCGTTGCCTTCGGTTTTGTCTCGTGTTTCGCAGTGTCGGTTGTGTTAATAGTTCTTTGCGACTGTTTTCTAAGTTTTTCGAGCATTTTAATCGGGTGAAGGTTTCCTTTGTTTCTTCAATTTTCTTGTGTCTTTTTTTGTATTATGATTAGACCGTTGTGCGCGTTATTCAAACAAGCAAAACTGCCTCACTAGCCCGTTTGTTGACGCAGACGGAAAATTTGATCATTCGGGTCTAAGTTTTCGTTTTCACTGAGAAATTAGTTTTAACCCAATGTCTTGTATTCACTACAAATTTCGAAGTGCTCTAGAATATGACACAATTACGTTTGACGGACTTTCTATCTCACTCGCCGACCTTAAACGCTCCATTATTACACAAAAGAAGTTCGGGAAAAACACAGATTTCGACTTGGAGGTTACCAATGCCCAAACGAAAGAAGGTGAGCTGCTCTTTAGAGAAGCTTTATAAGTCGTCTACTTCTGGTTAAAATATTTAGTTTACATAATAAAACTGTACACTTCTTTCCCGTCATTTTGTATAAGTTTACCTTTATTAATACTGCCCTTTTGAGTCTTGAACGTATTTTAGAAAACGTAGTTAAGCTTTAATGTTAAATGTATTCTTAGAGAACCACAAGTTCTCTAAATGCCCTATTGTACTAGTTTTTTTAGTTTGTAGTGACCACCATTTTCCTGCACCCTATTTTTGTACGTAGGTATTCATAATGCCAACATGTGAGGTGTTTGTTTCTTTTTCTCAAAGAAACTTGAGCCGTGAAGCGGTGAGAAAAACCTCTGGTATCAAATCGCTTGTTTCTCATTTTCATGCAGACTCTGACCCTCGGGTGCTGATTGGTGGATATTTTAACAACCACGCAAATTAATCTAACAAGGGAGTTAGTTTCTAAAGAAACTCGCATGCTGCGTTGGTGGGGACGTGAAACACAAAATTTGGGATTTATCAACTAAGTTGATAAGGTAGATTGGCCACCGGAAAGAAATTGAAAGCTGACGTTTCGAATGTTAGCCCTTCGTCAGAGTGAATCTGATTCGTTCTGGCGAAGGGCTAATGCTCCAAACCTCAGCTTTCAATCTCTTTATGGTGGCCAATCTACTTTATCAACTCCAAATTTTTGTGTTTCACGCAAATTAATCTGATTGGCTTGCTTGATTGAAACTACAGAGGCATGGGTGAATACATGTTGTCTCAACACCGCCTGAGGCGATCTTGACCCTTACCAAGTAGGACAAGGGACAATTAACAACTTCTTGCCACCCAAGTGGGAAAAATTTTCACGCAAACAATTCCTCCAGGTCTACCCCACTGGACAATTTTAATAGCTGATAAGGACGTGATAGCCCACTTGCCATTGGATACTTCGTTTATTGGCAATTGGAGAGTTTGACAGTTGGCATCTGCATAAAAGTGAGAATCAAGGGGTTTGATACTAGTGGTTTTTCTTGCCGCCTCACAACTTGTCGTCACTGCATCGTGGCTCACGTTTGTTTGAGATAAAGAAACTCTGGGACCAGGGTATGAAAATGTACTCTTGTAGATAAGTTAAAGTTGGAAAGGCTCCATAACCTTTTCAAAATGGTGGTCTCTTTGTCACTATCTTCGTGCTGAGAAATATTGAAAGCTACATTGTGTGGGTCCAGAAAAATACCCACACCATACCCCCATTCTCCCCCCAAGTTTGAAAACCCTCACACTTCCGATATCTTCCTTAAAAATACCGTAAACCACTGCTTTTAAGCCCTGGGATTTTGGGTGGGCTTATAAACGGAGGGGCTTGTATCCAGGAGGGCTTATAAGCGGAATAAAAAAAATGTTTCGAAATGAGCCACAGCAGTGTTGATCAAAATATGTTTTTTATTTACCAGTTTTTAATTAACCTTTGAAACGTCATAAATTGAATTCGTTTCAATTTTAACAAAATCAAAACTGTAACAACACGAACGTTACAAAACAGAAGCCCAGAGTTCATCTTCACTGTGTTCTGTGTCCTGTGAGAGTGCTTAATATTAAGGAAACAAGGAAAATTAGAGGGGGGCTTATATCTGGGGGGTGGGGGGGCTTATAACTGGATGTATTTTTTTGTTTACAAGAAGATGGGCCTATAACTGGGGGGGGGGGCTTATAAGCGGCAGTTTATGGTATTGGCTTCTGGAGTCCCCCACCCCTGCAGGATTTCCAGTGACCATCCGTGGGGTGGATATTGGGTTTTTTGGAACTGCAGATTTTGCATGGTCACATCAGAGCTTATCAGAAAAACATCCTACACTCTCAGTGCCTTTAAAATATTGTTATGTAACTGGCTTTCTATACTAATATTAAAAATTCTCTTAAGATTCAGCTGTTTCACTCTTTCATTTCTGCAGTAGAATCTCAAGAACTTTAACTTCTCAATAATGTGAAGCAAAAGTGGTTTCCCCCACTTCTCCTATTTCGGCAATTTAACTTCTGATAATGCAAAGTTCTCTTAACTTGAATAGTTTTGAGTTTCCCTTGAAAGTCTGAATTACGGAGATTCTGCTGTAAAAATTTACAGTAGAATCTCCATAATTCAAACTGTCAGCATAGCACAGCATTTCTTAAATCCTAATATCTAGAGAATATGCATCACCTCTCTAGCTTTAATATTGTGAAGATGCTGTGCAGTAGACTTTCATTCTGAAAGGTGATAGTTTGATTCTTTTCTGAGATGCCTTGCTGTTGTGTCCTCTAAAAAGAAACTTTGATTCACATTATATCTCGCCAATAACTGGTAGCCCTGTGATAGACTAGCATACCATGGAAAGGGTGGGAGGAAATACTTGTAACTGGTTCATGCAACAGAAACTGGGTTATTTTCTGAGTGAATGGGCTGACTAAAGCACTAGTATGACTTAACCTTTTACCTTTGCCTACAGTGGATGAATTGTCTGATATTTTTTTATCTTTACCATAGAGTACAAAGATGAGATGACGATGATACCCAAAAATTCCTCAGTGGTTGTGCAGCGGATTCCCATAGGGACTAAGAGCAAAGCTCAGCTGGCAGCGTAAGTGTTGCTATTCCTGTCGAGAGCTCTTGGGTTATAAAAGGGTAATAGTTTTTAGGAGGAAGTCATGGTGGATGTTTAAACAATTCAATATCTCTATTCAAGCGTGGAAAATGAAAAAGTTACTGTTAAGTGTAACTCATAAGGCAATATTGTACGATTCTCTGAGGTGACAAGGTGAACTAAGGTGACAAGATTCTGATTTGCTAAATGTATGTGCAGGCAGGCACGTACCTGCCTATCAGCCAGGTAAGCACTGGCTTACAAGTTTTTTTGTTGAGATTACGCAAAATCTATATAGGCCCGCAGGTCATCGCACTATAAAAACTTCCAACAGGTTTTGTCACGAGTGTCAAGTTAAGTCCGTCCCAAAAGTCAGCAAAGAGCTATAGCTAGGTATTGAAAATTCGTGGTAGCTGCCATAATTCCTCACACTTATTGTTAGGCTCAGAATTCCGCGAAAGCGAGATTTCAACTCTAAGGGAATTATTGCACATGTAATTATGCCACGCTTAGCAACCAACCAACGACATCGAGTCAACATTCCTGCCGCCACAGCTAAAGAATACTGGAGAGGAATATATATAACGGCATATTATGCAATACCTTATCCCCACGAAGATCCACCGCTCAACCCAGATACAACAGACAAGATTTTCAACACATATGAACCCAACTCAACGGAGAGAACTGTGTTTGACGGTGAAATTGTGCGATGGAAAGCAAAGTGGGCGACGGTTCACCCAGGAGACAAACCAACCCCTCTGCAGCATGCGCTTTGCTGCACCATTAAAGAACTGTATCCTAATGTTATATGGCCATCCTCACCATCCTTGTCGCGATGCCCATGTTGACAGCAACCCCTGAGGGTTCTTTTACTACTATGCGGAGGGTTAAGACCTATATGCGGTCTACCATGTGAGCAGAGAGGCTGTCTGGTCTCGCTCTCCTGCACACTTACAGAGATAGGACCATCGACACCGACAAAGTCGTCCAGGAGTTTTGTGCCAAGAAGCTGCGTCGATTGGCACTCGAATTTTGAACATTTATAACTGAAACGTAAGATTGGCATTGACCCTGCATTTTATCGAGCTGGTGTACTATTATCTTGTTTATACACGTTTCACTTTGAAATTCCATCTCGTAACTATTTCATGCTACAGCGCTAAACCGTATGATGTTACCTCATCGCGAAGCCGATATTCTTGATCTAGATTCTAGATGAAACTGTTGGTCCTATTTTGACTAATGCTCCGTACTATTTGTTAGTCATACTGAAATAATACTTTTAAACCCCTATAGGAGTCATATTTCGCCTGTAGGGTTAAAAAAAACTTAATAATAACATTAAACATTCTTTATGTTGTCTCAGTCCAAGTTGAAGTCGGTCAACTATACTCCTTTCCTGCTGCAAATACGAAAATTGCCGGTCATAAAGCTTGTATCAATTCATGTACCTGTATAAGTATTATGCTATATTAAATACGTTTCTTCAGCTTGTGTATCTTGGCTTAAAGGTAAAAAATGGCCAGGAACGCGCCTGGCAGGTCTCACAAATAGCAAGAGATGTGTATGAGCTGTAGGTGGAAGAGTGAAGAATTGATATTTTTCTGCTTTGAAACAGTTTCAAAGCAAGTTGAGAAACTGCCTAATTTTCTTCATAATAATATTGCAAAAGTCATTAACATTGTCTGTATCATGCATGTGGGATAAAATAATTCAATATTAGTGTGATGTTTCATGATGTTTACAAAGTTGCATAAACTCATACAAGTGCTAATTTATTGCAGGGAGAGAGCATCTCCTTTTTCAAGTGGAGAGCAGAAAACAGTATGTACACATGGTTGAAGAATATTTTTTTGGCTATTAGTCAACATTGTTGTAAATGTAGCTTTCGTTGGTTTTTATAACATAGCTGGTAAATTCGTGTAATAAAATTCAATAGCGCGAGCGTGCTGCATAATTCTATTGTGCACACTGATGACATCAGAGGGAATTTCTCTTTACACAACTTCTGCGTTGAAAATGTTATAAAACAATTGGTTCATACGGCAGCTGTACTTCGTCGAGATATGAAGCACCTGGGAAGTTTGGAGAGCACTCAAGAAGCTAGAGTTGCTCTCAGCTATGCCTCAAGCAACTCTTATGCATCTTTCGTGCTCTCCAAACTTCCCGCGTGCTTCATATCTTGATGAAGCATGCTGACATGTGAACCAATTGTTAACTAACAGCATACACACACAGTTAAGGGAACACTGTTTTTAATAAGAACAAGAAAAAGACTAAGAGAAATTAAAGGCAATTGGAATATGAACAGTATTCAGAAAATTACTGACAGCAAATTTTTAGAGACAAAAGGATGACTATCTATGGTGTGATGGAAATTGGTTATAGTGTACCTTATTTCCTTGAATAATTGGTAGGACAACAATTTTTCTTTGGTACTAAACAGGGTGACTATTAAATATGAGCCATTTTCAAGCTGATGTTGCAACTGCAATTATTACTAGATTAATATTATTATTATAAGGTTCAAATCTGTTTTAAAAGATCACAGCAATAGTTATAAACAACAACTGTCTGTTTGACTTTTGTTAAATTGGTGGGATTATTAGTTCTCAAAGTACATTCATTTACAAGTATTAAGTTTTACCCCAAGAGATTAGTGGGTAAGGGAGATAATTTGAGATGGTCTATTGTTTTTTGTTTTTCTTTTCATCAAAGATAGTGTCAGTATTATTTGAGGGATACAAACATATTCTAGGAAATATGGTACCTGAAACTAAAAATGCAAAGCTCACAGCTCACTCCTTTCAAATTTCTGGCAACATTTCTTTCATTCTTTTCATTAGTGAAGTTACAGTTTTGGAATTACAGTGGCAGTGTTCCTTTAGTAATACTGGTACTGAGTGTGAACTTTTGTCTGAAATATAAAGACTCGGATCCTTGTTCTTAGTTATTTTACAAGCATATGTTGAAAGTTGTAGAGTTAATTACAAGGACATTATATGTAAACGTATATTATGATCTCCCTGATACAAAGCCAAATGCTGATGCTATTTTGGTAACGTAATTATATTATTCCAGAATCCTTTATTTGGGTTTAACAGAAATGGGAATCGTGGATGAACTGGCTCTTGAATTCCACAACCTATTAAATTATCTCTTCAATTCTAAGTTTGGTACAAATATTGTCCTCTTTATAAGGGTAGTCAAGTATGGTTGGGGTTTAAAATAAATTTTGTCATTTTAAGTTTGAACCTTTGATAAAGTTTATTACATAAAATACTTTTAAGGGTAAACCTTTTTTTTTTTTTGAGTTTCTTATCAACTTTCGTGACAAAAGTTCATGTACTAAATATCAACTGCCTCTCTTTTAGATTTGCATTGACAGCAATAAATGATTTAATACACTTGAAAGGGGTATGATTTTGAGTGTAAATTATTTTGTAGTTGAGAATGGACAATTCAGTCAAAGAACTCTTCTTCAGTTAATGTCAGAACTGTCATGTTCCCAGCTTGACCTGGGAAAGAAATGAGAACTTTTTTCTTGCTGCATTGTCTCAAAGACAGTTGCAGAATTGCAAAGATACATTCCCTTGTTAGGGATTTCTCCTTGCAATAAATTTGCTTTATCCATGATTGAGTTGGAGATTTGCTCCTTTGATTGTTTTGGGGCAATTACTAAGCGCTGAATTCGCAAGCTACCTGGTTATTGTGGATTTTGACACTGAAGCCTCAAAGCAAGCCAGCCGTGGTATTGTAACATGGATTTTAACTATAACAATTTGCAAAGTGGAATTGCCAACAGCAGTCTGCACTTACAGGAAAGTTGCATTATCATGGACATATTATGTGACTTCACTAAGTCTTCAAGATTGTACCATTTCTGCAGGGGATGCACATTTTAATTTTTATCTGGCATAATGTGTGTATTACTTTGGAGAAGGAGTTGTTCATACTTGTCAACAAGGCTACTGCTTCTGGAAAATGAACTGCCCTCTGAACTGTAATTAGATGTGGCCCAAAGGTGTTGGGTGCAGCAACTGAATGAATTATAGCAATTAGCACAGGACACCACTTCAGTTACCTGCAGGATGGCATGATACAAATACAAGAAGGGACCATCATTTTCAGCAGCCAATGAAATTATGTTCTAGAATATACAGCTTCACCAGTTCCATGTGGAAAGAAGACATCTACAAGCTCACATTGTATCCCTTTGAATCCTGGAAGGAAGTTGTCATTGTTCTGCCATTGATTTTCAGAAATGTTGGTCATAATGATGGGTATTTTATGAATTGGCATGGAGGTGATACCAAAGTACACCCCTCCCCCCATTAGTCCTCTCTCTATCAAACTTCTCTTAAACACTGACATCTGTGGGCTGTGATTTATTACATGTAGTTTCGGGGTTTAAAAGTTAATACATCCGTTAAACCTCTCAATGGGTCAGTCGCCAAGCAGATGAAAAAATTGCCTTCTTTCAACTTCTTGCACCTCCCTCACAATTGCACTCTCTATAAAATATGTAGGTGTGTTCTACAGAGGCTGAGGTGCATTTCAAACAGACACTGGCAAAATACTGCAGGGTAACCCTGCAGCAGTGGACTAGCATCTCATACAGGGTGGGGAGTGGAAATACTCTTAGGACTTCATTTCATGCAATGAAAGCCAGAGATTAGCAGTTAGAATAATACATGGGCACGCAAAATTACTTAATTCCTTGTAATATTCAACTCTGTTTCTCATGTGTGAACACTGCCTGTGACCTTGTGAGACACAGAGCTGAAGGTGAGGAGAGAAATTTGATATCTACAAGCAGCCGTGTAGTGTTGTATTTGTTGCATAAACTTTGTTTCTTATAATGTTTTCCAACAGTTAACTTAATCTTTCCAACCACTTCCCACAAATTTCTGAATATTTTCTGGGTATTGACAAAAGCCCAAGTGACAGTTTCAATTATTTTCAGAAAACTTTATTTGATTTCTATGCTTGCAGAAGATAAAAGAGGGAGATCCAACAATAATTTCCTTTTAAGCAGGGAAAATGCATTAGCAACCTTGATGTCTTCAATAATAATATTATTGAAGGGGTGCATGGAATAAAGCCCCGAGTGACCCCTGATCTAATGTCAAATTCTCCCTTTCATTTACAAACATACACAAGGAAAATTGGAAGGAGAATTTGGCAGTTCATCAGAAGTCACTTGGGGCTTTATTCCAGGCACCCCTCCAATTATCCTTGGTAACACTATCATAATGTTTGGAAATGTGTGTCGATTGCAACTTGGTGTAAATCCCTATTAAACACTGCAGTCTACAGTATATCATGGTAAAGTGTCATATAGCATCAGTAACATAAAGATACAACAACAGTGGTGCAAGAACCTGTGCATTGTCCAGTTAGGCCATATTATTTTCCATATTAAAAGATTCACTTTATTAGGTCTTAGCTCCTTCTATCTTCTTTTACAACACATTTGTATTATTGATGTTTGAATGTGGTGACAACTGGGCAATGAAAATGGGGACCATTTTTGGGGGTTGTAAAGGTGTAAAGTTTATTTTTAAGAAAATCTGAATATCTGATATTCTTAAGGGCTAAATTGCACTGTCAACAGTTAACATACAAGTGTATATGAGGAGAAACTGTTGTTTGATATGTCAAAGCAGACATCAAGAAAGGTGTCCCCACTTACAGGAGATGTTCACTTATACAAGGGAGCTTGCTAGCTGGGGTTCAGCTGTGTAAGGGGGGATGAAAGTTTTTATATAAGGTCAAACAAAACAATGTGTGGTTCCAGGTACACTAGGTCAGTAGTCTCTTCTTTATTTGTCAAACCTCACTTATAAGTAAAATATAAACAGAATAAGTAGCCATCTTGTACCTTAGTTACAAACTCAGGGCCTAATGAGAGGGTTCATACAATTTTTTTTTTGAGTACAACACATGAAAATTATGTATGAATGCATCACTGTCTTAATTACCTGGGCTTACTTATTCACTGGTATAAATCCTTATTATCCAAGAAAAGATTTTGGTAAATGACGACAAAATCTGAGATACTCATTAAATGTTCATTTCATTTGTATTTTCTTCATGAATTGTATTATTACTTCACTCGAGTTTTATATTACCAGTTTATAATGAGAGAAGGCAAATTCCAATCTTGTCAAGATTTCTTTTTTGATCTAAAAGGGAAACTCTTGGAGAGACCCACTAAGGAAAGGTTTACTAATTTGGAATAGTGAGATTGTTGTTAGGCCAGTTACCATTTTTAACCCTAAAATGTTCTAGTGTGAGATTAAAATACAGTGTTGGATAGGAGAACTGGAACCATACCCATATTTTTGTGTTTGGCCGAATGGGGAATCTTACATGGTATATTTGTTTGTTATTGTTGCCATTGAAGTCTTGTACAGTTGGAATAAGAAAGCTGTGAACTCTGGAATATTTGGGAATGTTGAGTTTGTTTTGACCAATCACATGCGGACCTTGAAACTGCATAAAGTGGCTGGTTTTCTTCAGTTTCTGCAGTGTTATTCTGGTTATTTTGCTGTCATAATTTTACAACAAATCAAAGATTTTTGATTGAAATGTCAAGTTATTTGAACATTGGCCAGTGCATGTGAAACGATTTTAAGACTTTTGTTATGAATATTCCTGGCTGTGATTTTATTTTGATAACTCTCGTTCTTGTTTTGTTTCTCTGCCATTTATCTAATGGTTATTTTTATTTCAGAGCCTAGTGCACTACACAAGATAAATATTGTATTGAGTGATTTTAGAAATTGAAATTTTTTGAGAAGTTAATGCGACAACAATTCAACATGGGGAATTTACGTCTAGGGCCTTATTTCACTTTGACATGAATATTACATTGTCCACGTCTGAATTTCTCGCCTTTTCCTTATGTATTTACAAAAACCTGCTGTTTTTTGGAGTTGCTTTAGCAACAGAGAACTATAGGGGTGAGCACTGGCGTTACATAAACTTTCGTAAACAGTTATGTTAATGTAAACTTTTTGGCAACAAGCCCACAAAGCCATTGAAAGTAGAATCATTTGAAGTGTAATTGAGGCAAGTTAGGGGCTCTTAACCAAGTTTTGCGCTGTCTCTATATATGGTTAAAGAATTAATAGGAGTGTTTGGATCCTTGAAAATACCATAGATTTTGATTTGCAAAGACAACCAAGGAAGGATTTGGAAGGAAAAGTTTACTCAGGTGCGTGTTAAGACTCTCAGCTTAGGTTGGCGTTTGTCAGCGGGTTAGGAACAGCTTGACGAGGAAAGAAAAGTTTGGTTGCTGTCAAAAAGATTGCAAAGAAGTCTTTATGCAGTGATGTGTCTGATCTACAAGTGCAAACATTTCTTTATGCATGAGCTGAAATAATTGGTCATAATTAATAAAGTCCACAAAAGGCGATTGTGTATAGTTTTCATCTGGTACAGGTTTATGTTGTAAAGTATCAAAAAATCATCCACATCTAGCAGAGTTCAATGACTGACTTTAGAGCTTTCAGTTTGAGTTTTATGCTGTTTACTTTGAGCTGATGTATATATGTTGCTTGGAATTATCGGGCCAGCCAGGATTTTCCCCATATTTAATTAATTAAAATTAATATTCCATGCATCATTTGCCATAAGAGTCCTAACTCTTTCCCATTATTGAACTTTCAGAATTAACCATTATTGAAATTTTTTTTGGTTTCTGTAGTTCCTGTCAGTTTAGTTTTGTAGTTCCCAGAGTTGAATGTCTGCAGCTTGTTTCGTGGTTATGACATTGATCTGACAATGTAACCCGTTATTCTGAACTTTCCAAATGACGTTAATTTTGTTCTTTGATGATCACCTGAAACATTCTTGAAATTCTTGTCATTTAGCTGCAAAGATGTTGTGTTTTCTCTCGCTTAGCCTTTAAGGCAGAAAATCTAAAACGATCTAATTTGTGAGCTTTTCCATGCATGAAAAGCTATTTAAATGTGATTTTCATAATTCAATTAGTAGAGTGTTTACATAGGTGTAATGTTGGTATGATTTCTGACACGAAAGTATAATTGTTTGTCAATCTTGAGTTTTTAAAAAAAACTCAAACAACTTACATACACACGAAAAAACTTTATTAGCCTAACATCTGTTTCTCTTCAACAGTGTGAGTATTCTTCTACATTCGTTCTATTATTAAGAAAAAATTATTTCTCAGGCTTATGATAGAATATTTCTTTTCAAATACTGGACTACTTTTTCTAAACCCATCAATCCTGGTCTCCCCGTTGTTCTTTAATTTTGAGCTGCCTGTTACCTGTTTAATGGTGACGCTCTCTCTCATGCAACCAAATCCTGCTCCTGATAACCCACTGATCTACACTGAACAGCAAAGACGGCAGGGACAAAATAGTAGTAACATATTAAAAACAACTGCGAACTTCAGAATGGATCCACTCATTCAGGTAAACTGCTGATTGAGGTCATAAAGCCAAAACATTCCAAATGAAATGTAAAAGTTCCCTGATCAAAAGATTCAAGTTTTGGAGACACTAATAACCCCCATTTTCTGCTGTTTCTTTTAAACAAAAGTTTTCAGTTCCATTGCTGTGGCATTGTAGCTGGTGCCAATTGTCTAAGTTTGTATCATTACTGTTTGGCTACCTGGTGTACCACTGAAAATTTTGGAAATGTGTCATTTTCAAACTTTTCATGCAGTGCACGATGATTCAGACTATAGTGGACAGCTGCTACAGTGCTGCTGCAACAAGTAAATGTAAAATCTCAGTAGCAATTTAAATTCCTGTAGGATCTGATGGAGGGTGGTTCTGGAGAACAAAACAAGATGCAGAAAAACAATTTTCCACGACTGATAGCAAACCATTTTGTGTGGTTTCTAGATGTTGTGTGTGATTGGTAAAAACACAATGAACAATCCAGCAATATTTCCTTTAAAATTAAAACTGACAGTCATGTATGAATTAAGAGTGGTGTGATTGATTGGTGTTTTGCACCTATCAATTTAAAGCCGGCAGGGAGGGGGGGGAGGCAGGGCATGGGGTGGGGATTTGACATTTTTCAAAAATTTGCCGTCAAATTCCCTGCCCACGGGCAAACCATTCCAGTCAAATACACAAAAATTTCCCTACCCCGGGTGGCATATTGCTGTCAATCATTCCCAGGCTGGATGCAAGAAAGACGCAAGGAAAACAGGAAACTCTATAATTTTCACGACTTCTCAACATTACTACGTCTCCAAAATTCAACTGCGTTTAATACACTGTGTATATCGAATTACAAAATCAACAGAGTCTTTAAGAAACAGTTCGTATTTTCTGCAAAGGCTGCAGAAAGCATAACATTTGAAAAGAGCAGTCGTTGCAGCGACTGGCCGGTACACTGATCGTTTACATTGGCCAAAAAATCGACTTGGTTTCTCTTTATCCCTGTTTACTTTGATACTGCAATGTCTCAAAACGTTCAATTCAACAAAAAACAAAACTCTAAATTAATCGAAAATATGGAGATAAAATGGTCAGATTCTTTGATTATCTGATTCTTGATCTCATGCGGACATCCAATATGATGTCAAGGACGTAGAGCGCATGCGTAACGTGGGAAAAGTAATTTCGGCCCCAGTTTCTTTCGTTCAAGTCAACGTTCAAACAGATCCACGTTGGGCGAAGACAAATTCAAATATCCCCTCCCCCGGGAAGGCAAGGTCAGTCAAAAGCCCCACCCTGGGGCCAATAATAACAATCAAATCCCCACCCCATGCCCTGCCTCCTCCCCCTCCCCCCCCCCCCCCCGCCGGCCTTAAATTGATAGGTGCATTAGCAGTTATATTCTCTCTCATTTATGTGGTTGTTCCTTTTCAACTCTGTTCATAAAGAGTGCTTTCCAAGACTACCAAGTTACGAAATCCCAGAAGTTGAGCAAGGTAAAAAATAAATTTAATATGCTTAGCATATCTAAGTCATGGTGTGTTGTAAAAATGATTCAGTGTTCTCTCTGGACTCGTACACTTGTTGTCCAAACACAACAAGAGTATATTGGTGTAGAACATCATTTTGTTTTGCTTTTTTTTTGAGAAAAGAAAATTTGCCTATCGAAATGTAGTGACTCAAAGATAAAATGTCACTAAATTGTCAAGGCAGACTTACGTCCTTCCATTTGTTAACCCAATTTGGCTCGTTACACGAAGCAATTTTGGCCCACAAAGCACATTCTTTTGTTTTCTTAACATACTGGGTCAATAAATCAAATACATTTGCTACACTTGTACAGCTTGGGGAATAGGTACCTTTCATACAGACTCTCTTGGAGGGATGGAGCATTCTTCAAACCAAGCTGTATAGCTATGTGCTACCCAAAAGGATATTATTTTTATGTTTTGATCTACAAGAAGTATACCTGTCGCAAAATCGGATGCACTTCAAACCGTAGCATTGATCGTACCGCAGTACGCTGCTACTCTTGCCTTATACATACTCATCACCCAAGCATGCAGTGATTTCTATAACTTTTTGTCACTCAGTTACCATGGTAACATAACATAATAAAAGTGTTCGCTATAAATTGAATGAAACTTCTGAGAAAACGCGGGGAAGGTAACACTAACACCTTGCCAACGTATACTAACGTTTGGATAACGTGTGCACATTGAAACTATTACGCTACAAACATGATCAGTGACTGGAGATGTACTGAGGTATAGAAGAGGAAACTGGTCATTATAAAAATCAAAACTATTACGTTACAAACACGCTCAATGAAGAAAAATTACACTAGCTGTGAAATCGTGTGCCTTTCGTAACTTTAACAGGTGAAAATAAATAATAAATACCAGTAAAATTAATCGCCGGATTCTGCTCTCTTGCTCGCATGGTACGGTACGATGCTAATGAGAAAAAAACTATGAGATAAAAGAAGGATGTAATGCTCGCCTACTTTGCTATGATACTAGTGGAGAAACAGGACATGTCGTTCAATATTTGTCGATGTAGTCGCTCTGTACCGTGCGGGGTTATGAGGCTACCACGGTACGCTGCTACAACTTGTCGCTCTTACGGTTCAGGGGTACAGCGCTACCACGCTACGCTGCTATTATTTCCTACTTCACTGCATAACTCGATCGTTCCTTGTGGGGGTATGGGGCTACGACGGTACACTGTTCCTTCATTACTTGATTGTAAATACTTTGTCATAAATTCTTAAAGTGGTTTTTAGAGACGTTCTGGATGAAATCGCAATACTGAAGCTACTAGACCCGTAAGAAACAGATTACGTTCACACAGTGCTGTTTTAGCGGCTATCAGTGACTGCAGTGAGCACAACGGAAAGGTTGCACAAACGCTGTTTTCATTGCGCTGCAGCAGTGACAAAAAATGACTGCATGAGTGCGGCAGAAGCGACATTGGGAACTGCTGGAACGCTGCAAGAGAGCTAACTACAAAATAGCAACATGAAGCTTTATGGTAGATTAGCAGCGCATCGCTATAACGTACAGAGAAAGTTGAGAAGATAAGACAAATACTGTACAAACGAACTAACGTTGAGAAGACAAGACATACTGTACAAATGAGCTAACGTATGGAGAAACGTTGAGAAGATAAGACAAATACTTTACAAACGAACTAACGTACGGAGAAAAGCTGAGAAGACAAGACAAATACTGTACAAACGAACTAATGCATGGTTCAATTCTACCTGTAACCATCTCCCCTCCCCCCCGGGCATACCCCCGGGGATTTGCAATTTTGTTCTCACTTGGCGGTCTATTCCCCACCCCCGGGCACGCATAAAGAGACAATTCCCCACCCCCGGGACTGCGCATCGACCACAAATACGTTGCTTTGTGTACAAAACATAGATTACGATATTGATTTCCGTACAATAGCAAAACCAGACATTTTGACAGGAACTTAAACGCTCTTCTAGAGTTTCTTGAATGAAGGACACTACATGTATAATGTAGTAAAAACATGCGCTGACTATATTTGAAAAAAAAACTGAAGAAAAACCCCTTAACCGCATACGGTTAGCGAGTAAAGAATTTTCGCCAAGTGATTTATTCTAAATATAGCACATACGCACAAGAGGCCCGTGAACAAGTCGATGGCAGCATTTTAAAGGATGTTTTCTTAGCTTGTTTCATAAGAATGAACACTGGACTGAGACCTCTGTTAAATACAAAGTGGTGCATCCGTTTTCATATAGAGTCTATTTAAGTCGTCTTAGTATATACATAAATACGCTCACAGAAGAAATAAATCTTTGTTTGTGATGAACGCCAATTATTCGAGTACGCATCAAACGTACATTTGTTTAACAATTTAAAATAAAAGTACCTTTGAATACAGATTTTAATTTTGAGAGATTATCTTCTCTAACCAGTCTGCCACAAATTCTAGAGATTCTCCCTGGAAATAGGCAGTCTTCTCCACGCGGTCCGGCGTCAACTGAGAAGTGACGTACTGCACAAGAACGAGGGAACAACAAGAAGTTATTTTCGATTTGCCCCGCCCCCCTCCCCCCGGGACACGACGGCTTCAAACAATTCCCCACCCCCGGGACCAAAGGGCTGGACTTGTCCCCGGGGTTTCCCGGGGGGGGGGGGGACAGTAACAGGTAAAATTGAACCACACATAACGTACGGAGAAACGCTGAGAAGACAAATACTGTACAAGTGAACTAACGTACGGGAGAAACGTTGAGAAGACGACAAATACTGTACAAACGAACTAACGTACGGAGAAGATAAGACAAATATTGTAGAAATGAACGCGTGTTTTGATAATCACGAAAGAGGCCGCAATCTTGATCTGTCAGATATACGAACGATTTTGAGGCCGTTATCTTCGTCCATATTTCAACATCATTATCTATACCGAGCCAAACGCAGCCGTTATCCCATTACTTAACGGCCTTGTTTCACTCGGTATGTAGTGATATATACCGATCCAAACTCGGCCGTTATCCCATGACTTAATGGCCTCGTTTCGGTCGATATGTAGTGATAGATACCGAGCCAAACGTGGCCGTTATCCCATGACTTCATGGGCTAACGGCCGCATCTGGAGTTTCTCTCTATGCCAAGTGAAACGAGGCCGTTAAGTCATGGCATAACGGCCACGTTTGGAGTTCTTCTCTATTTCGAACGAAACGAGGCCGTTAAATGATGGCATAACGGCTGCGTTTGGAGTTGGCTTCTCTATACTGAAGATTGCCTCGAAAGCCCTTGTCTTGCGCTTAGAAAAAAGTCACCAAAGATTATAGACGGTGACCAGTATGCTTATGTCAAAGGCAGAACAACATTTGACGCTGTACCCTAAATACTGGATTTGTGATTGTGATTTGTGATTATCAGAATCGACCAAGGATAACATCAGAAGTAGGGTAGCTTCTGCTATACAATCAGCCTCTCTACCTGACAGTAACTTGACTAAAGCTGAACGACAAGCACTGAAACGAATGAAAACCGACTGTAGCGGTCGTCACCCAAAGCTTCAACAACTAACTTTGCTAGAGTTTCGACGCGCTATGAATCGTGGGGATATACTTTACGGGCAGTCACTTGAATTAACTTGTCTCGATTTATTACAAGAAGCCAAGAATCCAAGATCACATCGTAAACTGAAATAGTAAATACAAAGAAAAACTAAGCTAACATCTAGTAAAAGGTATACTAACATTCCAAACATTCCATTGCAGAATCGTAGGTCTAAACCGAAAAACTAGCATGTACAATCAATAAAATCAAATTATTGCACTACTTAAACACTTAAACAATAAATGAGGTATATAGCTCACAAACTAGTGAAAAACTTAACTAATATCGACGAAGACCTATTGGCAGGCTCCAAACAGCAATCGAATGCCATGCCACGTGGTTGAAACTTAACAAAATTGCGATTTAAACTATGGAGAAGAATATCTGAACTTAGAGAAGAATAAAATCCCTTGAAAGAAAAAAGTTACATAACAGTCCCGCTTTGCCGATCTTATTCCAAAACCTTCAGTGTTCTTACGACTTACTCTACTGAAAACTTCTGATCTGTTCACTGCCAGGACCAAAGCCAACTAACTAAAATGCGGTTTCGGGCGGAACTATAACTACTCTAAAATCATGTGTAAATTATCAGCCACAAAACGTAAGCAAAAAGGATCAAACAAAACTTATATTAAATGTCCGGGGAGTGGGCGTACAATGCCGTTTCATGGCTCCCCTGAAATGATCATAGTGATGCGCTGCTAATCTACCATAAAGCTTCATGTTGCTATTTTGTAGTAGCTCTCTTGCAGTGTTTCAGCAGCTCCCAATGTCGCTTCTGCAGCACTCATGCAGTCATTTTTTGTCACTGCTGCAGCGCAATGAAAACAGCGTTCGTGCAACCTTTCCGTTGTGCTCACTGCAGTCATTTTTAGCCGCTAAGCAGCACTGCATGAACGTAATCTGTTTCGTACGGTTAAAGTAGCTTTAGTATTGCGATTTGATCCAGAACATCTCTAAAAACCACTTTAGAAATTTATGACAAAGTATTTACAATCAATTAAGTAATGAAGGAACAGCGTACCGTCGTAGCCCCATACCCCCACAAGGAACGATTGACTTATGCAGCAACGTAGGAATAATAGCAGCGTAGCGTGGTAGCGCCGTACCCCACACAGTAAGAGCGACAAGTAATAGCAGCGTAGCATGGTAGCCCTGTAACCCCGCACAGTACAGAGCGACTGCATCGACAAATATTGAACGATTTGTCCCATGTTTCTCCACTAGCATCATAGCAAAGTAGGCAAGCATTGCATCCTTCTTTTGTCTCTAGTTTTTCTCACTAGCATCGTACTGTAACGTGTGAACAAGACAGCACAATCCAGCGATTAATGTTACTTGTATTTATTATTTATTTTCACCTGTTAAAGTTATGAAAGGCACAAGATTTCATGGCTAGTGTAATTTTTCTTCATTGAGCCTGTTTGTAACGTAATAGGTTTGATTTGTACAATGACCAGTTTCCTCTTCTATACCTCAGTACATTTCATGTTTGTAGCGTAATAGTTTCAATGTGCGCAGGTTATCCAATCATTAGTATACGTTGGCAAGGTGTTAGTGTTACCTTTCCCGCGTTTTCTCAGAAGTTTCATTCAACACTTTTATTATCAGTTATGTTACCATGGTAACTGAGTGACGAAAAGTTATAGAAATCACTGCATGCTTGGGCGATGAGTATGTATAAGGCAAGAGTAGCAGCGTACCGCGGTACGTTCAATGCTACGGTTTGAAGTACATCCGATTTTGCAAGACATTTGACAAGAAGACATTTTATTTTTGTGTGAAATGTAGAATTGTTGGCCAGGTATGAAATGAGTTTAGATTCAAGGGTAAATATGTTAGATATAATCTGTTAATCATGCTTTGGTCTTTACTAATCTAAGGTTTTTGGCTTCCTTCTGAATCAATACTTCCCTCTCTAAATTGTGAGGAAACCTTATTTCTGCTGGAAAACATGGTTTCATGAGAATGAAGAGTTCTACGGTTGTCAGTACTGGTTTCATCCTGGTATTAGAATGACTGGTGGAATGTTAAATGCTTTATGTAAATGCACAAAGATGAGGATTAATATGGTAATTCTGTTAGTGAATTGGTAAATTGTTATGGGCAGTTACCGTGGCAAAAGCTTTGCCCAAAGAGAAGGAAATCCCAAAAGCATTATTGTAAGGAGTGGACTTCATACAAACTCTACAGTCTGTGACATCCCCAGAAACATTCAGCAAAATGACATAAAACCCTTTTTAGTTGTTGCTTGTTAACTTTGTTTGTTTGTTTTTATGGGAAGGGAGGGGTGGGTATATGTAATTTGGTGTACAATGTGACCCTTTACTCCCTAGGTGGCAGACTTGGCTAATGCTGATGCATCAGAGGAGGACAAGCTTAAGGCCATGATGAAACAGTCAGGAGAGGACTGGGACCCTTCACAGTAAGTCAGTTTGTTAAAGAATTAGCCAACTGAAGGCAATGCAACATGAGATGAGGACATAATACTTCAACCCATGTCCTGTGTGCTATCATTGAAGCTTTTGCCTTGCGTTGTCATTGATGGTGTCATTGTCTCTGATGTCATTGTTACAGGTATGTGAGAGGGCGGCGACCTTATGCACCTGGTGTGCCTGTTCCTCAGAGCTATGTATGTTACAGGTGTGGCAAGCCAGGACACTTTATCAGGAACTGTCCCACAAATGGGGTGAGTTTGGGAACTTGAGCGTAAGCTTGAGTACTCTTGAGTTATTGTGTCTGTATATAAATAATCATAACATGCATGGCACTAATACTCGCCCAGTTCCCTTCTCCTGAGGTATACAGTGGAACCCATCTTACAAACACTACATTTTTACATTCACTGTTCTTGACCCAAGAAAAAGCTCGTGCAGTCATTTTCTTATCTGAAGTCCTGTTAATACAACACCCTGCTATCACAACTGCATTCATATGGCCACATATTAATACCCTGCATTGTAGGGTTTCCAACTGGATTTGGTCTGGACATCTTTTTAACCTTGGGTGTGGAATGATCGTACGCTTAGCAGGCTCGATGTTTGACAAAGCTATTGGGTCATCGTGTCGGCAATATGGTAGTCTGTTTGATGGAGTTCTCTTGCAATCATAATTTTTACCCTAAGAGACATCTTAAGTTTATGGTACTAACTATACAGAACTATCTTCATGGGACTAACAAGGTGCCTGTAAGGGTCTATGTTTTCTCACTGGATTTCTTCTTTTTGAATTATATTTGACATTAAGCTCTACAGTGCTCATCCCCTTATCTCCCTTCTTATGATTTGGTTGATATCTATCTATCGTGGGTAGATTGTTTCTGTAAGGGTTTGTAAGTGTTCTTTCTGCAACACAAACTAGCTGGCTTTCTTATGCATTCGTGCTTCAGCCATAAATACCCTTTACTTGGCTTTTACGGGCAACATACAGGGAAGCTGTATTAGAAAGGTACTTTTAGGGATAACAGCCTTGGTTATTTTAGGGTGAAGAGAGAGGGGCAATGTTTTTAACTTCTGAATATTTTTCCTGTTTGTGTTACGAGGTTAACTATTTAGCAGGTATAAACTTGCTGTAGTGATATTTGGGCTGAGTATACCAAAGGTGCATGTTATTTAAATGTTTGCAGGGAATACTTTTGTGGGTAAGAAGGTTTTGTGGGACCACGATTGAAAGAAAATTGCAAAAATAACAAAAAATTAAAACCCACAAGATTTCTTGCCATGCAGTATAAAAATGCATTTTGGCCTATACTGTACATGTACTAGACACTGATGCCTGCTTGGGGAATCCAGTGAAGTAGGTGGCAAAATCTCCAGCTTCCAGCGTAGTTTAGAGGGCTGTACATTGATTTCAAAAATAATACTAGTACTTCTGAACCTTTCAAACAAAATTTTTTTACAACACTTAATTAGGATAGCAGATTTGATGTTCCAAAGGCAAAACGTACAACTGGTATTCCTCGCACTTTCCTGGGCACAACAGAGGGTACGGCATCACCTCCAAGCAGGTCATCACCTTCACTGCCAGAGTGAGTACTTATAAACTTCTTGGAATCCCTTGTTTTTTTTTTGTTTTTTGTTTTTTTTTTTGAAAGGTTGATAGTATTAAGAGGAACATTCGGAGCTTAGCAAAGGGAAAGATTTTAAGCTAAATTCGTGCTATCCAGAGCAAATTGCTGCCAGCAGTATCATTGCTAATAGGAGTTTGCTGAAATTGCATGCAACTAAGTCATTTTCACTGGTGCTTATTAAACCTTCTTAGGCAATATGTAGTTTCACAGTTTGGAGCTTCATTAGATTACTCTTTGATTCCTCCACTTCTTGTTATTACATACCCTGTTACCATGTATATAAATAGATGTATCATGTGATGTTTGTCAGCTGCACATTTGTAAGTTAGCAAAAGTCACTCAGTAACTGTAAATTACTGTTTCTGGTCATTGTCTCAGCTCATAATATGAAGTTAAATCCAGTTTTTGAAAAAACGTCTAGCTTGCAACTGATCGAGGTAATGTTTGTAGGAAGTCATTTATGTATCATTTATGTTGCAGGACGGATTCCAAAACCAAGGGAAAAGACAAAGATACTGCTAACAAGAAGGTTCCTTCAGAACTAAGATGCCCAACATGCAACAATTTATTGGCAGATGCAGTCCTCATTCCATGCTGTGGAACAAGTTACTGTGATGACTGTAAGTAACATGATACTGACACTGGATTCAAAGCCAGGTGTTTGAAGTGTCAATTCTGTTTTCAAAGTGGCCGAACATTGATTTGTGATGCAGCGTCTATGAATTTTAGGAAGTGACAGGTTCAGAAAGGATCTCCTTTTACACCTGTGCAAAGAGTGCAGATCATGCCGCCTGTGTAAATGAGGAAATTGGAAAAGCTATAGTTCATTTGCAAAAGGAGAAAAACTAAGGTTTAAAAGTCTTTTTAATAACAAATACCAGTTACAATAAATCCAAGTTTACTAACTTTGGTTTATTTTGAGAACACTACTCTCGTTTACTTCCTAAATTCTGTAAACTTCAATCGGTATACTTTTCCAACCATGATATTGGACAACCAACTCATCCTGCCGGGCAAGTGCTTTTTGCATGCTACTTGCCCAGGGACAAATTTTTTCAAAAATATTTGTCTGACCCTGCTTTAACTAATGGCCCATTTTACAGTTGTGTGCTTAGTAGTCTGGCCTTTGAGTGAAGGTGAGACTGGAGTCGACTTGATAGAAACCCCAGTGCTTTTCGTGTGCAAATCATGTTGTTCTCATGCTGTCAAGTTTGTGTTTGTAGTCATTTACATATGAAAAGCAGGCAGTTTTGTAACAAAACAAATTTAACCCCAGCCTCACTTCCACTCAAAGGCCAGGGCACTAAGCACACAACTGTATTTGCCTGAAAACATTTCCCTCAAGCCATCTTTGTGAGATTCTTTGTACCCCTCATCTTACCAGTCCACTCACCTATTCTACTGATGAAAGCTAGGATGTTACCTCTGTTTGAATAGTACTGCTTTGGTTTATCAGGTATAAGAAACTACCTCTTGGAGAATGAGCAGGAATGCCCATCTTGTGGCCAAGAGAATGTTTCACCTGATTCACTAGTTATCAACAAACAGCTCAGACAGGTGAGGATGAGTTTTTTATCCTTGTGGTATTTTATATTATTTTAGAGCTGTAATAAGATACTGTAAAAACTCCATTATTTCTCTATCAAACCCTTCTTAATAAGATTCCCCTTTGGAAGTTAGATTTTGTAATACCCCCCCCCCCCTTCTCTACTAACCCCTTCTCTCTCCCTCAGGGCTGGAGACTAACTTTTCAGCTTAGCAGCCAAGTGGCTACTGAGAGGTTTGATTTCACTAGCCAAAATAAATTTTCACTCGTCAGACTTTTGCAAAATCTCATACTGTGTTCAATATGTCTACTTTGTAGCCTAGTTAAGTCCTGTAAACATGCCTCTCTGTAATCTCAAGAGTGAAGACCTTGAATGTTGACTATTCTTTCCAACAGTTAACCCACTAATGCCCGTTGCGCCCGTATGCGCCCATGAGTGAGCAGGCGTCTTGTTCCACTTGTGACGTCACCAGTTTAAGTGACCCTGAAAAGCTTCGATAGTCAGTCGATGCAATGCAAAAACATCTTGTAACTGATGCCTGAACGACAATGATCGGATCAAGTACGCCCGAGTAACAGCCAGAAAACCAAGCAACTTTTACATCAAAAGCGCAAGAAAATCATGGCCTTTACACCGACAGCTACTTTTGGTGAACTCTTTCCTTTTGAAATGAGCTTTAAGGCCAAACTTTTCTCATCACCAGAATCCATGGTCGTATGGCTAACTCGACAGCAAAAAGCAAAATTGAAATGATAACGAAAGCAACGGGATTGTGCGCTAAATCTCGGAGAGCAGTAGACGGGGGAGTTTTTCGCGTAAAAAACTCAAAATTTTGAAATGTGCACATGCCCGAACTCAAAATGCTAGAAAACGTCCTGAAACCAAAAGAAACGCCTTCAGGGCAAATTCCAAGGCGCGATCTAGTTCACACTTCTTGCTTTCCCGTTTCGGTCAGATCATGACGAATAACTCGAACAGTTGACCTTATATGAGCATGTCATCGTATGGAGAAACGTTGGGAAGACAAGACTAACATTGTACGAACATTATAAGGTACAGAGAAATGTCAAAAAGACAAGACTGATACAACACTCTACTTAAGTACGGAACAACATCTACATGAGAAGAGAAGTAAATTATAAACGTATTTAAGTCCAGGGAAACATTGAGCAGAAAAACTGATAAGGTTCGAGCTTACTAAGGTACGGAGAAACGTTGAGAAGTCATATCAAACACATCGGTTGCAAATGCACTACAGTAGGGAGAAACGCTGCCAACGTACCAAGATACAGAGACCAATAAAATACGCAACTACTAACTTACGGAGAAAGGTTATTCTACAAAACTAATTCCGTAAGAACGTGTGTGACGTACGGAAGAACGCCGAACGGACAAACTGAACTATTACAGTGGGACGATAAATTACAGAGAAACATACGTACGGATACAATACTAATACCGTATGAACATACTAACGTACAGAGAAACGCTAAGTGTCGACTTATCATACGAATGTGCTAACGCACCGAAACCTTAGGAAGAGCAGAACAATGTGCGAACATTCTGACGTACGAAGAAACGTTGAGAAGGCTAGACTAATAAATCGACGGACCTACTTATGTACGGAGAAACATTGTGAAGACGTAACGTAAAGAGAAACACTGGGAAGAGAGACTATATTGTACGAACGTAGCAATTAATGGAAAAAAGTCGATAACAGAAGACTAAAGAATTGTGTGGACCTACTAACGTGTAGACAAATATCATATGAAGGCACTAATGGACCTTTCAAGGAAACGTATGGTGAAACGTTCTGAAGACGGCTAATTTCACTTGAATGTAGAAATGACGGAGAAAACGTTGCCATCTGAGACAAGAATTAGTAGGGAAAAACGTTGAGAGGACAAAACAAGGCGAACATTATGATATCCTTTTACGGAATAAGTTTTAGTTTCTGCTCACTCAATTTGCTTTTGGGATCCGATCATGTGAAAGTGATGCACTATCAAAACTCTGTTCTGTATACGGCTTTGTTGTTATCTGAATTCCACAGTAAGCGCTATGCAAATTTCCTTTCATTTGATGAGAATTTGAGGAATTTACACATTGGCTAGGGGGGTGCATTGACGGTGTGTGGTCGCTACACGCTTTGGTGGTTTTACGTATTTGTTCTATAATTTCATGATCATGCTAATTGAAAGTAAAGGAACAATTATTATCCTATGAAATCCTATGTTGATATCAGGCGACACACTTTTTTGTATATCTCAAAAGGACGATTTTAACCTTCACTGGCATGACATTATAAACACGCAAAACCACTCAAGCGTGTAGCGACCAAACCTCGTCAATACACCCCCCTAGCCAATGTGTAAATTCCTCAAATTCTCATCAAATGAAAGGAAATTTGTATAGCGCTACTGTGGAATTCAGATAACAACAAAGCCATATACAGAACAGAGTTTCGATAGTACATCACTTTCAAAAAATATATTGTCCAAACCAAGACCGCCCTAGCAAAGTAAAATAGCGCAAAGTATGTGTAAAAGGTTCAGTTTCCTGGTCCGGTAGTTTTATTCAATTCATCCAGTTAGTTTTCATATAATTCAGAAAAACGTGAATTTGGCGACTTCATTATCTTTTGGTGCAGAAAGTGAGTTTATAATAGCCGCCCAAACTTTTCATCGTTGCGGATAGCCAAATGCGGTTTGGAACTAACTATAACGATGCATTGAACTTACTTTATCTGGAGTTATTACGCTCTTCAGTCAAATTTCGAAAGCGCTGGAGCGGTCCAAACTTTGAAGTCCATCTGGGGTTGTTATTTAAACGTTCAAATTGTACCGGGATTTCTGTTCCTGCTATTTTGCGGAAACTTGAAGAGTCAAGGTAAGATGTTATTATAAGCTGATTCTAGAAGTTTAAGCCAAATCGTAGTGCTCAGTTTTGTTAGAATAGCAATTTTATCAAAAAAGTAGTGTTCAATAAAAGCAAAATCACACAAAATTAACGAACAGTACATCTACGTGTTGACATACGTATTATTCCTCGATAAATTGTGTGTAAAATGCGAAAGTTTCAAGGCAATTGAGTAAGAAATGACGAAGTTATTAGAGTTTTTAGAGAGGCATAGAGCGCGTTATTTATTTCGATCGAGTCACCTTAATAGAGCATTTATGGTATGTGGGTTCAGGGATCACAGGAGTGGAATTTGGAATCCCCAGCCCTGGAATCAGGATCATCAGTTTTGGGGGGATCAGGAATCCAGTTATGCAATTTTTGTAGGACCAGAAGTTTGCCAAGCTTTTGGAATCAGTGATCAAAACTTGGGGGTAAAAAATGGGATCAGTGATGGAACTGTTACTTCTTGCAGTTGTTAACATGATGTGCTCTGCTGTTTGTGTAACTCAAAAGGAGGCTCAAAAGGGCATTCAGCTGCATGTGTACCCAATAAAAGGAAATGTAACAGATCTTGACTAGTTTTTCAGTTAATTTTGCAGAAACTGAAATTACGAGTTTCTTTCTGTGGAGGTTTATTGTTACGGTGGTAATCACTATGATGTCACATTCAGCCTTAAAGTATTGCCAAGAAATAGAGGTGTAAAGATAGTTTTCCTACATGGTCAGAAATCTTTTCTGCAATCTCTCCTCGTTTTAAAAGCATACTAATTAAACTCTTTGTGAACTAATAATGTCGTTACAAACAGAAAAAAAGATGGCTTCTCCACCTTTGTTTTTTCGTTTGTGAAGTAAGACAAAACTGAATCAAAAGCAGTGCTCCAAGCTGCAACTGTTTTGGTCACCATGGTGAGTGAAAGAAACTGGCAGGGCCCCTCTGGAGACCAGCCACTGTGCTGAATGGGCCACCCTGTATAATTAAAGTTTTACTACTACTACTACTACTAGCTGCAAAGATCACCAATTTGGCGACCTGTGTTCTGGTGGTAAAGAGCTAAGATGTTCCTTTTATAAGTTTTGGTACAATCAAAATGAAGTTTGACGATGTGCACACCTCATGTAGTATCAGTTTCCTTCATACTTTTTGCAGTTTCCTTTTTTTTTCTGGTGTTATGCAGTCTTCAAGAGCCATGAACTCATCACAGTTTGATTGGGAACTAGGAGTGGCTATTTGTGAAAACTAAATCTACTAAAGAAGATTAGAAATCTATAAGACTAAAAGGCACAAAATTAACTTTTTTTAGCCCTAGTTGCTACAGGGTCAGCCAATAATCTTGGGACACCTTGCCGACTTCTCCCCCTTTCCTCCTTTGCAATGTTGAAAAGACTATTATTGTCCAAGGCTGTAGATATATCAAAATTGCCTTGTATCAAAAGAGAGAAAAATATTGTCCCGCAAGTGATTTCTGCGGGACAATATTTACAACACAGCTCCATGTATGAGGAGAACGATAGTGACTTTTCACCTAGGGATATTTCTTCCACTTTCTGGTTTATTTCCACTTGATCTAAGTTTCAGAAAAGCTCTTTGTTATTGGTATCCAGAGGAGGACAAAACTGCAATCCAGTAGAGTATTATCTGGAGCACAACAACTTTTATGATGATGCAATTGAGGAAAGCATTATTCACAATTTTTTGTAAGCAAGTGCCAGGTTTAATGATTACCAGTATGTCTTTTCTCTGTGCATAGGCTGTGAATACCTTCAAGAATGTCCGACCAGCCAGTCCCTATATGGCCTCTTTGCCAAAGAGTACAACAGCTGTTGCCAACAACACTGAGGCTAAATCACAGCCAGCCACAAAGGTTGTCAGTGACAGGTAAATTTCCAGATGGAAGTTATAAGAGACACTTATTGAGTACTGGCATTTATTGAGTCTGACTGTCAACTATTTGCTGACAAATGTTGACTTGTGTGTGCTCCTTGAACAGTAGCCTGATATTGCTAAATAGCTTATAGGAGATCCAGCTGTGATGATAGTAATAATAATAATAATAATAATAATAATATTTATTACTTAATATTTCGCAAATTAACATACATACATGATCAAAATGCGCATTATAAATATAACGAAAAGGAAATGCATATGTTTCTGACATTAAAATTAATTAAAAAGAGAGTGAAATTTATCTACACCTATATAGAGTTAAAAATTATATGCAAGTCTAAAATAGTGAGTCTTTAACTGTCCCTTAAAAATACTATAATTGTCCTGCATTCTAATGTCCTCCGGTAAAATGTTCCAGATTTTGGGTGCTGCTGTTTTAAAAGCCCTGTCTCCTAGTGTCTTCTTTGATCGTGCACTGTAGTCCTCTAGTAACATACCCCCGTCTGATCTAAGATTATATCTGGATGTCTTCTTAACTTTGACTAGTCCCCTAAGGTACTCAGGCGCATTGCCATAGATACACTTCTGAGCAAGCATTGCTACCTTGAAAATGACCCTAAACCATACTGGGAGCCAATGTAGCTTAACAAGTGTACGAGTAATGTGATCATACTTTGCAAAATTGCTAACAAGGCGAGCTGCTGCATTTTGTAAACGTTGTAGCTTACTTAGCTGGACAGCTGGAACACCAACCAAGAGGCTATTGCAGTAATCTATCCGTGACATTATAACTGCTTGAACTATGGATTTCCTGTCATCGTAACTCAAATGCTTCCTAATACGTCCAATATTATGCAGATGATAAATAACAGATTGGCGCGTTTTATTGATAGTAAGGCAGTGCTTTCAATAAGCACCGACGGCCGACGAAAAGCGTCGGCTATTTCGCTCAGAGAAATCGGCTACTTTTCCCCTAAATTGAAGTAATTACAGGAAGATTCTTTCAAAGCTCCTGTTGATACAGTCAGTTACTCTACTCAAACCAGCTGCCTACTTCAAATTTTATTGAAACCCCTGGTAAGGTAATGATTATTTGTTGAGGACAGAAAACCAATCTAGGAAGTTTCAAGATGGAAAAACTCAAGGACCCTTTTAGTGTGAGTGCAGTGGTGTAGTGGTTAGCACGTTGGACTTCAGGTCTGAAAGTTGCCTGCAGTATGTTGCCGGTACCCATTTATACACCTGGTGGAGAGCGACAATGTGGGGTAAAGTTTCTTGTCTAAGGAAACAATACGATGGCAGGGACTGGGCGTCGAACCACCGTCCTTCAGATCTGAAGTCCAACACACTAACCACTACACCACCGTGGCCCCACACATGGGGATGAGTTAATTTTTTTTGGGCTGTTAAGATGCCCATACTGATCAATCAGTAGGATGTGGTTACTTTCTTGGGAATTTCATCACCAATTTATTGAAATGAATCTGTACTGAGAGTTGTGGCGGCTTTTTGGTTCATGGTTTTGAAGAAGGCTGACCAAAGACAGCGAAAAAATGTTTATGAGTGAAGAATGAGGTTGTGAGCGTAGTCTGCGGAGCTAACTATGTTTGGTGAGGAGAGGGTGAATAATCCGGTTGACCTTCTTTCCAGGGTATTGGTCGTCTTTTCAGTTGGTCAACTTTCAGCGTTGGTTGCTGTAATTCTTTAAGTCTAAGAGAAGACTTTGTTCACAACTGCCACACAAGCACGGGAGCCAGACAAGCACGGTTGTGCAGGTTTCAGGACTACTTGTTCTTTTCATGGGACGTACAGTTGTGCACTTTTGCTGCAACTTGCTGTTGTGGACGCTTGAATGTTACCGAATGTGCAGTCACGCACGCCTCACTTGCTTTGTTTTCGAGACGAACCAACATTTTGTCGGTTGTTCTGCATGCGTTGCGGCTCTATGTTTCAGTTTTGCAGAAATGCACCAGCAGGGGCTCCCATGTGGAAGGGGTGGGGAAGGTCATCCAGGCAGGCAGAGACCAACCTGTACTTTTGTGAAAACTACAAACCAAGAGCAATAATGACTTTAATGACAATGAAGACTTTATCACTGAATGTGTTTATCTATAAATAGATTGTGAAGGCTGAAAATATTGGCATTCCATCCTGATACCAAAATAAGTGATTTACAAGTGATACCAAAATCTACAATTTACACCACTGAAGGAGGTGCAATTTTCCCCACACCCTTCACATAGGAATCCCCGCCCATGGTGAAAAACAGCTGTTGGTGCTTTCTGTGAGGCAAATTAAAATGAAATAATTTGTCATTTTTATGTTGGTAAAGGTACGAAATAGCAAGTAAACCGATCTTGTTTTGACTGGGTTAACATGCTTGGTTTTTTTTAGTGTCAATGATAAAGCTACCCCAGAAAGTGAACCGGTTGACATGAAAGGTAAACCAAAACGTCCTATTTATTTAGCTGCATTTCTGAGTGCACTGTGTATGTTAATCAATGTTTTGTGGGCATTTGTTCATTAGTGTAATAACCATTTGATCTGTTTTAGTTGTGAAAGAGGTAAATGAGACCGACAGTAAGATGAAAGAAAGTTCACCAAAGGTGAGTGGCCTTTGTGTTTCCTGCTTACCATAGTTTCAGTTTGCTGTTGAATCTTCAATAAGTGATCACCCTGGTGGACATGATCGGTGTTCACTTACAATCAGTGAAAACTGGAAATGAGTCAGTAGGACTTTACAGGATGAGCCATTATGATAGATTCACATTGCTAATTATCAAAATGGGATTGTCCAAAGATGACTGCTTTAAAGGTCCTTTTTTCTCTACCCTTTACAAGTCTGGTTGCTCTAATGTTTAAGTGGCTCTCCAACAGATACATGGAATGATCATTTTATGGTGAATAAATGAGTGTCGACAAGAACAGACAGGAAGAAATAATAAAAGCGCCGGGTGACTTACAACTAACTGAGTTTTAAAATCCTCTTCTATGCGATGATTATTGCATGTAAGTCACAGTTTTGTAATTTACTCCCAATCTAGCCTGCGCAACAACCAGTCAAACCAGTAACAAGTCAACCCCATCCAATCAGAGTCCACCACCGAGAAGCTACTGCGCAACAAGGTAAAAGACACTCAGTAGTCATGTAAAGTAGATTTTGTTCCATCCTTTCGAAAGTCACCACAAGGATCTGTTCTGGATACACCTTGTCTTGTCATTTCCACCTGATACAGTTGTCTGTCTTAAACAACAGGATTTCAGGTTCTGAGGTAAACTGCTTATTGAGGGCCAAGAGCAACCTATGTATGTCAAGGATAGGTAGATTGGGTTCAGAGGAAAGCTTAAGAATCATCAGACTTCCTGCTGACCATCTGCCTCCGCAAAACAAGAGATGCAAGCAAGATTCCAACCTCCCTTGCTTTTATATGATTTATCTACAGGGCGATCACCCTTACAGTTTTAGGTGGAGGAATATTGGCTGCCTTTTTGAGAACTGATAGATATAACCTCAGCTTTATCCCCGGGGCATCCAGACTATGAACGTTTTTGTTCTTGCCACTTTATTCTCATAACTCAGATCTTAATATTGATGACTGAATTCTGAAGCTTTTACATGTACCATCTTTCTTCCAGTTTATCACCTTCCCCCCTCTTCTTGTGAATCACTGAATTTTTATCTTAGGATTGATAAAAAAGGTAGTGTTGTTGGCTGTTATTTCTGTCAGTCTCATTTGATATTTGTGCTGTTTTGTAATCTAGGTGTTGGATTAAAACAGGGTGGGGCACCGTTTGATCCTCGCAGAAGACAAGGTGACTTCCTTCCAAGGTATCATACCTCATTCTTTCACACATTCACACTTAAAAGATGACTTTCAGCCTCACTACTAGCAATAAAGAGAAAAATGTAGCAGAGAAGGTTTGAGCCCATAGGCTTGCTTTGCCCCAGCTGTGTGCTTTTGGGTCTTGAGCAAAGAACCTTGAAACTGAAACAGACAATTTTGTCAAGCCATTGTCATTCATGGGCCCGCTGTTTTATTTGGGCTTGATCTATAATGGCAGTTCAGTTGGTGTGAAAAAGAAAAGGTAGCAAAAGAGATGTTGGAAGTGTTGCAAGAGGAAGACAATGCAAGTGGCAGAGTTTGCAAGAGAGAGGCTTAGGAAGGGAAGACCATTGCTCTTGGTTTAATTTAATACTTTTCTTTTTCACTAGTCCTACCTCTTCTTCCTACTCGTGATGTGTTTTCCTTACACACTACCCTTCTTTTCCAAAATTCATCTATCAGACTGTACTTTTCCAATGTTCCTTTTCTTCAGTTTCCAAAATTTCAAGGAATAGACCATTTTACAGTTGTGTGCTTCGTGACCTGGCATTTGCGTAGACGTTAGAGTAGAATTTATTCATGCTTATTGTGCTTATTTATGTTTAGTCATTTTTAGATCTCTTAGTGTTAGTTAATGCTATTTGGGAGTATCAGATCAAAGTCCCATGTTCCAAGAGTTGTCTTTGCTTTGACACAAACCTTCCTGGTTTTCGTGTGCAAATCATTCTCATTTGCATATGAAAAGCAGAGAGGATTGTAACAAAACAAAGTCAACTCCAGCTTTGCTTCCACTGAAAGGACAGGATACTGACACAACTTTACAATGGCCAAACTAACAGGTTTTCTAACCTTGACACTTTAAAGTGTCATTTCTATAGCTAGTGGCCAGTTAACTACTGTTATTATCCGGACTTGATTTTTGTCATGCTGTTGTTTGTCACTGCAGAGGACCCTCCAAGGTACCTGACGTACGCCATGGACTGTCTGAGCCCATTAGACCTCACGGACTGCCCCCAGAACATGTCCCTCGAGTCCCAGCTGTCAGACCTCACTTGGGGGGCCCATCTCACCTAGGTCCACACGTGAATGTTCCTGGTTATGTGCCTAACATGCGTGCCGCAGCCCCTGCATCCATGCCTCACATACCTCCTGTCCCTACCCTGCTTGGGGCACCTCTACCTCGCCACCCAGCATTTAGAGCACCAATGTTCGACCCACTCTACCCCGCTGATGTGTCCGGATCTCTCACTCCACCCATGTCTGAGCGAGAGTTTTACAAAATGCAAAAGAAACTAAAATCAAGGTGAAGAAAACTGAAGTTCTCGTTGGTTAAGAAAATGTAACCTATGTTATTATTTAGTTGTTTTTTTTTCTATGAAAGTGATGGCCTTATCTAGTAGAGGTAAGCCATTTTTCTCAAGTGAGTTTGTGAATCATTTACAAAAGTTTGTAGTGGAGCTCCTTTGCGCCGCAGAGCAGAGCACCATTGGTAAGCAAATTTGGTAACCTATCAAGCCCGCCCGCCCGCCAGCCCGCCCGCCTGTACAGACTCTGGGGGAGGGGGAGGGGGAGGGGGAGGAGAGTCCCAAGGCAACCCGACGGGGTGTGGGGAATGCCACGGTTTGAAAAAGAAGTTTCTTTAAAAGCTTTAAGCTTATTTAGCAGAACGATTGTTTCACAGTTTTGAACTTGAGGAAACATTTCTAATATCTATACTGTAAAAGTGGAAGGCGAAAAGTTCAAATTTGTCTCAATTGATGACTTTCTCTTTCTTGAGTTCTGCTGCAAACTCGGTCGGCACATCCCTTGAGTTCGCAGCATGTGGCAGCAGTCCCTACGCTAAACATAGCAGGGCTAGTGCCTTATGTTGTTTTCTGTCCACAACCATGGTTTTTATGACGATCCGAACACATTTTCCCAGGAAAAACACCCGTGTTTATCTCGTGAAAAGGTATAAATACAAGAATTAATCCGTCGCTTTCCATCAAGGACACAGTGGCTCAGAGGTAAAGCAATTGCTCGCGAAGTAGGTGACCCGAGTTCAATTCCATGCCAAGGTGGAATAAATTCCAGCAATAATAATGTAACAATTAAAAAATAACCGTCATCGTTTGAAATTAACAAAATAAAATTTCATTTTAAATTCATTGTTCAAAAATAGACGTAGGAACTCAATTCAGTTGAACCTAAAATCTATGGATACGGCTCTACCAGCAGAATACATAGTCCCATTCGGGGCCCTATTTTTTTCTTTCGTGTCCCCTTTTTTCGCGGTCAGTTGCCCGAGACCTCTTGTTTTCGCTTAGCCAAACAAAAACTCGTCGCGTCTTTCGCTTCACATGCTATGGCTCGTAACTTGAGTGAGTTACTGTAATATATTTTGCACCCTTACGTATTAAAGGGTGAACAACGGCGCCCACTGGGGCTTTTCGTGTGTTTTTTAAATAATTTTTTTAAATTTAACGACTTAATATGAGTATTTCAACGAAGAAAGGAAAGGTAGAGTTCCGCTTTTAGGCTTAGCTACTTCTTCCTGCCGGAAAATGCTATATCTATACACTATGATCATAGTTACTCGAGGGACTGGTTATGAAACCTTGCAAGTTTCAAAGGCCATAACAAAGGTGCTGCAATTTTTGTTGAAAGTTCTACGAAAGTGCACAATCTTTTGTTTTACGATCGCACACTATGGCTGAATAACTTAACAGTGGCATTTTTATTGGTTCGTTGCTCATGCAAAATTCAAAACCTATTGTTGTTTGTGCACCGTCAAGGCTAAAAACGGTAACAAAAACATAAAACAAAGGACTTTGCTGAGCTTCATAACCAGATTCTTTTATCAACTATGCTGTGATTTGTACCCGTTGTTGACGTGACTCTTTTATTTGAACTTTTATAGAAGCAAAAGGAAGCGAGAACAAGAACATTCTTCATCTTACACTTCTCGTGAATCTCGTCCCAAAAAAGAACTTAAGAAAGAACCAAGGAGAGAACCGAGGAAAGAACCAAAGAAAGATGGCGGCATTTTCGACTTTGACGACGAACTCTCTGAATACCGAAAGCTTCAGAAAAGCCGCCAACGATTACGCTCTCGCTCTTTGACTCCGTCACGCTCCTTGTCACGCTCTCAATCAAGGTCAAGGTCACGCTCACGCTCACGATCTTTGTCACAGTCGAGGTCACGGTCTCGTTCGCGAACACCGTTGTCCGCAAGCCCTACACGATCGCCTACTCCCGAGGGCTGGGACGAGTCACGCTCTCCCTCGCCTGCTCCGTCACGTGATCAAAGTGAGACTGCATCTGCAGAGAAGGAGAAGAGGAAGCACAAGAAAAGGAAAAAGGAACCCAAAAGTAAAGAGCGCAAGAAACAAAAGACCTCTCATGGTGAAGGAGATGAACCTTCTGCAAAGCAGAAAGAGGAGCCTGTTCCTGGTAATGATGAGGCAAAGACGTTGGAGAAGAAAAAGCACAAACAGCGTGAAAAGGAGAAAGTTAACGTTAAGGAAACGGAAGAGGAAAAGGAGGGTAAGGATGTCGGGAAGGAAAATAATAAAAAGGAAATGAAAGAGAAGGAGAAAGACAAAGGGAAGAAAAAGGAGAAGGACAAGAAAAGGGGAAACGACAAGGAGGGAAAACAGAAAGAGAAAGAAGACAAAAAGAATAAAGAGAAAAAGAAGAAGAAAGAAAAAGACAAGAAGGACGAGCCATCTTCTGGGAAGAAGCGTAAGAGTAAGAAGAAACACAAGAAGCACAAACGACACAAGAAGGAAAAATCCAAGGATGAGAAAGATGTGGATGAAGAAGAGACGGGCAAGAGTAATGTGAAGGACAGTGAAAACCAAGGTGTGTCCTCTGAGGCTGGCAATCCTGAAGAGAAAGCCACTACAGAAGAAGAAGAAGAAGAAAACGAAGACCAAGAGACTCAAGATAGCGATGAAGATGAACAGCATCAAGACAAAAGTGATGAAGAGGAGGATGAAAGCGAAGAAGAAAGAGAAATTAGTGAGGAGGAAAAGAAGGATGAAAAGATAGCCGTGGAACAAGAGGAAGAAAGAGAGCAAGAAAGGATAAGTAAAGGTAGAAAGGAAAAAGGAAAGATGGACGTGGAACAGAGGGTTGATGAGGATGGAAGAAGTAAAGGTGAAAAAGAAACGAACGAAAGTGAAGATGAAAGACTTCACGCGAGTGGAAGTGATGAGGAGATTGAGGGAAAAGAAAGCGACATTGATGAGGACAAATTGCTAGGGAACGAAAGTGATGAGGACAAGGAACCAGAGGTTGAAATGGACCAAAAGAAACCTGAAAGAAGCGGAAATGATGTTGAGACAGGAAACAGAAGTGATGAGGATACGGAACTAGTGGTGGAAATCGCAGAGAAGAAACCTGGAGGAAACGGAAGAGATAGAGATAAAGAACCAGAGGATCAAGTGGACGAGAGGAAACAGGGAGAAGGCGAAAGTGACAAGGATAAAGAACTAAAGGTGGAAAAGGACGAGAATAAACTGGACGAAACTAACGCTGAAAGAAATCAAAATAAAGTGAAACTGCTTGGAAGCCTAAGTGATAAAGAGAATGAACGTGTAAGTGAAAGGAATGAAGAATCTAAGGAAATGACATTGAAAGACAAAGAAACGGCGAGAAAGACATGAAATAGATGACGAGAAGAGGAATGAAGAACTTAGTATCCAATTTGAGGAATCGACGAACGGAAATAGGAAAAAAACCATGGCAATGTGATCATTAAAATGTCATAAGACAATATAAGTGACAAAGAAGAAAAGCAGGGAAACGGAACTCGTGACGTCAATAATTGAGTGGAAACAGTGAAATCAAATAGAAGTGGAAGGGTTCGAAGCACTAGTAAATGAAGTGTCTTCTGTAAATAAGAAACCACAAATGGTTGGAAAGTCCATTGGTATTTTCCCTCCTACTGAGACATTCTGTGTCCTTTCAACTCAATCGCACTTCTTTCCAAAAGAGACGACACTGTGATATCCCGGTCTTGACACACAACCCTCTCCCCAAGTGAGACATGGCGTGACAAATCCAAAGAAGTTTTGCGTTGTACATGTCATGCCGTTCGGTTGGAACTCTTTGGTGTTTATGTCATGTGAAAATGATTGTGACATTGACCAGCACAATATAATTTCTAACCGGGTAGTTTAATAATGGAAGTACCTCGGAACGGTCCATTGGAGAACGAGTTTTCGTTACCATGCAGATGAAAGTTATTTTTATGTGAATGATTTTGTTTGTCAGGTTGGTGACAACTAGGAAATGGTGTGTTGCAATTACTGGTCAACAACAATAAATAACCGAATAAAATTAAGACCGGGCGGTTGTACAAAGGCCACCGGACTGGCATCAGGGTTAAGAGGTGAAGCAGTGTATAGCATTTTTGTGATGAATAACTGCAGTAATTGTCCAGTATCCAGATATGACACTTAAAAAAAACTAAAAACATAACTTACCAGAATATGTTGAAAGGTAAATCTCTGTACTTATTTGTCAATATTGTTTGAATAAGAACTAATAAATGTATTTATTTTGGTGTAAAAAGCGACAGCGTGTTGTTTTACTCTACAGCTATACTGAGACCGCTTTGCTGCGGTTCTGTTAAGGTGATGTAATGAATTACGCATTACTTTGAATATATTAGCATTTACTTGCCAACTGTGAATATGTAACGCAAGCTTTTCCATCGGTTCATACGTCCTCTTTAACGTTAAATTTAAAAGTGTTCCAGTGAATCAATGTTAACAAGACTCAATACTAAAATTGGTCACATCGTCAAGCATGCGTGTTTAATGTTTTAAAAAAATCTATCGAGCCGTCCTTAAGATTTTCGTAAAAGCGCTCAAATTCAAAAATTACCACAAAATTATAACTCCAATGATCATAGAAAAACAATTCGTTCTCCAGATCGCGAACCCCAGTTCATCAAAACTTTCTAGGCGTAAAATAGTAAGTAAAAGACACATTTTAATAGTATTTTCTAGTTATTTCATCAAAGCATTGATTATTTTTCGGTGCATTTACTACTACTATGCAGAAACTAAGGTTGAAAATGTTTTTGCAATTTACTTCAATACAAACATAGAGGATTTTTTTGTTCTTGTATATTTTGTTTGCCATACACCACAGTTAAGAAGTTAGTATTTGCTTTTCAAAGTGAAATAATCTGGATCGTGCAAAATTTCAATTTTACTGTTTTCGAGGATTTTTGTTTATCGTTGTCATGGAAATATCGATTTTCACAAAATGTAAACCATGCTAAAATTCAATCCAAAACCAACAAGTATTGCATATTTCACGTTGATCTGACAAGGAGAAGACTGTCTAAGAGCCGATTCGAAAAGTGAGGTATGGTCCCAAAAAAACTATCGAAAAATCTTTTAAAATTTTTTTAAATTTTAAAATGGTCAAATTTGTAGACTTGACAAGACTGCACCCTTTCTTCGCTCAGCTGTAATCCCCTTGACTGCACTGAGCAGTGACGTGTTACATTCCATGCTGACTATGTAACGCTTCTCACACTCTGGGTAACGTGGTATTTATTGTCTATTTGTTGCTCAGTTGTCCCTGGGTGATTTTCTTGCGCCTTCTTTGGTGGCGTAGTGGAGTGGTTTTACTTAAACCGTGAAACAACATCTAACAATTAGTGTCTAATAGCTGTAACAGTCAAAAGTAAACAAAAGAACACTATGGAATTTATGTGTAATAGTGTCTAATTGTTTAATATCTATTTCACGGGTTAAGTAGAATCACTCTTAATATAATCTTTGAATATTGTCCTTCAGTAGCATTTTCGATAATACTGATTACTCTAATGTAAAGGTTCAAATGAGGCCTAACACTATTGTAAAAATTAAAATCTAAAATCCAAGTTTCGCCGCAAAGGCGTTGAAATCAAGACCATTGTACTAGAAAACGACCCCTAAATCTACGCCTATTAGAAGCATTTTACATAAGGAAATACAAACCTACTCTCAACTCCCGAGAGGAATGCAGCGAATTCGCGGACCTTTTGTTCTAGTGACTATTTAAACATATTTGGATAGACCCTTTGTACAATGACACTCGCTCATTAGACCGTTTCCTATTCATATTTGTACCTATTGTTTTATACATTTTACAGACTTGCCGCATTCTTACGTTTTTTTTGTGTGTTTTTTTTACACACCTTACTTTACATTTGTATAATAGGCCTATGCGAAATATTTTGTCATCCCTGATGATGCCGTTGATCGGCGAAAGCCTGGATTTTAGATTTTAATTTTAACAATAGTTTTAGGCCTCATTTGAACCTTTATATTATCATCACTCTTAATAGTTTAAAATCAAATTTGTGAAAGGGCAAGACTGTCCCACAGGTTTATTAATACTTATACCTAATCGTACCTTTTTGGTACGCTTCGGCGGCATATCAGGCGAGTTTGGTCGAGCCATGGTTTGTATTTTGGCGAGAGGTAGTCGAGCCAAAATACCCATGGTGAGACCAAACGAGCTTGATATGCTGCCGAAGCGTACCAAAAAAGGTGCGATTAGGTATTTACCGTACCCAAATTCGTCCTAAAACCGGGCTTTTTTTTTCAGTTGCCGTGATCAGTCAGGCGTTGTAGAGCGACACGTATTTACACTTTTCTTGTCGTCAATACTCTTCTCCAACTCCTCATCTGCCATTTTATTTAATTCTTTTGTTTGGAGTTTCATTTTCTGAATCTTGGAAGTTCAAGTTTAGAAAGAAATTTGGAAAACCCGGTTCCATTTTGAAACCAAAAAAGTTTCAGCGCTGTCCGTAATGCATGGTTCAATTTTACCTGTTACCATCCCCCCCCCCGGGCAACCCCCGGGACAAGTCCAGCCCTTCGGGCCCGGGGGTGGGGAATTGTCTGAAACGGTTTTGTCCCGGGGGTAGGGGGGCGGGGAAAATCGAAAATTACTTCTCGTTTTTCTTGTGAAGCACGTCACTAGCTTATTACTTCTCAGTTGACACAATGGCGCCGGACCGCGTAGAGAAGACTGCCTATTTCCAGGGAAAATCTCTAGAATTTGTAGCAGACTGGTTGGAGAAGAATAGTCTCTCGAAATTATAATCTGTATTCAAAGGCACGTTTATTATAAATTGTTAAACGAAGTTGCGTTTGATGCGTACTCGAATGGATGGCGTTCATCGCAAACATAGAAATATTTCTTCAGCGTATTTGTATGAAACAAATGCACGGCTTTATATTAAACAGAGATCTCAGTCCAGTGTTCTTGTGAAACAAGCTAAGAAAAACTCCTTTAAAATGCTGTCATCAATTTGCTCACCGGACCTCTTTTGTGCATGTGCTACATTTAGAATAAAACACGCGGTGAAGAACATTTCTTTACTCGCCAGCCGAATGCCAGAGCGGTTAGACTTTTTCTTCAGTTTTCTTTTTCAATGTAGTGCCCATGTTTTTTAATACTATGTAATATCCTTCGTTCAGTAAACTCTAGAAAAGCGTTTAAGTTCTTGTCAAAACGTCTGGTTGTGCTATTGTACGGAAATCAATTTTGAACATAAAACAACGTATTTGTGGTCGATGAGGAGTCTCGGGTGTCGGGAATTGTCTCTTTCTGCTGCGTGCCCGGGGGTGGGGAATAGAACGCCAAGTAAGAAAAAAATTGCAAATCCCCGGGGGTGTGCCCGGGGGGGATGGTAACAGGTAGAATTGAACCCTGCATAAAGTTCACGCGAGCGCCCGCCAGTGTAGCCGCTTCCAATTTTGGCCCGAAATTGTATTTTTTTTCCTCTCTTACCGTTAAACAAATTACTCTCTCGTTTAACAAATGTAATAGTTTTACGTTTCGTTGTATTTCTGTTGTAATTTCGCCTCTAAAGTCTGCAAAAAAATGCGAGTTTCACAAACTGTCCATGATATCGTAGGATATCAGGTCAGTGACTTGATATCGTAGAAAATCATGACAGTAAACAAGGCTTCTGATTGGCTAATTCACAATTTGGGTACGGTAAGGTGGGGTACCAAGTCTTCAGTGTCGGCGTTGCGCATTGGGGCATTTTGTTAAGAGGGCGGGGTGTATATTGTACGTATGAAAGATAGAATGTGGCAGTGCAGTCGGTTGATGCCGTGAGCCCGGGCCCTATGTATTGACAGCCAGGCCAATACAATTCTACGAAACACGCCAGGAATTTTGAAATGTTCACACCCCATCCACGCTGTATCCTTTTTCTTTTTTGACGGTCTCTTTAGTCTTCTTTGTCTTCATCGTACCCCAACTTTCGGCTCAACTTTTCTCGGCCTTTGGCCCAGTCTTGGTAACGGTTTCAATCGTTCCACTTCTCTCTTTCCTTTGCCTTTCTCCTTGAGACTCTGTTTTCCTCTCGAATGCTCTGAACAATCTCTACCGTCATAATCAGACAGGAGTTTCTATCTGCTTATTTTTCAAGTGTGAGCTCTCAAGCGGGTTTAACAACAAGATCATGGGGGACGCTTTTATATGCGCATTCCCTTTGCAAAAGTCAACAGAGGACAGGAGCGATCATAACCACAGGAAGCCCAAACGCGTTGTATGTGGAGTTCATTTAAAAATAGAAAAGGGTGGAAATATATTTATTTATATTTGTGTAATAGCACGAAATAAATCTTGTTTACTTATTGTGTCCTGTTTAATTAATTTCCGGTCAATCTTGCACCGTTCTCTTACCCAATCGCTTGATAGCGTCGCTGCTTATATGAGCCTTTAAGCCTAAGGTTTGCAGAGATTTATAACGGACTAACCGGTGATAAAAGAATCGAGAGATCTTGTGTAAATAATGCTGAAAGTTCAGTATTATTTACACAGTATGTGAACAATGAACCAAAGTCGCTTAAATGGCTTTAAATAAGCTCAAATCAGCACACAAAACCAAGAGACACACGATGGACACAAACTAAAACAAGTAAGGACCTTTACTTGCGAAAAACAAATTATTTTACGATTCTGGAAATTATTTGTTAAATTTCCCTACAAATCCTTATATTTATCACCATGCTCGCACAGTGAGCTTGGGTTACCTGTGGTTTCGTTTGAACATCACGCATGAATCTTTGCGAGCTGCGTTTGACGATAAAATTGCCTTCAGCCGGGGAGAGGCTGAGTAAGATTTTGCCTGGTTCCTAGGCCTCCTTTTTTCGTCGCGGTCAAGCCATTTCGGGTCACGTGGTCCAAGCGAAAAAGTGAGCTTTCCCCTGTCTGGGATACGTCACCGAAATGAATTGACCATGAAGGCCTGGGAAAAAGCCGTACAGAAACTAGGCAAAGTAAGATTGTCGACAAGCACTGCGGAGTCCAGAGAGGTCGGTTTGACCGGAAATAGAGAACTAGTAGAACGCCCGCGAAATTTACTTGCCTCACTACGAGCACGCTTTAACGTTTTTTTTCGGAGTGGTTGTCCTATTGTACACTTGACAGCAAGTTGCAGCAAAAGTGCGTAATGGTACGTCCCATAAAAAGAACAAGTATTCCTGAGGGCTGCATAACCGTGCCGTCTGGCTCCCGTGCTGGTGTGACAGTTGTGACTAAAGTCTTCTCTTAGACTTATAGAATTACAGCAACTAATGCTGAAATTTGGCCAACTGAAAAGGCGACCTATACCCTGGAAAGGAGGTCAGCTGAAGTATTCACCCTCTCCTCACCAACCACAGCTCCGCACACTACGTTCACAACCTCATTCTTCACTCAAGAGCATTTTTCGCTGACTTTTGGTCGGTCTTCCTCAAAACCATGAACAAAAAGCCGTCACAACTCTCAAAACAGATGCATTTCAGTAAATGAGTGATAAAATTTCCAGTAAAGTTACGATTGATCAGTATGGGCATCTTAATAGCCCAAAAGAATTCAACTCCTCCACATGGCTGGGAACCACGCTTTGTGCACAGTTCCCTTTAATTATGTCAAAGGCTACTTTGAGCCAACTCGTGAATGCAAATACGAAATATATCATTGTTATGTGATCACGTGCATTTTTCACGAAACAAAGGCTTCGTTCCGAAATTATAGGCCCTCTTAAATTTATTTTCGCCTCTATCGCACAGGATACAAGAAAGCGCATTATAGGCATTTACTAGTCGTTTTGACTCACTCTACCCTCTATAAATATTTTTTCTTGGCTCAACGTGCTAACCGGCGTGATGAAATTGTGACAGTATTTTGCCTTTTGCGTTACCGAATGACGTAATGTTTAAAATCTGATGACTCAGCTCATCTGTCAAATGTCGATTACCGAGAGTTGTGAACGATGTATTTATATACTGTTGTGAATATGGCACTATCAAAACATGATCATCGATAAAGACAAACACATCGTCAGAATCTGGAGAAATTAGTAAAAAGCGAAGTCGTCGCTCTATCTCAAGTACGTTAAAGCATGTCATGACGTAATCATTAAATCCGGTTCGCTCTTCCGGGACTCCCTGTAAAAGTCAGCAAGTTGTCTTCAACTCTAAAGTCGATCAAATCGGTTCAAAATCAAAAGTAAAGCAGAAAAATTAGAAAGAATATCTGGTATATCCTTCCGTGCCGCTTACACTATCCAAGAAGATCCAACTGAGCCCACTTATTTCGCTTCTCCTGAATCCTTTCTCAGTTAGTTCCCAGTGCCTCCACCATTCCCGACACTAGTATCTTCGGAGGTTGTTTTTGGCCGTGCAGGACAAAACCTAGAAGAGCTCTGGGGTCGAAATGGGATATCCACGTCTTCCCGACGCCGACACATTCTTTCCCGAGGTTAGCATTAGATCTCATCGGCCTGAACCCCCATTGGTCACCTTATGAGGTTTACAGAATGTAATTTTACCGACGCCGACACTCGGACCAGGCCTACTCTGAGAACAGTCCTGCCCGGCTTGCCCTACCACTTTACCGCTTTCCCTCCCTACATAATCTGACTTCGTCGGTTAAAAACAAACATTGCACCGGTTTTCAAATGAATGGAAATTGTCCTAGGTATTTTGTTGTATTACATTTACGGTTGGACAGCTTATTACATTTAGCGTTAAAATGTATTACATATACGGTTGGATAAGTAATTACATTTAGCAGTAATTGTATTACATTTACGGTTGGTATTACATTTAACGTTGTTATTGTGTTTAGCGGTGGTACAGACGTTACACGCTTGACATAATTCTTCCACTTGACGAGCACGGTACGCCTCGCAACAGACTCCACAGCAACTTCACGTGCTCCTGGAACAGGGTCTTAAATTTCTGTTTCCAATGCGCCACGCTGTCTTCCAGGTCTTCGTTTTGAGCGTTGGCTTCTTGCAATAAGGCGACCAAGTTTTTCTATCATTGACGATATGGAAGAGTTTGACAAAAGAAGTTGTTGAGACCTTTCCACAACCCTTTGCCTTTCCGAGACATCAACCGTGCGTGTCGTTTCTTGACCGAGTTCTTTCTCTTTCCCACTTCGCACAACACTTTTTTCCGGGGTGACAATTGCGCCATAACAGGCGGCGTCAATGGGATTTTGTTAGTGAGCAAGTTCAACACCATTTGTCTGACGACGTAAAATCCACCTTCACTGCCATGTTGTAACAGGTCTTGACGTTTGTAGCGGTTGGCTTCCTTCAACATGGATCGAAGAAATGGTAAATGTCGTGTAAAACTCACGTCCCATAGGTTGTATCGAAAATCGTATCTGGCACCTCCAACGTCAAACGCCTCCTCCAGATGCCCCTGTCCGCACGCCGGCCTTGGGGTATCACATGAAAGCATGTCCAAGAATGGAAAGCAAATGCTAACGAAATGGCACGAGGCTCGCCGAGAGAAAGATTACGAGTTCAATGTCTGGGATGAGCCTATTGCGAGTCGGACATGCCGCTAATGAAAGAGGAATGCCTGAGTTTCAAGCGATAGTTCGACGAGCAGACGGAGTTCTACCCTTTTGTTTCCACCACCATTGCCTCGCTTGCAACAAGTATTTCCGGATGAGCCGCATTACGGAAGGCACCCTTTCTAGGATTGCGTCAAACAGTGTATCCTTTCTAGTATGGCGTCGAAAGACCAACCAGTTCCGTGGGGCTTTCAAGTGGCTGCACAAGCACAAGTGCGAGCACCAGCTTAATAAAAGCAGACCTGTCCGGTCTGCCTCACCTTTAGCACGCAGGCAACTGAGGCAAATACCTCTTCGCAGAAAGCGTTACAGCATGGACGGGTATGACGCATGGACCAACACTGTGTACAAATTCCAAGGCTGTTTTTGTCACGGCTGCCTCACTTGTTTCACGCATCAAGGCGAGAATCACGCACAACATCTCGGCCTCACCATAGAGGACATGTACCTCTCCAAAATGAAAAATGTGGGAGTGTAAAATGGAACCGAGAGTGTGCGAGTCTTCGAGGACATCTTGGAGTTCGTGGCCCCATTGGAAGCCCTCGACGCTTTTTAAGGCGAACGCACCAACGCCATCCAACTCTGCTGTCGTGTGCAAGGTACAGGTTAAACTATTCCCTGTACCGTTCGGGGGGGGGAGGAATTAACGTTTCCTTCGCACCGTACCTGCGTGGAAATGGAACTACCCTAACCTCTCACCGAGGGACGTCACATTCGTCCGCACACCGAAGACGATCGCGTCTTGACGGGGACGTGCAAAAAGCCGTCGACATGGGTTACACTGTCCTCCACATGTACAAAGTGTGGCATTTTCCCGAATCTTCCATGGAGTTGTACTCCAATTACATCAATAAGTGACTCCAAATGTAAAAAGAAGCCGGTGTTTGACCCGAGTGAGTGGTGACGATACAATTAAGCGCGAGTAGTATGTGCGAGATAATTATATGAACGAAGGCGACCCGTCCACATCAACTACAACTTAGGATTGCGGTCACTTACCAAGATGATGTTGAACTTCTTTGGGGGCACAGTTGGGCAACGTTCCAACAAGACCCAATTCCTTGAATTCTGCGATTCTGTGAGATTCCACAACTTCCTGGTGTCATGAACGATGGCATGGTGGAGATGCACTTACAACACATCCAGGAAACGATCTCGTCCAACATAAGCGACACTTTGGTGGTAAGTTTCACCATTTGCCGGGCACGGCTCAAATCGTACAAGGCTCTGGAAGCGCTGGGAGATCGTGTCCTCCATTTCGAGATAGACTCAGTGATCTACGTGGACCACGACGACCTCCCGAGTCTGCCCCTCGGTGATTACCTCGGTCAATGCAGGGACGAGGGCGACGCAGGAGATTGCATCGAGGAATTCATGTCAGGTGGTCCCAAACATTTGCCTACAAGACCCACAAGGGTAAAGTGGTCCACAAAGTGCGCAGATTCAGTCTGAACAGTGAAAGCACCGAACAGCTCAACTTTGATGTCAAGAAACGGAGCGTGCTCGACAAAATCCAACAGTCGCAAGACGACCTAAAAACCAAACACCACGTGACGAAAAGCTACAAATTTGAACTACGACCTCACCTTCGTCAACTACAAATGGAAATACACGAGCTCGAAAAGCGGATCGTCGATCCTCACACCACAGGTGGCCCAAGCATAATATAAGAGATTGTATGGAAAATGGAACTGAGAATTCCCATCGATAAATAAATAAATTTAAAAAGTAACGCTGCTTAATTAAGTAGACAAAAGGTTATCTGGTTCTGTGAAGGGTTATCGCCACTGGAGAGGTTTTTGGTCGTCTACCCTAACAGTATATAAGAGAAAGAAAAGGTTGGACAGAATCGCTAGTTCGGCGAACGAATCTGCCTCGAAAACGGCTCCAATTTTGACTCGCCAAGTTCACAAAGGAATGCCTCAAATTCTCCTTTCGATCGAACAGTGGAAACGGCACTGAGAACGAAGTCAAATGACAACCCCACCGAGAGAGGGCATGATAGTTTTCAGAAACGTTTATTTTTAAACCTTCATACAAGGACAAACTACAAGACCAGGTAGCATTTTATCTACTTTATTAAGCAGCTTTACTTTTGAAAGGTTATTTATTTATCGATGGGAATTCCCAGTTCGGTTTTCCATACAAACTCTTACATTACGCTTGGGCTACCTGCGCTCACACCTCCCGGTCCTTTCCCTTTAGGTACGAGCCACAGCATTTGACGGACCAAGAAGAAGCCAATGCGAAGAACTTGAATTGTAATTGTTCCCGCGAATACGCCCAAAGTGACAAGCAAAGTGGGTGGATTCAGTCTGAACGGTGAAGGCTCCGCCCAAGTCAACTTTGATGTCATGAAACAGCACGTCTTGGAAGATACAAGCCTTATTTTAGTTCTATAAAACTAAACGTCATTAGGGGTTACAAAAGCTAAGAGAAAATGGAATCAAACAGGCCAATGGTACATGATAGGTTAAAAAGAATAACCGTAAGTAAACAAACAAAATTAAAACTAAAGCTTACAATAAAAAAAAAACCAGACGGTATCTGATTTTGGGCACAATTATAGATATATCAAAAGTTTCACCGGGTCTGTTTATGCCATTACATGCTGTTTGGTTCAAGCGTTTTTCCTCTTGAAATTAAATGCCCTTATGTGCCTTTTTGCTATTTGAATTTATTGAGCTCCAGTGAAATATTAGGCGATCGTATTAAAATACTAGCTGTTTGATCAGGTTATTTGTTTAGTACAATGCTTATCCTGATGTAGACAAAGATCAAGCCACAAATTGGTCCTGTTTGTAAAGTGGTCCTTGTTTAGTTCAGAGAAGAACGTGCACAACGAAATCCAACATGTACAGTCGCAGGACGAACCGAGACTGATTCAGGTGAACACAAGCTACAAGATCGAGCGAGATGCCAAGAACTACGACCTCTACACCTTCCCCAACTACAAACGGTTCAACCGCTCGTGTTCGATAAGCGGGTGGTCGATCCTCACACCCTAATGGGTACGAACAACAGCATTGGACATCCATTGCCCACCGAATGCGTTCGTTTTGGTTGCTAGGATGATTGTTCACCTTTTTGGTTGCAATGGGCATTTGGTTGCTGGGTAGTGGTAGATACGAGCGGAGGATACTACTCGCTTATCAACTGCCGATTCAGAACCTGTAGAATAGATGTTTCGTTTCCGGTTATTATTGACTCTCGCTATTTTGGAAGGGGCCTGTTTTAGCGGGAGTTGAAGGGTGCACCGCATACGTGGTTATTTAACAGACAACAAAGGAAATGTTATCAGTCATTGCCAAACGTCTTTATGAAGTACCAAACCATTTACAGATTCACGTTTGTTTAGAAATCATTATCACTGTCATTAAGACTGTTAGCTTGGGACCCATCATCCCGGCCTTCACCGCGGCCATCGTCGATGTCGTCATCATCTAGGAGCCCCTCGTCATCATCATCATCAACGCCGATATCGCTTTCTCCTGACGACAGAGAACCGCTCTCGTCCTACAAGGAATATAGAAAAAATGTTTATTGATCGGTTAGTCTTAGCACTTCTATCGACACGCGAAAGTTGCCAAAATGCAAAAATACAGCTCGTAAAGAATCGCCTGACCTCATCAGAGTCCAGTCCCCCTCCCATGGAACCAAACACACGGCCACCAGCCTCAGCAGCTGAAACCACAATGAACAGGAAAACATGAGATTCATGGCAAGCAAAATTACAAGGAATTCCTTTTCTTTAACTTGAGTTTTTAATCAATTATTTTCACGAAGGTGTTTTGGTTGTTCCTCTGTTTAGGCAAATTAACACTACATTGTACAACAGTTTTACTATCTGTACCGAGGGGACTGTTCCATTAGCTTTATTCCGAGTCAGAATACAAACATCGGTGACAACAAATCCCTTAGATCCGATATATTGAACTATCAGAATACGAGATTACATTGGATTTGTGTGTCGGCAAGAGTGATAAGGTGTTGTACAGCACAACCTATTCAGAAGCGAAGAACGCAGGGATAAGAGGTAACGCTGCCCACTAACCTTGAGGTCTGTCGGCCTTTCTTGTGTTGTTTGCGTCAAGAACAATTTCATCCTCCTCATCTCCCTCATCATCCAATTCTCCCAGTTCCTCCCCAGCGGCCATCCGTCCGCCCTGGTCTCCAGTCTGCATGTTCCTGATCATTGCTTCAGACTCCTGAATAGTCATAGCAACAATCAGTTATCAACTGCAGTCTACCAAAGCTTCAAACACGTAACGAACGTGGGATCCAACCCATGAAATTCCGCACACCGGTCGGACGATCTAACCACTAAGCTACAGGAACGTTAATGGAGAGCTTCATGCATGTCAGATTTACTAGGTTTCGTTCTGACATGCTTCTTGCATAGTGCTAGGATCAGCAAAGTTGAAAAGTCCAGTAAGTTCATGCTTCGAAACTCCCATCTTGTCTTATGTTTCTTCCATATCAGTGTAGATTTCTTACCTCAAATCTGTCTTGTTCAGCTCTGTTGATGTCCTCCAGAAGCTGCTCAAGGTAAGACAGATTCCGGTGCTTTTCCATAAATGTCTTAAATAATAAAACAAAACAAAACAAAAAGTGTTGATTCATTATTACCAAGGAAATCTCACTTTGTCAAGAATGCATGAAAGAACAATTCTCAAGTTCCACCACAAATGATCTCCTCGCTGTGAAAAACAAACAACCTAAGACCAACAAACTATTGATTTCTCACAAATGGAATCCTTGCTAAGGTAAAAAGGCAATTCACTACTCCATGATAGAAAATGACGACTTTCAGCTTGGTAGTCAGTTATCTAATACGCAACCCATGGACAGAGTTGTCTTTTAACGTCAGTTACCATAAAAGCTACAAGTGTTGTACCATACACCTATCAACCCGAGGGGAAAGCATGTTCTTACTGTCATGCTCCTCCCAGGTTTATAAATGGGTCCCATACTATTCTTGTTTGCCTGTTTCAAGCTACTAGTCACGGGAAATAGTCAAGTGAATTGCAATGTGGAAAACAAACTCTTCGTAGCACGGGTCCAATGCCAGCAGTAAGCGTGATGGAAGTATCTACGAGTACAAAGCCAAGATATATGAGAGTACCTTCAAACATCTTTGACTTTAATTGTATTAGAAACCGTGAAAGTGTGAACATTAAATTGGAAACCCAAGAAGGCGATAGATCTTGGCAACATTTCCAGCTACTTCTGTTAACACCCCCATCCCACCCCCCACAAAGGACCTGTCCCCCCCTCCCTGCTTTCGTTGGCTTTCAGTTCTCACTTAGCAGTTGGCATTCCTTATTCCTCAAAATCAAGCTGCATAATCCATTAAAAACTGTTACTTCCAATAAACCATTCCAGTAATTTTTACCTCGTAAACTTTTTTCAGTTCTTCTTCAAGTTTTTCATACTCATCCATGTACGCTGGCCTACAAAGACATGGGAAATTGCTCAATTACTGCTCAACTATACAAAGACATGGAAACAATACTAACTTACTTCTAAACTACTGTCCTTTTGAATTAAAAGTTAATGAGCAATGAACATGAAGCATGTAAATAAATAACCTTTAAATTTCTTTTGCCCATGTTTGTCTCGCACTGCATGATCATTCCTCTCATTTCATGGCTGCTCCCCTAGCACTACTAGAATGCTAATTCTACAGGCTAAACCCCAGCACTTCACAATGATCAATATCTCTTGCTATACTGCAACATTTAGTACATGCTGCACACACAAAATATTAAACAACATTGCATCAGAAGCCAAACGAAATTTACACTAGAGGCTTCCTGGGGAAGCCACAATCTAGATTGTCCGTCCTGCATTACCTGACAGTTTCTAAGCTTCGTAACCTCTTCTGGTTTCTCTCCAGTTCTTGTTTTTTCTTGTCTATTTTAGCTTCCAGGTTTGCTTCATCAGAAGCTATGTTGTCCAACATTTGATTGGTCTTCTTTATTTCATCCTAAACAAAAACAATGTTTTGAAAACTTTATCATCTGTAGCTGTGAGATCATGAATAAGCAGCCTCATTAACTGTCAGACTGTGACCTGTCAGACTTCTCCATGATCTTCCCTTTGCCTAAGCCAAGATCCGATATTTTACACCCGACCTGGGCAATTGATAAAATCAATAATCGATAACATTCGATAAAATTAGTTGATTGTATCGGAAATCGATAAAAATCGATAAACGGATTTGTTGTGAGAAATTGATATTTATCGATTTTTCAATCAGTTTTATCGATTTTATCGAAAATTATCGATTTTATTGGTAACATTTTTTGTGTCGAAATATGTGAGCTTTAATAATAACGACAACCTCTATAACCAGCTCTAATATCGGGTTAAACAAAAGATTGCCGTCGCTTCGACTCAAAACGTCTTCCTTGGCGGTTGCTTAGATAGGTAAATAGCTGAGATGTCGCTTTCGCAGATACTTGGGTCGATACAGCACAGTTATCCTGCCAGCTTAATAAACCACATCTAGTGAAATACATTGTCAAATAGTTTTATTCGTGAACAAAGCCACCGCAATCATTTTACTGCGATTAAGCGTCTTTTAAAAATAAAATCAATGTCAAAAATTAAAGACATGAACGATTGACATCCATCGATAAAATCGATAACAGTAATTACCAGAAGAGTTGTGAGACAGAGTATCGATTTGTATCGATTGATCAATACAATCGATAACGTTTACGTGACTGATATCGCTAGTTATTGATATATCGAACAGTTTTCCGATATCAATTTTTATTGATTGCCCACGTCGGCTTTTATAGAAATCAGCCTTTTATCAGGCTGCTGCCTTGTGGAACTCCTTAGACAATAGCACAATAGCTGCTGACAGTTTACCTAGTTTTAAGAAACTTATTAGGAATTTAAACTGAAAATTTTTATGGTTACAATTAATTGCTAGTTAATTTTATTGTTTTGTATTAGAAGTATTTTATCGTTTTTTCTTTCTAACACAGGACAACATCAGCTCTGCTGTGATTAGTTTCATTATTATTATTATTATTATTATTATCTTCTCAAGTCAAGTTCTCAGTTGCAGGTATCTATTTGCATCACCCTTCAAAAATTGTGTTCCAGTTATAAACTAATTTATAATAAAGCAGATCCTACAGAGGTGCACAAAGACATTCTATGTCCACAAAATAAGGTATTAATCTAATGGCTCATGAGCACAGTGTATACATTTCATGGCAAGAAAATGCTAGGATTTTCACTAGCTACTCGCTCTGAATGGGACAAGGTGCAGTCACCCAGTGGCTATTTCCTTGGACATTTGGATCAACTCCTGGTCTCCATAACTCCATATTGTCTCTCTCCACCAAGGTTTGCGAATGGTACTGGAGGTAACACTAGCAGTACATTCAAGCTATTGTAACCACAGGTCAGTGCCTACTGTATGGGCCATGCTTAGGCTCAACTTCCAGTTGAGCATGGAGAAATAAGCCAGGGTTCAATGATATTGTCAATGTTTCAAAAAGACATGTCAACCATTACCAAGAAAAATTGTTGAAGGTGTAACCATGAGCTTAGTGTTACTACAATGACAACAACACATCACCTGAACAGAAATGAGGCTTTTCTTTATTCCATTTTCCAGCTCATTTAACTCCAGTGGCTTAGCTATTGCGCTGGTCCGTATCTCCTGAAGAGAGGGGCAAACTTTAAGTACAAGGGAATTCTCCAAGAACATCATACCATTAAGTCATTTATATATCCCCAGATAGTCATTCATCCATTTAGGCTGCCAATAAGTCTCAGTCAGTCAGTCAGTCAGCCAGTCAGTCAGTCATTTAAAACCAATAGTAACCCCAGTCATTCAGCCAGTCACCACTGAGTCATCCTGAGCTAGTAAGTCAGAAGGCGAACAAGCCTTTCGTTTGTTGATTGGCTTGTTTGATCTCATGTTTATATGTTTTTTTTTTGCTTGTTTATTCATTCTGTCATTTTGTCAGTCTTCAGTCAGACAGTCATTCAGTCAATTAGCTATGTCAGTCAGTCAGCCCGCAGGGAGGGGGAGGGGGGTGGGGGGAGGTACTCCCATACATAACCGAAATAGGTATGTGAAGGGTACGGTTTTCAAGCAGTTTGGTCTGGGATATAGGGTGTAGAAATCAGGGAGCTTTGGGTTAAAATAGGGTATCAATTACCGGGAAACTGGTACATGGTGTGACAAATTTAGACCAAACTAGGGTTTGCAAAACTCGGAAAAAAATGCAAATTCAATCATGGCAACTTTGTCGACCAGCAGATGGTTTTCCACTATGTGGTTACATTGAACAGAAGATTTCTGGAAGATAGCTAGTCTGGTATAGGGTAGGGATATTTGGCAGCTAGTCTGGAATAGGGTTGCAAAGTGGAGCTGAAAGTGGTCTGGTATAGGGTAAGGGTTTCACAGTCCCAGCGGCACACCCCCACCAAAAATTTACCGAGTACCCCCCTCCCCGGTCAGTCAGTCATTGGGATGACCTCATTTGTTTATAATTAAATTAGTTGCAATTAAGAACTGATGCAAGGCTCCAAGAATAATTTAGCAGTGGATAATAATGACTGACCCTTAATTCAACTTCTCTACCCAGCAAATCATAAAGTGCTGCTCCTCTTGATGTTATCTCTGAAGCAAGCTGACGGGATGCTTTCAAGTCACTTATCTGAAAAGAAAATGTCATAAAAGAATGCAAGTGAGTATCCAGCAGCACGTGGTGGATTTCCTATGAAAATATCCCTAAAATTTAAAAAATACCATCCTAAACCTAGCCACATGGGATTCAGCCCTCTCAAAATGTCTTTTAGTAGTAGGCAACATTAAGGAGTAGCAGCCAATAAGAGCAGGGTCCCCTAAAATCTGTTAGGGGAATTCAGTGAAGTAAGTTGCAAAGGATTGACTTTGGGCAGCAAATTTACCAGGGGTCTGCAAATTTTGATACAGCTGGAATTAATCTTAAAAACATAATGAATCTAAAGCGTTTGCTCAAATTTACCTCCCATTGATTATTTAGCCTTGATGTTAGTACAGAGGTTACAGTAAAAACCCGCATATAAGAACCTACAATTTCCGAGGTCAGGCTGAACAGGTTCTTATATTTTTGGGTAGTTTTTCACAATTCAGGCTGATTAGGTTCTTAATAGGTTCTTATTTTTCAGAGGTTGTCGTAGTGTAACCATTGGGAGAAATATTGTACTACTAATTTAATACATAATGGTTTAGCACTTGTATTTGCATATGTGTCATCCATATACATTCTACAGTATATGTTTATTTTATATTTCTATATTTCCTTAATTATTGGATATATATATTTGTGTTAAAAATGGGTAGACAGACCTGCACAACTCCTGCTTTATATACACAATAACTTTTCGTCAGAAGGTTCTCACACAATTAGAATCCAGAATTTTGACCATCAAAATTGGAGTGATTTTTTTGTTTAAGAACCTTTGCCAGGCTGAACAGGTTCTTATATTTTTGGGTATTTAAATGCCAAATTTCAGCCTGTAGGTTCTTAAATCACTAGGTTCTTATATGCGGGTTTTTACTGTATGTTAGGCCCATTTTCAAACACTGTGCTACTGCCATACCAGGCTGGCTTGACTTTAACATGACTGTTGAATTAAATAGCTCTCACAAAACAAAATGGAGTTGTACTAATAAAGCAACCTTTAGAATGTATTTGATTGTTATGAACTGAAGCCCAAAAATCAACTTTGTTTTTATTGTTTCCTTTGGAAGTCTTGGACATGTAAAATCAAGTTTTGGTAATTATTTTAACTCGCGACTTGCTATGCACAAAAAAATTGGGTTTGAAATTGGGATTTTCCCACTTTTTGGGCTTTGTCATTGTGGGCTCGCAACAAATGTCAGCGGCATGTTGTGATGTAGGTTATGGGGAGGATGAAGCATTTGTACCGAAGAATACTAGCAGCCGCTACAAAGCTAAGGCTGTGTTTTTTTGCATATTGTTTTCCAGTATGAATTGTGTACAGCCAATTCAGTTTGGTATAATTTATTGTTCTTTTGAAAAACAACTGACTCATAAGACGAAGTCTGTGACCCAAATATTGAGAGAATCTGGAGCCCCGAATTAGCAAGGATTTCAGTACTTCAAGCTATGTTCACGGCCGACAATTAATTTATCAAGAAGTCGAGGAGCTCAATTAAAAGTGCGATCAATCAGGTTTGTCTCCATTCGTTTGGTATTTCTATTATTTTGTTGGTGAGTGAGTTGGATTTAGAATCGATGAAATTATCGCTCCGGTCAGTACAAAATGCAGACTGCAGACCAGGTGATATGCCCGGCTATGTTAAGTGTAACACTAACAGCCCGGACTACATGTTCATGTTCGCATTCGAATTTTTCTCCTCCATGCAGCAGTATAACTATAACCCAGCGGGCTAAGTTAAGAATTCCGGCTTCTGTACCGTTCCTGTGTGGCAAAAAATAATCTGTAGCCCAGCAGATCCATTGTTTTGACACCAAGGTCATACAAAAGTGCTTATTGCATATTGAATTTCATGGTCTGTTATTTCTTACTGTTATTGCAATATTTTCGCCTGGCTTCCAGCTTTTCGAGAACATAGCATTTAGAACTTAGTACTGGGCGAATAAACTGGCAAATCACTCCAGTGTCGATTGTCAGTGAAGATATTTTGAAACAAACTTAACGGAGGAAAGTGGTGTGGCAAAGCAATAGACTGATACATAATAGTCCGTGAGTGTGCCAAAAGCAAGATACATATTGTAGTTTTATTTATCAACGAATCAGTTATTTTAGCCTACCAGTTCAAACACCTGATGCAAGAACGCAAATTTCTGCCGTCTCCAGTTGAAAAATAATGACAGCAATTTACAGTGTAATGAAAACATGACATGTCAAAAGAAAGTTGCGGTTATTTGATGACTCATGAGCAGAGTGCTAAATGTTATAAATGTTTGAGCCGCAATCCACTATAATTACAAAAGTAAAAATAAATTTGCAAAGTTTGGGATAAATGGCTACATGACATAGAGTAGAGTGGGTTACAAAAAATTGTAAGACAAAAATATAGATGCTGGAAAGCATCTGTGATAATGTTTATTTACTAGATCTGAACTGACTACAGTCGTCGAGTTTCCCGTGAACTTCAACTTGTCTATCGGTAAATTTAGACAAATCATTTATTAAACTAGATATAACTAACTTAAAACCTAGTATTTTTTTTTCAGAAAGAGAAGCAAACTCTAAATAAACAGATGACATTTTCCGAAAATTTGCGCGGGTGTTTAGTATCAAAGGCGCGCCACTGATCCGCGGTGAAAATGTAACTTACGTCTTCAAGGACAAGTGGGAAGATTCCAGTAGAGATAGTAAAAGAGGAGAACATTTCGAATGGGTATTTATCCAGCGTCAAAGTACAAGTTCTACATGGGTCAAATCAGTACTTCTCTTTATAACTCTTGCATTCGTTCCCCATAACCTACTGTACGTCATAGGCTACCAAAATGACCGCTGATACACCCATTCTGCACCGCAATGTTGATGGCACAAACTCGCAGTAAAATAATTTTTATGAGACCGAAAGTAAGCCAGTACACAAAAAAATTTTCAAACATTAATATTTATGGCTTAAGCTTTAAGGAAAAAAATGCTTGATTTTTGAAACCAAGTGTAGTACAACAGAGCTTCCAGTGCCACACAGCAGTGACACAACTTGGTTTCGAATGTCATGCCACTATCAAACTTAATGTGATCTTTGTACTGCTATAGTTTGGCATGACAGTAGCAGGATATCTGAAACATGTGTCCCTTGCTTTTGATGTTGGCTGTTCCAGGCTAAAAAACCACATGGCACACAAGTCAACATTTTTTTTTTTTTTCAGTTTGCCTGGGTAGCAAGCTTGTTATGTTTACTACCAAGAAATACAGATAAGAATACTTACTCTTGATGAGATATCAAATGTCAAAGAGCTCACATTGGACTCTTCAGCTGCCTACAGTTTCAAGGATGTATTGAATTGTTAGGATCACATCGCAAATTGTGTACACATTAAAGTGCGATTTTATATATGTGTAATTATAATGTTCCTGAATTTGTTCCTTGGGAAGTAAGTGAATTACTAGTAGTAACTCTAATTATATCACACCTTTCAAGAAGATGGCATTTGGCAATAAATCAAGCAACAGGATTTCATATATATAAAATAAACCACTGGTACAGTACATGTATTTTTAAGTAACTTCATGCACTGTATAATGGCAATTACTCAGAAAGTACTGACAAAGCAAGTTAATCCCCATATAAATTTGGAAAACATTTACCTCATTGCCTGCATTTGTCTTCATTGCACTGTACAGAACAGATGTTACTTTGAGTAATTCCTTGACAGCATATCCATCAGCACCATACAGCTTCTTGGTGTTCAGTTTGATATGTGCCTTGGTTGCCTGCATTCAACAACAAAATGATTTAACAAGTCTTCACAAATTGGCTTTTAGCCTGGGGGGGCTACTGAATAGAGTTTTGTACATGAACAGGGAGGCTCCGCTCGGAGGTTCAAACCTTACCCCATTAATATTAATACTTAGCCTAATTTTACCAAAATGGCATCCCTTTCATATACCTAGAGCAAAACTGCACCCCTTTCTTATACCTCAAGCATTAGCCAAAACAGTAGTAAGAATTTCCTGTAATCGCCATGTTTTTCCCAGGTTTTCAGCCGTTCTGATTCAGCTGCGTAGCCATTTCTGCCAAAATGTGGCACCCTTTGAAATACTTCGTTTTAGCCATCATTTATTCCACTTTGCAGCTAATTAATTTTTGTGACCCTTTGGTATACTAAAATGGCAATTTTCCCTACCTTTTAATATACTGCGCACCCCTTTCGGTCAGAGCCTCACCCGTATAGGCCACTATAGGGAGTAACCCCCGGGGGGCTTTTAGCCACAGTGTTTCTAAGCACTAAAGTTATGGGTGGTCAGTTCATTAAGCACAAAAGATCTACTGATGAACTGAAACATGCCTTGGAAGTCTGCAGGTGCTCGTAGACATGTAAGTTTTTGTCCAAAAACAGAAGCTCATGGAAAAGTGTGGAAAAAAGGCAAGTGGTTTTTTTACATTTTAGAATAAAATTATAGGTTATGTGAGCAAGCAAAAACCCATAAAGCACGCAACCATTAGTGCAGTTTTTGCTCTGCATATGACATTACAAGAGTGCCTTATACAGTGTGAGTCTTCTCAATCACCCTCTTCTCAGAACACAACAAGTTGTCTCACAGAAACAATTTATTGTCTCCTCACACCCTCCCTAAGTTAACCTGACTATTGCTTCACCAGGGTTGTACACAACTTTTCAAGTAGCTGGCAAAATTTCTAAGAACAGCTGTAGCCGGAAAGTGATTATCGAGCGCTGAAAGTAATCCCTTCCAGGGGTCTGGGGGCATGCCCCCCCCCCCCCCCCAGGAAATTTTTACATTTTAAGTCCTCAGAAACGGAATTTCCTTGATTCTGAGCAAAAATTTTCAATAATGTTGGTTCCAAAAGTAATCGTAACTTTCGTAACTTTTCAATTTTATTTGTATAAACTCATGCCTTCAGTGGTTTTCTACATGTAATTCCCAGAACTCAACGTAATGAACTAATAATTTGTCTTTAAAAAAATATATATCACAAAAGTAGCTGCCACAACCGACCGAAGCAGCCGGTTAATTCTGCCGGCAGCCGGCTGTTAGGGACAAGCCTGCTTCACAACATGACTTTGATTAAGTACACTGTTAGTTACCTTTCATGGCCCTGCCCTGTACTTGTACATGTAATTTGATTCACTGATGTCGTTAGTAATGCAAATTAAGGGCAGGAAATTGCTACCAGCAGCAGCCCATCACCCCAGGTATTAAAGCCCAATCAGAGAAAGAGCATATTATTCTCTTCCTTAACTGGATATACTTTGCCCCGTGGCTTTGCCCCAGCCATATGCCTGCCTTGCACTACAGTGTAGGCTTAAACACAGAGTGATCCTACATGAAGAGGCTGAGGTGTTCAGCCTGTCAATCACAAATCCCAACAGGTGCCGATGGATGCATTTAATTGGACAAGAAGGAGCATGTCTCAATTCAAAATTTCTTGCTTTACCCAGGCCATATATAGTGTGGCTTGGTTTCTTCAAAACTGGCACGTGTATGAATTTTTTCAGAAGGTCACCTCCCAAGGTAGGAGGTAACCTTAAGTGCCGGAAATGAATTTGCAACAGTTTAAGGTATTTGAACTGGTTGAAGGTGAAAAATAAATCCTATCCAAAAGTTCGATTACTTGAAAGATAATGCAAAATTTAACAAAACTGCAAAAGATGAGAACTTTATTCCTATTAGGAGCGGAGAAAATGAAGGATGAGTTTGGTTGTTATGCGTGTTATTTTCCTTCGATTTGTGAAATTTGAAACAATATGATCACATGTTGACAGCTACATTGCGTTCACTCAAATTCGAACATGCGATCATTAAGTGAGCATTGCGGGTGAAATTCGACGAAAGGACCGTGAAATACTTTTGGATTACATTTCTAAAAGCAGTTGTTCACCACTCTTTTAAATCTTTGGCCTTTCTGAGACCTTAAAATCCATCAAGAAACCGATTTGTTATCTGAGTTTCGTGCAGTGCAGACAAAACTCAACATGAAACTTGTAACGCAATACGCGTTGCTATGCTATTCGTATTTGTTTACACCGCCATTTTTTCCGATGGTGAGCAGAAAAATTTGGAGCCTTTCAACCGCTTTCGTGCTCCAATCGGTAAGTTTCTTCCTCAGACATGTTGGACAACGGTCTACACACAAAAATCTAACATGGCGCCGCTGAATGAGCTGCTTGCAAGAAGATGTCGGCGATAAACTGGCACATTTTAAGGGCCCATACCGACCGCACTGAAAGGTATTTAAAAAATGAAGACGTTGATTTAACATACCTGCTTGAAATTTGTGCTGGTTTTTCTTGTGAGGTGAAATAAACTTTTCACAGGAGCCCGGACTGAAAGGAGATATGTACTCGATATTATAGCCGCTTTAAGTGACGACTCATATTTTTTTCTTTAAAACACGATATCTGAAGAAAGAAGCGGGCTTCGTGTCCGGGCTCCAGTGAGTTTCTTCCTTTTCTGTATACAAATAAATCCCTACATTTCTTTTCCAGCTGCCTTTTAAGATAAAGCTGTAAAACGACAAACTAAAATTTTTGAGCCCACAATTCAATTGCGATTTGTCACCTTAGGTGTGAAAATTGTCACCTCGGACATCTAATTTTTTGACGCGTAACTTTAGTTGTATCGACCTGATGTATTTTACTTCAACAAGTTTTTTTCATTTTGAGCAATTTTTATTCAAAATGAACGTGTTAATAGCGATCCAACTACCTTAAGACTTTGGTTTATTGATAGTTACGTGGACATCAAGCTATTTTGGTAACATGGAACTTGAATTAATGCATGTAGTCTCTGGTTCAAATCAATGTTTATCAACTCTAGTTGAGATTGTCAGACTCACATAATGGCAGTATTTTCAACTTCAGTTCAATTTGATGGCTTACTCGTTCTTGTACACTGTATTTCTAGCAACTAGGTCTTTTTATTCTAGTACATGTACTAATTCACCATTTGGATGAACAATTTAAGAATATTCCCCTTGATATACACTGCGTGAATGTAACTTTGGCATCTGCCATGTAACACTGATTAGCTTGGAACCAACAAAGCATTTCAGAGGGGCCAGAGCCAAACCCTTTTATATGCTTGCTCCATGTTTAAGGCATCTCCTCCAGAATAACCATGAAATAACAAGTTCTCTTGCTAAGTAAAGAACATTCAATAATACCATGAACTGAGCCAGCGACTTTATGAACAAAACTCTGTCCTGCTCTGTATCGACGTCTGTTGGTAATTCAACATTTGGGTCATACCTGCAAAAAAAAAAATTAATCATCACTTTTAAAGTGAACCTCAATTTTAAAGCAGATAGAATAAATTTCCTCTTTTATAGGTTATTTGACAACACAACATTTTCAAGTAAACACGATATTTAGTAGGCCACGTCACTAGAACAGAAAAACTTCAACACATTTTTTCGCATTATTCTTCATAAATCGGTGTATATGGTTAAAGAAGTTACAAGAGCATAATAACCCGTATAGAGTTCTTGAAATTCACCTTACTATAGAAGTTATGGTATAACAAAGATGTATAGTTAGCTAACAGATTCTTCAAAAAAACCAAATGTTATCTCCTGCCTCCAAATAATTCGAATTTTTCATTCAAATGCATGGTTTGGGACTAATTGGTAATACTGATACAATGGCATTGGTAGTGGGTGTTAATCGTCATGTTTCACCACCCTAGCAGTATAAAATACACCAAAACATCTAACCATGAAATACCATCCTTATAGTAACGACAACTATAGATCTTAAGTTAAGGAGGTCACCTCTTTATATTTAAACAATAGAGTTCTTCTGTTGAAGGCACTATTGTGTGATAGGTTGCCCGAAGAAATTTGATATTCACAACAAATATTAGCCCGAAAATATAGTTGGAGGGCTTAAATGAAGTTTGAACATCAAATTTCCGAGGGAACACACATAGGGCCTGAGACAGAAGGACTCTATTGTTTTTACTGTACAACGCTGAATTTTGAGTGAAAATTGCCACACACTGGCACTATTCGCTGATAGGTGCCCGCTAAGGAGAGACACTATTGCATCACATGCTCAATTTCGACCAATGGAAGTACGCCAACATTTAACGTTGTACTACAAATCTGGTTAAAAGATTATCTACCGGTAATCAAAATTGATGAATGCAGGTGTGCTTGGAAGCACATAATGAACTTATTTGTTTCCACAAATTTTCCTACAGCTTTGCCAACCACCTGTTTCAGCCACTCTGTTGTGCTACACAAACATTTCAAAATTTTTATGAGTGCGATTTAACAAAATCTGGTTTGCTATCAACTTTGGGGGACACCTTGTGAAAGGGGCAGCGATCCTCAATCACCTCTTTTAGGGCATTTTGGTATATTTCACTTGGGGTGTTCAGGACAGGACCCTAATATTTGTAGCAACCAAAGTATCGTTTATGGTTGCAGCAAATATACCGGTATATGAAAAAAAGATTTGTGACAGTGCTTTGAAAATCTATCAACAGATGAAAGCATTAGATGACATCGTCTTTATCGTCACTAACGTCACTGTAGCTAAGCTTATATAATACATTTGTATGCCTGTTTCAGAATGGTTTATTAGATCAGCTAAGCTTAAGTGACGTCCAGATTGACCCTTTAGCAATTTAGCATCCCAACTCCTTTCACATTTGAGTCCGCTTGGGCAGTCCAGTTCAGCACAGTAACTGCATCTTTTCGTTTATAACGTTACCAACAGCTGCAACGATCGAGGTTTATAACACTTATATAAAGGTAGGCTTACTTTGTTCGAACATCTTAACAATGCTCTGTTGTCAACAAGTAATTAAATGACAATGACATTTTACCTCCTAACCAGCCACATCAAGACTTCGGCGACCAAAGGGAAGTTAGGAGAACGAAAGTTCTCCATGGATATGAGCCTAGGGTAACCCAAGGCTCGCATCATTTCGGTAAAATCTACGGAAAACGCGACAATTTCAGTTAAATCTGACTGCACCGCATAAAGTAATAGCTAAATAAATGTGATAATTACATTCTTCAAAACATGGAAAAGAAAATCAGAAACAAAAATATTCTACTTACTTCTCAAGTCACGGTACGACATTTTTATTTTAAACAACATTGCGCATGACCAGAAGACACCGCTGGCTGAACAACTGCTATTATTTGTTTACAATGTTCCTATGGAAACATAAAGAAAGCGAAAGAAAGCGGGAGAAAAGAACCAAAGATGGCGGCAAGTCCCGGCGCAGAGGAAGATTCAGTGTATGACGCGGGAAGGTTGTCATTGTTTGATCTGATTTTGGAAAATACCCGAGCCCAAAACAAGGTAGAAGAATAAAATCTTTGTTGTTTCTGCTCCTACCATTTTTTTCCCGGATAGTAAAGGATGCGAAAACAAGCCCAGATTTTTATTGTCTAAACGTGGGTAGATGATTCAGATCAGATGAGGAAGTTAGCTTATCAATTTGTGTGTGTATGCAGTAGTAAGAGGAACTTACGCTTTTGTTCTTAATCTTTCTGCAGAAGCAACTTGTCCATCGACTTGTTTATGTGTCGAAAATTCGCCAGGACGTGAATGATAGGAAAGAAATTGGCGGTGAGAAATTTGTTTTGTATGGGGTGAGCGGGTCTGTAAGCTTAGCTTAAGCTTATGTGACTGTATTTTAAGCTTAAATTAGGTAAAACGTTTAAGCTGCTCTTAAAATAGAAGCTTCGTGGTCTTCGTGGTTTCTTTTTATTGATTTATTTTGTTGTTATTTGGGTGTACCGATTGGAAACAGTATTCATGAGCAGTAAGGCATTAGCCTGATCAAATTTTCAAAGCCTCTATGTGTTGTAAAATTGAAAAGTGGCCTCTTGCTGGCTTCTGTGATAATGACTTGAGTTAGTTTCCTCCTGTTACAGCTCACTATGAAAGACTTTTTAAGGATCTACAAGCACAAGTCCATGGTGAAGCTGTGACAGGACTGCTGCTCATTTACCCAGTTCATATCATTCATGTTGTAGAGGTAAGAGATTTGGCAGCTCCTGTGTGCCTGGGAGGCAGAGAAAAATAATTTTACCTTATTATAGGAAATTAACGCTTGTGTTGATTAAGGTATTTGAAATTAATGCGACCTAAATTAACGTGAATTGAAAAATTCCTCCCCAATAAAGGAAATTAACGCGAAAGAGGTAAAATTTCAAAATGAGGAAAATTAACACGATTAACACAAAGAAACACTTTGTGGTCACGACTGGAACAAATTTATTTCATGACTGACTTTAAACATAGGCACGCATTGCGTGCTTGACCTATGTTGAAAAAATGACAGGTCTCATCCTAGCTTATTTGCAATTTTTAAGACATACTCTGAGGACAAAACAACACACACGATCATTCTTGTCAATACTTCCCCCTCCACTATAGCACACTGAGCGCTGATGGAAAGTAACTGTTTCGAAAACAGCTTTTTCGTTTACTCAGCAATACCCCTAGAATGCAAGACAAAATCCTGCTAAAAACCCAGTCGGACCAAAATTGGAGATTGAGCAACCATCGGGCCAGTAGGCTACAAGCTAAAAAGTCAAACTGACACTAGAACAAAACAACTCCATAAAAATTTCAAATTAAATCTAAAACTGAAACCTCAGTTAAGGTCAGCTAATAATTGTCTGCATAGTACTAAATGATATAAATCTAGGTCAAGACAAGAGTTGAAAGACACAAGTGTATTAGATAATAATTTGAGAAGACGTCAGCCATTCGCACTCCCAGTTGCACAAACTTGTTTATGAAAATTGAAGACCGAAAGAGGACAAGGATCGTTTTTCAAACAAATTTTCTTTCCATATGTTCCTGTATATGATAAAACCAAGAAAGAAATCATTTCTGTGTCGGCTGGAAAATCTGTGGATATGACTGATATAAATCATGGACAAAACATCGTAAACTAAAATTTAACCGAATTATGGGAAGAGAAAACAGTTTTAAAAACCTACAGACACGCTTGAATGAACAAACTAATTTATGCAAATTGCTATCTTAAACAAGTCACTATAAATTTCAAAAACCATATGTTCCCTTATATGATAAAACCAAGAAAGAAATGATTTCTACGTTGGCTGGAAAATCTGTGGATATGAGTGATATAAATCATGGACACAACATCGTAAGCTAAAACTTAACCATATTATGGGAAGAGAAAACAGGTTGAAAAACCTACAGACACGCTTGAATGAACAAACGAATTTATGCAAATTGCAACTTTAAACGCTTCGCTATAAATTTCAAATTACCAAACAAGCTGTTTCAAAAACCTTGCAAAGTACAGTCAAAATTATCCATATCAAGCACAGATACAATCTTTTCAACCAGCATCTTGCTCAAAGATACATAGCCAAAGCAGCTGTTTCATAACACAAATCACAAAAGAACAAATTAAATTACAGTTTCTTGTCAACAAGTCTATTTTTGGAACGAGATCGTGTTTTTGTCATGTTCCACCGTTGGCCACGACAAAGTTCAATTTTACCTGCTCTTACAATAGCTTCTGGAAATTACCATCAATTCCACCACACCAAGTGTTTACTGAAAATATAATACTTGAGAGGAAAAAGTAGAAAAGCACATTTGCGCTGATCCTTTCCGTCCCCATATGTACATTCAACATGGCCGGTAATCTTAACCTTGTCTGACCTACAGCTTCAGTAAGCGGATTCTAACCAGCTCTTTCATTGGTAGACTGTACTCTTAGCTTAGTAGCCTTAATCTGATTGGTGCCACATATATAGTGCCACATAAATTCCCCCGGGGGGCACACTCGCATGTGAAAGGTGCATGGATGCTTGTCATCTCACGTTCACCATCTGTTTCAGTATAGCTTTAATTCAAATTTTCCGACGAGCATTCCCGCCCATCTCACATGTGACTCCCGCCCCCCCCCCCCCCCTCCTCGACCAAAAATACATACATACATAAAAACAAACAAACAAACATAGAAAGCAACAAACTGCAGTCTGGCTAAGACCCTATGTTTTCAACATAGGTCAAAAAATCATGAACCAAAGAGATCTACAGGGGTGCAAGGCAATTTCTTTGCAGACAGTGTTTGTTAAATTCTGCCTAAATGTAGGAAAGCTATCATTTTGTAGGTGTCAAGAATGTCTGGACTGGATCCAGAATTTGGTATTTAAATGAAGGAAATTAAGGTTGCAGAAATGAATGCTCCACTTAATTAACAATGTGGAAATTAACGCTCACAAAAATAAACATGACTTAAATTAACGCAAATTTTTACAATTCGTGTTAATTTCATGGAGCGTTAGTTTCCTATAATAAGGTATGTACCTAAAGGAGGGGAAGTGGATGTATAGAAGGGCCAGAGTGATAAGGAGTAATACTTAGTGGGGGTGAAACCTATGAATGGGAGGATAGTGGGGTTAAGCCTGGGAGAGGTGGAGGGGTGGGTGTGTGCTTGGAAAGAATAGCAGTGAGCATGTTACTTGGAGAGGGATATATTTTCATCAAATCAATGATAACATGGGAAGACTATGAGTGGAAAGACTACCTGTGAGAAATGCTTGCATGCAACCAGAGCCAAAGCCAATGCAATATGTGTCATCAATCTCTTCCATTACTTCTTCCATTTATTGAGCTGCTGAACCTGTTCTTTATCTGAGATATCTCCCAAATGTCCAAGTTGTGTCGGGAAAAAAATGCAAACTTTCTATTGCATTGCTTTGCATAATTATGATGTCAGTTTTTCTGGTCTACAGTGTCATCAGCAATAACCATTAGAGCCAATTTAGTGGGCAAGAATTCTCGCAGTTATTGTTTAAAAAACATCAGTGATACAAGTCATGTAGTTTTGTTTCTGGCAAACCAAAAACTCTTGCAAACATGATGATTCTGTCGCTAAACATATTTTAAAAAATAAATTCCCTTTTACTAACATTGTCCCTTGTGTAGTGAAATTAGTTGCACTTTGGGAAACATGAGCATGATCTTTTTGGCCACACACACAATGATGCCTAGTGTTATCCGTGACGTTAAAGTGGCTAATACAAATCCTGAATAAATCTTGTAATTTCTTGATCATAACATTACAGGACTCTGATAATACTGATTACTTGACCAGGCATGTTTAAACACATCTCCTTCATTTTTGTTAGACTTCTTATAACATGCTTCTCAAAGTCATAAAGGACTTGGAAGAAGATGAAAACAGTATCAGGTAACGTAAGTGTAAAAAAGTAAATTAAGTTAAATATAAGTTATAGTCTAATTTAAGCGACTATGATGTTACTGAGGGCTATCACTTGTGAACAAAGTAAATGTTTTTGTAAGAATGTCATGATTCAGGCAACATTGATTCTGTTCAAACGAAATCAGAATTGAACAGAACTTTTGTTTAGTGGAAAGCCCAAATATATTCATGAAGGGACACTTTGTAAACAAAGTGTGTGGCAATCAGAAATAAGAATTTTTTTAATATAAAATGGTTAATTAACACTACTCTGTTTTGCAGTGGTATCCTATTAAACACAAAAGTACTTGTGTGCACTGGTGATGTATCCTTTGAAATAACTAATATACCGTAACTTTAATTTGCATGACCCTTTGCAGAAAATTTGAGTTGGTAATCCGTCACAGGTTAGGCCTTGCCAGGGTGGGCTCCCGTGTCGATTGTTTGGATTTTAAAATGTCTCCTGTCGGTGTTTTGTCAATACTTAACTTCGCTGTCAGAAATTAAAAGAAGTTAAAACAAAGGTTGTCTTTTGTCGTGATACTTTTTGGGCCAAGTCACTTGTCTGAATTTACCCTGGCAGGGCCTCACAGGTGAGCTGGATGGAGTCACTGCATGACAGAAATCCTCCAAAAGTTAAATATTCTAACATGTGTCTGCCATGAGAACATTCTACTGAATGTAAAATGAGTTGTGAGCAGGTACCATTTCTGTCAAATAATCCATCTGATTCATCTGATTAATGCTATGTGGCATTTCTTTGTTTTGGCGACATTTTCCTGTCTCCAAGGCTACTTCTTTTTTGAAGACATGGGTCCCATGTTCTCTTAGAAAATAATTGTACACACTTTAGGTCTATAAAAGCCGATCTCTTGGAGAAAAACTGCCATTTTAAGCCATGAACACTGTAATTTGGTTCCTGTTGCTCAAATTCTAGTCTAAACATCTCTGCAGCAGGGAAACTAAACTTCTCTTCCAATTCTAAGGTATTTTTGCAAATTTGAGTTCGGGCATGCATGTTGTTTTTGGTTCTCAATTCGTTTTTTTGTAGGTTTGTTGGCTGTTTAATAGCCTTTCCTTGTTTTAGAAAGATTTCACCTTACCTTTCAGAAATGGAGAAATTTTGAACAAGAAGTAGCAGGCAGCGCCAAGGCCAAATTTTGCTTCAATTTCACAAGGAAACTTTTCTCACTTTTCTTTGTGTATCCCTAAGCCCGGATGTTCGAAAGCTGGTTAACACTAACCCTGGATTAAAATTTTGTAATAATTAAAGTTTGATCCTATTTCTCTTGTCAAAAAGAGTTTTCAAAGCTAATTTCAACTGGCCAGTTGATAGCAAGCAAAGTCAAAACATGTTTTTTCACAGAAATCCTCATCGTTTGGCTATAAGGCTGGATTAAAAATTGACGCTAATCTTGAGTTAGCTTAGTCCCGCTTTGAACAACCGGGCCCTGGTCTAGACACTTTTTGTCAGAATTTTGCCGGTGCATCAGTCGGCCATCAAAAACATCTGCTATCACTCAAAGTGACGGCGTCAAAAACTGCACAAGGACCGTGGACCCTCACGGCCGGTTTTGGCCGGCACGGCCTTTAATGGGTTGAGGTGATTCCATTCATTTGCATTGTGCATCCTTTTTGCGCATCGTGTTTTGCATGATAAGTGTGCACGTTCGCGACTTGGTAGGTTTTCTATGAAAACTGAGGATCGTTTTCTCCTAAACGAGGACGGTGACCCCCATTTTTTAATACATAAATTTTAATTATGGCATACGGTTGAGTACCATGTATCACGATTTTAAGAAAAGTTAAGATTACTAGGGTTTCTGAGGAAAGTATAGTTGCTATTAATGGCTATCCATGTTCAGCAAAAACAAGCACAGTACCCCCCCCCCCCCCTTCCCTATTTTATTGGATTTTTGAAATGTTCAAAACATAATTACATTAGTTGGACCATTAGTTTTAGAACATTTTTAACATTCTTTCTGTTTCGATGGAATCACAAGCGGTACGCGAGTTCTCTCAGCAATTTTTGTAGAGAACATATAAAAACTGTCTTATATTTGGTTTAATATATAGCTTTAAATTATACAGCTGAGCTGCTAAGAGAACAACAGGATACAAACACGAATTAAGAATGCAAACAATGCAGAAAGTATTTTTTTTAATCCATTAACAACATTTTAAACTTTTATGAATGCTTTAAAACCTTCTGTAAATATTTTCCTTTCTTTTGCGAAGCTAAATTTGAGATGAAAACTTTAAAAAAACAAAGTTGCAGTCGGCTGTTGCTGACATTTTATCAGTTTTCTCAGAGTCGGATAGCGGCGGAAAACAAATGGGACCGCATTCAACGTAAATGTACCACTTTCTTTATAATACTGAGTAATTACTTGCACTGCACTATTGAGGTGACTAATATTTTCTTATCTCAATCGCTTTGGAAGTTCTTTGTTTGTTACAGTCGTCTCTTTTGTTGACAAAAGCGGTTTGCAACGTTTAGAGCACTTTTCGAAACCAACTTCATTTTTTTCCTGCATTTCTCGCTTTGTTTTCAACACTTCTACGGCACTGGTGTTGAAAATCAGGCCTAAATAATGAAACTTAACTTGAAGAAAAACTATCGTAGGACTATTAAAGCTCATTTTTTATTTCAGTTGTCACCACATAATGGTGCGTATAAAGCAGGTATATTTTAATAAATACACTAAATAGTCGAGTAGGAAGATGGGGTTCCCATGTGGATACCCTTGTGGCTACGCCTCAGAGTAAATTAGGCCTCGTCCACACTTATGCGTTTTTGTTTGAAAAAAAGCCTACGTCTTCCCCTTTCTGCCGACCGTCCACACTAAATCAATCGAAAACTGAGAGGTTTATCGATAAATACGGAGGTTTTCGAAAACGCTCTTGAAAGTCGAAACTTTTGAAAACGGAGGTCTTTTTGTTGTGGACGACAAAAACCAGCCCAGTTTCCCGTGAAGTCCGGGGCATTTTGGAACTTCTCGTTATATCAGCAACGAAATATGAAATTCAACAATGGCTTGTTCCATTGCTACGTTACTGTTTTCTTTTGTGTTCAGTTGTTTTATGAAATATTCGTAGAATGCTAAACAATGGCTGTTGATATATCGAAGAAGAGGCCACAGGTGATAAGCTTCTGACATCAGTGATCTAATGTGGCGACAACATGTTGTTATGTTGTTGAGGCTTATTTCTGACTTTATTGCGTGCCTGGATCTTCTAGTAATGGTTTTACAAAGACGCAAACTTATCTTCTGATATCCACTTTTCATTCCCTGGTGTGGATGGTAGAAAACGGTTAAAAAGGCTTGTGTGGACGCAGATATTTTTGTCCTTTTTCGAGACAAACACCCTAGGTTTTAGAAAATGTGTTAGTGTGCACTCGGCCTTAATAACATTCGCCTTAATGTGCTGAGACATCTCTATTCTCTATAACAAATAAGAGGAAAACCGTTGGAGTGCCTTAACTACAGCAAGCTCAACAATCGATTATTTGGTCAGTGGAGCTTCCGAACTCTCAATCTCTCCCTTTCTAGAATGCAAGAGTTCACAACCAATGAACCTATTGATGTAGTGGTGAGTAGGGTTTTTTACAGTGTTTTCTCTGTAGCTGGGGCCGTGTACTGTTGAGAGCTAGCGGTATAAATGAACTTACGTAGAAGTGTTGAATCTTTTTCAGTAAATAATTCATCTAGTTTCCTGAAACTGCATAATCAGCTATCATTTTCTGGACTGGTGATCGAATCGATTTTTTTCCTTTTTGTTTGTATACACCCGTTTGAAAAAAGGTTGTCGGGTGAAAAGTATAAACGGTGGACAATGCGACACAATGGAACTCTGGAAAGATGACAGGTTGGCAAGTTTGCTACTGGGTTCCATTTCTTGTTATTCAAAATGTTTTGTTTCCAAGATAATTTAGAGAGTAAATTAAAACATGCTGCGTTGTTATAATGTGCAGGTATCTAAGAATAGAGGCAAGTTTTCACGCTTCCCAGAACACCATTGGGTCGCATCGTCAATGATTTATGCTTTTTACCCGACAACGTTTTTCAATTAGGTGTATACACTCGATTGAAAAAACGTTGTCGTATGATAAGCTTTTGTGACCCAAGGGATTTCTGGGAAGTGTACATAGAATAACTACATTTGCATAATCAGGGAGTGATTGTTTTCATACAGTACTGGAACAACACGGTGTATTTCCTTATTTCCGAATAGTTTTCCAGCAAAAATTGTTTTAGTTCGTGAACGGATGCAAACTTGGGCAGATCTCGCACTGTACTTTTCTGTATAGCACTCAAATTGGCCCTTATTCAGTCAAGTTGGCCACTTTCAGAGGGGCTTGCACCGCTTCAAACACCACGTGCAACTCGCTGCAATCAACATCAGTCGCAAGAGAACAGTCTTTTGTTATTACATAAATCCATTAGGTCTCATCGTTAAAGGTTTATACTTTACATATGACAACGTTTTTTCAATCGAGTGTATAAACACTTTCCTAATCGTATTAATCACAGCCAGTGAATATGTACGTGTAAAGTGGAATAGGTTAAAGCATAAACGTTACTAATTAAAAATGTTTATCGAGTTTTCAGTCCTCGGGGCAATAGGCCATTTCCGAATTGTCTTTTGCCTCTTTCTCAAAGCGAGGCCTCGTGCAAAACCTTTTATATGAAAATGAGTTTTATCTGCATGTGAATGGAAACTCACCAAGACCCGCTTTGAGAAAGAGGTGCAAGGAAACTCGGAAATGCCTATTCAAAAGGAAGACGAAGCGGTTAACTACAAAATAGGTTAATCAACTTTTGCCATGTCTTGTGTGGAAGCTCTGGAATGGCCGTGAGAAAAAAGGATAACTCTTAGATACCTTCATCTTTAAATAAATGCGGAGGAAAACAGCAACCCGTGTATTTCTTCTATGTATTTTTCAGCCTCATCCGGTATCTATTTGCAACAACACAAAATACATTTCATAAAGTTAGAATACTCCTTGACACTCACAGTTTTCCAGTTAAGTGTGTCAAGGATTTCAGCAAACATGACGTAAAGAATGGACTTTAACCCAAAGGAACAGGTTCCTGATACATCAAGTTTTTCAGTTCACGGTCAATAAATCGCACCTGTCTCAGTTTTATTATTTTCCATAGAGAATCCTTCCTTACCTTTTTATGGTAACTTACTGTACTTAACATGCTTGAACCTTATGTTGCTTCTTTTCAGGTTACAGAAGCCCTGACCCTTGTTATTAAGTTAGCAGAATATTTGGCAAAGCTTCCAAAGGTCAGAAGTGTTTACAATTAGCACATGACAAATTGCCTAAAGCCGTTATACCTTAAATGAAACTTAGCGGAAAATCACCTTTGCTTTTAAGTACTTTTTTACTGGATAAATTTGTTGAAACAGTGTGTCAAAGCAGGATTTAATGTTTTCGAAAGTTTGTTATTGATGTTCTCAAACAAGTGGTGCTATTGAATCTTGCTCTTTTGTGTTTGCAGTTTACTTAAAAGTGCATTCAATTTTTTTTTGGTCGTAGATCAACCTAACAAACACTATGGATCAGTTACCAGAAAAAGTACCAGACCTCTTAGTCAGACAAGGTAAATAAAAAAAAAACGTTTTTGACTAAACAAAATATGCTCTGATGAAATGTTCATCACAATAAAGAGAAAGACGATAAAAGTTAAGCTTGCTTATGTAAAAAGTAAAGTGTATTCGGTTTGTCAAGTCAAGGTATTTTATGCACCTTTTTACTATTCCGTCACTCCACCTGTCATTAGCACGCGAACTGTGAAGCTTGAGACTCGACCAAGCATTTTCTCTTTTACTGCCGACAATCATCTTAGCGCAAGTCTCAGAAAATAAAGAAGTTCAACGGCTTCAAAATGTCACGTTCGTGTTCGTAAGCTTTCTTTCTCACGGTGCGGTTAATTCTCGTCGAAAACGCAGTGGTCTGGACCGGAATTGTCTGCGGGCCGATTTCAATGGTAGAAATTTTGCTTTCGGATTTTCACGAATTGTTTTGTGTGACTAAGGTCTTTCAATTAACTGCAAATATTCTATCCCTTTTTATACAAATGCTCCAAAGCTATTAAGTTTAAAATGAAATAAATGTAAAGAAGATCCTCGCAGTTATTAACGCAACCTATGCAGTTTCGAAAAGAAAGCCTGAAACAATCAGGCTTGCCGGGATTCGAACCCTGACCTCTGCGATACCAGTGCAGCGCTCTAACCAATTGAGCTAACGAGCCAACTGCATAGGTTGCGTTAATAACTGCGAGGATCTTCTTTACATTTATTTCTTCACTCCTCAGTTCAAATATATGAATTTCATATATTCAAAATTTAAGTTTAAAATGGTAAGGATAAATTCAATTTAATAACACAAGTTTTAGAGCGGTGTTCAAGTAGTGTCGTAAAAGCAAAACCGAAGAATATGTAATTACTCTAACCAATCACAACAGGGACAAACGACAAAATGAACCAATCAGAACTCGAAGCAAGCACAAGTAAGGGGCCGATTACATGAGCCGGGCTGGCTCGGTTAACAGGACTGGCTCGGTGTACCGAGATGACTGCTTAGCCTGGTATTACATGAGGCGAGCCAGCCCGCCTGCGGCTAAATTTAGAAGCTGTCATGTGAAAAGATGGCTACATCAAAGAGCATGAATCGAGTGTTTTTACTTTCGCTAATCCATTATTTTGGTGTATTATTTTCAGTTTTACGTAGCTTTATGGTCTGGTAAACCTTTGTGTGTTATATAGAAAGAGAAATATCAATCTTCTGGTGAGTCATTTTGCTCTGAAGCGAAATTAAGTGACGAGAAAGTGTTGGCCCGGTAATCACGATTACGATTACATGGCACGATTACATGGTAAATTTTCAGCCCGGCTAGCCGAGATCCCGGCATCGCGATGCCGGGATCCCAGCTAGCCGGGCTGAGATTTTTCCATGTAATCGCAAAGTTGATTTTTAATATGTTTCACAGACGTGCTAACCGAGCCAGCCCGGCTAACCGAGCCAGCCCAGCTAACCGGGCCAACCCGCCTCATGTAATCGGCCCCTAATTAGCGTCAAGGGCAGGAAAACGCGTGAGAGCAAATTACAAATGGTTTTGGTTTTTACATCTGAGAAGGTGGCGCGAGATCTTTTAACCAATCGCAGTGTAGCATATCAAAACCAAACAAAGCGCAATTAACTTTCGACACTCAATTGAAAAGCGCTTTAATGTGCAAATTTATTAATGTTCCTGAAAATCTCCAACAAACTATGTATTCATGATAATGGAGTGACGACTGTGAGAAATGTGTTAAAAGAAGAAATGTTGAATCGGTCGTAACTACTCAGAAAACATCTGAGTCCTCCCAACGGGAGTCGAACCCATGACCTTCCAGGTGCCGGTTGGATGGTCTAACCACTGAGCTATGGAGGACTCGCTCACCACGAGTCCCCCATAGCTCAGTGGTTAGAGCACCTGGAAGGTCATGGGTTCGACTCCCGTTGGGAGGACTCAGATTTTTTCTGAGTAATTACGACCGATTCAACATTTCTTCTTTTAACACAAACTATGTATTCACAACTGGCCCGTACATCATGGAGTAAAACCTTACGACTATCGTAACCGTAAACATCAAAATTCTTAGTAAGTACCGTCCAAATTAGGCTCTTATTAAAATACAGCAACAATGCAAATTGACATTTTGACATATGTAAACACCAGGTTGGACTGACCAGTGGTGTAAACTTCTAACTGGTCTTTCATTATACTTTATCCACTCAGACCTAATCGAATATACTTTGAACTCTCAAGAACTGAGCACACCTTCAGGGTATCTGAAAAGATACACAATACCAGTGGATGTCGTACTGGACAGTGGTAAGACAATTTTTTGCATCATATTTTGCAACCTTTTAGCTCTTGTACTATTTGTTTACTTAAAACTTTGCGAAAGGAAATGAGGCTACATGTCTTGACATCTTCTCATTCCCTGTATATTTCTCTTCCCTGAACGCGTTCTAAAGTTTAATAAATGAAAGACGTGCTTTGAAGTCGAAATAGTAAGGAAAATGTGCTTGAAAAATCCTAATCCCAAGAGTTTTCCCCATAGTTTTACTTTATGTACAGATGAAACCCGCTTTACCAACACCCGATTCAGTATTGCGGGCATTTCTTTTTGTCCCGACGGAAAGCTCGTATACTTTCTCTTACCTTAACCGGTTAATACGGACAACGGACACTTCTCTGTCCCGAGTGACACGCTCCCAAATAAGGCTAACCTCGCTTCTGGTTACTGTATATCGGGTGTTAAAAACTGGATTTCCAGCAATTTGATTGGTTGAACGGAACTAGGTTATCAGCTCATATATCTGCTGTGACCAAACATGGTCAATGAACACTCAACAGCAAAGTGAGCTGTAAGTTTTTCCCCGCGAACAACATGGCGAAGAAAATGGACGAGAAATTCCGACAGCGTCACTAATAAGACACAAATCAAAATTAATCCGGAGTGCTTGATTTCTTAGGACGACAAGAAACTGTAAAAATAGAAATTTAAGCATTTAGCGTTGTGTTTAATATTTAACAGCGGTTTTCTCTAACACGCGCCCTTCAAAGAATTTTCCCCAACCACCAAATGTGTTTTTGGTGGATGTCAATCATGTTTCTATGACAATTTTTTCGAATTCTCGCGCGCTGTTTGGCTTTTGCTGATTGTCACATGTAACGCAATCCTGTCTGGGGCGGTGGATGAACTGAACTTCTCAGAAACCAACTGCGAAGCAAAAAGAAGAGATTATTTGTGATAGTCTGACAGCGAAAATTTTCTAACGGCTAGAATCAGACATTTGCTGATTGACTGCGAACTCAGAGAAGTAATTCAGTGGATTTAAGCACTTCTTCGAATAGAATAAAGGTCAGTTCACAGGCTTACCATCCTCTGTTTGTGTGGTGGGCTGTGCGTTTGTAATGGCTGTGTTGGTATATCAAATTAGCAAAACTAAAACCGAAGTTTAGGAGTTTTAAAACTAAGGAAAATGAAATAAAAACTCATAAAATTGCTGCCATGGTGTTTTGATTTGTGTTTCTGTGTTTATTTTGGTGATTAAAGGCTCGTGAAAGCGATGTTTTCAAAATAACGGTCGGACTCGAGTCCGACCGTTATTGTGAAAACATCGCTTTCGCGAGCCTTAAATCACCAAAATAAACACAGAAACACAAATCAAAACACCATGGCAGCAATTTTATGAGTTTTTATTTCATTTTCCTCAGTTTTCAAACTCCTAAATTTCGGTTTTAGTTTTGCTAATTTGATAAACCGACACAGCCATTACAAACGCACAGCCCACCACACAAACAGAGGATGGTAAGCCTGTGAAACTAAGATGGTAAATTCTTCGCTACAGTAATCTTGTTTCTGAGCTGCATAGAAATTACCTATTGTAGTTCAAATTCTGTCTTCAGTTCGGTCAAACAGGCACATGATGGCTCTGTTGTGCGAACGGATTTATACAAACACCTTAGTTAAACTTGTTCCGTGTCAACTTCCGCAGCTAATATGGTGAAATCGTACAGCTTCAATCCGCTTTGAACGATGATTACAACAATCTTTCAGGAAAAATCAAACACGTACCACATTCCAGAGCCAAGAATTAGAAGATTTTTTCCAATACTTGTGCCACTTCGTTCACATCGGAGCAGTTTCATTGATTCATTCAGCTTTGCAACGAAACGCTGCAACATGCACCAGTATGCAAGTCACAAGGTTTTGGCGCCTTCGTTCAGAGGTGTGATCGATTCTTGTCGCTTTTATCTCTTTTACAACAATTAGTGGTTGAGTTTTTAGTAAAACAATTATTCTACTCGGGCTTGCTGGATATCAAATGATCACAACTAACACTGTACTACGCTCTCTTTGGTTATCGGTCATTCGATATCCAGCGCGCCCTCGTACAATAATTGTTAAGTCCGTCTAGCTGAATCGTAAACTGAAAATGTCCGTGCAACAGAAGTTACAGACCATTTTAATAGATTTCGTTATGTTTTACACGTTTGAAAAGAGAGAACGTTAGTGGGGGACATTTGACCGGTTTACCGAGCGATAAAACGTGTCCTTGAATAGGCTCTTCATAACCGTGTCACGTGACCTTGTCAGTCATAGTAAATTGTCGTGGCTTGAAATAGATGGCTGAAATGGAAAGGGCGTCATGAAATTAGTAGGATTTCCAATTTTGGGGCCACTAACGTTTAAGTGCAAGATTTTAGGACAATTTGAAAGTTTGAAAATTATTAAAGATTTGTATGCTGGCTGGCAAAGCTTGCCACCCAGCAGCTTTTTTCCCTATAAGTCTTGGTAATTTTTGAACATTAAAATAACCGTAAAATGTCGTGCCTTAACGTCAGTAACCTCAAAATTGAAAATCTTACCAATTTCATCATGCTCTTTCCATTTCTGATATCTATTTCGTACTATTACCATTTTTAATGATTGACAAGGTCACGTGACACAGTTATGCAAAGGGCCCATTCTATCAAATTCCCAGTTTTCACGTGGATGATACGGTCTCCTTAAGCCTTTCCCTTTGTTGTTCCGCTGTATTTCTTGAAATCTTAAATTTTGTTTCATTAAATTTCAAGCAATTGAGAAATCGTAAAACATCTTCCAATACTAGCTAGGTCTGTGTTCTTTCACTGTTCTATGCCTCACATATGATGGAGATAAATTAAACGTTATTAAATAGTACACCATTTTAGTTTTCTTCTCAAGGGGCTCGCGGTTGCTTGCGAAGGAGGCTAAAAAACATCCATCGAATGAATGCTTTTGGCAGTTTCCCAAAGATGATAGTTTTACAGGCCGTTATGGATCTTGTGTAAAGCTTTGAATCACAATGTTTGTATTTCTTTTTTGTACGACAACACAAACTCCCACTGTTAGTTCCTTTTAAGTCTTACGTCAACTCGAAGCGAAAACAAACCGAGGTGTAATAGTTGTAATGGCGGCAAAAATAACCGATACGACTATTTGGTTTTTTTCACCAGTAAAAAATCGTATGAGGATTCTGATTGGTCATGCGATATTTTTCACCTGTGGAAAAAATTTTGTGTCCAATTATGTAGCTTCTTGTCAGTGAAAAACGAATGAGTAAATAAAGCCGTAAACGCCGAAAATATGTCTGGAATGTTGATTGTGTAGCATCCAATCTGATGTAGGGTAAATGTGTACCGTGACTGAATGCTCACAATCAACATTCCAGAAATATGTTTGACGTTCACGGTTCTATCAACCGCATTTCAATTTAATACTTAATGTTCCTTGCCATATTTTCTTTTTCAACAGAACTCACTTGGCCAATGCAAACGCGACTGTTTCCTTTAAGTTAAAATTGTCCTCTCCTGAATATTATTGTAAATTGTCACATGTAAATAATAAATTTGTGTTTGACTGTTGTGTGGACTTAATAAAGGTTCCATTTCACAGAGGAGGCTGAGAAATTCGGCTGTTTAGGCTCTTAGATGGGTTCTTGTTGTTTAAGGAGAAAAGTACTTGTTATTCAGCAAACTAACTCAGTATGGGTGTGTTTCCTTGGTTCTGCCTCATAAACGCTTTAGGCCCTGTGATTCAACTAAATTAAATTTATATTCAGATAATAAGACAATCAGTTATATTTTGGTTGGCAAATTAAACTTTGTTCTTTTTTAAAGGGTTTTAAAGGTTTTTTTTAAAATAAAAACCCGTTTCAGTTTCTAGGTTGCGACAGGTTCTCAGGATATATGTTGGGAGTCTAAATAAGAAATTTTTTTCCCACAGGTTCTTATTGCACCAGGGGCCCGTTTCTCGAAACTCCCGACAACTTTCCGGGCCCGAAAACTATTTTAGGTGCACAATATTCTCCAATACTTATACAATTTTTATTGATTTTGAAAGCTAAATTTTAATCTTTATAATTTCGTGAAGCATATCGCTAAGTTTGCGCCAATAATTACCATTAGCTGATAAATAAATGAGCTTGAAAAAATACTTACCGGGCCCGGAAAGTTATCGGGAGTTTCGAGAAACGGGCCCCAGGTCTTAAACGCGGAATTTTAACGTATAGCAATTTATCACCAGGTATTTGGGCCTAAAGTGAAACGCTATCCAAGAACTCCACCAGCAACTAAAATTCCATGTTGCAAGAAAAAAGAAACTTTAAGAAAACAATGAGTACTAAAGCCTGACGCGGCGACTTTTTATTTTTCTTTTCTTTGGTATTTTTGGAAAAATAGTTAAGCTTTAATGGTTTGACAATTTTGACAAAAAAAAATGGAATGACCTTTGTTATGCTGCTGCAGTATTCTTCACCATCAACTTCCCTTGAGTAAGCCTATTCCAACTGATGAGATGAACTTTGTGTATACCAGCTTCTTTAGCTTTCTGTTTAATTTTCATTTGCGACAGACATTGCTACTCCATTTTCACCTGTGCGTTCCAGAGCTAAAACAGTATCGTTGAAGCAGGAGAAGAACAAAAGAGCAGTGAGAAAAAAAAACAAAGCATTCTTGGTTTGATTTTCGGTGACACAGTAAATAGAAAGCTTTGGCAAAGTTACAGCCTACGTCAACATTGTCAAGGGTATTGATCCTACGGAAAACAGTGAAAAGCTATTTTAAACAACTTATTTCCTTCAATCTATTTCCTTCCTCCTCCTCCTCCTCCACAATTTTATTTCTCTCCTCCTTTACAATTTTTATTGTTCCACCGCCACCACTTCCTGTAACCCTTCTGTACCCTTCCTGTACCCCTATTGTATCCTCCTTATACCCTCCTGTACCCCCTCTGAAATGTGGTGGTGGTAGTGGAACTGATGGTGGAACAATAAAATTGTAAAGAAGGAGGGAAATAAAATTGTGGAGGAGGAGGAGGAAGGAAATAAAGTTGTGGAGGAGGAGGGAAAATACAATTTTGGAGAAGGCAATAGAGGTCGTGATGAGAACACTAGGATACTGTTGAATCAAAGATCACCTCGAAATTAATATGATAGGAAAAATGTTTGTCTGTTGGAATAAAATTTCACTTAAAATCTTTGTGTAGTTGGTTTGTTGGGGCCATCTTTAAAATGCACAATTTATGAATCAGTGAGCCGAATATAGTTTTCTATTGTTAAATAACAATACTTGTCTTCAGTAACAATGAAAAGCGGCAACAAATGGAAGTTTGCACAAGAACGTCATGGCTCAGTGATTTTGATGCGAGTTAGCGGCTTCTTAGTGAATAAAGCTTTTATGCGTTTCAAAGAATAGAAACTACAGCAGCCAACCAGAATGCGTCTTCCAAACGAGTTAATAATCTGTCAAACCAGTTATACCAATCTAACCGCCACAAGCTAAAAATAGAACCTCACGTTATTGACAAACCCGTCAAACTGGTTAAAGCGGAGCCGCGCGCGAAGAGCGCTAACGAAGCACCATTGCTAAGCAAATTTGGTTACGCCGCCAGCCCGTACAGAATCTGGGGGAGGGGGAGGGGAGTCCCAAGACAACGCGACGGGGGGTGGAGAATGCCATCTCTTCTTGGCGGAAAATCGCGCGGTGCTTTTGGGCAACCGGCGTTTTTCTTGGCGGGAAATCGGGTGACCACTGTCGCTTTTGTAAAAGAGGTTTTTTTAAAAAAGCTTTAATGGCTTGCTTACCAAAACGATTGTTCGACAGTAGTGAAGTTTTAAACTTGAAAAAGTTCAAAAGAATACTCAGTTGTCTCGAAATCTGCCTTCGAGGACTTCATCTTTGTTTTCTTCACGGCGGAGAGCTTGTCCTGTTCTGAAACAACCGAATCAGTGTAGTTTTTAAAGGGTTTAAGGTACATGTTTTTGAGTATTACGGTGAAGGAAATTACGTCATTAGAAATGTGTCATTTACTTTTTATTTAAGCTCATGTTGACGTTGACTTTAAAAAATTATTAGAAAACGCGCTCAGATTCGTGACAGATGTAGTCTTGAATATTTTGCCATGCTCAGCCGATTTCACTCGCGTGGAAGGACCCAAGATGCTGGAAGTGTAACGCGAATTGCATTTAAGCTTAAGTATAAAGTTACGGTTTTGGAATAAATGTTTTCAAAAATTTTTCTCTGTCCATTATTTTGTGTCTGTTTATTCGTAACAGTAGGTGAAAGCACAGTCACAAGACAACAGCACAAGCATCACTTCAGTGAGATCTCGGGGAATAATTGTTTTCAATTTTGGCTGTCGGGACCATCGCTTTGTGCAATTGTCGATTTTTTGTCCCGGACGTTTTCAATAGTAATAATCTTTTAAGCGATGCAGGTGGCGGTTTAAAACTATTTCCTCAAAGCGCCTAACTTTATATAAGCTTACTTCGCAGCTGCAATTTAAAGCGTGTTTGGTGCTTGTTTGTTTTCAATCTTGATGGTCTCTAGTTAGAGAACGAATTATAAAAGGTTTTTAAGAAACTATAAGCGAAGCAGTTTTAGGTTTAAAGCTATTTTTTCCGTTAAGTTCTGTGTCCTCAAGGTGCTCGAATTTCTTCGTGGCCGCTAAAACCTACGCGACATTTCTTCGATAATTTTATTACAGGTGCTTGGAAGCTCCCCAAATCATTTCTTTTGGGTATTCCCAGTAAAATGCCGGTGAAAGACCAGTATAAATTTGTGACTAGACTTACAGTGGCAGTTCGTGTTATTTGTTAGCATCCGAACGCGATGAAAACCCTAAAAGATAACCCGTTTGCTTCAGAATAAGTTATATTTTGTTGTTGCAAATGAGCGCCGTTTCAAGTACATTCAAGCAAACAGCTAATAATCCAAGGAGATTTGACGAGCCTTGACATTTAATGACAGGATATGGAAACATTGCAAAAACCAAGCAAGACGACTCGTGAGTAAAATATGTGTTTAGTTTGATGTCCGAAAAAAAAATCAAGCTGTGCTCAGCCTCTAGAATGACCTTTCGAGCTTGGCTTTACAGAACAGATCCCCAAAATATTGGAGGACAATTCGGAACACTATCGGGCTTTTTGAGAAACATTTCGAAAGCGAACGAGCCAAAAAAAAAGCCTCGGAACATATTTCGGACCGAAAAGTTTCAGGACTATTTTTGAGAAACGAACACCAGTTTATTCCTTGAGGGCTCCGCTTTTAGGCTTGGCTAAATCTATATATTACGTTAATGAGAATCCACCTCATTTTATTCCTGAGAACCAGACAATAGCCTATGACGTCATCGACGTTAATGTATTCCACCGCAAATTAATGAGATTCCACCGCAAAAAAGAGAAGTAACCGGTCCCTACCATACTACTAACAGAAGTAAAATAAAACACTATGCTATACAAAGTTCACAGTCTATGCTGTGAGGCGTGGCACGGGTTCTGCAGCTACCCGGTGCAAAGTGCTACGCTCGATCACTTCCTTTCCGTTTCGTTTCTAATGCAAATATTGGTAATCTCGAGAGTAACACTCCACTGTACGTGAATCACAGACAAGTCATTCCGCAGGGCCTGTGGGATTCGCACGTGATGAAGTTGAACACGGTAAACATGTTTGTTCAGTTTGAAAATTTGCATTAGACGCTCTGTCTCACTGCGTAAAGCAGAACGGAGAGGAGAAGATTTACGAAGCTCAGCATTCATGGACTTTTCATGGAGTAACCTTGTCGTCATACCTGAAAGAATGGAGCGGGTGGCAGCGTGTTTTGCAGGGGAAAGGAAAAAAACATCAAGTTCAGTAGTAAGGCGAGAAGTATATTTGAAGATTAGAAATGCATGTAAACCGAGGTATAATTCTTTCGTGGAATAACCTTGTCGTCATACCTGAAAGAATGGAGCGGGTGACAGCGTGTTTTGCAGGGGAAAGGAAAAAAACATCAAGTTCAGTAGTAAGGCGAGAAGTATATTTGAAGATTAGAAATGCATGTAAACCGAGGTATAATTCTTTCGAATGTTTCTTTGTATTTGCTAGCGGTCGCGACCATTTAGTTCTACAGCGTAGAAGAATGCGATTGGTAAACTTTCCCCGTTTCAGTATACTTTCTGTAAACGATATGCACTTATTTTCACTTTTCAGTGTTACACTGTAATTATTCTTTGGGGGACTTAGTCGAGGCGAATATGTTGAGGGGATTATATTGCATTGTTTTGCTATTTTTATGACTATTGTTTCAGCCTCGCACTCCCCTGTTACAATCAAAGCCGCCACCATCTTTTCAGAAAGAGAATAAAAATCAGGGGTTATGTAATATATTCTCCTGAAAAGAACAAAGAAAACCGAGCCAACTGAAAAATAATACATATTACCTTGAACATATTAGTGTTCACTTGCCAACCGTGAGTTTGCAAGGCAAGCTTTTCCATCGGTTCATACGTCCTCTTTAACGTTAAATCTTAAAGTGTTCCAGTGAATCAATGTTCATAAGACTCCAGAATAAAATTGTTCACATCATCAAGCACGCATGTTTTCGCAAAAGCACTCAATTTCACAATTTACCACAAAATAACCATGCGAATGATCTTAGAAAAACAACTCGTTCTCAAGATCGCGAACACCAGTGTCAATGCAACTGTCTCGGCAATACAACTTTCTTAAAGACACATTTAAACAATATTTTCTGGCCATTTCATCAAAGCACGGATTATTTTTCGGCGAATTCATTTTACGATGCAAAAAACTAAGGTTTGAAATGTTTTCGCGATTTATTTAAAGAAAACATACATTATTTTGTTTGCCATACACTACAGTTTAAGATGTTGGTATCGGCTTTTCGAAGTGACATCTGGATCGCGCAAAATTTCAATTTTATTGTTTTCAAGGAATTTTTGTGTATCGTTGTCATGGAAATATCAATTGTCACAAAATATAAACCACACTAAAGTTCAAATTTCACGTCGATCCGACCAGGAAAAGACTATCTAAGAGCCGATTGTAAAACTTAGGTGTGGCCCAGCAAAAACTATATCGAAACAATTGAAATGCCTTCAATATAATGTGCGCTTAGATTGATAGCATCTTCTTCACATATAGTTATAACAGATCTAAGAATAGTGCCAAACTAGAAAAATTAACAAAACATCTGTTTTTATTGTAAAGCGTGCTCCAAAAAGACAGCCCTAAGATCATTCTCAATCCCTGAGATGAGAAAGAATAGTGAAATTCGTCACCGATAGACGACTAGCAAAAAGGGCGACGTCTCTCAACTCTTGTTATCTTTCTGTAACGCCCATTTGAAGAGGTAGTGGGTGGCAAGAAATTCGCATTTTGGTCACTGTCACTCTTTGATTAACAAAGAGAAAGAAAGAAAGACATTAGTGCTCTTCAGATTGGATAAGTCAACCCTAGATTCATATAAATATTCATATAGTTTAGTGAAACGCCGAAGATGCTTTACAGCGGTATGGATAATGAGAGACTTCTTACCCCTAAAGAGTATTTAAATATTCTATTGTAAAAAATAAGGTAAAGGGGGAAGCGACCAAGTTCTCCCTTCATGGCCACTCAGCTAGGTTGCTAGCTTTGGAATGAACTCCTAAAACCATTTTACAGCTTTTGTTACGCATAGTTTCAGGTAATGTTTGCTCATCAAATATCTTTGATAAAATTTTGCCGAAGGATTTTTCCTGCAGCTAGGTAATGAGTTACTCGTGTAAGAATGCCAAAAAATTCTGAAATGCCACTCTAATTTCAGAAAATCGGTCTTCCTTACTCGATATGGCCCCAGTGTCTGTTAGCTTAAAAAGATTGAAAATGATTTCCTGGAATGCAACTCTCTATGCCTATTAAGGCCTGGCCAAACGGAGTCGCAAGACATCGAGCGACTTCGTTTGGCCATGACTTGGGAATACTTGCGATGGCTTGTAATGACCTGTGTGAACTTTGATCGAGCTCGTTTGGCAACTCAACTCAAGTCAACACAAGTTGGCTTCAGCATTGTTTTCGTTAGTATGGAAGCGCGCGCAAGGATACACCGAAATGCGATGAATTTGCGTCTTCTTGCGAGTCCGTTTGGCCACCCATCGCGTGTCTGCGCACGTAAGTTAGCATTTCCAAACTTACTCTGGCTTGCGTTTCGGTTTGACCGGTTAAATTTGAGGAAATCTGAACCAGACTTACCTCAAAAGCATGTTTTCAGAGTGTCTGGTGCCACCAGACTTCATCAAGGTTTTGGTGCAAGGAATGACACGTATATCGCATTGTGAAGTTGCTGCTGACATGCAAGGTCTAAGTTAAACAATGAGTTCGTTTTAAAACGCAATCCTCTTTATGACAAAACGAGTACTTACAACAGAAGCGAATTATTCCAATTTTGTCAATGACCAGATTTTAGCTGTAGTGTGTTAAAACAGTTTTGTAACAACATGAATCGGTGAATGAAGGAGGGAACGAAAGAACGAAAAACTCACCCAGGAACGATCGAAGAAGACAACGAGGTCTTCGATTATCTAGTTTTATTTGATGTTGCTGGTTCACCGACGTTTTCGTTAAAAATTGGCTTCTTCGACGAATTTGGGTGGTTTAGGTTTGCTTTTATCAATTTTATTAAAGAAAACAGTCACTCTCGTTAGATTAGAAATCATGTCGTCGGAGATAAATTCAGAGTAAATGCTTGCAGCTTTCGCTTGTGTCAGAAGCTTCTTCAGCAAGTGGGCCACGAGAGGATCACGTGGCCATTTTAGATTTTTTGCGACCGTACGCACGTATAAAACATTTACATGACAGTGGAAATCCACTGTCTTTTATGGGACTTTAATATAATCGCATAAGAGAGGGGCTCGTGGTTCAACTGAAGAAGATACCAACATTTCTAAACGCGCCAATATGGCGGCCGCGGAAGACATGCAGGATCAGGAGCTAACAACTGAAGAACCAGCAATTACGGCCACCGAAACAAGCCTTGAGGAGCTCAAGGAAATGTTGGTCGACATCCAAATCAACATTTCGAATATTTTTTTAGAAAACAAAAGCATAAAGAATGACTTGGCCGAGCTCACAACAACTGTTCGGGAACAGAAGCTCGAAATCGTTCAACTCAAAACCTCGCTAACAAAGATTACCAAACAATGTGTTGACGCCGAATACGAACTAGCAGCAGCGAAGAAACGTGTCAACGAACAAACAAGACGAAATATATGAACTTTACGAGCTACAAGACAGATTGGAGCAATACACGAGGAAAAATTCTCTCGAGATACATGGTGTGCCAGAGAGCGCCTACAGCACGACAGAGGAGGTAGTATTGAAATTAGCAGAAGCGCTCGAAGTTCCTATTACTCCTCAGGATGTCGAAATTTCCCACAAGTTGAAACGAAAAGGAAACAAACTAATAATTGTTACATTCGCCAACCACAAAATCAAGAGCAACATCTACAAATCAAGAGCCAAACTAAAAAACATCCAAGTGTCTAATCTATTTCCTAGTGCCATTGCCGCAACTCGTGTTGCGGGAGACCGTATCTTCTTGTACGAAAACCTCACGTCTTACAGGAAGAAAATAGTAAATCGTGCGAACGAAATGGGAAGAGATGGCCTTTTGCTAAGTGTCTGGACCCTAGATGGCAAAATTTATGTGAAGACTTCACCAGAAGGTAGGCCGATTAAAATAAACGACCTGGAGGATCTGGAAAATCTTTAAAGGTATTACAAAATTCCTAAGAATGATAAACTGTACGTAAAATGGGGACGGAAACTAAACAGGAGCATGAGGATGGAACACTCTCAAAACTTTTGTGGTTTGTTTGTTGTGTGTAGGTATGTGTGTGTAGATGTTATTATTATTATCAATTCCGCTATTGTTGTCTTTATCCGGCAAACTTGCCTTCGATTTTACTTGGTTTTTCACCGATCTCCATACATGTCCATTAACTATTTCGCTTTATTGAAATGGCTAAGTATACAGCATAGGCTGTTACTCTTATCACTGCGTGTAATAAAACTAGTCTTATTAACTATCTGTTCTTTAGCAAAAGTTTACATTGACAAAACTCGTCTAATTATTCTATGTCACGTAAATTAAAACCGCTTTCTCTAAATGTGCGAGGTTTACGCAATGTTAACAAAAGAAGAGCAATTTTCTCTTATTTGAAGGCTCAAAAAGCTACGATCTTTTGTCTTCAAGAGACATATTCATCAATCGAGGACGAAAAAGTGTGGCCTGCAGAATGGGGGGGCAAAATGTTTTTTTCGCATGGCTCTTCGCACTCCAGAGGCGTTTGCACTCTTTTGAATCCACATTCCACATTTCACTTGCGACGCGTCGAAGCGGACTCAGAAGGAAGGTTTTTAATTGTTAAAGTCATAATAGATGAAGAATGCTTTTTCGTAACAAACATATATGCCCCGACGGATTACCGTGACCAGGACTGTTTCATCCGTCTCTTAAGCGAACGACTCATTTCGAATACAGACACCTCAAAAGTCGTCATTTCAGGAGATTGGAATACAACTCTCAATCCAATCGATAAGCGAGGTGGCCAGCCTTGGAAAGCTACAAGCTATAGAAATTCTCTCATAAATCTCATGGAAGAACTCAATCTTATAGACATTTATCGACAAATCAATCCCACCAAAAAATATTTTACTTATGAGTCAAAACCTTTAAACTTAAAATCAAGGATCGACTTTTTCTTATTTCTCGTCCTCTCTCTTGCTGCGTCAAGAACACAGGAATTCGAACATCAATAGCACCCGACCATAAATCAATATTCCTAAACATCGAAATTAAACATAGGCCCGCAATGCGTGCAGAACCGACGAAGTGTTGGTTCGTCTCGAAAAGAAAAGCAAGCGAGCCGTGCGTGACTGCAGCTTCAATAACATTCAAGCATCTGTAACAGCAAGTTGCAGTAAAAGTGTGTAAGTGTATCTAACGCTTAAATTTGACCAACTGAAGAGGCGACCAATACCCTGGAAAGGACGTCAACTGAATTATTCACCCTCTCCTCACCAAACTATGCATTCTTCACTCAAGATCATTTTTCGCTGTCTTTTGGTCGGTCTTCCTCAAAACCCGGAACAAAAATTCTCAAAACAGACGCATTTCAAAAAATGGGCGACAAATCTCCTAATATAAAAGTAACCACATCTTCACGATTGATCAGTATGGGCACCGTAACAGCCCAAAAGAATTGAACTTTTCGCCATACCTGGGAACCACCCTTCGTGCACAGTTTCCTTTAATCATGTCAAGGGCTCCTTAAGCCAAATTGTGAATGCAAATACGAAATAAATCATTGCTATGCTCTATCGTACAGGTTACAAGAAAGCGCATTATAGGCATTTACCAGTCGTTTTGACCCACTCCACCCTCGACAAATGTTTTTACTTGGTTCAACGTGCTAACTGGCGTAACGAAAATTGTGACAGTATTTTGCCCTTTGCGTTACCGAATGACGTTATGTTTAAAATCTGATGACTCAGCTCATCTGTCTTATCGCTTTGAATATTTAATTTTGTTGAATTAAACTAAAAAATTAAATGTTGATATACATTTGTCCACAACTGAACATGCTTTTACCAAGAGTTGTGAGCAATGTATTTATATACTGTTGTGAATAGGGCACTATAAAAACATGATAATCGATCAGGACAAACACATCGTCAGAAACTCAACGTGCTAACCGGCGTGACGAAAATTGTGACAGTATCTTGTACTTTTGCCTTACCGAATGACGTAATGCTTAAAATCGGATGACTCAGCAGCTCATCTGTCTTATCGCTTTGAATATTTTGTTGAAGTAAAATTAAAATTTAAAGATAAATTTTGTCCACAACTGAACATGCCGTTATCAAGAGTTGTAAGCGAAGCATTTATATACTGTTGTGAATATGGCACTATACAAACATGATTATCGATCTGGAGAAATTAGTAAAAAGCGAAGTCGTCGCTTTATCTCAAACACGTTAAAGCATGCCTTATGACGTAATCGTTAAATCTGGGTTCGTCTTCCGCAGTCAGCAAGTCAGTGTCTCGAATCACGGACCGTAAGCAAGAGTGATGGTCCGTGCGAAACTTACGGACCGTCAACTGCAAATAACGGTCCGTATCAGTGCGGCAGTATTGGACATGAGTGGAAGATCCAGCCTCGTGTCGTAATTCATTTCCCACCTGCCAATAACCTTTCTTAACGTTGGCAGCTAGACATTTTCAAGTAATAAACATAACCACAACAACATACACCAGAATTTTCCTTTCATAACCTTTACTGAGAACGATTCTATCCTTACGATGTCTCAGCAACACTTTGGCCCCACCAGCAACAACAGTGCCACTGGACTTCACCTCCAGTTATTATCAGTCGTCCTTGCTTTCTTTCACTAGTATTGCACAGATATTTCAGTCCGGTCAAAACCGACACTGCTCGGCGGAAGTGTCCTTCTATACCTAAGATACTTTTTATGTGGACCCTTGTGCGTGTGTGTACTAATCGATGGGCTTAACTGCAGAATACGTCATCCCATCCCGTGAGCCATAGCGAAAAACACACCTTGTGAGCCTTACACGACGTATTTTGACCGACCAAACCAGTCGACCCTCTTGACACGACTTCGTCGGTTAAACGTAGGCCCGCAATGCGTGCAGAACCGATGAAGTGTTGGTTCGTCTCGAAAAGAAAGCAAGCGAGGCGTGCGTGACTGCAGGTTCAATAACATTCAAGCATCTGTAACAGCACGTTGTAGTAAAACTAACGCTGAAATTTGACCAACTGAAAAGGCGATCAATACCCTGGAAAGGACGTCAACTGAATTATTCACCCTCTCCTCACCAAACATAGCTCCACAGACTATGCCCATGACCTCATCCATTCTTCGCTCAAGATCATTTTTCGCTGTCTTCTGGTCGGTCTTCCTCAAAACCCTGAACAAAAAGGCCATCACAATTCTCAAAACAGACGCATTTCCAAAAATGGGCGATAATTTTCCCAATATAAAAGTAACCATCTTTAAGATTGATCAGTATGGGCACCGTAACAGCCCAAAAGAAGTGAACGTTTCCCCACACCTTGGAACCACGCTTTGTGTACAGTTTCCTTTAATCATGTCAAGGGCTCTTTAAGCCAAATTGTGAATGCAAATACGAAATAAATCATTGCTATGCTCTATCGTGCAGGTTACAAGAAAGCCCATTATAGGCATTTACCAGTCGTTTTGACCCACTCCACCCTCGATTAATGTTTTTACTTGGCTCAACGTGCCATGCTAACTGGCGTAACGAAAATTGTGACAGTATTTTGCCCTTTGCGTTACCGAATGACGTTATGTTTAAAATCTGATGACTCAGCTCATCTGTCTTATCGCTTTGAATATTTAATTTTGTTGAATTAAACTAAAAAATTAAATGTTGATATACATTTGTCCACAACTGAACATGCTTTTACCGAGAGTTGTAAGCAATGTATTTATATACTGTTGTGAATAGGGCACTATAAAAACATGATCATCGATAAAGATAAACACATCGTCAGAATCTCAACGTGCTAACCGGCGTGACGAAAATTGTGACAGCATTTTGTCTTTTGCGTTACCGAATGACGTAATGTTTAAAATCGGATGACTCAGCTCATCTGTCTTATCGCTTTGAATATTTTGTTAAATTAAAATAAAAACTTAAAGATATATTTTGCCACAACTGAACATGCCGTTATCGAGAGTTGTAAGCGAAGCATTTATATACTGTTGTGAATATGGCACTATAAAAACACGATTTTCGATCTGGAGAAATTGGTAAAAAGCGAAGCCGTCGCTTTATCTCAAACACGTTAAAGCATGTCTTATGACGTAATCGTTAAATCCGGTTTGCTCTTCCGAAGTCAGCAAGTCAGTGTCTCGAACTCTAAAATCGAACAAATCGGTTTAAAATCAAAAGTAAAGCAGAAAAATTAAAAAGAGTAACTAGTATGTAATTCCGGGCCGCTTATACTATCCAAGAAGATCCAGCCTCGTGTAGTAATTCATTTCCCACCTGCGAATAACCTTTCTTAACGTTGGCAGCTGGATACTTTCCAAGTATTAAACAGGTAAACATAACCACAACAACATACACCAGAATTTTCCTCTCATAACATTTACTGAGAACGATTCTATGCTTACGATGTCTCAGCAACACTTTGGTCCCACCAGCATCAACAGTGCCACTGGACATCACCTCCTGTTATTATCAGTCCTCCTTGCTTTCTTTCACTAGTATTGCACAGATATTTCAGTCCGGCCAAAGCCAACACTGCTCGGCGGACGTGTGCTTCTACACCTACGATACTTTTTA